>CM024686.1:20821461-22021461 GCA_014182735.1 Corymbia maculata | reverse complement strand
TTTGTTGGAATGGGACGTTGTTGAGAAAGGAATCAATCCTAATGTTGCATCAGCATCTACTAGAAAAGAGGATGTCGAAACGCTTCAATCATCTGTCACTCTATCTCAAAAGGAGATAACAAAAAGAGAAGCTTTAGATGCAAAGGCTATCTATTCTCTTTATTGTGCTTTGTCTCCAAATGAATATAACCGAATCTCTTCTTGTGAAACAACGAAAGAAGTGTGGGATAGGTTGCACGTTACTTATGAAGGGACCGATCGTGTAAAGGAGACCAAAGTCAATATTCTTCTCGTGCAATACGAATCATTCAAGATGAAGCCGGGAGAACCCATTGGAGACATGTTCAGCAGATTCACTGAAATAGTGAATGGACTTGCATATCAAGGACAACCAATCTCAGGACCCATGAAAGTGAATAAGCTTTTGAGAGGATTATTGAAGGATTGGAACAACGTCAAAACTTCCATCCGTGAAACATTGAGGATTTCGCCTTTATCTGTTGATGAACATATTGGAACTTTGCAATCATATGAAGCAGAATGTATAAATGACGAAGATCCGGAAGGTAAGAAGTTAATTGCTTTAAAATCTAATGCTGAATTTGATGAAATAGATTCTGAGGAAGATGAAAAAGATGATGATGAGGAGATGAAGTCGTTGATCAAAAAATTTGAACAAAAAAGAAGCAATTCAAAAGGGAAGAAGTCCACAAATGAACCCGATTGTCCTTTATTCAAGAAAAGGAAAGGGAAATTCGAAAAGAAAAATAAAGGCAAGTATGAAAAGCACAAGAAGGCACTGAAAGCTAAAACGTGGAGTGACACTGAAGTTGAAGACAGTGAAGACCAATATGGCAATATTTGTCTAATAGCTCACACAAACTCAGACTCAGACAGGGAAATTGAGGTTAGTCATTCAGATATTCCTATTGAAGTTTCAGATTATTTAAATGAGCTTTGTTCAAATCTGAAATCCACTCTGAAAAGAATCTCTGGACTGAAAAAGGAAAATTTCAAGTTGAATCAACAAAATTCTTCTCTGAAAGGAAAGTTTGATGATCTGAAAAATGAATTTTTGGAAATCAAGGAAAATCGAGATCTTTTACTAAATGAGAATGAATCTCTCAAGAAGGAACTTTTGGAAACAAAGGAAAATCGAGATTTTTTACAGAATGAGAATGAGTCTCTCAAAAAGGAATTTTTAGATATTACTGCAAAATTTTCTAAAGGATCAAAAACCCTACAGCATATACTTTCCATTCAAATTCCTTATTATGATAAGTCTGGACTTGGTTTTTATAAAGGAAATGATTCCTTGATTGATTTTCCTAAAGTCAATGAAAGAATAAGACAAAAACCTCCTCGACAAGCTTACAAAAATCATTTCAAAAACAATTTTGTAAGACCTATTGGTAGAAACAATCTCAAATGTTCTAACGTGGAGAAAAGGAACATTTTGAAAACAAATGTCTTAAAGTTTAGAGACTGTTCGAAGAAATGGATAGACAAAGCATATACCACTAACCTCAATGGACCCAAGAAAATATGGGTACCAAAAACTTGAGTATGTGTTTTAATTGCAGGCAAATGAGAAAGAGAATTTGGTAAGAAATATATATTTTCAATTTGTTTTGCGTGCATATTTTAAATATTTTCATTATACTTGATATTCAATATATTATTTTTATGTCTTGATTGATTCAGAATTTATAATGACTATATTCTATAATTGATTATATTGAAAGAAGAATCGTGTGCTATATTTTTGGTAGTTTCGTGAGTTGAAATTTGATAATCATGATTATTTGATCATATTTTATGCTCTCTTATTCTGATATATTTTTGTAAAGCAAAAATTTGTCTTACAAGATATTATTCAAGATAGGAAAGCATCATTGAGTTTTTATGAAAATTTCCTATTTGTGCTCTAACGTGAAAGAAGGATCCAAAGTCATGGATACCAAAAGCAAAAGAGGTTGCTGCAGCAAATTTTATTAAAAGAAGAATGATTGCAAATTTACATAAATCATTAAGCAATCAGAAGAATATTTCAAGCGATGATTGACGATGATCTTTTCTAAATCAATGGTATATTTTAAATATATGCCTTAGGTAAGGAAATGAAGTATTCCATCTTTGTCATCCTACTTTCCAAAATTATACACAAATCTTTATGATTCTAGATCATTTTTATGACTCACGTGTAATATTTATTGCAAAAATTATCTTGTCAAATATTGCACATTTTTATTACTTGATTTGGCACGTGATAAAAATTCTACTTAGTTTTTGCATATTGCATCAATAATATCTTTTTGAAATTTATGCTTAGGAAAATCCCTTTAATCTTGAAAAATATTGTTGTATTTTGGAATTCACTTGCTATAATCTTAGAAGATATTTTATATCATGCAAGTTTGATCCACAAATTGAAAGAAGGTATGTGCGTGATATTTTTTTTTTGCAAAGATTATTATCTATTTTACAAGGATTTGCAGGTGGCAAAATATATTTCCATATGAGATTGGGAAAGCTTGTTTCGAAATTGTGGAGATTTTTGAAGGTTTAAAAATTCTAGTCATTGCACAAAATTTTCTCACTAATTATTGAGCAATATAATAGTGCATTTGTGCAGAAAGTTTATGCAGATTAAATTTGAGGCATGTTTGATTGAAGAAAACAAACTTCTACCTCAAATTTCAAAAGTAATAGAATAGTGCAATTGTAGTTGTTACAAAGGAATTAAAGAAACGACATTATGTTCAACGTGCACAAGTTGCGATAAGTATTATCGCAAATACTGTCATGAGGACAGGGGGAGAAAGTGTATATAAAAAGAAAGGGGGAGAATTGTGATTATTTCGAAAATGCAACAAATTGAGGGGGAGCATTGATTAATTATGGCAGATTTTTTGAATTGATCTTGATCCTAATTTCTATGGAAAGAAAATGTAAATTGTGTTCTACATAATTTGGTAAGTATATCATCCATTTCTTTCCTTGGCAGATTTTTGTTGATATATATGACCTATATTGAATATCAACATGATATCTTTAAAGTTTGTGTTTCATGCCTAATATACTTTTAAAAGATATTATGTGAATTTATTCTCCACATGACACCCTTTTGCATTGTTATTGCTTTTTGATTATGACAAAAAGGGGGAGAAAAATATGTGCTAATTGATTTATATTATTTAGTGCATAATATTGAGCTGCAATTATTTCTATATATTCTTTTGCTCAATTTTGGAGATTGCATTATGTGCTTATGATGCTTTGATTTATCAATATATTTAAAAGCGTAATTGCATATTTAGAGATTGTTTTGTTATCATAAAAAATGGGGAGATTGTTAGGAAAATCCCTTATGATATTTTGAAGATGACAAAATAAATCAAAGGCTACTAACGTATGTTTTTGAGTCTGGATGAAGTAAACGCAGGAACTTCAATCTGGCAGATTCTGAGTCTGTCTGTACCAGACGCAAATTTGAGTCTGACCGTAGCAGATGGAAAGACTCATCCAGACTGAGATTTAAGTCTGACCGTACCAGACTAAGTTTTAAGTCTGACCGTACCAGACTGAGATTTTAAGTCTGAACAAACCAGACTGAAAATCTAGGCAGACTCGGAACTTAAAACCGTCAGACTCAGAATGAAATTACAGGATAAGATCACCAACGGTCAAGTATTTCACTTATTTTATTTATATTGATTCTGTTGTATCAAACTGATTGGTAGGATCAATCAACGGACAACTTCCAAAGAAGAATAGAACATTTATGGAAGCCCAGATTCTTATTGTATGGGCGAACAGAATCCAAGGGGATCCAATCTACCTCCAACGGTCAAAAATACTTGCCTTATAAAATATGTCCAGGAAAGGGAAGATGGAAACTCTCAAGGAAAGAGCCAACGGTCGAGTGTGGCTTGGAGAATATATAAGGATAGGATGAGACCTAGGAGACTAAGGGTGGATAAATATATTCCAAGGCTGATTCAATTATTCACTAGTTGTCTGAAAAAGAGCGAAACCGAGTGATCCTAGTGAATTACCAAGAAGAGTGACTTTGTGAGACATATCATCACCAAGTGCTAACACTCAAAAGTGTGTAATCACCTTTGATCATATAGTGAAATCCAGCCTATTGGCTGATCGCTTGGAGAGTGGACGTAGGCTTGTCTAAAGCTTAACCACTATAAACTGTGTTTGCAATCTTCTCTACTCTCTCTATTTAATTTCAGTTTATAGATTGCAAAAGATTGTTATTACTTGCACATAAAATTCCTCTACACCTATTCACCCCCTTCTAGGTGTTATTACTAGCATCAACACCGTGACCCAAGAAGTCCCCAAGAAGTCCTAATAATCGGAACATGTGTGAATGCATTGTGCATGGAAAGTATATTATATGTTCTAATTATGAGTATACTTGTTTGTATTGATTATGACATGTGCAAAGTTATATTGTGCGGGATATATGCCAAGTCATGGTAAGATTGCTTGCGGGTTTATTCGATAGCATGTTGCTCGATATAGGGTTGAAATACCTACTCATGTATACAGTTAAGACAGAGCGAGGATCACTTTGCTATCAATTTACCATTGATAATAAACTGCATGTGTAGGTTGCACCTAAGGTAAGTTGACTTCCTAATTGAGGCTTAAGTTGTTAACTCACTAAGATTTTATCTCACTTATTATTGTTTAACCATTTTCAAGTTCATAGTGTGGAGAACCGACAAGTGGTGTGGTTCATTGCCGTGTTTAGAAGGAGTAGATTAACCTCGGCCTTACCAGTTTCTTTTGTTGGCATAATAAAAAGTCGCCCGTTGTAAGGGCTTATTTATATAAATTTCCTAGGATTAATCAGTAGATAAATAAAGTGGTACTATTGAATGTATTTTCAGTTGATTTTCTTGACTATCTCTGTTGTTGTGTTGACTGGGCATTGTTTATCACTTTTTGCATGTGTTTAATCAAAAAAATAAAAATAATGGTTGATGGCTTGTCTTGAGATGTTGCATTTAAGTGAATAGGGACTGCTACATACTCTAGGGTCGGAGTGTGACAATGTTAATTTGCCTCTTTTGCACCTAAGTGCGAAAAGACCGTTTAAGCTTTGTTATGCCAAAACTTAAATGCTTAGTCAACAACACTTCCCAATGCCACTTCTATAACATCTTGAATTTTGACCGTATTTTGGAGTTACATAAAATAGTTATATTAATCAATGCCCTATTAGTACAAGAACTGATTATTCATGAGTTAATGGACTGTTCAAAAGTATAATTTGGGATCAATACACGTTCGACCAATAGATTCAATCAATGATGGACCATTTAATCATAAGGATCCAAGGGAGGCAATACCATCTCGTTACCAGTCAATTAATGAACGGAAATAAATTAATTTGGCAAAGGTACAAAGCTAGATTGCAGGTCATTCCGCACGACTTCGATACAAACTATGAATAATGTTAAACTGATTCCTTTTTGACTTTGTACTCATGATAATCAATTAAACCCCCAAGATTACATGACAATTGAGGGTCACCCCTGGTTTGAAAATTAGATTAACATGGATTGAAAATCTATCTACCAAGGGTCAAACATAAGGAAAATCCTAAAATGTTGCCCGAAGGTTTAGACCATACTAAAGTCGCAATTACTTTAATTTAACCCCAATTTTTAATTCAATTTCAGGTATTGACTTTTCAAGGAATTCATGACTAAATAATTGGATGTTGCTACATTTATTCTTAGGTTTTTTGGTGTGCCACAAAGTGTCAAAAAAGAAAATTTTGGACCAAGGAATTGGGCCCACGAGAGGGCTGGCCCTAAGCCGGTGGCCCAATGGGCCTAGTGCCCATGAAGGACACCCCAAAGGGAGCCCAAGCTAGCCCATCTTCTTTTTATCTTTAGCCCATGGGCCTTCCTCTTCTAGAAGCTTTTCTTTGTGTGGCCTTAAGTAGCCTTGAGATGCTTGGTTGTGGTTCAAACTTGAAGGGCAAGTTGAGAGACTTCAAACTTGAGTATGCTTCCTCATTCTCTCTCCTCTCTCTCCCCTTCTACTGGCCAACCACCCCAGCTCACTCTCTCTCTTTTCTCTTCCTTTTTCCTTCATCTTCCTCTCCATTTCACCGCCTCTTGCTGTCCACCGCCTCTGTTGCCATCTGCCAAATCCACAACCACCGTCCATTGTGCAGCTGCTGGCGTCTGGAGTCCAATCGTTGCCCGCTGGTAGTTGCCTGTCGCCACTAGCCATCGATCTAGGGCCGCCTATCTAGCCCTAGACCAGCACTGCCTTCTGTTTTGTCGAAAACAATTTGCCCAAACTATTTTACCGGAATCCGGCCACCGTTTGTTGTTCATTGCCGTCCCCGAGCTAGCCTCATGTAGCCCTCATCCTTGCCATCGTCCCGGTGTCACTGGAATCATTAGCGTGTGAGTTAATTTCCTAATTCCTTAGTTAGAGGTTAATCTTGCTTTAGGGGTGGTTTAATTAGTTTAAGTATGATTAGTGGTTAATGATAATGGTTTATACTTAAGTAGGGTTTACATGCCTTAATTAAGTTGGATTATGATAAGCTAGTAGTAGCTTAATTATGCTTTATTACTAATTAAGAGATTGTCCACACAGACAGTCTTGATCGGACACTAATCCAGCACAACAAATACAGCAATGATTGAGTAGAGCAACTTCGCAAGGATCATCGCAAAGATCGTTGACTCAAGGAAAATTGTTCACGATCATGCAAGAAGAGGTAGAAGCTTCCATGAACATCATATTAGGTACGATCTCATTAAACGATAAGAAGGCCTATGCACTATTTGATACGAGTGCGACTCATTCATTCATATTTGAAAGATATAGATGACTACGTAAAGTAGAAACCAAACCTCTAGGAATGCCTCTTCACATTTCTACACCTCTCAAAGACACGGTGTTATCCATGCTAGTTTGCGACAATTGCACAATCTTGATAGGTGGATGAGACTAGACGATCAATTTAATATTGATGGCTATGTATGACTGACGTTATCATAAAAATGGACAAGCTCAGTAATCAACAGGCCAAGGTGGATTGCTATGGAAAGAAAATTTAGTTCAATTTTCCAAGTAAGTCTAGCTTCGAGTATTATGGAGGTGAGGTTAGCCCAACAGTGACCCAATGTATGAATCCCTAGAGTGACAAAACTTGACACAAGGGGACATTTAAGTGTTAAAAGTTACAAAATGTACACTTAAGTGCCAAAATCGAAGCAAAAATGATCATTAAGTGCCAATGGCGAGAAGATTCGGCCAAAGCGCTGACATTGCACTTTTTCGGCGATCTGGGGTCGAAATGGCGTCGTTTTGGGGTGCTAACATGGCCAAATAAGCCACGACTGATTTAGTCACATTAGCACTCAAAATGACGTCATTTTAGGCTTACTTTGCCACATCAGCACCCAAAATGACTATGTTTTTGGGCTTATTTGGCCATGTCAGCACCCCAAAATGACGCCGTTTCAACCCCAGATCGCCAAAAAAGTGCCATGTCAGCATTTTGGCTGAATTTTCTCGCCATGGGCACTTACATGATCCTTTTTGCTCCGATTTTTGCACTTAAGTGTACCTTTTGTAACTTTTGGCACTTAAATGTCCCATTGTGCCAAGTTTTGGCACTTGGGCTATACTTATGCCTCGATGACCCTCATCTCGACACTGGAAACAAATGAACTCTTGAGTAAAGGATGTCCAGGATACGTGGTTGTGGTAAAGGACCAAGCCAAGATGGAGGCAAAAATAGAAGAGATTGAAGTGGTACAAGAATTCTCAGATGTATTTTTGGAAGAACTACCGAGATTGCCTCCAAAACAGGAAATAGAATTTGAGAATGAATTGGTTCCTAGAACCAAACTTATATTGAAAGCCTCATATAGAATGGCCTTAACCGAGTTAAAAGAACTAAAGGTGTAATTACAAAAACTCCTGGATAAAGGATTCATTAGGCTAAGTGCAACCTCTTGGGGTGCTCCTATTCTGTTTGTGAAAAAGAAAAGATGCATTATAGACAACTAAATCGGGCTATAATCAAGAATAAATACTTGTTACCTAGAATTGACGATCTGTTTGACCAACTGCAAGGTAGTTCGGTCCTTTCTAAGATTGATCTAAGGTCCGAATATCATCAATTGAGGATTAAGAAAGAAGATATCCCTAAAACAGCCTTTAGGACTCGCTATGGACGTTACAAATTCTTAGTAATGCCATTTGGTTTGACCAATGCACTTGCAGCCTTCATGGAACATATGAATAAGGTGTTCAAACCATACTTGAATCAATTCGTGATTGTCTTTATCGATGATATCCTCATTTACTCCAAGGGACCATAAGAGCATAAGTAGCACCTCAAGGCCGTGCTATAAACACTTAGAGAACACAAACTATATGCCAAATTCAGTAAGTATGAATTTTGGCTTGGGAGGGAATCTTGATAGACCCAACCAAGGTAAAAAGCCATGGTAAACTAGCCCAGACCTACAACCCATACTGAGATTCGTAGTTTCTTGTGCTTGCAGCATATTACCATAGATTCTGTCACGCCCCAAACCCCGAGCACGCGACAACCCCTTCTCTTGGTCGATTGAAAGCGACGTCCCAGGACTCGTCGACAACCATTCATTTTAATCTTTTGTTATGCGCAAGCGGAAGACGAACCATCCCCAGTCCAACAATCAATCAATCAATCAATCAGGGATAGAGGGATGAATAACAATAACAACCATCACTACTCATTTACACAATTTACTGGATTAACCAACGGAGGATCGTCTTTTGAATTACAAGCCCGACAAAAGGGGCCGATCCATCCTCTAAGCCAGGCCAAAAAGAAACTAGGCTAATCCAGCTATACCGAATGAACCCTCGAGTTCAACACCTCGGTCACTCGAACCCATCGGACTCGACTCCGTCAGGTCGATCACTGGAGAAACGGGGGGGCAGGATTCTCCACAGCGGGTGCACCATTCTAAAGACCTGAAAAATGTTAACCATGACGGGTTGAGATAAAATCTCAGCGAGTTCTTCCCCCTAAGCCCCGGTTAGTACACCAACTCAACCTGGGGTATCTCTCCAGAACCACCCCTCACTCAACCCAACAACAAACAACCAACAACCCGCAAGCAACCAACAGACAAGGGCAACCAATAAACAATTAATCGGTTCGCATGCAACCTTACTCGACATGCCATACCCTGCACGTAAAACCTCATACAGCACAAGCAATGCAACCAACAATCAAAAGTCGGTTCGCATGCAACCTTACCCGGTATGCCATACCCGCACGTAAAACCTCATACAATGCAAGCAATGCAACCAACAATCATATAGTCGGTTCGCATGCAACCTTACCCGGTATGCCATACCCTGCACGTAAAACCTCATACAATGCAAGCAATGCGACCAACAATCATATAGTCGGTTCGCATGCAATCTTACCCGGTATGCCATACCCTGCACGTGATAAGTCAGCACAATACACGCAATGCACATGGCCGTTAGATGATGCAGTTCATCAATCACATGCGAATCGCACCACAAGCGATCTCACCTGGCCATTGCCATACCCTGCACGTTATCAATTCATGCGTGCGTGCCATAAATCATGATGTGATCACCTCATGCATAATCGGAACCAGTGATACCATATTTCTCATGCACTCTTGCATCCACACGTGTTCCGATTATTACGCCCCCTCGGGCTACAACCGAACTCCCGCCGGTGTCTACCGGCATAGCCAGGCATCGCCCTCCCCATGAGGCGCGGCTACGTCAAGGGACCCCGCCCAAGACGGCATTCCCGAAGGAGCATGGGCCCGGCCTCTACCGCGACTCCGCATCCGGCTCACAACTGAGGCGCCACGGCGCTATGGCGCCCTTCCTCCGCAGAGACGCAACCGTGCCCTTCCGTGCCCTCGCCGGGTTTCCGATAAATCGGACTATCACCCCCCGAACTTCGGCCGAGGCGGCGGGTTCAACTTAGTGATCACGCAAGCATGCCATCACAACCGATTTATTATCTTTGAGCATTAGCCAATGCACACTTGCTTGCATATGAAACCTCAAATCCTTTCTCATAAAAGCAATCCATTTCCAATGTCCCTCGGACAAACCATTTTTCCCACATTTCTCATAAAAGCGGTCCATTTTCAGTGTCCCTCGGACAAATCACTTCCTTTATCATAAAAGCAATCCATTTCCAATGTCCCTCGAACAAACCATTTTCTTTCTTTTGTGAAAATCACACGATTCAAGCGGATGCTTATGAAATGCTATATCCAATTCACTTCATATGATCAAGGCACATTAAATTATGCACAATTTCACTTCCGGATGAACAGTGCCGTGAACAGTGCATGTGAACAGTAATCATGAACAGTAATCCGTGAATAGTAATTTTCGAAATTCAATTAATAATAAATTAAATTCAGAAATTAAACAAAACATTGATTAAACACAATTAATCAATCAATTAAGCTAAACATGCTTAATTAACACATAAACCACACATAATCAACACTTAAGCATAATCAAGCATAATTAAGCAAGATTAAGCTAAGCTAATCTTAATCAAATATCTAACCACCTATCTTAGGGCTAATACACTTAATTAACCCTCCTAAACCAGCATTAACACTAATTAACCCAACCCTAAGCAAGTTTAGGCACTAAATAGGGATTAGGAGCTAAACTCACTCGTTAAGCGGGCCGACGACACGGGCGCGGCGGCGGCGACGAACCCGACACCTGAGGACATCTCTCCCAACACTCCAAGGCGGTCCCGGGGCAGAAATCACAGCAGCAACCTCTGCTCAAACTCCAAACTTCAAAAGACAGCACTGCAGTAGGAGGAAGCTGCTGGTCGGAGCAAAAACAAGCTGGCCGGAGCTCCGGCGAGCTAGTTTCCGGTGGCTGGGGGTTCCAGAGGGTCAAGGGGGAGTTGTGTGTGCTTGGTGTGGGCAGTGGGTAGGCCAAAAATGGATAGAAATGGAGGAAAAACCGAAGCTGTACAGGAGGCGCTGCACAGTGACGGTCGGAGGACCGCCGACTTCAGGCGGCCGTACGGGACGTATGGCAGCTCCGTTCGGCGATCGACCACCGTGAACAGTACGTAATTTCTGTGCTGAACATTTTGATAGGTGGCACGGCCCGAGATTCCACCGGGAAGGCAACGAACAACTCCAATTTCGGTGAGAGGTCAGAAACTGAAACTGCAGGAAGGCAAGGGAAGAAGGGGAGAGAGGGGCTGCGATTTTGGAGAAGATGAAGAGAGAGAGAGAGAGTGAAGTGAAGGCTGAAGGATAAGCCTTATCCAAGCCATCAAGGCTTGCCCCACTTGCCAAACAATGACCTTATCTTATCTCTCTTTCTTTTTGACTTTTCTTCAAAATATCCAAGGGCATTTTGGTCATTTCCACCTTGCACATTTCCCAATCTGTCCTTGGGCTGAAAATGGAGGAGCGGGCCTAGGAAAAAGGCTGGAAAATAAATAGGAACGGGCTCGGGAATTTATTGGGCTCAAATTGGCTCAGGTTTAGACAATGGGCTAGGAAGGGTAAATGGTCGGTTTGGCCCAACGGGCTCACTTGCTTGCGTCGGGCCTTCCATGGAGGCTGTCCCACCTTGGGCATGAGGCCCACACTGTTCTTGCCCGGCCCACGTCCTCGTAGGCTCGTTTCCTCGGTCCAAAATCCCTTTCTCAAAAACTCGGCTCAACCGACATTGTCGACTGTCGAGGAAGCATCGTCCAAAAGTCCGTCTCGGACGTTCCCAAAAATTCGAAGTCCAATCTTGGATTCTCATGTCTTGTCAATTTCGCCCGAATGCCATTTTGGTACTACTCGGGATCGACGGGCGGCTTCGAGGATTCACGCGTAACCGACTCGTGCCAATTCACGTTCAAGACTTCTCGACACATGGACGTCCTTGAATACATGAAATTGCGAAGGATCGATTCTTATTTCTAAGTGCACGATTATCAAGGATCGACATAGGGCCATTCGCGGGTTCGATAACAGTAGACGGAATCACCTGCCGTCCCATTATTTCTATTCGCGAATCGACTTCTAGTCGTCTCTGAAATTGGCCTGCCTGACTATAGGATCGTCCTTACGCAAGTCTCACGGTCAAGTCGTTTTCCCAGGTCAAGTTCTTTAGTCGCACGAGTTCTGTCCTCATTAGCCTTTCCCCTCAAGGTCGGTATCTCGGGAGTGATCGGATTCGAGTGAGATCAACCAACAATGCACCGGCGAAATTAACGTTCAGTCCTCCCTCAGAGGGCTCGAATTTCAGGACGTCACAGATTCATAGAAGTATTTTCATGACTTGCAGGTCCATTATTAACCCAATTGACTAGAAAGAATAAGAAAATTGTATGGAGTGATAAATGTGAGTGGAGCTTTCAAGAACTTAAGAGAAGGTTAACGACAGCTCCAATATTGGCTATACCTTCAATATCAGGAGGATTTATAGTGCATAATGATGCGTCTCACAAAGGACTAGGGTGTATTCTGATGCAACATGGCAAAATAATTGCCTATGCGTCATGGCTTGAAGCCCTATGAGTTGAACTACCCCAACCATGATTTAGAATTAGCTGCAATTATTCCCGTGCTAAAAATGTGGTGACATTATCTATGGAGAAAATTTTGAAATTTATACTGATCACAAGAGCCTTGAATATTTATTCTCACAAAAGGAATTGAACATAAGGCAACAGAGGTGGATGGAGTTATTAAAGAATTATGATTGCGAGTTATTATAAGGTTGCAAAGGCCTCAGTGGAAAATCTGCAGGTAGCATAGCCAGTCTTAGTATAAAGGAATGGAAATTGCTGACAACGCTTGCAAATTCTGAGTTCAGTTGGAAATAGACCATTCCACAAATGTACTGGCCATGCTCGAAGTCGAGCCTGAAGCCATACAAAAGGTCAAAACAATACAACAGTCAGATCCCGAAACCACGAAGCTAAGAGAAGAAATCGTGGCTGGCAGAAAGGTGGGATTTGAAATATCAGGAGACGGAATGGTGCGGTATCCAGGACATCTCTGTGTGCCAAAATATAAAGAAATGAGACAAGAAATGTTGTCGGAAGTGCACAGAAGCAGCTATAGTGTCCACCCCGAGAGTACAAAAGTGTATCAAAATTTATGCAAGCATTGTTAGTGGAATGGGATGAAGATGGACATTGCAGCACGTTTCCTAATGCTTAACTTGCCAATAGGCAAATATAGAACACTGAAAGCCGGTAGGAATGTTAAAGCCCTGGACATTCCTGAGTGGAAATGGGAACACATAACTATGGATTTTGTACAGGAATTACCGAGGATGTCAAGTGGCCATGATTCCATTTGGGTAATAATAGACCGCTTGACTAAATCAGCCCATTTCCTCACTATACGGATGGATTACTCACTGGACAAGTACGCGGACTTATATGTGAAGCAGATTGTCCGACTCCATGGAGTCCCTGCGGCAATAACCTCAGATCGAGACTCGAGATTTACCTCAAATTTTTGGAAAAGCCTCCAAGCAACTCTAGGACCAAGCTTCAATTCAACACTGCTTTTTACCCATAGATTAATGGGCAATCTAAGAGAGTAATCCAAATATTAGAAGACATATTACGCGCCTGCGTAATTGATTTCAGAGGTAATTGGGATTCGAAGTTGCCATTCATAGAATTTGCCTATAATAATAGTTTTCAACAAAGTATTGAGATGGCTCCCTTCGAAGCATTGTATGGAAGGGCCTGCAAAACCCCAATATGTTGAAATGAGGTAGGTGAGCGAAAATTGACAAGGCCAGAATTGGTGTAAGTCACAACAGAGGCAATACGAACCATCAGGGATTGACTGCAGACAGCGCTAAGTTGATAAAAAAGCTATGCTTAAAAATGAAGGAGACCATTGGAATTTAATGTAGGCAATCACGTCTTTCTGAAGTATCCCCAATAAAGGGCAAATCTCTTGGAATGAGGTAGGTGAGCGAAAATTGACAAGGCCAGAATTGGTGTAAGTCATGACAGAGGCAATACAAACCATTAGGGATCTACTGCAGACAGCGCGAAGTTGATAAAAAAGCTATGCTTACAAACGAAGGAGACCATTGGAATTTAACGTAGGTGATCACGTCTTTCTGAAATATCCCCAATAAGGGGCAAATCTCGATTTGGGAAGAATGGTAAATTAAGCCTGAGGTTCATTGGACCCTTTGAGATTCTTGAAAAGATAGGAGAATTAGCATATCGATTAGCCTTGCCACCTAAATTGGCTAATGTACACGACATTTTCCACGTATTGATGCCACGAAAGTATCAGCCAGATTCTACACGTCTTGGATTATGAAACGATCGACGTGGACGAGGAGATAAAATACGTCGAGGAGCCAATCGAAATCCTGGATCGGAGGGAAGAAGTACTGCGTATGAAGACAATACCACTAGTCAAAGTCTTACGGGGATATCTTAACCTCAAAGAAGCCACCTGGGAAGCGAAGAAGAAATAAGACGACGATATCCTCAACTTTTTAACGAAGATTAGATGAAGTCCAATTTCAGGATGAAATTTTTTAAGGAGGGGAGATTCATAACATCCCGATTTCGGCACACCTTGCAAACGAGAATACTACATCAAAACGTCACTACCATATCAGCATCAAGACACTAGGTCTCGATGATCCCACCTCGTCACGACATTTTCTATGCAAAAAATTAGATATTGGTCAATCTCATTCGCACATCATGGAATCATCATTGACGCAAAGGAAGAAGGACCGCGACTACAAGACTCCGTCACCATCACGACGCCACAACACCACCACCTCTACTGACCTAAACACATTCCTTAGGTGGGCCAAACATTTAGCCAATTTTCATTTTCTCAACTTTCAGCCATCCAAGTAATTCTCTTAACTCCTACGCAAGTCCTCTCCTCAGTTAAGTAAAATTTGCTCTCCTCTTTAGCAAATTGCAGCTGCTGCCAAGTAAACTTGTACATGGCCACAAAGGTCGGCTTGAGCCTGCCCAAGAGGCGGTGAGGCCTCTTGCTTAAAAGCAAGATTGTTTCTCCTTCCTCCTCCCTGCGTACTCCTCCTCCTTCCTCGTGAACTTCGCTTGACCACCACCATTCCCTCTCTCGTTCTTTTCTCTCTCCACCTAGAAACCGAACATCTCAACCTCAATTCCCACTGCATCACCGCCTTAAGCAGCATTCCTCAGCTCGGTTCTGCTCGCCGTTTCCATCTCAGCTGTTGACGCCCCTAGCTTGCATTGCCCTTCGGTTTTTGCCGCAATTCCAAGCAAGTAGCGGCTCTACCTTCTATCCTGCAATATTCTAGCTGTCCGCTTGGGTTCTCGCTTCGCAAATTAGTCGCCTTAGGCCTGCATTGCTCTGATTTGCTGAGAAATTATTACGACTGGCTGCGGTGGGTAGAAATCAAGCGTAGAGGAGGTTGACGAAGGTATGTAGGTTCAAGTTAAGAGCGGATTTTGTACCTCTAGCTGGGTTTGATCAGTAAGATAAGAGGCGGTGTGCTTCAATCATTTTCGCTCTACGTTCATCTATTAACGTATGTCCTTTTCTTAAATTTGGGTTTGATGGTAGGTGGTACGGATGATCTTATACACTTCCGTTTAAATTCTTAAGTGAAAGGACTAAAAATGGGTAATGTTTGAGGACATTACAACCGATGCTTCTCATGGAATGCCGTCCTAATGCATAAGAGTACATGGGATGTGCTCATGCTCGATGAGGTGGGACGATGCTCGATTATGCTGGAAGACAGTTGACCTATGAGTAGTGCTGTGACTAGAGGGGGCATAATAATCGGAACATGTGTAGATGCATTGTGTATAGGAAGTTTATTAAGCTTCATGATTATGAGTATGTTTATTTGCATTGATTATGCTACACGTGAATTTATATCATGAAGGATATATGCCAAGGCAAAATAAGAATGCCTACGGGTCAATTCGATGGCTTGTTGTTATTTGTGAGGTTAAAATGCCTAATCACATATATAGTTAAGGTAAAGCAAATGTTGCTTTACTATTGATTTGCCATTGATAAACGGTTAAGTGTATAGATAACTTTGAGGCGAGTTGATTTCCTAATCAAGCCTTCAAACGATAATTTACTGAGATTTATATCTCATTTGTTATTGTTAACAGTTTTTCAAGCCCGTAGTTATAGCGTCCAATTTCATCTGCTTTGGCATTCCTATCGTCATGGATCTAGTAGTGATAGAGCATGTCATGGAAGGGAGGAGGATCACGTACCTAAGTTATTCCACTGCTATATGAGTGGATGAGGGGTTGAATGGGCTAGCTCCCCGCTACTTCATGACCTGGCTCCCCACAACTTCATGACCTGGTACATAAGGTTGGATAAGCACCTCTTGGGTCCCTTTCAAGGGCCTAAAATGTAGGCATCTAAAGCCTTCTTTTTTGTTGACCCTAATATTTAAAGGGAGTAGATTAGCCCTGCCCAGTATCTTTTGATGACTAATGAGGAAGTCACTAATCTGAAAGGCTTGTATATAACCTTCGTAGGATTAATCAATATATAATTGAAAAATGGCGTTTCTTGCTATTGATATTAGTCTTTCTGCTATCCCTATGGTTTGATTGACTTGGTGTTTGATTTATTATTTCCGCATACGTATAACTAAAAGATAAAAGGAATGGTCGGCGACACATCCTGGGACATCACATTCATTTGACCAAAGTGAACGGGGGTTGTCGCATGTTCAATAGTTAAGGTGTGACATTGACGACACCCCCTCGCCATCTCCATCCTTCTCACTAGTGTCAACTCTATCTCCTCATCAAACCCTTAGCTCACTTTGACGCTACCCTCGGATCGACGACTTGCTTAGCTCAACGTCGTTGTCAGCTCCAATGACCCCCATTGCCGTCAACTCCATCCTCCTCGCCGGCGTCAACCCCATCTCCTTGTCAACCCTCACTTCATACACTTCACAAGGCCCTTATCGCCGTCCACTCGGTCTCCTCGCCTATGAAGTACTTGATTTGTGTTTTGGAGATAATTTTTTTTGAATTATTTCATGGCACGATATGATGATGATAATGGTAGTGGTTTTTGGATTTGAAAGGGCTTGAGTACGAGTACACTCCCGTTTATTTGCTAAAGAGGACCAATTCAATGATGGTGACTCTTTCCTCGGTTGTTCCCTCTATTTTTTTCATTTTTCCCCTTTTATTTCATTTTTTTTAGTCCATTTGAAGTGAAAAAAATGTACACTGATGCCATCTTATCATATTTCATCAGTTTAGTTCATCAGACAGTTTTGATGGGTAGCAATATAATTTTTCTGAAGATAGGCAACATCCGTAAAATTTTGCCAAAATCTGAAGGGTGTTAAGAGTATTTATCTAGGAAAAGTACCTTTTTTAGTGAATAGGAGTTGAGCTAGCGTTAGATTGCCCTGATTTAGAATGTGATGATGCCTCCGAATTTTGATGATCTTGCAAAGCCATATGAAGGCATTTGACATATAATATTTCTAACTTTGTTTTGCTTGTGTAGTGGCCCTTTGTATATTGTGCAAACTTTGGGCTAGGTGATGGGATGGGAAACTTGTCTTAACATGGTTATGTTTCTAATTCAACTATGTGAAGTAATCTGTCAACCTTTGGTTTTCAACAATTACAAGTTAGTTCTTTCCTCTAGGAGTGGAATTTTTATCTTTAAGGGTGGTTGAAGAAAATCTTACATGATGAATCATATAGATTGAGAAGCAATGATGCTAGGCGCAGAGAATTTATTGAAGACTTTAAGGAGATATTTTTTAACTCTCTAATGTTTTTCTATATGCTTTTTTTTTTCCTTCTCTTTGTTTCCTCTATAGCTGTCTAAATAATGTATGTGTTAGCACTATTTGCTTTGTCCTATATAACCCGATTTGTGTTTAACCAAGTCAAAAGTTCCTTCTATAAAAAGACTTGACTGAACTTAGTTCCATCTAAATAATCTTTCTATATGACCTGTAATGTGTCATTTATACATTGCAGTATCTAGAAGAGAAATATCCTCATCACCACCCACTATTGCCTAGTGTTTTGAAGAAAAGGGCAATCAACTATCATGTAAAAAATGTATTACTTTTGGAGGCTTCTCTCTCTTCCACTGGGTTTTCGTTGCATGTGGGTCTCAAGTGTGATTACTTAGTTAATGACATGCATAAACCTTCTGTCAAAATCTATTCAGGCATAAAACTTTGCCAAAACTTCCAGTTTTAGTATTAAAAGCTAATTGCAAGTGTGATCTCAACCTCCATCTTTCTTTTTCTGCTAAACTTCTGCCCAATTTCCTCAAGTTACCCAAATTTGTTCCTTTTGCTTGTGATATATGGTTGCTTGCACAATTATATGTGGGTGTTCTCTTTAATTTTCTTCATGCATTATGTTTTGTTAATAGTCATAAAATATTATATTGATGTGATCTTGACATGAAAGCTTCCATGCTTGAATTGGTACACTAATTGATATGGCTCATTTGATGCTCAACTAGATAGAGTTAAATGGCATCTAAAAAAGAGGCTTTTATGACAAAGTGGACTAAGCTTTTGACCAATGAGCTTGTAAGTTTGTTGTTAGAAAAGGTAAAAAAGGGAAATCACACCATCTATACCTACAACAAAACAAGATGGAATAACATACATGTCGAATTCAATAAACAGACATGACCCCATTTAAGAATAGTTCAATTGAAGAACAAGATCAACAAACTGAAGAGATAGTATAGTAATTTCAAGAAGCTTTTATCAAAATCTCAATTTGGATGGGATAATGTAAACAATATAGTTCTTGTGGTGGATCAAAGTGTATAGGAGTCTCATATCAAGGTATCACTTTATTTGGGTCATTTTGTTTTTATTGTGGATGTAAGCTTTGATTATGTTGCTGACATATGTCATTATTATGAAAATTGTAGGACAATAGAATATATGAAACTTTTAGAATGGAGAGACACATCTTTCTCAACCTTTGTGATTTAATGAAGGCAAGAAATTAGTTGGAAGATAGTCAATATATAAAGGTAGATGAACAAATTGGGATCTTTTTATCTATGATTTGTCACAAAACTTAAATAGAAATTTATTTGAGAGATTCCAACATTCGAGACAAACAATCAGCAAGTACTTCACTATAGTATTGAAAGCAATTCTCAACGAGCAAAAAAGATTATCGTACCACCTTCCTTTGATGTTGTCCCAAATAAGATTCTTATAGATCCCAACAATAAACTTTACTCTTAAGTTAGGATTTTCATACATTCCTTTACACCATCAGTTTTATTTTATAGATAATCTTGTATAATACTAGTCTTCAATAAAATGACAAAGTCGAGTAGGTGCTATTGATGGTACCCATGTTCATGCTTTTGTACCTATGTTGAAGGAAATCCCATTTAGAGGTAGAAAAGAATTATCAATCAGAATGTGCTGTGTGTATGATCGTTTGATAGGAAATTTACTTTTGTGAAATGCTGGTTAGGAAGGATTTGCCAAAGATTGTCAGCTCTTGACAGCACTTGACAGCACTTGAAACTCCTCGCTTGGAATTTCCTCGACCACCACCTGGTATTTACTTGTTCTATAAAGAGCAATTTTCTTTATAATTGTATCCCTTTTGCAAATCATGACCAATATATGAATACCTTGTTATAGGTAAATATTACGTGGCATGTTTTGGTTATGATCAGCTCTAGGATTATTAACTTCTTTTAAAGGTGAACAGTATCATTTAAATGATTACAGGAATCAAGCGAGATGGCCAAAAATAGCAAGAGAGTTGTTCAACTATAGGCATTTTTCACTAAGGAATGTCACCGAAAGATCATTTAGGGCATTAAGAATCACTTCTTCATTTTGAGACACGTGTCTTCGTTTACAATTCAAAAGCAAGCATATATTATAATTGCATGTTGTGCTATCCATAATTATATCCACGATCAAAACAAGAGGGACAAGAACTTTTCCTATGTAGAGATCCGAAGTATCCGTTTAGACCTACACAAGATGAAGTTACAAGGAATATATCAACAGAAGAGGGAATTGAGATAAACATGTTTAAAAAAAATATTGCCAATAAAATGGCAAGGGACCATAATATGCCGGAGATTCCATGAAATTGTGTTTTTGACTACTATCATGTATTTTGAGATAAGTACAGTGAGAGTGCCAAAACTTGACACGGAGAGACACTTAAGTGCCAAAACTTACAAACGGTACACTTAAGGGCCACTTTTTAAAAAAAATGGATCACTTAACTGCCAAGTCGCTGGAATCTTGCCGAAAATCTTACGTGGCAATTTTTTATTAATATTTTTACCTACGTGGCTCACTAGAAATCAAAACGATGAAAAGTCAACGCAAAACAACGTTGTTTTTGCGATGACGTGGATTTTAAAAATTATTAATTAAAAATATATATTATTATAAAATCGATTTTATTAATATATAAAAAAAAAGGAGAAGGGGATCGGCGAGGGCTGTGTAGCCCTCGCCGCCGTCGTCGCCGTTGTCGCCCCACCATTGCCGGGAAGGGCCGGTGACGGTGGGCGAGGGTCGACAGGGCCCCGACTAGTGGCCGGGCGACCTCAACCGGCTGGGCGAGCAGGCCCTCCCCCAGATCCGGCAAGGACCGACAACCCTCGCCCTAGATCTAGGCAAGGGCTTGCGAGCCCTCGCCGCAGGCCGGCTAGGGCCTAGCGACCTCGGCCGACCCTCGCCCACCATCGTCGGCCCTTCTCGACGAGGGTGGGGCAGCAACGGCAGCGGCAGTGAGGGCTGCACAGCCCTTGCCGATCCCCTTCTTCTCTTTTTTTATTTTTTTAATAAAACCGATTTTAATTTTTTTAAAATCTAATGTGGACACGTGGATTTTTTATTTTAAAAAAAATGCTTCGTTAGCAAATGAAGTTGCCGGAAAATGGACACGTGGCAATTTGGCCGGAATTTTTCTCCGTTGGCACTTAACTAATCCTTTTTACTCCGATTTTGGCACTTAAGTGTATCTTTTATAAGTTTTGGCACTTAAGTGTCCCTCTGTGCCAAGTTTTGACATTCCCGCTGTTACTTATCTCCATGTATTTTCATTATTTTGTATTTGAGGATTTTCTATCTTAGCTCTCATAATGTGATATTGTATTTGAGGATTTCTTATCTTAACTCTTATAATGTGATATTGTATTTGAGGATTTCCCTTATTTGTAGTGGTCTTTTGTGACAAGCTCCATTACACTTCGTAAAATTTGTTGATTTTGTAAAATTTGTCGTGAATTGCCCGATACCTACTGTTCGAAGTTCTAAAGCAATTTCTTGCTATCCTTTTCTCGAAAGTTTTGATATTTCTTGTTTCTTCACATTGCAAAACAAGCAAAAAAAAGCAAATAAACAAATTCAAGAAAAGAAACTTGACAAACATTACCGATTCATAGTCCATACTAGTCACCACCTTCTCTTCTTGTTCTAGAGAGAGAGAGATGGGTAAAATTCTTTTGAAGAATTCAAAGCCAAAATTCAAGCACCTAACATGGTTGTCTACCGTCATTCTACCAAACTTTTGGGAACCTTCGACTATCACGCTCCAAATTAATACATTTGGATCTCTCTTTTCTATTGTATGGAGACTATTGATAAATACTTTGTTTGGCCGTAATTGTCTATCCAAGTGGATGCTGACAAATTTTGGGTGAAAATTTAGAAAATACAATATAACAACTCTCACTTTGTATTCGGAGTTCATAAGCATTTGCAAGAATGAACATCTCACTTACTATAAAAGGAAAAATCTCTTTCAAGAAATAGAAAATTGTTTTATCAAACAAATTTCTCTTTTAAAAATAGAAATTTTATGTCGTTATCAAATGCATTTTTTTTCCATAAACTCATCTAGAAATAGAAATAGAAAAATATATTTCTGTTCAGAAATCAATTTCTAGCCAGAATGATTATCATTCATGCCCTAAGCCCATCAATGACCTTTGGAAGTATGCTCATTAATGCCCATGTGCATTAATAGTTTTCTAAGGTGTAGGTCATGATGAAGCCCTAAGACTTTCTCTTCAAGATTTCCTCATTAATGCTTCTTCTAGAAGCCAAATTGAAATGGAACTTGGTCTTTAGACTTGCAAGAAGGAGGAGGGTGGCACCAACTAATAAGGAAGAACAACTTGGTTAGCCCACTTGGTTGGTCCCAACAAGACTCATATGCTTAAAATAGAGGAATGATGAGCTTGATTGTGCATTAAATGAAGAGATGTTTCAATCATAGGAAATCTTAAGATATCTTCTAAGCACTCAAGAGCTTGTGCATTATTGGCCCTCCTTAAATTGCAACAAGCTCTCTCTCTCTCTCTCTCTCTCTCTCTCTCTCTCTCTCTCTCTCTCTCTCTCTCTCTCTCTCTCTCTCTCTCGTTCTCTCCCCTTGCCTCTCTTCTCATTTCTCTCAGCCACCCCTCCTTCCATCATCCATCATCGCTACCCATTGTTGCTCGCTATTTCCCTTGCTGAGTCACTTACATGTCGCCATCGCCTCACTATCGTCATTGCTTGCCACCATCCGTCATCCATCATTGCTCTGTAGTTTTCAACCCTATTTCATAAGTGGATCCCTTAGTTCTTGGATAGGGCATTGTGTTACGTAATCCAAACATTGTATTTGCGACTATGAGAAACCATTGTCTTATGATTATAATGCTTGTTTTGTAAATAATGAATTATAGCGAGGCATTTATGGTTATATGTTATTGTCAATGCTTGAACTCACATCCTGAGCTTCCAATAAAAGACTCACGAAGTCTTGGACATACATGGAAGTACAACGGGTTGGGTCTTTCTCTTAGTATGGCGATATTGAAGCATATCATTTTGAACTGGTATTGGTTTATGCTAGTGCTCAAACATATTGGGTCAAGTTAACAAGTTTTTGCGTCGAGTTCAGTATTTTGCACACCTTTGAGGCTCTTGCGTTGGTTCAAAGTGGAAGATAAGAACTAGTATGGATGATTAGTTGCAATGTGTAATCATATAAGAGAACCTATTGCCAAAGATTTTCAGGACGATGCCTGATGGGAGTTCGAATGTCGCTTAGGGATGGATTTTGGAACCAAGTCCACTAAGTAGATGTCGTCTTCAAGGGAGGTCAAGACACTGCCATGCTCAAAGGGATGGAACGATGTTCAATGATGCCAAAAGCGCCGACTAGGGTTCGATTGTGGCAAATTGTGGTTGTAATAATTCGAACACATGTGGGTGTTGTGAATGCAATTGTGCATGATTTATGTAAGATGAATTGGACTCTTGATTCATTTATGCAATGTAGGTACTTGAAGTTCCTTTTGTGTCCAAAATTAAAGCAAAGTAAGGGCTTTGCTATTAATTTGCCATCAACATGTCGAGTTACAATGTTTGGCGTATTTTCGATACCAGGCATCCTCTTATACGAGGATTAGGCAATTTACTTATTGACTTTTACTCTCTTTTTTATTCGCCTCTTGTCAATCTCTTAGATATGAATATCCATATCATTTGTTTCTACCCATAGTGTCAAAGTTGAAGGTGATGAGTTTGACATGATGGGAAGTGATACAATCTACCAAAAGCACACCACTATAGTGTGGGTTGACGAGGGGCTAGGACATTTGGTTCTCATTGCTTTGTAACTTGGTTCATATGGTTCAATGGGGATCTCTTTAATCATCTTCAAGGGTTCGACTGATCGCCAGGTGGCCTCAATAAAACCCCATTAGATCGCATGGTGGCAAACCCTCTTGATAGCACCGTAAGTGATCTCGAGTCTGACTACAATCCCAAGCCCAAATCAAGAGGACTTGTCACCTTGTGTGGCGAAACCTCTTTTTGGATGTCACCCTCGTAAATAGTAGAGCTAGGACTAACCCTTAACATGTTTTGGTTTAAATCAGAAAAAAGGCTTGTAGTAGTGGGCTTGTAATTTTGTAACTTTTGATCACTAATGATGCATATATATTATGTATGTTTTGCTTATTTGTTTTCCTTACTAACCATTCATTGTTGTTGATTGGGAGATGTTTAAGTATACTTCTACATATGTTCAATTGAAAAATAAAATAAACGGATCAATGACACCTCTTGGGACATCACAAAAATAATGACCTCACGAGGTGTCGCACGTTTGACGCTAAGGGGAGAAGGTCTAGGGCATGAAATCCCAATCAATTTTAGTATCAGTGTGAGGTCATTACTTAGAGTGATAAGGTGCATAGGAAATTTTGAGATAGATTGTTAAGAAAACACCCTGTGTTTGTGATTACTAATTGATTTCTAAAGTAATGATCTTGACATCTATCGGGATTGTAGAGCAAGTTTTTCCCTAGAACCCTTGTAAGATGAGTAAAAAAGACCCAAGGACTCTGAGAGGAATGGCAACTCAAGACCAGTCAAGTTCAAGGGAGGAGCATAAGAAGACCCCTGACTAGATGGAATTCTGCAAGCTTTGGAGACCATTGGAAACTTGATAGGATGGTAGGCTCAAAATCAGGCCGCTACTACTCTTGGTGATACCTTAAAAGCAGGAAATGGGAATGGCAAATGACTAATGCACACGCTAGTTGAACAATTCTTGAAGCTGAGCCATCAAAGTTTGTTGGGACAAATGACCCCCAAAAAGCAACTATATGGATCGAAAAGTTGGAGTAAGCTTTTGCACTCCTAAAATGCTTAGAGGAAGATAAGGTAACACTAACGATGTACCAACTATAGGGTAATGCTAGTCATTGGTGGAAGGCTACTCAAGGAAGGATTTTTAGGCACAACCTCAACCCAGGATGCTTTTGTCAAGGCAATCAATGGAAAGTATTTCCTTGAGTGTGCACGTGAGTAGAAAATGTTAAAATTTCTACAATTTCACGATAATTAATTAATTAATGACTAGTACAACGCCAAGTTCATTGAGTTGTCAAAATATGCACTTAGACTTATTGAGAATCTGGTTGATAAAGTGAAAAGGTTCCGAGATAGTTTGAAGCCAGACATCTGAAGCCAGTTAATGCCTCTAAATATGAAGGATTACAACAAACTATATTAATAAAAAGGGATTACTGGAACAAGTAGCCATAACTGGATTACGCTACTCGTCTTCTTGAGACAAGCAATAGTTAGAGAAGAGATTGATGATGAATGGAAGATGTTTTGGCCCTCCTAATGAGAAGAACAATGCTGGGAAATCGGTGTATACTCTAAACAACATATGCCGAATTTGTGGGAGGTGACACCAAACTGCTTCGTACCTAGCCAAGACTAAAACATGCTACGGCATAGCTAGCAAGGCCATCTTATGAGGAATTACCTACAACAATCACCAGGGATGCAACAATAGCCATAGTTGCAATCGAGACAATAAACAGGAACTATGCCGTAGAATAACCCCAACTGAACCCCAGCACAAGGAAAAGTGTATGCCATTACCCAAAAGGAAGCTAATGACTCTCAAACCACGATTATAGGTACGGTCTCCTTACACTAACTTGTTGCTTATGCACCCTTTGATACAAGAGCCACATATTCATTTGTAGCTGAACAATTTGTCATATTATTGGGATTATAACCAAAACCATTAGAAGCAATCCTTTGTGTTTCCACTCCAATGAAGGATAAGGTGTTATCTACTATAGGATGTCAAGGATGTAAGATAGTCATTAGTGGTCAAAAGGAAGCCATAGACTTAGTTGTTTTGGCGATGTATGATTTTGATGTCATCATTGGAATGGATTGGCTCATGAAGCAATGAGCCACTGTGGATTGTTATAGTGAGGTCATTCGATTTAATTTGCTCAACCACCCTAGTTACGAATTCATCGGAAACGGGGGAGGACCTTCTATATCCTTGATATCGTCACTTGAGTACCCCAACTGATGGATGAGGGTTGCCAAAGTTATTTAGCAACTATGGTTAACACATCTATCGAAGAACCAAAAATGGAAGACATTGCCATGGTATGAGACTTTTCCAATGTCTTTCCAAAAGAGTCATCAGGATTGCCCCCAGAACTCAAGCAAAAATTAACTATTTCCCCAGTTTTGACGATTTTGTCTAGCCTCGAAGGTTATGAAATCTATAATGACACTTATCATAAGGGGCTAGGCTATGTTATCTAGAAGAGTGCTACCTTATGCGTCCAAACAACTAAGACCCCACAAGCTAAACTATCTGACTCACAACTTAGAGTTGGCAGCAATTATCTCCACCTTGAAGATTTGGAAACATAACTTGTGCAAAGAAAATTTCACAATTTACACGGAACACCAAAGCTTGAAGTATTTGTTCTCCTAGAAAGAGTTGAATATGAGACAACGGCATTGGATGGAACTTCTCAAACACTATGATTGTGATATTCTTTATCATGTAGGAAAGGCCAATAGATTAGTGGATGCCCTCAATCAAAAATCAACATCGCATGACTGATAATTCGGGAATCGATTCTTCTCAAAGGAATGTGAGATTTGAAGTATAGATTTGAGGTAAATCATCTTTCTAATCTTTTAGCTACCCTCAGAATTGAATTAGAAGTGCAAACAAAGATTACAACATTAGAACAAACAAATCCAGAAATTCAAAAGATTCTTCAAGAGCATGTGGAAAAGAGAAAACAAAATTTTCACACAGTAGAGGACGGAATATTAAAATTTCATGGACAATTATGCATACCCAACAATGCTTAATTCTATCAGAAGCTCATAGAAGCAACTACAGCATACATCCTAGAAGCACAAAGATTCAGAATCTTCAACAGTATCTTGGTCAATGGCATGATGGCTGATGTCGCTGCACAAGTAGCCAAATGCTTGATGTGTTAGCAAGTGAAAACGCAACACTACAAACAAGCTAGACTTCTACAATCGCTAGAGATTCTAGAATGGAAGTTGTAACACATCACGATGGACTTTATAATGGGATTACTAAGGAGCCAATGAGATAATGATTCCATTTGGGTAATAATCGACAAACTGACCAAGTAAACCCATTTCATCACTGTACATAAAGATTTTGCAATGGACAGATACACTAAGCAATATGTGCAACAAATAATTCATCTCCATGGAGTGCTAGTGAGAATTACTTTAGATTAGGATCTTAAGTTTATTGCTATATTTTGGAAAATTCTTCAGATTGCCACTGGAACAAAGTTTCAATATAGCACAGCTTATCATCCGCAAATAGATAGCTAATCCGAAAGAACTATTTAAGCGCTTAAGCATATGTTGCGAACTTGTGTCTTGGACTTTAAAGGAGAATGGGATGAGCAATTACATCTTGTTGAGTTCACCTATAACAACAGTTATCAACAAAGCATCAAGATGGTACCATCTGAGGCATTGTATGATATAGCCTACAAAACTCCAATTTATTGGGATAAGGTTAAAGAAAGGAAAATCACTGACCCAAAGTTAGTTTAGCTATTAATAGATGTGGTTAAGATAATTAGAGAGAGACTTAGAACAACCCAAATATGCCAGAAGAGTTATGCAGATAAGTATTGAAGACCTTTAGAATTCCAAGTTGATGATCACATATTCCTTAAGGTGTCATCTATGAGAGGCTCATTGCGATTCGATAAGAAAGGGAAGCTTAGCCCTAGGCATGTTCGAACTTTTGAGATTTTAGAGCAAATAAAGATTTTACTCTATTGACTAACACCGCCACCCAAACTTGTGCATGTATAGGAGGTGTTCTAAGTGTCTATGTTAAGAAAGTATGAGCCTAATCCGGCACACATGCTTAACTTCAAAGATATCAACGTGGATAACAAAGTGTTGTATGTTGAAAAGCTAGTGTAGATCGCGGATTGGAAATAGCAGGTTTTATATAATAAAATAATTCACTTAGTTAAGGTTATTTGGCAGCATCATGAGACAAAATGAGCAACCTGGGAAAGTGAGGAGATAATGAGGCGTCAACGCCTATATTTATTCTTTAAATTTTGAGGATAGAATTTCTTTTAGGGGGTAAGAGTTGTGACATTCTCAATTCAAACTCCTATCTTGGATGCAAGGAAGGGTCTAACATATCAATGTGCTAACAATAGGAATAGACCATGAATCAATTTGAGAATCACTCATGAGTTAACTATCCGATTGGAAAAGGCAATTAAGGATCCAGACATGCTTGACTAGAGAATTCAATCATGGAATGATAGCTTGACCATAAGGATGGTACTGTGGATAGATATAAAGCACAGTTGATGATGAAGGGATTTACACGAACTTATGGGATTGACTATTAAGAAACCTTTCCTCCTATCACTAAGTTGAATATTATTCAAGTTTTACTTTCCTATGCCGTTAACTAGGGATAGGATCTTTAGCAATTAGATGTAAAGAATGCATTTCTTCATGGAAAGTTATAAGAAGAAGTGTATATAGAGATTCCTCTAGGTTTTTCTTGTCACAAAACTCAAGGTAAAGTGTGTAAGTTGAAATGTACATTTTATGGTTTGAAGCAATTCACTTGAGGATGGTTTGGTAGGTCAAAAAGCTATGGTTTCTATTGGGTATAGAAAGAGTAATGCTAACCATACTTTGTGAAGTTTTCAGGTTCTAAAGTCATTATTCTCATTGTCTATGTAAATGATATTGCTGTCACAATTAATGATGATGATGAGATCAATTGGTTGAAAAATATTTTTGGACAAGAATTCGTGATAAAGGATATTGCAAAGCTTTGGTATTTTCCTAGGATTGGAGTTGTTAGATCTTCAAAAGGAATCTTTCGATCCCAAAGAAAGTACATGCTATTGGGATGTCATCCTTTCGATACACTTACTAAGACCAATACTCGTCTTCAAGAAAATAATGGTGATCTAATGGATAAGGGTCATAATTAGTGATTAGTAGGCAAGTTGATTTATTTATTTCATACCCAACCTAATATTGCCTTTCCATGAGCCTAGTCCTAGTGAGTCAATTTATGCATGATCCATACTCTACTCATATAGATACTATTCTTCAGATCCTTTAGTATTTGAAGTCTACTTCTAGGAAAATGATTCTTTTGTCTCCTCATGATGGCTTAAAAGTTGAAGCCAATACAGATACTGATTGGGTTGGATCTCCTGATTAAAAGTCTATTTCTTGGTATTGTAGTTTCTTAAGAGGAAATTTTGTGACTTGGCATTGTAAAATGCATAATGTAATTACTCGGTCTAGTGTTGAAGCAAAATTTTGTGCAATAACACACTGAGTGTATCTATTCATATTCCTATGATGTTATATTGTGATAATAAGGTTGCTATTAGTGTTACTCATAATCCTATGTAGCATCAAAGACAATTAGAGAGTGGTTTAATTTGTATACCATTTGTTCAGTCCAATAATCAACTCACTGATGTGCACCAAAAGATGAGGGGTTAAATAATTGCATCCTATATTAGTTAAGTTGGGCATTTGTAATATCTATGTTCTAATTTGAGGGGGAGTGTTGAGAGTATTTTGTTGATGGGGATATATTTGTCTATTTCCTTAATTATTTTATGTATGAGGACAATAAGGATGACATTGTAATTTTTGGCTATATTATAAATAGATAGCTTGGGGTCAAATTGACATAACCAAGCATTCAGTTCAATTTTTTTTCTTTCAACAGGAGTTATTGTAACTAACCAAAGATAAGAAAATTTAAACTTTTTCACCTACCCTATCATATTGACTATCTATCAACCAACCTCTTGCCCTTATTAAATCATATAGGCCTAGAAAAAATATATCTCTTTATCACAAAGGCTTAATATTATGCCTAAATATCCATAAATAATCTCCTTTATCCATTTGGGTCATCATAGTTTGCTATCCCTAATAGCTTCTTTCATATACACAAACATGTCTACTACAACAATGCACAACCATGCTAAGTACAAGAGTCTTAACAACAATATCTTTAAAAATCAAATGTACTCCAAAAACATAAGTCATATAATCATATGAAACCCCACGCAATCCATAATACATTTCCCAACATCTACTGAAGACATTGAAGAAGTCCAATTTTCCTTCAAATTGGGGAATTTATGAAAGCCTTCCCTATATGTGGCACTAACACATATTCGTTTCAATGCTTTATCGTAAAGATCTTGTGCCAACTCATACATACTAATTAGGACATCAATAACAACAGATAGGGATAATGACTCTACAGGTGGTGGTGTGACCAATGAGGTGATAGAGCCACTCACAAGTTATTTGGCATTATCATGAGATAGAATGAGCAAGCTGGGAAAGTGAGGATATCATAAGGTGTCAACACCTACATTTATTCTTTAAATTTCCAGGATAGAATTTCTTTTAAGGGGGAAGAGTTGTGACATTATCAATTCAAGCCCTTGTCTCGGATGCAAGGAAGGATCTAAATTACCAATGCACTTACAACATAAATAAACAATGAATGGATTCAATGATTGTTCATGAGTTAATTGTCCGATTGAAAAGGCAATTAAGGATTGAGACACGCTCAACCAAAGAATTCAACCATAGAATGAGAGCTTAATCATAAGGATGGTATTATGGACAAATATAAAGCACGATTGGTGGCAAAAGGATTTACTTAAACTTATGGGATTAACTATCAAGAAACCTTTCCTCATGTCACTAAATTGAATATTGTTCAAGTTCTACTTTCTTATGCTATTAACTAGGGATGGGATCTCCAGCAATTAGATGTAAAGAATGCCTTTCTTAATGGAAAGTTTTAAGAAGAAGTATATGTAAAGATTCCTCTAGGTTTTTCTTGTGACAAAACTCAATGTAAAGTGTGTAAGTTGAAATGTGCACTTTATGGTTTAACTCGATGATGGTTTGGTAGGTTTCAAAAAGCTATGGTTTCTATTGGGCATGGACAGAGTAATGCTAATCATACTTTTTTTGTGAAGAGATCATGTGCTAAAGTTACTATTTTTATTGTCTATGTGAATGAGATTATTGTCACAATGAATGATAATGATGAGATCAACTAGTTAAAAAAGTTTTTTAGATAAGAATTTGAGATAAAGGATCTTGGAAAGTTTCGGTATTTTCTTGGGATTGAAGTTGCTAGATCTTCAAAAGGTATTTTTCTATGCCAAATGAAGTATGTTCTCGATCTTTTGATAGAAGTTGGGTTATTGAGATGCCATCCCTCTTGTATACCTATCGAGACCAATACTCATTTTCAAGAAAACAATGGTGACCCGGTGGATAAGGATCATAATCAACAATTAGTAGGCAAGTTGATCTATTTGTCTCATACTCAACCTAATATTTCTTTTTTTTTGTGAGCCTAGTCCTAGTGAGTTAATTTATTCATGATCCATGCTCTACTTATGTAGATACCATTCTTTGAATCCTTCGATATTTGAAGTCTACTTCTAGGAAAGGGATTCTTTTATTTCCTCATGATGGCTTGAAAGTTGAAGCCTATACAAATGTCGATTGGGCTGGATCCCCTGATTGAAAGTCAATTTTTGGGTATTGTACTTTCTTAAGAGGAAATTTTGTGACTTGGCTCAGTAAAATGCATAATGTAATTACTTGGTCTAGTGTTGAAGCAAAGTTTCATGCGATGACACAAGGAGTTTATGAGCTGTTATGGCTTAAAGGACTATTTGAAGATCTAGTGTATCTATTTATATTCCTATGACGTTATATTGTGATAATAAGGTTTCTATAAGTATTGCTCACAATCTTGTATAGCATGATCATACAAAGCATGTGGAGATTAACAAGCACTTCATCAATGACAAGTTAGAGAGTGGTTTAATTTGTATACCTTTTGTTCAGTACAATGATCAACTCGTCGATGTGTTCACTAAAAGATTAGGGGTTAAATCATTTCATCCTATATTAGTCAAGTTGAGCATGTGTGATATATATGCTCCAACTTGAGAGAGAGTGTTGAGAGTATTTTGCTGATAGGGATATATTTATCTATTTCCTTAGTTATTTTATGTATGAGGACAATAAAGATGATAATGTAATTTTTGGTTATATTATAAATAGATAACTTGGAGTCAGATTGACATAACCAAGCATTTAGTTCAGATTTTCCTTTCAACAGGAGTTATTGTAACTAACTAAAGATAAGAAGATCCAACCTTTTCAACTAACCTAACATACCAATTATCTTTCAACCAACCTCTTCCCCTCATTAAATTATATAGGTTTAAAAAAATACGTCTTTCTATCATAAAGCCTTCATATATTAGGCTTGAATATCCATAAACAATCTCCTTTATCTATCTGGGTCATGATAGTTTGCTCTCCCTAATAGCTTCTTTTGTATGCACAAACATGTCCACCGCAACAATGCACAACCATGCCATTAATATGTTAAGATCATCCTCATCCAAGAATTATTCAACTAGCTCTTCCTACTATTTAATACACTATTTGATCCCCTTTGCGTAGTACATATACCATCACAAAAATCTAAACGCATCAATATAGATATCTGAAAAAATATCCAATAACAACTAATAATTTAAGTAATAGAGTGAAAGCAAACCAAATATAAAAATCCCAAGCAATCAATTGTACCCATGCCACCACACAAGTACAAGAGTCTTAACAACACTATCTTTAAATAAAAAATATACACCAAAAACATAAGTCATACAATCAAATGAAACCCCACACAATTCATAGTACATTTCCCAACATTTACTAGAGACATTGAAGAATTTCATTTTTCCTTTTGGTAGGGGATTCAATGAAAGCCTCCCTATATATGGCACTAACACATATTTGTTCCATTGCTTTGTTGTAATGATCTTCTTCCTACTCGTGCATAATAACTAGGACATCTATCACAACAAATATGGAGAATGGGTCTATAGGTGGTGGTGTAACTAGTGGGTAGTAGAGCCACACACTGATTGACTTCCCTTAGCTTTGATCAGCTCTTATATGGCTTTGCAAGTGTCGGCGATACTAAATGAGTTACTCTTTATTCTCCTATTGGTATTTAGAGTCCTATCCAACTTGTGCTTGTCATGAATAGGAGTTGTGGTATCATTGAGTGTAAAAACTCTCTCATCAATGTGGTATTCACTCAAATCCTCTGGATCATTATTTGTATCGTCAACACCATTGTCATATTTCTCCAACTCCATCGAATTGTTGGCATTTTCTATGGTATGATCCCAATAGCATATGTACTACTAAAAATAATACATAGCTTAGGATACTGAGGAAATTCATCATTCTTGAATTTTGACCATCTAATATGATTATGCAATTTTCACAATAATAACATATGTTAGCAATATAATCAAACATTTTAAAACTTACATATATAATGATATCAAAATGATCAAAAGTTAAAAGATTCCTTGACGTGAGATTTCCAAATACTTGGATCGTCAACAACAATTATTTTATTCACATTATCCCAGCCAAATCTAGATGGTGAAAGAAATTTCTTAAAACTACCATATTGTTTTCTCAATTTGTTCACTTTGTTCTTCAATTATAGTAGGCAATATTGGTATCTTGTTTGTTTAATGAAATTAGCCCCTTTTTTAATTCCACATTGCTTTGTTGTAAGTAGAAGAGGTGCAATTTTTCTTTTTGACCTCCTCTATCAACAAACTTATAAACATGTTGATTAAAGGCTCGGTCTACTTAGCGTTCAATATCTCTTTTGGGATGTCATTTGACCTTGATTAGTTGTTAAGCATCAAATAAATTTTGCATTAAGTCAATAACAATTATGTAGGAATTATAGCAATTCATGCAACCACTCTCAAGAGATTGGGTTAACAATCAACCAATTAGATATATGCAGTCAATGAAGCAACATGCTAAATTAGGGTTAAAGAAAGAAACCCCTTTCTACTTTATGGCCAAAAAAGAAAAGACTCATTTTTCCCCTTTTCTCGTTTTCTCATTAACTTAATCAACATGCTGAAATGGGTGTGAATTAACAAGACAAATAGCTTAATTCTCTTAAACACCACAAGAAACACTCAACGAAAACACAACTAAAAAGCAAGTAAAGAAGACTCTAATGGCACAACATCAACAATTCTTGAACTAACTTGTACAGAATAAAGGTTGCATTTTGAGCTATAGGGGCTCCAAAGTACTATGACTATCAATAATCAATGAAATAGAGACCTAGAATGTAATAAAAAGAACTGGGAGAAACTAGTTTTCGGATTTGGGAGATGTGCAAGATTCTAGAAGCACCAATGTCAATGGAACTGCACAATTAGCAAAATGAGAAGGTCAGGCAAACAAGTAGAAACCGGATATATGTGCTAGCTCACAACACACTATCAAGGCACACTATCAACCTAATATTGTGATGAACTTTCAAATTTTGATGATAGTTCATCAGATGAGCCACTATCAAAAGCAAAGTACCTTTCTCTAAGGGATCCCCTATTTTGCTCATATATACGTCAACAAGAAAAGGCACAAAAAGCCAATTGAGCGCATATCAACATGGCATTAGAGCAATCCTCATGATAGGCGAGGATTGTCCCCAATTCAACGAAAGCTCAAAACTTTGTAAAGCATTGGTTTTGAAAGCATTCACGAGTGGCAGAGGCAATAAGAACTGAATTTTCGATACAGTAACTGAATAACACTATTTGTACAACCAACACAATCAACACTTCATTCCACTCTTGCGTCTTCGTAACTTTTGCCAAAATTTTAGACTAACATGCACCTCATGCTTTGGCGTTCATAACAGGAGGCCAGAGGACTTCTTCTTCGACGAAGAGAATTGGTATGACCTAAGCAACCAACATGTAGCGGCATTCGCAAAATTTGATTACTGAAGAGCAATTGGACTTCTTCAATGTCTGTTAATCAGCGTTTGCCAATTCATCAACATTTGCAAATTGAATCTTTTGTTAATACCACATCAACGAACACATAGCTACTCATGAGCCCCAGCTCTCTCTAGACTTCATATCATTAGTTCCACACATCAAACACAACTCTCAATAAGAAAACAAAGATAGCGGAGACGAAAATGGAATCTGTGCTTGATTGAGCAAGCCCTCACCCAGATCGATGACAACGACCCTTGTTCGACAGTGATGAGGGAGTCCGCCAATCTAGGCGAGGGCAGCCCTCGCCCAAATTGACGACAACGACCTCACTCGACAGCAGTAAGGCGTCCCTCCCATGGTTACGAGTCAAGCAAAATGGGTAACTCATCTCAAACAAGTAGCTTGAGTTAGTGAAGGAGTAGTAGTTGTCATGAAGATCAACAAATTGAGTGAAGAGAATGGGTTTCACCAGTTGAGACAGAGAGAGCACGGGTGTCACACTCCGAACCCTGAGCACACGACAACCTCTTCTCTTGGTCGATTGAAAGCGACGTCCCAAGACTCGTCAACGACCATTCATTTTAATCTTTCGTTATGTGCAAGCGGAAGACGAACCATCCCCAGTCCAAACAGAAAATCAAACAATCAAATAGGGATAGAGTGATAAACAACAGAAACCTCAACTACTCATTTATACAATTTACTAGATTAACCAACGGATGATCGTTTTTTGATTTACAAGCCCAACAAAAGGGGCCGATCTATCCTCTAAGCCAAACCAAAAAGGAACTAGGCTAGGCTAATCCAACTATACACAATGAACCATCGAGTTCAATACCACCATCATTGGGACCCATCGGACTCAGGCTCTGCTAGGTCAATCACTAGTGGAGTGGGGGCAGGATTCTCTACTGCAGGTGCGCCATTTTAACGGCCTGAAAATGGTTAACCACGATGAGTTGAGATAAAATATCAGCGAGTTCTTCTCCTAAGCCCCAGTTGGTACACCAACTCAACTTGGGGTATCTCTCCAGAACCACTAGTCACTCAACCCAACAACAAACAACCAGCAACCCACAACTAGCAAGCAAACAACAAACAAGGACAACCAACAAACAATTAGTTGGTTTGCATGCAACCTTACCCAGTATGCCATACCCTGCACGTAAAACCTCATACAATACAAGCAATGCAACTAACAATCATATAGTCAGTTCACATGCAACCTTACTCGGTATGCCATACCCTGCACGTTATAAAATCATACGTGCATGCCATAAATCATGATGTGATCACCTCATGCATAATTGAAACTAATGATGCAATGTTTCTCATACACTTTGGTATCCACACATGTTTCATTGGGCCAAGGTGTAATGGCACTACGGTGCCTTTCCTCTGCAGAAATGCAACAGTGCCCTTCCGTGCTATTGCTACGGCACTATAGTGTCCTTCCCCAACAGAGGCACAACCGTGCCCTTCCGTGTAGGTCGAGGAGCTACGGCCCCCTTCCTCCATAAAGGGGCAACCATGCCCTTCCATATCCTTCGAGGCGCAACGGCACTACGACGCCCTTCCTCTATAAAGGCACAACCATGTCCTTCCGTGCCCTCCCTTCGGTGATTCAGATTATTGTAGCCAATGCACACATACTTGCATATACACTTGCATTTAAAATCTCAAATCATTTATCATAAAAGTGGTCCATTCCTAGTGTCCCTCGGACAAACCATTTTTTCCCTTTTTATGAAAATCACATGATTCATGTGGATGTTCATGCCACAACACATCAAATTCACTTCATATGATCAAGACACATGAAATTATGCACAATATCACTTTTGGATGAACAATGTTGTGAACAGTGCTATGAACAGTAATCGTAAACAATAATCCATGAACAATAATTTCTAGAATTCAATTATTAATATATTAAATTCAAAAATTAAAAGAATCATTGATTAAACACAATTAATCAATCAATTAAGCTAAACATGCTTAATTATCACACAAACCACACATAAGCAACATTTAAGCATAATCAAGCATAATTAAGCAAGATTAAGCTAACATAATCTTAACTACGTATCTAACCACCTATCTTAGGGCTAATGCAACTTAATTAAACCCCTTAAACCAAATTTACAACTAACTAAACCAACCCTAAGCAAGTTTAGGCACTAATAAGGGATTAGGGGCTAAACTCACTCGTTAAGCGAGCCAGCGACATGAATGCGGTGGCAGCGACGAACCCGACACTTGGGGACCTCTACAATGACAATCCAAGGTGGTCTCGGGGCTGAGAACAGCAAAAAAAAACTCGTAATCCCCTTGAACTTCTGAAAAATTGCACTGCAAGAGGATGACAGGGGCTAACCGGAGGAAAACGGGCTGGCTGGAGCTCCGGTGAGTGGCGGGCCGGCAACTGGCAGCACTAAGGGGTCGAGGGGGAACTACTAGAAGCTGGGATGGGCGGTGGTTTGGCCGGAATGGAAGAAAAATAGGTGAAAAAGCGGAACAAAGCTATTGTAGGCGGAACAATGGTGGTCTAGTGAGCAGCAACTTCCAGCCACCGTACAAATCGGCCGGCGAGTCCGTTCGACGAATGGTAGATTCCATATGTATGAATTCTCTCTCCTGAATGCAATGGTGTGTGGCACGAGCCGAGATTCAAATGGGAAGGAAATGAACAACTCAGTTTTCGGTGAGAGGTCAGAAGCATAAACTGTAGGAAGGCAATGGAAGCAAAGGGAGAGAGGGGCTGCGATTTGTAAGGGCTGAAGGAGGAGGAGAGAGAGTGCATTAAGGGTTTTAATTCAGCCCCATCAAGGCCATTAAGTGCCTTCTCCTATTCCCTAAGCAAGTGGCATCATCTTCGCTCTCTTCCTTTGACTTTTCTTCAAAATATCCAAGGGCATTTTGGTCATTTTCACCTTGCACATTTTCCAATCTGCCCTTGGGCTAAAAATGAAAGGCGGGCCTAGGAAACAGGCTGGGAAATGGGTAGGAATGGGCTTGGGAATTTGTTGGGTTCGAATTGGCTCAAGTTTGGATAACGGGCTAGGAAGGGTGAGGGATCGGTTGCATCCAATGGGCTTGCTCGCTTGTCTCGGTCTTCCACGGTGACTGTCCCACCTTGGGCGTGAAGCCCTCACTATTCTTGCCTAGCCCACGTCCTCATAGGCTCGGTTTCTCAATCCAAAATCCCTTTCTCAAAAACTTGGCTCAACAGGCACTATTGACTGTTGAGGAAGCATTGTCCAAAAATTTGTCCCGGGCGTTCCCGAAAATTTGAAATCCAATCTTGGATTCTCATGCCTTGTCAATTTCGTTCGAATGCCATTTTGGTACTACTCAGATTAACAGGCGGCTTCGAGGATTCACGTGTAATCGACTCATGCCAATTCACATTCAAGACTTCTCAACACATGAACGTCATTGACTGCATGAAATTACGAAGGATCGATTCTTTTTTCAAAGTACACGATTACCAAAGATCAACATAGGGTCGTTCATGGGTTCGATAACAGTAGACGGAATTACACATTGTCCCATTATACTATGTCCGCTAATCGACTTCTAGTCGTCCCTTAAATTGGCCTGCCTATCTACAAGATCGTCCTTACGCAAGTCTCACGGTCAAGTTATTTTCCTAGGTCAAGTTCTTTAGTTGCACGAGTTCTATCCTCATTAGCCTTTCCCCTCAAGGTCAGTATCTTAGGAGTGATCAGTTCTGAGTGAGATCAACCAACAATGCATTGGCGAAATTAACATTCATTTCTTCCTCAAAGGGGTTGAATTTCAAGATGTCACAACGGGATTGTGAAACAAGACATATTTCTACTTTGTTTCTCTTCGTATTCTCTTTTTTTTCCATTCTCGAAACAAAAAGCAGCTTCTTCTACTTCTTACTTTTGCTCCAAATCTATTTTGTAGAACAAATTTGTTCCCAAGAACAAAAAAATTTACCAAACAAATTTATATTCTTTTTTTGTTCCGAGGAACAAAAGAATAAAATCAAACACCATTTGATATGTTACCAATCACGCCCCTATAAATCTTTAATTATTTTCTTTTTTGCTGAATGGGCTTGGGAGGGCTCAAATCGGGTTGCTTGGGCCCACTTCTGTAGACGTTTTGCCCCAACTCACCTAGGCACAAACAGGCAGATAGGCCTACTTTTTTAGTTTTTATTCTTTCATATTTTAGCTTAAAAATTAAATAAGTATGAAAAACGACTTTCCGGGATTTGGTTTTTTTTTTATTTTCAAGTTACATACTATTTTTTATGCTACTTTAGGAATTTGGGCTTAAAAATTAAAATCATTATTGAAATGTCATTCATTAATCATCCAAAAAAATGTGTGGGCATGGTAGACCTTGAGTCCATTGCTTAAGCTCGGCTCCCCCCCATTGGCTGGACCTAGAAATTCTTTCTAGACATATCGATCAAGTCTAGTTGTGAAACAACTTTTGTAGCTTCTTTTAAGAGATAAATGTATTGCAAATCATGAAAACTTACTATAAACACAGTCGTATTTTAAAACTTTTAAATAGTGTAATTAAGTCCTAAAATTTATCAAATCGTTGCAACGGAGCACCTCTATTAATTTCATTTGATTTGGGCAAAAAAAAATACCAATTTGCCATTTTTGATTATATTTCGAAAAAGAGACGCTGAGATAGATACCACATCAGCGATTTTAAGGGAAAATAAAAAAACACATTGAACCTCATAATTCACCCATTATACTTTTCCGGTCCAAAGGAGACTAAGGCCAAAGCCGACTTTTAAGCCACTTGTATTCGCATTTCGTTTGACTCATGGCATTTTAGGTTGTACTTCCTTTTGACTCTACAAAGGTGAATGATGTATTATTCATAATAATTTCCAGAAATTTTATTATTATTTTTTGTACAACTTTTTTTTCATTTAAAGTCGTTGACAAACAGCTAATTATTGGTCGTCAGCCACTTCATGTTGTTTTAAGTTATTTAAAATGTTCAACAACAAAAATGTCTTAGAAGATGGAAATTACAAACTCTTAAAGACTCCACACTCCGCAACCAAATTCAATATGATATTGCTTGTGCGAACGATAATGTACTCAATTTGGGTAATCAATCAAAAAGAGGACACTTCGACTTGTGGATTTTTTCGAGATTAAAATATTACCGAGTGAAACCTCGTGTAGTTTTGCAAATAATTATTGGAAAAGTTTTGCCAACAATGCAAAGTGGTTCGAGACATTTGTGGATGCACTAATCGATCAATAGCCCTCAAAAGAAAGGCTATACATGTACCTGGGCAGCATAGCCATCGAATATCAAATTTTAATTATTATTATTATTATTACTTCATTTGATGCATCATATTCATGTATTATCTCTGTACCGGTAGCCAATGAAGTCCTTAGTGCATATATATTTGTCCTAATTGTGTCTGACAAGTAATGTTTCCTTGAAGACTTCTTAACATTCGAGTTGTTCTCGGAAACCTCGTGATTTGTTCAAACATTCTTATAACTAAGCCCCGCTAACGAGGACCTATTAGACAACCTATTAAATCCTCGGATGATGACCTCTAAGTGCTTATTATTTGAGTCTATTACAGTATTGCTGGCAAGGACCCATCAAACAGCATATCAGATCTTCAAGCGAGGACTCCAAGGTGTTCATTATTTGAGTTTATTCAAGCCTTGCCGGCGAGGACCTACTAGGCCACCCATCAAATTCTCGTGTGAGGATCCTCAAGTGCTCATTATTTGAATCTTTACAAGATTGCTGGCTAGCGATTAGGTGCGCATTACACAAGCCTTGTTAGTGAGGTGAAGAGTTCAAATTCCCACCTTTTGAGGGGTAAGGCCTTTAATTTCAGATATGAGGTTTGATTCTCATACTCTGTAAAGAAGCAAAACAAAAGTCTAAGAATGAGTTAAAGAGTTAGGGCAGGATAGATAATAAAAAAAAAAGAGTCAAGCCATGCGATGTAGGACAGTCGATATCCACGTCAATTATTCTAGCCAAAATTTATTAGATAGACACAATTAACAAAAATAAAGGTTTATAATTTAATGGGAGAATACCACGAAAAACCTCAAACTTTGCCATATGTGACACATTTATTTTAAACTTTTTTTTTAACACAAAAAACCCCAAACTTTGCCATCTGTGACACATTTACCTCAAACTTTACCCTGTGTGACACATTTACCCTAAAAAAATTATTGCAACACAAAAAATCCCAAACTTTGCCCTATGTGACACATTTACCCTAAACTTTTATTCTGAAGGGCATTTTTGTCTTTTACTTTTTACTTTTTCTTCCCATTTTTCCTTTTTTTCCTTTTTCTTTCTTCCCTTTGTTTTTCCTCCTCCACTGCTGCCAGAGGAGCCATCGGCGTCGGCCCTTACTCGACTCAAATGAGGGCTACCCTTCCCAACTCCGGCAGGTGAGGCCGGGCGAGGGCGGCTTGGGGGCCACCCTCCCCTAGGTCAAGTGAGGGTGGCCCTCACCGTCACCTTGGCCTTAGCAAGCAAAGGCAACCCTCGTCGGATCCAGTAGGGGCTGCCCTCACCGGTGTCGGTCAAGGGCCACCCTCACCTGGGTGGGCGAGCTTGCCCTGGCCTCGCCCGCCCAAGAGAGGGCAGCCCTCGACCAATGCTAGCAAGGGCGGCCCTTGCCAGATATGGGGAGGGTAGCCCTCGCTTAAGTTGAGCAAGGGCCGACACCAGCAGCTCCTCCGACAACAATGGAGAAGGAAAATAAAAGGCAAAAAAGAAATAGGAAAAAGAGAAGAAAAAGAAAAAAGTAAAAGACAGAAATGCCCTTCAAAATAAAAGTTTGGGATAAATATATCACATAGGGCAAGTTTGAGGTTTTTTGTGTCACAAAAAAAAGTTTAGGGTAAATGTGTCACACGGGACAAAGTTTAGGATTTTCTGTGTGACAAAAAAAAGTTTAAGATAAAAAATGTATCACAATAGATAAAATTTGGGGTTTTTGGTGATATTATCCCTAATTTAATTGACAATAATACTATAAGTTTAGAACTTTCTGGAAAAAAAATTTCCTATTGTTTCTATATTCTCAATTTACCACTCAAGCGGTCTTGTCTCAAGAGGTGATAACAAAGGCCACGTTTAATTGTTGCTTGTGGTTTGAGCTATTATTTTCTCCGACACTTGCTTATACTTGGTACAATTAACTAATCCTAGAAATTTAATTAGGGAGACAAATGGAGCGTGGAAAGATTTTGACTCAGGATCTTCAGCTCTAATACTAAAAATTTAAGTTATTAGATGAAAGTATGGTTTATTGTATTTAAATATTCTAACAAAATGCATATTAGGAAATAAAATCATCAAGACCACATTAAAGCTTTCCATCAAAGAAAAAAAACTACACTAGCATTAGATTAATATACAACAATCAAATACTCAAATCCAATTCTCTTGTTCACAGAAATAAGGCGACCTCTCCCTTCTTAACAATCTAAAATAAGCTAGTGACAACTCAAGATAATAATTAACTAATAAGAATTGTGAATCCAAGTTGTAATGGATAGGGTTTGAGAGAGTCGTTCAAAGCGTAAATGCACCTCACCAAAGGATATCAGTGCCTGCACAGCAATTTATTAGCCCACGTAAGGCATATCTCGAAAGAGTCATGACATCCTTACGATCCGAACCGTTGAACTAAGGCTGTGGAAAATTCTCTTGAGCACGTTATAACTATGATTCATAATGAATATTTGGATTCCATAACTGGTAGAAAACTTTCCTACCCGATACAAATCGACGTATTTTTTTCTTTTTTAAGGTTCCAAGTTTGCTGACCAAATCATGATTTTAAGTTAAATTTTGATTTTATTTTGATCTAATCGAAAGCAAAAGGTGTGTTTTACATAAATATAACTATATCCAAAGAAATTTGAAAGCTAAAAGAAAATCAACTCTGCACATATTATAAGCGGTATGCTCACATCATTCCATTACTGTATTTTGAATCTAGCTTGTCCTGTTATATTACATGTGACTTTTGTCATGCAATGTCATTTCATCACCATGCTTGAATTTGATTCATGTTATATGTGAACATTGTCATGTCATGTTGTAGTCTCATCGTGTTTTGAAATATCAAATTCGTCATGTAGTTGTCATCCCATGTCATTCTCATGATCAACATTTGCATACACACTTTGACACGCAAATGGAGTTACCCTACCACACGAGATAATGACATCTTTAATCAATAATGACGTCGAATGAGTATTTTGGCAACATGTTAAAATTTGAAGATGAAACATCACGCATCAAAGTTAATGACGAATGGCTTACTACTTAACTAAAAATGAAAGGGCGACGTGGGATGTTAATTTGTTGTGGGCGCAACGAAAACCTTGGACCAAAGATCTTTAGGTTTAGCTTGCCCAGTTCCTCAACACGTCCACTTAAGTAGCTGCCTTTTCATCACTACCTGAGCTTTTTAAGTGTAGAATCACCCTAACTTGCATATAATCTAGTTTATCACGAGTGAACGGAACATATTGATATCAGGTACCACTTCATTCGAGATGTCTTAGCAAAGGGTAATGTTATAGTGAAAAAGATTGCTATAGCAGAGAACTTGGCAGACATGATGACCAAGCCTGTTCCTTTGGCGAAGCTCTAGCTATGCTTGAGCATAATTGGCATCTGTGGAGAGTGAGCACCTGTCAGCACGTTGGGAGAGCAACATGGATGACAAGCAAATGACAGGATTTTGCAATTTATGTCAACACAAAAATACTGGAGAAATAAACAAGAAATAATAAGGACACTAGAAATTTACGTGGTTCAGTCCAAGTATCGGTACCTACATGCATGGGGAGAGCCAGCAACAAATAATCCACTATAATCAGAGAATCGAAATTACAATCACTCACACGCTCGAGTGTTTCCCACACCTAGATTTAAACCCAAACCCAAAGTGTTTACAAATAAATAATGTAAACTCACAGCACAAAATCACCGAATGTTCAAGCCCCTGCAATTTGCTCACGTACATACGAAAAACAAGAACTCCGTTCTTTCTTGTATGCTTCGTACAGCAACTACAGCTTCTTGGCTTGTCTTCTATTCTTATGCAACGCTCTCTTCTCTATACATTGAAGAAACCTTTGCCTTTTTATATATGTGTAAACCTAGCACTACTAGGTTTTTCTATAGATAAAAAAGGAAACCCTTGTTTTTATCCTTTTGTGTAAAATAATCATAGTCAAACTTGGAATAACAAGAAAACTTTGAATAGGATGGGAAATATTTTGAACAAATCAAAATCCTTCTATGGATCGAGTTCGTATAAATTCAAACTCGAGTCATAATTTAACAATTCTCCACCTTGGCTCGATGTTTGAAGCCAAGTTATAGTGCTCGTCATCCATGCTACTCTCCCAATGCCCCGACAGGTGCTCACTCTCCACAGACACCAATAATGCTCAAGCATAACTTGAGCTTCGCCAAAGGAATAGGCTTAGTCATCATGTCTGCCGAGTTCTTTGTTGTAGCAATCTTTTTCACAATAACATTACCCTTTATTAAGACATCTCAGATGAAATGGTACCTGATATCGATATCTTTCTTTTGCTCATGATAAATTGGATTATATGCTAAATATATCGCACTTTGGTTATTATAGTGTATATCAACACCTTTTTGATTAAGCCCAAAGTCCAAAAGCAAACTTCGTAACCATATCACCTCCTTCGCTATAAAGGTTAGCGCCATGCTAAAGACTTGCTATCATCCAAGTTATCGGCGTGATCCAAATCCACATAACCAGTGATTTCACTATCATTGATGTTCATTCGGTATACTATACTCACGTCTGCTGTCCCTTTCAAATATCTAAGAATCCACTTCACAGCTTCCCAATGAGCTTTACCTAGACGCTTCATGTAGCGACTAACTACACTCACAACTTGTGAAATATCAGGCTTAGTGCACACCATAGCATACATAATACTACCCATAGCACTAGAATAAAGAACACGAGACATATGCTCCTCCTTCTCCTCAGTTTGCGGTAATAATTTATCTAAAAGTTTAAAGTGGTTTGCTAAAGGTGTACTTACAGATTTTGCCGATTGCATGTTAAAATGTGCCACAATCTTCTCAACATATTTCTTTTGACATAAACGTAAAACTCTTGCAGCTCTGTCACACAAAATCTCCATTCCCAATATTTTCTTTGCAACACCTAAATCTTTTATCTCAAATTCAGCACTCAACTACCTTTTTAGCACTTCAATATCAGACATATTCTTAGCTACTATCAACATGCGATCAACATATAATAGTAGATAAATCAAAGAACTATTCTCCAATCTCCTAAAATAAACACAGCTATCCATCTGACTTTTTGAGTAGTCCTGACTAGCTATGAAAGCATCAAAACGCTTATACCACTACCTAGGAGACTATTTTAGCCCATACAAAGATTTCTTTAACAAGCAAACATGATCTTCCTTACCCGAAATAGCAAATCTCTCAGGCTGCCTCATGTAAATCCATTCCTCCAACTCACCATGAAGCAACGACATTTTCACATCTAGCTAATCTAGCTCAACATCCTATGAAGTAACTAAGGTAAGTAAAACACGAATAGAAGTATATCTTACCATAGGAGAAAACACCTCATTATAATCAATGCCCTCCCGCTGTGTATATCTCTTTGCCACAAGTCTTGCCTTATACCTCCCTATCTCAACACTAGATTGCCCTCTTTTCGTTTAAAGACCCATTTACTTTCGACAATCTTTTGGCTCTTAGGTACTTTGACCAACTCCCATGTATGATTCCAATGGAGTGATTCCATCTCTTTGCTCATAGTCTCAAGCCACTACGATGACTCATTACTAGCTATCACTTTAGAATAAGACGAAGGCTCATCCTTCTCCACCTCGTCACCTATAGTTAATGCATAAGCAATATATGTATAAGCATAACGTACTGGTGGTTTAATTTATCTTCTCTGTCTGTTTGTGACTATATTGTGCTGCGGTTGTGCTAATGTTCACTATCACCGATTTTAAGAACTACGGCCTCTTCCATAGTCTCAGCTTCTTTTACCTCCGAGGTCTCCAAAGTCTACACTTGATACTCTACCTCACTAATGACACCATGATCTATCTACTCTGCTTGTTGTGTTATAGAATTCCTCTATTGAAGCATTGCAATCTTGTCGAAGATCACGTCTCTACTGATTAGAAAACCGGGTGATATGGGATTAGTGTACCATAGGCCAGAAATATGCACTTCTTTGCCCTCGATTCAAGCTTACCATCACTCACATGAGCATATGCAGGACATCCGAATATTCGTAATTTGGAATAATCGATAGGTTTTCCCAACCACACTTCCTCAAGAGTCTTCCACTCGATAGTAGATAATGGAGATAGATTTACCATATAACATGCCATATTCATTGCTTTGGCCTAAAATTCCTTGCCAAGTCTTGCATGTGAAAGCATGCATCAAGCTCGCTCAAGTAAATTTATGTTCTTCCGTTCTGCCACACCATTCTGCTGTGGTGTCTCAAGACTGTGCGGTGTTTCACAATCCCTTCTTTCTCGCAGAACTCAATAAAATCTTTACCATAGAACTCCATGCCATTATCGGTTCTCAGGCACTTGATCTTTTTATCTAACTGCTTCTCAATTAATGCCTTAAATTTGTTGAACCGATCGAACACATCATATTTGTGCTTTAAAAAGTATACCCATACATTCCTTGAATAATCGTTGATAAATGTCAGCATATATCGGGCACCTCTTTTTGAAGGAACAGAAGATGGGCTCCAGACATCTAAATGAATATACTCAACTGATCATTTGGTCGAATGAATAGCTATAGTAAACTTAATTCGACACTACTTCCCAAAGATGTAATGCTCACATAAGTCCAGCTTTCCTGTCTTCTGACCCTTCAACAACCCCCTTTCACTCAGCATCATCACACCTGCCTCACTCATGTACCCTAAACGCATATGCCATAATTGAGTCAAATTAGAGTCTAACTCACCTGATGAAACTGCAATGGTTCCGATCACAGTCTCTCCCAATAGATGATAGAGAGAATTCACTTTCTTCCCCTTCATCATTGTCATGATACCACGAGAGATTTTTAGTACTCCACCTTCAGTGGTGTACCTAGAACCGATATCATCAAGTGTCCCTAGAGAAATAAGGTTCTTCTTGAGCTCCGATACATGCCTCACGTCTATCAATGTGTGCACGACTCCATAGTGCATCCGAATTCGAATTGTTCTTATCCCCACAGCCTTGTAGGCTACATTATTCCCCAAAAGAAAGCTATCACCATCTGCAGTCTGGTAAGTAGTAACTAGTTCTTGTGATGTGTCATATGATAAGAACACTCCAAATCTAGCATCCATTTATCTCTTGACGAAGTAGTAGTCACACATAAAACAACTTCTCCATCACTAGTGCTCCCTTCGACTACGTTTGCCACACTGCTTGTGGCATTCTACCTATCATCTCGATTTCTCCACTTCAGACAATCTCTCCTAATGTGCCATTCCTCATGACACTCAAAGCACTTCACGTGTCCCTTGGAATTTTGATTGCGTGACTTCGATATGCTTTTGCCTCTGCTGTTGCTAGGCCCTCGATGTTGACCTCTACCCCAAATCATTAATGCATGTGCTACTCCCTACGTAAGACTATCATCACGCAACTTTTTTGCCACTCTTTAGAGGACAAAGCGGACTTTACCTCTTCCGAGGTGATTGTAGTACGCCCCTGCAATAGTAAATTAATAAAGTGCTCCCACGACTCTAGTAAAAAAGCTAACAACATCATGCCCCACTCTTCATCATCAAGTATCTTACCAACATTCTTCAAATCCATCATGAGTTTATTAAATTAATCTAGGTGGATTCTAATAGACGTACCTTCAATATATCTAAATTGAAATATCCTCTTCAACATGTACAAGCAATTATTCAAACCCTTCATTACATAGAGTGCATGAAGTCTTGCCCATAAATCTGCAACATCATTCTCCTTAGTTACCTCTATTAACACCTCATTCGATAAATTCAACAAGATTGTGCTCTTTGCTTTCTCCATTAGTGGTGCCCTTTCAGAAGCTTTCATTATAATCAACAACTCATCTTCGCTATCTAAAGCTTTGGCCAAACCTTGGGTTGTCAACATCGCACGCATCTTGATGCTCCATAACCCAAAGTTATTCCTCCCATTAAACTTCTCAATTTCACCTTTCGCCTCAGACATAATTGCAATAACAGATTTCCAGATAATAATTAGACAAGCGAAAGCCCCAAATCACAATCAAGAAATTTGAACCAAAGCTCTGATACCAATTGTTGAAAAATAATACGCGGAAACAACAAGATCTTGCAATTTATGTTAACATGAAAATGCTAGAGAAATAAACAAGAAATAATAACGACACTAGAAATTTACATGGTTCAATCCGAGTATTGGTACCTACATCCACAGGGAGAGCCAACAACAAATAATCCACTATAATCAGAGAATCGGAGTTACAATCACTCACATACTCGAGTGTTTCCCACACCTAGATTTAAACCTAAAGCCAAAGTGTTTATAAATAAATAATGTAAACTTATAGCACAAAATCACCGAGTATTCAAGCCCTTGCAATTCGCTCACGTACATACGAAAAACAAGAACTCCGTTCTTTCTTGTATGCTTCGTGCGGCAACTGCAGCTTCTTGGTTTGGCTTTTATTCTTGTGTGGCGCTCTCTTCTCTATACATTGAAGAAACCTTTGCCTTTTTATATATGTGTAAACCTAGCACTACTAGGTTTCTTCTATAAATAAAAGAGGAAACCCTTGTTTTTATCTTTTTGTGCAAAAGTAAGTATAGGAAATATTTTGAACAAATTAAAATCTTCTATGGATCTAGCTCGTGAAAATTCAAACTCGAGTCATAATTTAACACTTTTCTAAACCAGTTGCTAGCAACTATTGTCTAATATTTAATAATTTGATCGTTTTTGCATCCCAGAGATTATCCAAATTAGGATGTGGTATGATCTTGAGAACAAAAGTACTACTAACTGGTGACTCCTAATTTGCAAAATTCTACAGAGGTGTTACACAATAGTCTCACGTCGGAGACTTGATATGATGTACAATAGTTAAAATATCTTGTTATCTCATATGTCATTGGTTGAAACTTTTCATTAAAGGTGATTCTGACTAAATATATCCATGATGTCAAAATTAGACTCCTTAACGATTTCCCTAGTTACAAGTATCAAGATTCTGCTGCTTGTACGCGATTTTTTTTTTCTTCAGCTTAACTAATGAATAGTGGTCCAATTCTACCGAATTCTGAGAAAATGTGGGCCCTAAGTTGGGTGTCCAATTGTTTCTGAAAATGAATGAAACGGACCATGCAAGAAGGGCGGCGCCCTTTTGGTCTCAGCCGTATCAGTCAAGGCATCCAGATCTTTTATTTTCATATTCTGCATGTGCCTATCTTTCCCGTAAGTGCTGTCAGGGAAGTCAATATTATATTCTTTAATTAGATCGAATGATCTGTACAAATGCACCAACAAACGCTTAGTCTCACATGCTTTGGGTAAGGCTTCAGACTATGCATAGGCGGTGATATGAGCCTAGCTTAAAGATTATTCCGAAAGAAAGTACAAAATTAATTGCATAGCTTAACAAAATTCTTCCACATTCACCCAACGTTATGGAAGTAGTGAATTGCGATCAAAAGATATATATCACCATCTAAAGCTTGAGGAGTTTTATCTGAAACATTCATAGTGTCATTTGATTTAACGTTGTTTGATTTTTTTTCGTCCCTGGGAGAAGTTGCTGTACAAAACAATTCAAGTGCCTCAAGAAGAAGCACGGACATCATAATCGTTTGTATTATGTTTACTTTGTATTGTTTGCACTCTGGCTGACCCATTTTCCTCGTAAGTACCATATACAAGAGACAGAGAACTACGTATGAATAGCAATTTGACGAATAAACAAAGGGATTATTGCAAATTGCATCTCGATTTGCATACCTATGTTAAACACCATCTATGAGCTTTCGAAACATATAATTTGCATCTCATCCAACCTGAAAAGACACGTTTGCTCCCATGCAACTCATTACCCTACACCACCACTCTCTCCTCCGTCACCCACCTTCCTCTCAGCTCTACCTCCGCAGACAGCAAGTTCTCGCCACCCTTTGCTGCCGCCAATGCCACCCGACGTGATGGACGAGCCCCTTTCCGGTGATGACCCCTTTCTGTCTCTGTGAGGCTCACGGCTCACAGTCGTAAGAGCTTAAACTTGAGCTAGGACGAGCTTGGCCCCGAGGGGCGCACACGAAATCGGTATAAAACTGATAGACGGCAACTTGAAAGCTTCGGAAGCATAAACAAAATTGTGTGACCTATTGATTAATATAAATAGTCGACTGATCTATAGGAAACCTAATTCAAATTTAAGTGATTTCTAGTGTAATTTACCCTGAACAGATTCCTCTTTTACTCTTCTCTATCTCTTTCATTTTGCAGCCATGGCCGTTTGCTTTTATATAACACCGGCCATCTTGGAGGATGCCCACAATCCAAAAGTCATGTCATGAATGGGAAACCCTAGACTGATGTTTGTCTATAAGTATTTTCTCCCTGTTGAGACTACATCCACCTATTCAATAGATATGCTCTTGGCAGGCTATAAGGATCCTCATAATATTTTATGATGGCAAGAAGCCCATCCTCAAAATACGGGTAGTGGCCTGCTTCTGAATTTTTTCCTTGAGCCTTTTAAGGACTTGCTTAGTCCACATTTCACAACCATGGCCGTTTGTTTTTATGTAACACAAGCCATCTTGGTGGATGCTCACAATCCGAAAGTCACAACATGAATGGGAAACCCTGGAATGACGGTTCTCTATTAGTCCTACTCGCTCCTTTTCTCTTAGACGGTGATGACATGATTTTTCATGATGTTTCGAAAACAATGGGCAACTTCAAACTGTTCCAATTATGCATTGAGATCCTATAATAAGCATCCTCTCCATTTGTGTATTAGTACTATTAGTCTAGAGTACCTTTATGCCCTAAGAGAGTTTACACCCGATAGATTACGACCATATCGGTGCCGCTGCCTAACATCGGCAAGGACTCTCTCTCTCTCTCTCTCTCTCTTCTCCCCTATCCTCGTTAAGGACATAAGAGAGTTCGGGGGTCGCCTTTGCCCAGCCTTGGATTATGCCAGATTTAACATAGCCCTGACGTGCGACATTGAATCCAGCGTCAGGGGGAGAAACCCAGCCTGCGAAGGAGAGAATATCCAAAGAGCGAGCTAGTGGCAAGAGGATGCTTGGGCATAGGCAATGGGGCAGGTGGCGGCAATTGGTGCGACAAGGGTGGAAGCTAGAAAAGCATGGGGGGCCGGAGTCTAGCGGAGGCATGACTGGAGTCGTTATCATGGCCGGTGGCCGTGGTCGGCTGGGCTGTCATGCACAGTGGGCGACTGCAGGTTTATCCAGGCAATATAGGAAAGTGTAAAGAGGGGAAAAAGGGAAAGAAAAAGGAAAAGGAATGGGTAAAAAGTACAACTTATTCAATCTTTAGAGGCTAATTGTACCGAAATGTAGAGAATTCATACCCTTACAGAAGGCTACATGCTACATAAGATTCTCACAAGAGATTCGCATGAGAAATGTTGACAACACGACCAACCCTATCTTTGTGCGGTGTAAAACACACAATGATCAATCGTCGGATCTAAGCCTAAATGACTCGTTAATCCACAGTTCATTGATATGCAGAACCTTCATGGCTGAGGAAAGGAAGAACATCGAGAATACAAATGTCTCCTAAACGAATTGAGGGTCACGCGAACAGAATGTCCAAGGCTTGTGCACTTCCAAGAAACACAGCAATGACTTCATCGATGAGAAGGAAGCCGATGATGACTGCACATCTTCATCGTCTTCCTCTTCATAGATTGTCTCTAAAGAAATGCAAAGACGGAGCCTTGAGGCAGCCACCACACGGGCAGGGGCGACGGCGGAAAACGGGGTCAGCGGGGATGTCTCTCTTGGCGTCATCCTGTTGGTGTTGGCAGTCGGGAAGGTCATCGGAGGTACTGTTTGAGGCGTTTCAGGATCGGCCATTTTGCTATTATTGTGGGGGCGATTTGCATGTGATTTTGCATGCGTATTGCCAACCTCAAGATGGAGTTACATATATATATATATGGTGGATGATGTAGGGATTGTGATAAGGATATAAAGATATTCCTTGGAATAGTCTCATGTGCTAGTGGGAGAACAGAGGAAAATGAGAAATTTCTCCCACGTTTTTTTATTAATTGAATTGACATCTCAATTAAAAGATAAATACAGAGTCCTGAAAAATTAAATTATGAGTTCACTTTTCACTCCACTCAAGCCAAGTGCACCTCGTCTCTAAAAGAGGACAAATTTGATTATTATTATTATTATTATTATTATTATTATTGTTATTATTATTATTACTACTACTATATGGGGAGCTCCACTTTATGTGAATTAATCTGGCCTAAATTAACCTCAGTTATAGGTGAGACATAAGGCATGCACTTAGTGAATGGATATCCGGATTATATCATCTTGTTTGCAACTGATGGTACGAGCAAAGCAAACATGCACCTAGTTTACATGCACAACCTAACGCTTGATTCATGCATACAAATGAATTTGCACCAGTGACCAAAGTAGATTACAAGATGATTACATAGTACAAACAGTGCAAAAGTATCTAAAATATAAAGAACCGCATAATTCCAAGTCACGAGGCAAGATGGTGACCCAAATTCCATCGGTCGTTAATTAAAGACCATAAGTACAAAAAGACTAAGAGCTTCTATGGACTTAAGATCTCAATTTTATGAGTAATTCTTCTTGTTTAAGAATCTAAATAGTTAAATGGGTTTTAATTGATATTTCTTTTTGTCATGGTTCAGGCACTATTTTAGATCCATTAGGATTCTTTAGTTTGCACATATTCTATCGTTGTCCCTGTCAATGTCAAAGTCCAGAAAATAACGAGGCACTTAAAAAGATGAAAGGGAGAGGCACGACTTGCTTTATGAATTAAATGCAAATTTGGGCGCTTTTTAGTCGTCCTTTCCAATTAGTCCTAATCGGTGCAGAAAGGGCGGCTCTGTGCCTACTCTTTCAGACCCTGATAGACAGCTAAGTCGCCACCCCGGTTTTTATCCCTTTTCGACGATGGGCCCTCGAGTTGATAGGCACGCCCATTTAAAGTCAGGGGCAGACGGAGGCCACCGCTCTGACACGGCTTGCTCGTGAAACCAGCATCTTATGGACTAAACAGAAAGAGAGTCAGAAAAATTTAAAATTTATTAAATTAATATTAATTTAGTCTTAAATTTTTTTAGTAGTGTTAATTTAATCTCAAATTTTTTGATTTTGTATTAATTTAATTTTAAACATTTTGATTTGATATCAATTTAGTTATAAACCTTTTAATAGTGTCAATTTAGTCCTAAATCTTTTAAAATAATATTAATTTAATCATAAATCTTTTGGCTTTGTCCCAATTCAAAATTTAGCCAAAATTAGCCGAAAAGACTGAATTAGTATCATGTCAAAAGTTTTAGGATTAATTTGATATTAATTCAAAATATTTATGACTGAATTGGCACAATTAAAAAATTTAAAACCGAATTAGTATAAAGTCAAAATGTTTATAACTAAATTTGCATAAATACAATAGATTTAGGACTTTTAAGACACTTTTTTTGTAGACTAAACCATTATATCAATGACTATAAGTTAAACTTAGATTCGACTTTACATTATGATCAGTTTTATATACCACAACGCTTGTAGACTACGCTTATGCAAATATTTCGTGGTATTCGAGGGAGTCAAATATGAAAATTGAGCTAAAGGTTTTTGTTTCACCGCCTCTTTTTTCTTTTCTTTTTTTCATGAGAAGGAACGCAGCTTAAGTAGGTATATGGCATGAAAAGAAGGAACGCAGCTTAAGTAGGTATATGGCATGACTCAAGCCCATAAAACATGTCGAAGGTAAAGTAAGATGCGAGCTCACATGAAAGCATAACATTACGTCCGGTGGGTACCTAAGGAAAACGGACTCATCTCGCAGGTCTTGTTCACTCATAAATGCATAATTTCCATTCTGAAATTCTTGTCATGCTAAATAAGTACTTTGCCTTATTACGTATCGTTATTATTGATGCTCACATGATTAGTGAACCATCACGTCCGTTGGGAAACTATTGTCCATGCTCTCATCAACTGTCATAAGAAGACTTTGTTGTGATTGGAGTAGGAAGAGGAGTAAGAGGGAGTGTTTAGACAGAGACTACAATGCGATTGTAGAGAGAAGAAAAGGGTGCATTTTCGATTGAATAAAGAGTTAATACCACGAAAAATTCTAAATTGATATACATATGACAAATTTACTCCAAACTAATTTTTGATTATCAATAATTCCAAGCTGGTACATTTATGACAAATTTACCTTCATTTAGTTATGATTGAATTGTTAAATTAGATTACATGTGACAGTGGACAAATATACTAGTTTGGGGTTTTATCCTTTGTTTGTCATAAGTGTATCCGTTTGTGATTTTTTGTTGTATTAATCCAATTTAATAAAAACTAATGGAGGGCCAAATGTACCATTTTGGGATTTTTGTGTACTAGTTTGAGATTTTTGGTGGTCAAAAAATTAATTTGAGATAAATTCTAATTTGTGATTTTTTGTGATATTAATCCTTAATTAAGTATGGCCAATTATTTCTAAAACATATTGATTTGTCATCATCAATTAAAGAATGAAGTTGATATCTTCAATACACTATTTAAATGCAGGCGAAGTCCATTCTATTAGGCTTTTGTTGGCATTTTCGAATGAATGGATGAGTGAATAACCGAACATCTGTCGACGGGTATAATACGTCCAGTCTGTGAGTCGGATAGGCATGGGAGATGTACCGTTTCCCTTCTGCGAAGGAAATGTCAGCGAATCTACGGTGAAGTACCATTTCCCTCCTCCGAAGGACATGTGAGGAATTTAAGAAACGTGACAATTTGGTTTCCCTTACTTTCACTTTTTCGATTGTTCAATCAATTCGCAGACGAAGAACAAGCCAACCGATTGCAGAGAACCCATCTTACGTGAACCACCCTCTTTCATTGCTCATGGCGGATACCCTCATGCATTTGCTCCGCCTCGGTCTAATTGATCACTGCCGACGAATACATCCCCGCTTCAATAAGCTTGTGCATGTAGGCATACGGTCGATAACTTATGTCATAGTGTGCAAAGAACTACATGTTTGGGCCATTGCTCGGATTTCGGCTCTTGTCTTTACTTAGTCCATGAGATTAATTAGTGGCATATTTCATGGGCTCAAAGTATATCTATTTAAAGTTGATTTCCTTGTGGTAAAAACGTTCTGGATTAAAGAAGAAACCACATTTTAACTCTATAGAACTATGGAAGTCTTGCAATCCACGGTCTATGTAGGTACTAAACAATTTCAATTTCTTACCATTAAAATGGTTGGCCTAGATGGTAAAAGAGTTACATGTCTTCAACGAGGGTCAAGGCTCCAATTTACATTGAGAGCGAACCTCTGGACCCTCATGCTATGTCATCTACCTATTGCATACCTCATGTGGAAAGAGGTCCGGCTTCTGGCTCTTTTGTTGGGCTACAGTGACAAGCCTCCTAATATCGGACCTTTTAGTCGCAAGTAGCGTGGAGTAGTTATGCCTCATCAATCCAACATATCGTGGTGAACACGGGTTCTTCTATGCAATATCCATGAGAGGTCGCTACCGGTCGTCCCCTCCCGCATTTTTACTGGTCCGGCAAAAGCCTCACTTTTTCAAGCTTGTGGCGGTTGTAGGTATAGTCTATTCCAAGTGTTCAAGATACAGAATACAACACTCGGTTCACGGGATGAAGCGCAGCCTTTGTCGTCTTGGGCTTCCATATTGTGACTAGTCAGCATGGAACGTGGTCCAAAAAATTGACCACGTGGGTAGGAGCCTGGAAAAGTGCAAATTGAACACGCTAGGGAGTACTATTCTTTCCGGATACTTCCCGTTCAGAGCCTGGAAAAGTGCAAATTTGGCTTCTCCGATGGAACAAAAGCCATATCTTCTTGGAGATTTCCCGTCCCTGACTCGAATAGTCCCACCAAAACAACTCTTCCCTCCTCAATACGGAACAGAGCCCTTATCCTCCAATTAATGTCGAAAGCAAAAATAGGCGGCACTGACAGACGACATCGAGTCAAAAATTATGATAAAAAAATCTTATGGAAACAAAAATATGATCTAATTTTGATATCACGATGTTGTCACTTCAAATCTTACGACAAAATGAAAAAGGTGTACAGCTCATTAAAATGAATTGATCTAAACATCATGACTAGGTGTTTAGCCTAAACTACTCTCTTCCTTATCAAGTTGTTTTAATCATGATGTCGGTGCTATATGAATACTTTCAAATGTAGCATGACTTTTTTTAACATATCAGTTTTGATTGTTCAATTTATGATGGTTGGCCTCCCATCTTAGAATCGGCACAATATACCTAGTAATGTCAATTTCTAGCACCAACATCCTCAAAGCTAAAGAAAAAAAAAATATCCCCTTTTCTGATTGTGTACATGTATATTCCTTTAGCATACATTAATAACTGTTTAATGTGCAAAATGACATTATATTAATTTGTATGTTAGCACATCACTTAAAATAAAAATGGTGCGGTTTAAACTTTTTTGAGATATAGAACACCATAATTATCATTATGATAATCATTTTCTTTCATCGATTAACCATTTAGAAGAAAGAATATTTTTAGAGGGACATGCAAACAAACAAAAGAAAACCCCCCCAAAGCCCACTATAAATTTTCTCCGACATCTTCAGGTCGAAAACATCCCACCGCAAACCCTCTTTCGCAGCTTATTCTTCCCTCCCCCTCCAAAGGGAATGATAATGGCCAGTTCACGCCTTGCAAGATTTATAACAGAAGTTGTGCCATCACAACTTGCAAGTGCCACAAGGAGGCCGCGCAAACAATGCATCGTGATGGAAACGATTCGTGAAGACAGAGAAGAAGAAGAGAGACATGCACATGAAAGCTTCAGAAATGCATCTCTCTCTTCTTCTCCAGGAAGCCATCTGCTTCTTGGTCAGTGGCTGATTCAACTGGTTTGAACTCCAAGGTCTACTTCAACCAAGTCCGAACATCTTTGTTTGTTGTTCGGAAATGAGCGTGCTTGTTGGCTGATGGTGACGGTGTGCATCTTCGAGGCACAAGACCTTTCCACCATATTTCCTCTTCATCTGATAGGATAAGATCAAGGGCTACTTTCTTGAGCCTGTACGAAGAGAGAGTGAGAGAGGGGGGTTTATTTGTTACTTGGCTGTAAGGAGTTGTTTTTTTTTCCCCTTGTAGTCGGGTTGGTCTCTTATTTCCTTTTTGTCTTTGAAGAGGAATTCTCGTACGATGTATTCAGGGCAATCTGTTGTATACCATATGAAGTGACATCTTTCCATTTGTTTCTTCCATTCTTCTTCATATTTCCCTTCTTAGGTCTCCAAAACGAAATCAATTTTATGATCAGTTCAATTAGGCGATTTGGAACGCGTATTGCGGAATCAATGACTAATGCACGAGTTGAGAGTGGATCGAGGACAAAATTGTCTTGGGAGGACCTCAATTAACTTAAAGTTGTAAAACAATTAGGGGCTGTCGGACAACCCAATTAGCAATTAATGAGATTAAGTTTGTTTGATAACATTATATAACATCGACTTAAACTAATCAATTAAGTAAAAATTCACTTGCTTGGTAATTAATGGAGAGGTTACTTAAGTCAATCAATAGAAATATAATTGATGGTAATTAGAATTTTGCTAAACGTATTGATAAAAGTCATAAAACTACCTATATGGGTTGGGATGCATATAGAGTTAATTATTTCTTCAAATCTTTATTTTCCATATTTCATTACACGTTAGCATGCCATTAGAAAAGCAAAAAAAAAAAAAAATCATGTCTCGCACGTTAGGCATCTTAAGATGCATTTCCTATAAAAATAGATTAAAAAGATCTCCTTATGATTTCATTCAGGTTAAACATGAATATTACATCGCTTAGGAACTGTTTGTTTCAAAGCAAACAATTTTTTGTCATATAATAGTTTTCCTATTTTTGGTATTTGGATTTCTTAAAAAATTAAGTTAATGTAATATTTTCATAATCAACAGCAAATTTATGCTTAAATTTGAGAAAATAATTTATCTATTAAAAATCATAAATCATTTTTCAAATTACGACTAGACCTTGGCAATTAAGCACAAAAATTCCGACAACTATGGCCTAATCCTAAGTAGACAAGCCTAGGTCCATCAAGGTCAGGCCCAATTCCTCAATGAATGGGCACGAGTCCACAAAGGCAAGGCTTGGGCCCCTCAAGGCCATGCCCCACCCTTAGTGCACATGTTGAAGTCCTTCATTGTTGGGCTCAAGAACTCAACTTCTGTGCCTAAGTCATCAGCACTTAGGCCTAGGTCCAACAAAGGTCAGCTTGCATTCTAGAGGTCAAGCATGAGACCTTAATGCCCATACACAAGTACCCAACAACCATGCTCAATTACCAACACCTCAATCATTAGCACCACACTTGAGTTCATTGAGATTGGGCCTAGGTCTAAAGAGGTGGAATCCCATTATGTTGAAGCTCAACCTAGGACCCTATTACCCAAGCCCAAGTCCCTAGTACCCATGTCTAAGTAATTAACTCCCGCACCTAACTCACCGTCACCCAAGTCGCAATTCATTAAGGCCAAGCCCAATTCCCCAATAGTCGAGCCCGAGACCACAAAAGCTAAGCCCATGTTCCTAGTGGTCATGGCCAAACCCAAGACCCCAGTACTTGTTCCCAAGTTCTCAACATCCTTGTTTGGGAACCCAGCTCCGGCACTAAAGTTATCGACACCTAAGCCAAAATCCTTGGTGGCCATGCCCGTGCTTAGGTTCCCGGCAACCATGACCAAGTGCCTAGCTCTAGCATCTAGGCCTGCTCCACAAAGGTCATGCTTCACTCTCTTGCATTGGATACCCGACTCTAACTTCTGAGTCATCGATGCCTAGACCTAGGTTCACAAAGTTTGGGTGCCAGGGCATCAAGGTCAAGCCCAAGACTCTAATGCCCATGCTTGGTCTCCAGCAGTCGTGCTAGAATAAATGGCTTCTAGGCATGCCAAATAAAATGTAGAGAAGTATGAGATAATACAAGTGAGAACATCAAGATAAAGTGTAAAGAAGTATGAGGTAACAAATTGAGAACTTAATTGAATAAGTCGCTCGCCATTTGTAGGAATCCACCAAAGTGATAAAGGCACAACAAGAAATCATTATTGTTCTCAAGCCAAAGGCTAAATGAATTATCACTTAAATCAAGTCTACCTTCTTATTCATCATAGCATGCTTATAAAGATGAACTTGGAACAACCCTCCAAGAATGAGTATTTACTATGACTCTTTGGGAAGACAAAAGGACTCATAAGGAAGATAAACTAGTCTTACTAGATAACATCAACAATTAAATAAGGACTCTAGACACTCTAAATGACATTCATAAGAAATAAATGTTGTTGGGTGCATGTTTCTAAGATTTGCTTGATCCATCATAGGACATGACATAGAGGATGTTATCATGGATTTCTTCTCCTCAAGAAGGATGCTGAAAACTATAAATTCTACTCTCATATCCCTTGTGCCAAAGGTCCTAAATCCATCACACATGACAAATTTCAGACCCAACTCATGCTGCAATGTTCTATGTAAGATCATATCAAAGCTACTTGCGGAAAGAGTCAACTATTTTCTTTCTTCAGTTGTTGGCCTCAACCAAATTGCTTTCATCTCGGGTCAACAAATATCGGAGAATATTTTTCTTTGCCAGAACTCCTTCACAACTACCATAAGGGCAACAAAGGTAAATGTGTGGCAATAAAAATTGACCCCCGAAAGCTTTTGACATGGTAAAATGGAAGGCGGTACTTGGGGTTTTAAGAGACATTAACTTGCTGCCACACTTGATTAATATAATAGCCCAATGCATAACTACACCGAAGTTTTCGATAAACCTTAATAACGAACACGTCAACTACTTTGCTAGCACCAATGGACTATGACAAGGCAACCCACTCTCTCCTTATTTGTTTGTCTTGGTTATGGAGATTCTTAATAGAATTATCATTGAGAAAGTGGCTATATCTTCTTTCAAGTATCATTGGCATTGCAAAATTGAGAAAATCACTCACTTATGCTTTGCCGATGATTTGTTTCTTTTTGCTCATGGGGATGCCGATTCTATTATCTACCTTATTAAAGCACATGATGATTTTGCAAATCTCATTGGACTACATTTTAACCTAGATAAATGCCAAATCTTTTTCTTCGGATTGGCCGAGATAGAAAAGGGTATTATATTGGATCATATGCCTTTCCCCATAGGCACCCTTCCAATTAGATACCTCGGTGATCCTCTTGTCACTAGACAACTCATGCATGTAGATTGCAAAAGTTTGACCGATAAAATTTTCAAAAAAATAGAAGGTTGGGGCATGCAACATATCATCTATGCAATTCATCTTCAGTTGGCCAAATCTATACTTATTTCCATATGTACATATTGGATGCAAATATTTTTATTTTCAAAGCAAACCATTTACGAAGTGGAGAAGAATATTAGACAATTCTTATGGAGTAGAAATATGGAAGGCCATCGATTTCATAAAGTTGCTTGGGAAATTATTTTCTTGCCAAAAAGTGAGGGAGGACTAGGGTTGCTCAATCTAAATCTATAGAACAAAGTTTTATTGGGCCGCATGCTTTGGAGCCTCATAGATTGTCCATCGTCTTCCTTATGGAGTAAGTGGGTTCATAGTACCAAATGTAGGAGCATTCCAATTATGCAACTTGAAATTAAAAGTAATATGGCATGGAGTTGGCGCGGTATTCTTAAATTGAGGCCAACTTTAGCACTAGCTATATCTAGACAATTATATTGTTGCAAATAGTTATACGATGAACTCAAGGATATGGGATCCGATGTGGGATGGTATCAACTGATATGGACAAGCGAGGTTAGCAAACACAATTTCATTGGATGGCTAGTTTGTAGAAATAAACTCCCAACAGTAGAAATCATATCGCATTGGATGCCTATAGTAGCATTCTATTGTAATTTTTGTTTGGTTAATCTGGAAAATCGAGATCATCTATTCTTTTCAGTGCATGTGGACAGGAAACATATGGCATATTATCCTTGCACAATATGAAATCCATTATAACTTAGGAGGATAGAATGATGAAATCCAATGGATAATTAGTGCTACCAAAGGCAAGGACTTGGTGGCAAAGTTTCTCAAAGTAACTTTTTTAGTAACCATATACTGCATTTGGATGAAATGTAGCTATAGACGTTTCCAAAACAAGTTAAATGATGTCTCAATCATCATGGCTAAAATTCGTAAGCTTGTTAGAGGCTGAGCATCATTTTACAAAAATTTTAAACCTTCCTAGATAAATGTAATTTTGGCTACTATTTGGAGACTCCCTCACTCCATTTTTTTGTGTTCTTAGTTATCTACATAATGAAGGGGAATGCCCCTAAGTTCTTATATGTCATCTTATAAATGATACTTACATTTCAAACCAAAAAAAGGATTTGCTTGATCCAATGTTTGTGAGTTAATGAACTTCAAGGAATGCATACACCCTTCAAATGCGAGGTTACCGAAATAGACCCAGTATCAGTAAAAATACGAGGTTACATTTACCAACGTAGAGCCAATGTCGTCTAGGAGGAATGCTCCGGCATCACCTGGGCTCAAGCCAGAACGTTCTAGGTGTGTTTTTTCTTGTAGAGGTGCTAGGAGATTTCTTTAAAAGAGTGAATGAAGGCTGATGGGTCTCCACGAAGAGTGATCCAAAAAACGCACTCAACATCTCATGCTTGCCACTCAATAGAAATCTCCACGAGGTTAATTTAAAGTGAGCTAATCTTCCCATCCATCTTCGGAGTGCTCTCGGCAAACATTCAAAAATGTCTTTAGCGGTGCATTTAGGGAAACTTAAATTTATTTGCATATTTGAATTATATAAATAGATTTATTTTTTTATGATAGTGTTGTATTGTAGATAGCATTATGTAATATTTAATTTTCATATTGAATAGCTCCTTTTAGGAAATACCTTATTGCTATGTCTATCCTAAACTTATTATACAAATTTCAATTTAGTACTAAATCTTTCACTTCAACCAATATAATCCTATCGACCAACCATAAACCTTTAAGTGAAAATGCATTTAAGTCCTCTTGGTTAAGACTTGCCTGAAATTACTAACATGCTGGTCGAATCCTCGCGAGCTGCATCACAATAGGCAATTAGACATGAATAAATTTTAGACAAAACAGCATCATTTTGCGCAATTTTTTAATTTTTTGATTTACTTTCTTTGTTCTTTCCTTCTGGTCATTATTCATCTCCAACCTTGGTTACCGTCTTCAACTTTTGGTTACCAACGAGACAATTTATTGTTCACGGTCCGTACTTCTAGTTACTCTTCTTTTCTACAATGACGCACTGCGAATGGGACGGTGTCATGAGTGGTGAGGCCAACTGAGTCGATCCTCTCTCAGTCTCATCCCAAACGAGCCAAATCTGGGCCGACCGAGTTGTCTCACCCGCGTTCTCGATGGCCACAAACTTACCAGCCATGGAGGAGTGGCCGATCTCCTCATCGACTTCCTTTTCTCTCTTTTTTTTCTTTTCTTTTCTTTCTTTTTCTTCCAATTACTGTTCAATGTTCATCTTCTTCCCCGACGGCAATCTCTCTGTATCTCGTTTGCCATGTGTATGTTATTATTTTCTCTCTTTTCTTACTTTTTGTTTATTCACACTCTCTAATTACATGCTTATATTTGGTAGCTTTTTTAGTAGATTTATTCACCTAGATGCATGGACCCGTAGATGCACGCTAGGAAATAAAATCATTCAAGACCTCATTAAAGCTTTCCGTTAAAGATCAAAGGACCAATTAAGTAGGTTAGAATAATTTAGCGTTGTTGAAAATATATCTCGATTTTGAGCCCAAAGCGAAAATATGAATATTTCGAATTGGATATTATGCGAACATTCGAAATTGAGCAAAGAAGATCCAAAGATCAACTTCTCAATGTTTAATTCTACGGTGAAGCATTTGAATCCACTCTGAATTTGTTTCCTAATCATAGTAGGTGTGGCTTTCTTAATTTTATATCTTTATGCATTATTTTCTACTCCACATAGGAGTGACTTACAAGAATTGGAAAATGCTCAAGTCCACTATAAATATTTGGCCATGTATGGAGAAGAAAGGTGCCATTATTGATGCTAGGGGTCTTGAAACGCCGATTCGTTGTCGAGTGCCTGAGAGGAGTTTTCTCCGTTGATTTTGTTAATAAATTACATCCAAGGAAGATTAGTATTTGTAGCCGTGAAATCTTTTAGTAAGATTTGTCAATTCTTTTGTGAGATTAAGAGATTATTTCGCGAGAAATTATGAGGCTAAACATTGTTTTGGTTATTGGGTGTAATTGAGGTTTAGGAAACATTCAAAGTGTTTGAGTGACTTAAGTGTATAATCTCCATTATATCGTTTGTTTTATAGTGGAATTCATTGCTGCTCTTCTCATGAACTTAGGTCTCTACGACTGAATTACGTCAATCCAGTATCCAATTTATTTTCTTTATTCTATTTATTTTATTGTTCAATCGCTCGCCATTCTACAACAAGTGCAATCAATTCTTGTGCTCAAATCTCTTATTTGCTGAAGTCAAGCAACTTTCCATCTCTTGCTTGGCTTCTAATCAACTCAGAATAGGTTAGTGGGACTCTAGGTAATAAATAACTAGAATTAAGAATCTAACTTCCCATCGGTAGGGCTTGAGATAGTCGTCCAAAGCATAAAAGCTACCTTGCGGGAGGAAATTAGTGCCTCTTCATTAGCGCTCTTGGGATCCGCCTCGAGAGGGTTCAGACATCATTACAATTAGAACCTCAAAACTATGGCCCGTGCACGAGGACGAGCATGGAGAACGAAATAGATCACAAAACTTCAACTATAATGTCATACATAAAATATAAATCCCGTGAGGGGAGTCAAAAATATTTTCCAAAGCATTATAGATGGAAGATTTTTCTTCTTCAAAAAAATTCCTCACTTTTTTTATCGAATCATATTTTTCAATTGAATTTTGATCATGTTTTGAACTAACCAAAAGGAAAATCAGTGTTTCTACATAAATTACCATGTCCAAGTAAAGCTTCAAATTGAATGGAAAAACAACTCCTCACGTAGTATAAATGGTGTGCCTCACATAATTCCATTATCATATTTTGAATTGATTTGCCTTATAACTATTGCATGTCATGTCATTTCATCATCATATTTGAACTTGATTTACTATGTCATGTAGCATGTAACATTGCCATGTCATATCATTTTTCTCATCAAATTTTCAAATTTGCCATGGTTGTCATGTCATATTATTGTCTCAGATCACAATTATAATTTGTATTCGGATAGATAATGGTATATAAAAGTTAACATGCAAATAGTCATCCCACTACGCGAGAATACTGCCTTGTTAATTAAAAATGATGTTGGATAAGTGTTTTCACGACATTCTAAAATTTAAAACAAACATCGTGCATGCTTAAGAAATTAACGATGAGTGATTTAGAACATAACAAAGGGCATTGGGGAAAAATAATCTCACCTGTGCGTTACCAAACCACAGGACCTAGATTTTCTTGTATCAATTGATTATAATCTAGTCCAGTATCTAAGTGTGATCTTTTTTTTTTATCCTGTAGATAACTAACCTAAGATTTTGGAAGATCCTAAGAAACCAAGGCACTACTAATTGGCAACGCCCAATTTGCGAAACTTGAGATGCTACAAAGATGCTAGGTAATGATAACACGTCGAAGAATTGATATGGTGTAAAATATATAATATATCATAATTTGCTCCTAACTCATTGACTTAATTTTTCATTCAAGGTAATTCTTAACTAGATATAATAGTTAGGTCGGACCTGAGCTTCATCTTAATAATCTCTTCAAGGAAATATTGGAGGCTTCAACTGCTTGTACCCAAAACTGTTTGCTTTAGCTTAACAAATTAAATGCTGTCCTATTCCCCCAAATTCAGGGAAAATATGGCCGCTAAGGTGTGTCCAATCGTTCTTGTCAAATGAATGAAAGGAACAAGTCACATAAAAGGCTCTCTATCTCTACGAAGGACAGAAAAGGACCCAGCAAGAAGAGCGGGGCGCTTCTGGCATCATCCATAATCGTCAAGGCATCCTAATCTTTTGTATCTCATATTCTGCATTTGCCCGTTCTAGCACGAGCGTGGGCATGCCATTTGATATAAAGTGCCCAAACCGTTTTGAGTCGAGTGATCTTAATAAATGTATCAAAAACTGTCCAGTCTCTTGTTTTGGACAAAGCTCTACACCATGCATGAATGGTGATATGAGCCTAGCCCAAAGATTATTTCGAAAGAAAAGTCATTGGAATTTGAATACGAAGTCTATGCGACTCTGAACCAAATTCTTATCCCTTCAGCCAATAGTAAATTTTGACCTAAATATATAACACTAGAAAGTTGTACATATTCTTTTCACGTCAATATAGATGCATTTAAAGCATGATGAATTTTATCAGAAATATTCATCTTGTCATTTGATTATCGTTATTTGTGCAGATAATGGTATACATTGATTTTTTTTCGTTTTTGGGAAAAATTAGTTTAGAAAACAACATGAGTGCCTCAAGAAGAAGCAAGGGCATCATAAAATATCCATATATATTCTATTTGTATCATGTCTACTTTGTATTGTTTGCTTTATGACTAACGCATTTTTAGTTGATAGTTATAATGCCACAACTCGGTGTGGCCAGTTGCATTTTTAAAGAGAGAAATACGTGTGAGTAACAAATTGACGGATAAAACTAAGAGAAAATTGCAAATCTGTATTCTCAGATTTGCACACCTCTATCAATCTTCATCATGAGTTTTCTAAAACAGACAATTTGCATCTCGTGCTCACGCGAGATCAGAGAGTGTTGGCTGGGTCCGCCTCATTTGTGGGGCCCATCTAACATTAAAAGGAAAAAAATAAAGTCAAAAATTAAAAAGCAAAAAGAACAACGGAAAAGCGCTGCTTCGTACGAGAGTGGGGAGAGAGAAAAGAGAGAGAGAGCTGATCGAGAAGGGCCGAGAGAAGAAGAAGAAGAAGAAAAGAGGTTGCGGCTTCTAGTCCTGATTTGAAGGTTATACACTGTTGGAAATAACTCAAATTTGAGTATATTGTTCGTGAGATTGAAGTTATGAGTTGATCAACTTCATTCATTAAGAACTTTCTCCAAAATAACAGTTAGGATTTTCTTATTTATGGTAATCAATAATGGAATATAATGATGGTATTGTTGATGTGAGCTTCTAGTGTGTGACTACAAAAGATCACTTTGTGTATCCTACTATTCTTGGTGATTAGTGGCAGTTTTGAGTGGTTTGTGGTTTTTCCCATATTAAATTTCCATGTAAAATCTTGGTGTTATTGTTACATTTGTCTCCTTATCCTTTCAGTGTTATATTTAGTTATTGCGAGGTTGTATTGACTAGTTGTTACCGAAGTTAAGTTGATTCCGGTCAATTTAATTTTGGAAGAAAAATTATTTCTAGATTGGATTAGTTCTGGGTGAATTGTTGCTAATTCTCCCCAATTGGCTTTGGGATAGAGCTCTTTATGGCCATGCAAGCTCTATCACAAAGCTTGTGAGTCTCCCATGGCCACAGATATGGGGAACCTTATCTGGTGTAGATTGAGTGTCTTGACCCCAACTAAAAACCTCAATTTTTTTTCCATTTCTCGGGCCATTTTAGATCCATTAGGATAAGGTTTAGTATGTATATAGTCTAGTGTAGTCAAAGTTCCCAAAAGGTGGGGTACTTAAAAAGATGAAAGGGAGAGGCATGACTAGCTTTATGAATTAAATGCAACTTTTGGATCTTTGTCAACTTTTAGTTCTCTTTTGCAATTGGCAATGCAATACGGGTGGTTTGGCCTACTCTTCTAGATCCTGATAGAAAGCTAAGTCTCCACCAATGGGACATCAAAGTTGATAGTAGCATATTCTAATACAAGGGTAGATGGAAGCCATCACTTTGATCAAACAAGTTACTATGGACTATTATTCAATCAACCCAATCAAATTTCCTTAATCTGTGTCTAGTTCTCTCAAACAAGTCGATTTCTTATTCAATAAATGTACGCTCAAGTTTCCATTTTGAAATTCCCGTTATGTTACTGAACAAGTACTTTCACTTAGCATGTATTGGTCTTACTGATGCTCACGTGTTCAACATCCTCCCGCACCAATTAGGAGACTATTGCCCATAGTCTCATGCATCATTTTAGGAACCCTGTTGTATAGGTCCAAAGCAAATGTTAAATATATGAGAGAGAGAGAGAGAGAGAGAGAGAGAGAGAGAGAGAGAGAGAGAGTGTGATATGAGGATAAAGATAGATGACCAGCAATGTGATCGAAGAGAGAAGGACAAGGTACCTTTTTGTTTGAAGAATAGTCTGTAAAACTTATCGGTGTGTTATCACTAATTAGAAGGGAATATTGTTTTCATCAATTATCCTTTAAATAGAGAAGTGTCGATTATCTTAGGCTTTTAGTGGCACTTCTCGAACGAATGAATGAGCATCCACATGTGACTGATATAATACATACAAGTCATCCTCATATTTGGTATTTTCCTTCTCCAAAGGTCATCCGTGCCTTGTCGGTTGCAGAGAAATTTGAAAATGTGACAAAATTGACCTCATGGGTTGGAGACGAACATGCTAGCGAGTACTATTCTATCGGGATGCTTCCCGTTAAGAGCCTGGAAAAGTAAGAATTTGGCTTCTTCTCCGATCGAACAAAAGCCGTATTTTCTTAGAGATTTCCCATCGCTTGCTTACGCGTATGGTCCCACCACAACAACTCTTCCCTCCTCAATACGGAATAAGGCCCTTATCCTCCAATTAATGTCGAAAGCAACAATGGGCGGCTCGGACAGACGACTTTGAGTCAAAAATATTAATAAAAAAAACAAACTAAAGGAAACGAAAAGATAATGTCAGGTTGATGTCACAATATTGTCACTTTCAGTCCCACATTGAATGAGAAACATGGACAGCTCAACATAACGAATTGATATGAACATTACGATCAGATGTTTAGCCCGAACTATTCTCTCCCTTATCAAGTGTGTTTAAGCATGATATCAGTGCTATATGAATACTTTCAAACATCGCGTAAACCTTTTTTTAACATCTAGATTTTAATTGTTCAATTTATTATGGTTGGCCTCTCATCTTGGGATTGGCACAAGATACCTAGTAATGTCAATTTTTAGCACCAACGTCCTCAAAGCAAAGAAAAAAAATCCCCTTTTTTGAGTGTGTACGTGTATTTTCCTTTTGCATATATTAATAATTGTTAGGAAAATTCCAATTAGAGACCTAAAGTACTCTTTTTTTCTTAAAAGATGACTAGGAGTGGAGTTTGTCTCAAATAAGAATTCGGAGTAGTTATTTAGTCTCAAATAAGTACTTGATTTGCTGGCCGGCAAACAAATGCATCTCCGATGCATATCCAGGTAGGTATTTTCATCAAAAATTTATTTTTTCTCATTTCTCTTTTCTCCTGTTCATCTTCTTCTTTGTCAATGTTGAAGATAGGCAAGAACATCAGAATTGGGGTGCATCAGTTTCTGTGTTCTCTCGAGCAGACAAATAGAGAGAGACATCTAACTACGACTGTGGTGTAAGTATGAGCAGCAAATGAGAGAGAACTTCTATGGGACGAAAGGCAAAATTGGGGTTCACCATTTTCTGGGTAAAAATTGTTGGAATTGTTTCAAATTGGCACATGAGAAATGAAAAATATGACGTCTCTCTTTTTTGGATAGTTTCAAATTGACACATGAGAAATGCAAAATATGGCATCTCTCTTTTTTTTAGTGTTTTACATATCCATCGACCCTCGTCCTTAACGCAAAAGATTCTGAATTGAGTGAAGGTTTAGCGCAAGCGCAAATGTAAGAGACAGCCATGGTGTTTACAGTAATTGTTTAATGTGCAAAATAAGACATAATATTAATAGTAAAATTCGATGTTAGCACATCACTGGAAATAAAAATGGTATAATGTAAACTTTTTCCAGATATAAAACACAGTAATTATAATTATCATAATTATTTTCTTTCGTCGGTTAACCATTTATATAAAAAAAAAAAAGAATATTTTCGGAGGGACAAGCAAACAAAACAAAAGAAACCCCCCAAGGCCGGCTATAAATTCTCTCCTTCGTCTTCATGTCGTAACCATTCCAATGCAAATCCTCCTTCACAGCATATTCTTCTTTCCCTCCAGTCCTCTCAAAACATCCATCAGAAGGGAATGATAATGGCCAGTTCACGCCTTGCAAGATTTATAATAGAAGTTGTGCCATCACAAATTGCAAGTGCCACGAGGAGGCCACGCAAACAATGCATCGTGATGGAAACGATTCGTGAAGACAGAGAAGAAGAAGAGAGACATGCACATGAAAACTTCAGAAATGCATCTCCCTCTTCTTCTCCAGGAAGCTCTTCTGCTTCTTTGGCAGTGACTGATTCAACTGGTTTGAACTCCAAGGTCTATTTCAACCAAGTCCGAACATCTTTATTTGTTGTTCGGACATGAGCGTGTTTGCTGGCTGATGGTGACGATGTGCATCTTCGAGGCACAAGACTTTTCCACCATATTTCCTCTTCATCTGATAGGATAAGATCAAGGGCTACTTTCTTGACACGGTACAGAGAGAGAGAGAGAGAGAGAGAGAGAGAGAGTTTATTCATTACTTGGCTGTAAAGAGTTGTTTTTTCCCCCCTTGTAGTCGGGTTGTTCTCTTGTTTCCTTTGTCTTTGAAGAGGAATTCTCGTATTATGTCTTCAAGGCAATGTGCTGTATAATATGTGAAGTGACTTCTTTCCATTTGTTTCTTCCATCTTAGGTCTCCAAAAAGAAATCAATTTTAAGGAGGTACGGATCCCAGGAGTGCCAAAACTTAGCACAGAGGGACACTTAAGTGCCAAAACTTACAAACGGTATACTTAAGGAAAAGGCAATATTAGTCTTCATTAAAAATGAGAAACTAATTTTCAAAATACGACTAGACCATAGCACTTGTGTAACATCCTGAAAATCGACTCAATTTTGGGATTTTATAAAAAGGCAATATTAGTCGAATGCTTTGTCAATACAGATATTCCGAATTGTTTCTTCTTGGGATAACGGATTACAGAAAGACGCCGATAGGAAATGATTCGTGTATGAATCGCAATTTCGATCATGAACGAACCCTTCGACCATGAGGACCTAGATGGGAACGATATCCTCTAAGTACTAGACTATTAAGGAAAAGGAAATAAATCGATTCAAGAGAAGTACAAAGTCAATTTGCAGGTGATTTCTACACAACTTCGATACGAACTACAAACGACGTTAAACCGAATTATTTTCATCTAATACTTGCGATTATCAATTGAGCCCTCAAGATCGCACGACAATCAAGGGATGTCCTTGACTCGATAATTGGTGTAAACGTGGATCAAATAATGGTTGACCAGGGGTCAAATATGAGGAAAGTTCTAAAAGGGCGCCCGATAATCCAAATTGTACTACGATCGCAATCGACTCAATTTAGCCTCAATTTTTAATCCGATTTTGGGAATCGACTTCTTAGTAATATCAGGACTAAATATTTGAACGTCGCCTCATTTATTTTGGGATTTTCTGTTGGACACGGAAGTGTTGGGAAAAGGAAAAATTGGATTGGGTTTCAAGCCCGCGAGTGAGCCGGCCCAAAACAGGCGGCCCAATGGGCCTTGCGCCCATTTAACCCAAGCTGGTCCAAGTTCCCCTCCCTTTACAGCCCATGGGCTTCTCTCTTTTGGCATTTTCCTTTTGTGCCCAAGTGGGCTTAGTTTATGCTTGTTTTCAGCTTTGTTTTGATTGGTTCTTCAACAAGTAGCTTGCCCACTTGCCTTGGCCCTTATCCAAGTCTCCAGCAGCCCCTTCTCTCTCCTCCTTTCTCTCCCAAATTCGTGCACCAGCCCAGCCTCTCTCTCTCTCTCTCTCTCTCTCTCTCTCTCTCTCTCTCTCTCTCTCCCTTTTTCTCTTCCTTTTCTCTTCCATTTTTGCTATTTCTTGCTGTCCTTGCTATTTTCCAGCCGGAAAACAACCTTGCCGCTGTCATCGGAGCTACCACCACCACCCAAAGTGTAGCCACAGAAGTCAAGGAGCCAGCCGCACACCCCCAGTCTCCCCTGGTTATCGCTAGCAACCCATTTCGACCTTTTCCACCTCTACTGGTTAGTTCCGCGTGAACAGTAACCAGCACTATTTTTGGCCCATTTTGGCCATTATTTGTCACCCATTGTCATCCCTGAGTTTACCCCTTGTAGCCCTCGTTCCCCTCTACACGCCGGTGTCGTCGGGATTTCCAATCCAAGTAAGTTAACTTCCTAATTCTTGTTTAGGGGTTAATCTTGCTTGGGGGTTAATTAGTGTATTTGTGTGCTTGTGATTAATTAAGGTTGATTGGTTGATAGGATGGTTAATTAAGGCTGACTAGGGTTAGTTAATTGACCATAGTTAATATTAAAGTAACTAAGGTTAACTAATTAAAGTAACTATGGTTAGTTTTAAAAGTAACTGTGGTTAGAATTTAATCATGGTTAGGTTAATTTGTTAACCATGGTTAAGTTTATTTATTTTTATTTATTTATTTAATTTCGAACTAATTTACCGTTCATAATTACCGTTCATAGTCACTGCTCACAATTACTGTTCACGGCACTGTTCATACAAAATCAAATTTTGATTTCAAATTGTTATGTTCTTGATTATTAAGGCTTGTTGAAATGCAAATTGTTGATTATTCCCAAGAATTAGGGAATGTACGTGGTTGTTGATTGGTTAGAATTGAATTTCGATTTGTCGTAATTTTCATGAGTGATTGGATTGGATTGGATTGTATTGCATGACATTATACGTGTGTCAACTGCAACAGCATGTCATATGAGCACGAATTATGTTGCATTCACGACCAAGCAAAAGCAAAGACAAGAATGAACTGTTTGCTGATGTGTTGCATTGTCAGATTAAAGTCAATAGCCTAGTATAGCCGGATGACCGCCAATCCTTCGAGGTTGTACCATAACCATTGGGTCGCCTAACCGTGGTCAGATGCGGAGTCGCAATTGAGGCTGGGCCCATGCTCCTTATAGAATGCCATCGGTGGGGGAGAGCCCATGACATTGCCGTGCCTCATGAGGGAGGACGATGCCTGGTCTACGACCAGTTGACTGCCAACCATAAAGTTGTGTTGTGACCTAAAGGGTCGTAATAATCGGAGCATGTGTGGGCAATTTAATATGAGAAATTTTTGTGCAATGCTTTGATTATTTGCATGCCTCTTATTATTGTTGTGAGGCAATTGACAGTTTTTGCCAATCGCATGTGCCAAAGCTAGGTAGGGTCGCTTGTGATTGCACCTGTTTATTTAAACTGCCTTATGTGGTTATTCTCTAAGGTGGTATTGGATGATTTGATGGTTTAGGTTGTATGTTAAACTCCTAAGGCGAGCGAAGTTTCTAACCGGGGCTTAGGACTTTAACTTGCTGAGTTTATTTCAACCTGTCGTGGTTAACCTTTTCAGGCCTTAGATGATGCAATACCCGAGGATCGAAGAGAGCGATCCCTCCGAGGCCAGCGAGTAGGCTGTTGTGGCCTACTCCCCTTTTGGCGAGCCCTCCCCCACTTGTTCAGTGTTAGGTTAGCTAGGCTGGTCCCTTTGTGAGCGGGCCTTAACTTGTCGCTTGTAGTAAGGCATGTATGTATTTGTCGGTGTGCTGGCTAATCTTTGGATATATAAAATACTGTTTGTCTTTCCTCTACTGTTGTTGTTGTTATCACTGTTGTTTGGTTTGGGAGTTGTTCGTTTCCGCATGTGCTTAATTACAAGATAAAATGAATTGGTCGACGACAGTACCTGGAACATCATACAGTTAGACCTCAAGTGAAATGGGGTTGCTACGAGCTCAACAGTCAGGACGTGACAACTTGGGCCTGAGAACCTAGTTCCTTAGCAATTGGGCACAAGTCCACAAAGTCAAGGCCTAGGTACCTCAAGAACATGCCCAAGCCTTAGTGCATGTGCCCAAGTCCTTAACTATAGTGCTTGAGTAACTGGCCATTGTGCCTAAGTCATCGACGGCCAAGCCGGGGTCCAACAAGGGCCAGCTCCTAGAGGCCAAGCATGAGATCTTAATGCCCATGCGCAAGTACCTAACAACCATGCTCATTTACCAACATCAACACCCTAGTCATTAGCACCCACACTTGAGTACATCGAGACTAACCTAAGTCCAAAGAGGTCAAGTCCCTGCCTTTTGAAGCTAGGCCTAGGACCTTAGTGCCTGTGGTCAAGTTCCCGACAGCCACATCTAAGTACCTAGCTCCACACCTAAGTCACTATTACCCAAGCCTCAATTCATTAAGGCAAAGCTCAATTCCTTAGTGGTCAAGCTGGATATCACAAAGGCTGGGCCCACATTCCTTGTGGCCAAGCCAAGACCCTTGTGTTCGTTTTCAAGCTCTTAGCAACTTTGTTTGGAAACCAATTCTTGCACTGAAGTTATAAACACCTAAGGCAACATACTTGAGGGCCATGCTCCAAACCCTAATGGCCATGTTCAAATTCTCATCAACCATGCCCAAATACCCATCTCTCACATCTAGGCCCAACTCCACAAAGGCCATGCCGCACTCTCTAACAGCCATGCTTGGATACCCAACTCCAACTTCCAAGTCATCCGTGCTTGGTCCTAGGTTCAAAGAGGTTGGGCAAAGGTGCCTCAAGGTCAAGCCCAAGAATTTGGTGCCCATGCTCGAACTTTAACAGCTGTGCCAGAATATGCATCTCTCGAGCTCAAGCCAAAACATTCTAGGTGTGCTTTTTCTTTTAAAGATGCTAGGATATTTCTAAAAGAGAGTGAATGAAGGCCGATGAGTCTCCACAAAGAGTGATCCAAATTGAAGCACCAACATCTCATGCTTGCCCAACTCAATAGAAATCTCCTCAAAGTTAATTTGAAGTGAGCTAATCTTCCCATCCATCCGGATTACACTCAACAGATATGCAAAAATATCTTGAGCGGTGCATTTAAGGAAACTTAAATTGATTTGGATATTTGAATTATATAAATAGATTTATTTTCTTATGATACCTTTGCATTATAGATGGCATTATGTTATATTTAATTTCCATATTCATTAGCTCAATTTAGGAAATATTTTATTTAGTACATTATTTTACATAGGTAAAATTGCTATGTCTATCCTAAACCTATTATACAAATTTTAATTCAATACTAAACCTTTCTTTTAAATCAATATAACCATAAACCTTTGAGTTAAAATCCAGTTAAGTGCTCTTGGCTGAGACTCGCCTAAAATTACTAACATGGTGGTCGAGTCCTCGCTAGCCGGGTCATACGTGTCAAAACTAGCAATCGGATATGAATAAATTAGACAAAATGTTGCCATTTTCCTTAATTTTTGAATTTTATGATTTTTTTTTATTTTCTTTCTTTGTTTTTTCCTTATAGTTATTATCCATCTCCAACCTCCGGTTACTGTTCATCATCAACTTTTGGTTGCCAACGTGACAAATTATATAGTTCACTATCCGTCCTTCAAGTTATTGTTCATTTGAGAATGACAAACTACGAATGGGAAAGTGTAACTGACTCCTACTGAGTTGTGATGTCCTAAATTTTGATTACTTTCAGGATATACGAAATGGTTATTTCATCAATGCGTTGTTAGTTATATTTACTCTGAACTAATCACTCATGAGTTAACTAACTATTCAAAAATGCAAAGCAATTAAGGATCGATATACGCACAACTAGTGAATTCAATTAGGAATAGGTCGCTTGACCATAAGGATCAAAGATGGATGATACCACACTATTGTAGGCTAATTAGCGAACGGAAATAAATCAATTTGACAAAAGTACGAGGTCGGATTGCCGGTGATTCCGCACGACTTCGATGCTAACTACGAATAATGTTAAACTGATTTCTTTTGACTTTGTGCTCAAGGTGAGCAATCGACCCCTCATAACAATTGATGATTACCCTGATTTGAAGATGCACGATCATAGATTGAAAAATTATCAATTACTGGTCAAACGCATGAGAATCCCTAAACATCACCCAATAGTTTGGTTATACTAAAGTCGCGTTTAATCAATTTTAATCACGAATTTCTATCTAATTTCGGGTATCAAACCTACAAGGACGTCGAGACTAAAATATTGGATGTCGCCTCATTGATTCTCAAATTTATTAGTAAGCTTGAAAATTATTGGAAAAGGATTAACGAGCTGAGAATTGGAGCCAAAAAAGGAGTCGGGTTGACCGAAGGCCCATTACACAATGTGGATCAGCCAAATGGGCCCCCACCAAGCCCAAGTGGGCCCAAGGTAGCCCATTAGAGCCCAATAGCATTCTCTAGCACATTTCTCCACAATTTGAGCCCAAACCAATTTTATTTAAGTCCGTATAAAATTCTAGCATGTATATGTGTATAGTATACTATACTATACTTTGTGAAATTACCATTTTACCCATTCTAGAAGTGGCATTTAATTATGGAGGACAAAGGACAAAAGTCTTATGGGAACCGATTCGTTGTCTCTTCGGCCATTTGACCTATGTACATAGTCTTTTCACGTCATTTTAGCTGCATTTAAAGTTTGATGAATTTTATCTAAAATGTTCATATTGTCATTGATTACCGTTATTTGTGCAAATAATGAGATATATATATATATTTCTTTTTCTTTTTCTTTTTCTTTTTCTTTTTCTTTTTCTTTTTCTTTTTTTTTTTCTTTTTTTCTTTTTTTCTTTTTGGATAAAAGTTGCTTTAGAAAACAATTTTAGTGCCTCAAGATGAAGCACGGCATAAAATATCCATACTTTGTATTGTTTGCACCATGACTAACGCATTTTTTGGCGATAGTTATGATGTCACAACTCGGTGTGGATTGCATTTTTAAGAGAGAGAATTACGAATGAATAACAAATTGACGGATAAACTAAGGGATAATTGCAAAATCGTATCCTCAGATTTGCACACCTCTATCGATATTCATCATTAGTTTTCGAAACATACAATTTGCATCTTGCGCTCACGCGAGGTCATTGTGTTGGCTAGGTCTGCCTCATTTGTGGGGCCCAACTTACATTAAAAGAAAAAAGAAGAAGTCAAAAACAAAAAACAAAAAAAGAAAGAACTGCTTCGTGCGAGAGTGAGTAGAGCAAGAGGAGAGACAAAAGAGTAAGAGAGAGAGCTCACCGAGGAAAACACGGGAGGAGAAGAAGAAACGGGGTTGAGCCTACCAGTTTCAATTCGAAGGCCATAGGTTGTCGGAATTGGCTCAAATTGGAGTATATTTTTTGTGAGACCAAGAGTTACGAGTTGATCAATAGAACTTTTTCCGAATTCTCCAATAACGTTTAGGGTTTTCTTATTTGTGGTAATCCACCTTCTTGGTGATGAAATACTATCGTATTGTTGATGTTGAACCTCTAGTGATGACTAGAGAAAAACACTTTGTGTGTGCTACTATTTTTAGTGATTAGTGCCAGTTTATTGGCAGTTTGTGATTTTTCTTGTATTGGATTTTCACGTAAAATCTTGGTGCTATTGTTACCTTTGTCTCCTTATCATTTTAGGGATATATTTGGTTCTTGTGAGGTTGTATTGGCTGGTTGTTACTAGAGTTAAGTTTATTTCAGTTGGTTAATTTTAGAGGAGAAATTAATCCAAAAATTGAGTTAGTTCTTGGTGAATTGTTGCTCGATTCTCCCCAATAGGCTTTGGGATAGAGCTCTTTATGGCCATGCAAGCTCTATCATAAAGCTCGTGGGTCTACCATGGCCACAACCATGGGAAACCCTATCTAGTGTAGATCGAGTTTCTTGACTGCTAAAAATTTCAATTTTTTTTTCCATGTCTTAGGCCATTTTAGATCCATTAGGATCGGGCCCAGTATGTAAATAGCCTAGTGTAGTCAAAGTCCTCAAATAGGGGGCACTTAAAAAAGATGAAAGGGAGAGGCATGACTAGCTTTATGAATTAAATGCAACTTGGATCTTTATGTACTTTTAGTTCTCTTTTGCAAGTAGTCCTAATCAATGTAGTATGGGCGGATTGGCCTAATCTTCTAGACCCTGATAGATAGCTAAGTCTCCACCAATGGGACCTTAAAGTTGATAGGAGCATATTCTAATATAAAGACGGGTCATCACTTTGATCAATTAAGTTACCACGACTATTATTCGATCAACCTAATCAAATTTCATGAGCCAGGTCTAGTTCACTAACGTAAGTCCAATTCTTATTCAATAAATATATGCACAAGTTTCCATTATGAAATTCGTGTTATGTTATTGAATAAATAATTTTGCTTAATATGTATTGATCTTATTGATGCTCACATGTTCAATGGACTCCTGCACCAATTGGGCGACTATTGTCCTTGCTCTCATGCATCATTTTGAGAACACTGTTGTATAGGTGGAAAGCTAACCTTAATTATTTTTGAGAGAGAGGATGATAAGAAGAAGAAGAGGAGGAGGGTTTAGATAAAGACAAATGATCGGGGATGTGATCGTAGAGAGAAGAATAAGGTACTTTTTTGTTTGAAGAATAGTCTCTAAAACATGTCAGTGTGTCACCCACAATTAGGAGGGAAAATTGGATTCATCAATTATCCTTTAAATAGAGAAGTGTTAATTATCTTAGGCTTCTAGTGCCACTTCTCCAAATGAATGAATGAAGATCTACACATGACGAATATACTATACAGGTCATCCACATGGGATGATGTACTATTTCCCTTCTGCAAAGGACATCCGTGCCCTGTCGGTCGGAGAGGAATTTGAAAATGTGACAATCTGGTTTTCCTTACTTCCACATTTTAAATCAATTAAGGTTCCCAAACGAACTACAAGCTAACTAATTACATGAGAAATAGATTAGCTGGAGGCATATGGTCAAGACTTTATCCCAACAAGTGCAAACAACTGCATGTTTGGGCCATCATTTGGATTATGGCTCTCGTCTTATAAGATTAACCTAACTAAAGTTGATTTTCTCATCATAAAGAGAGGCTGGAATAAAGAACAAAATTGCATTTTAACTCTATGAACTAGGGAACTCTCATACTCTACAGCGCTGCATAACTTATTTGTGAGGCTATGGTGATAGACTTGTAAATCTCGCATCTTCAAATTGCAAGTAGTGCAAAGAAATTCTAGCTCACCAATCCAACATCTCATGGAGAAGATGGGATCCTTATTCGTAACGCGCACAGAAAGTCGCTAACAGTGGTTATCCGTCCTCGCCATTTTGCTGGTCCCAGAAAAACCGCCCCGTTCAAAGCCCGGAAAGTGCAAATTTGACTTCTTCTCCAATTGAACCAGAGCCATATATTCTTAGTGATTTCCATCTTGACTCATATATTGACTTGTGTACGTGGCCTAATATAGTCCGACAACATGACTTCCCTCCTCAATTCGAAACATCATCCTTATCCTCCAATTAATGTCGAAAGCGACGATAGGTGGCACTAACAAGCGACATTGAGTAAAAAATAATACAAAAGTAAATAAAGGAAACAAAAATATTATGTAAGGCTGATATCACTATTCGATCTAATACTCTATATTATGTATATCAATACAGTGAGATAAACCACTCACTTTAAGTCTCACATTGAATAAGAAAGATGGATAGCTCAATAAAATGAATTAATAAAAAATCATGACGGCGTGTTTAGTCCAAAGAGCCCATGACTTTGTTTAATATCTAGGTTTTGATTATTCAATTTATTAGGGTTAGCCTCCCATCTTAGAATGGGCACAAACATGCCTACTAATCTCAAAGCACCAACATCCTCGAAAAAACAAAATCTTGTTTTCCATGGAATTTTCCGTATGCGAACATTTATGATCATTTATTCTACCTTCTAAGGTTTGTGCTGTACAGCTTTTTGGTTCTACCTTTGAAGGTTTGTATCATGTTATTTATGAACTTGGTACCATTCCACTCATTTGACATGTTGTTGTGGTGAGTGCAAGTGGGTGCCAAGGTTCTCTTGTGCTGTATAGTTTTTTGGTTGAAATTTATACAAGCTTACCTTACCAAGAAAAAAAAAACATTTATGATCATTTAATGTGCACAAATAAAAGACAGATGGAAGTAATTGCATAATACTACGCCAGCATATCAATTGAAATGAAGGTGGCATGGCTAAACTTTTTTGAGATATAGGACACCATAATTTTCATTTTTTGTTTCTTCAATTGAACCTATTAGAGAGAAGAATATTTTCGGAGTGACAAACAAACAAACAAAAGAAAACCCCCATATCCCACTATAAATTCTCTCCTCCATCTTCATTTTCATAGCCATCCCACTGCAAATCCTCCTTCGCAGCATATTCTTCTCTCTTCCTTCACTCCTTTCAAAACATCCATCCGAAGGGGGAAAATGGCCAGTTTACGCCTTGCAAGATTTATAACGGAAGTTGTGCCATCACAATTTGCAAGCGCCACAAGGAGGCCGCCCAAACCATGCAACGTGATGGATACGATTCGTGAAGACAGAGAAGAAGAAGAGAGGCAGGCACATGAAAGCTTCAGTAATGCATCTCTCTCTTCTTCTCCAGGAAGATCTTCTGCTTCTTGGGTAGTGGCCGCTTCAACTGGTTTGAACTCCAGGGTCTACTTCAACCAAGTCCGAACATCTTTGTATGTTGTTTGGAAATGACCATGTTTGTTGGCTGATGGTGACAGTGTGCATCTTCAAGGCACAAGACCTTTCCACCACATGTCTTGTTCATCTGACAGGATAAGATCAAGGGCTACTTTCTTAAGACCGTACCGAGAGAAATAGGAGGTTATTCGATACTTGGCTGTAAGGAGTAGGTTTTCTTCTTTTCTTTTTTTCCTCTTGTAGTTGGGTTGCTCTCTTGTTTCTTCTTTTTATCTTTTGAAGGGGAATTCCCTTATCTTCAAGGCAACGTGCTGTATACCATGTGAAGTGAAGTCTTTCCATTTGTTTTCTCCATTGTTCTTCTTATTTACCTTCTTAGGTCTCAAAAAAGAAATCAATTTTAAGACATAATGATCGGTTCAACTAAACAATTTCGAACATGTATTGTGGAATCAATGACTTTATTTGAGAGCGGATCGAGGACAAAATTGTCCTGGAGGACCTCTTGATTAAATCACAACCCTAAAAGGATTAGGGCATGTTGGACAACCCTATTAGCAATTAATGAGATATGTTTGATAACATTAAATAACATTGACTTAAATTATTCAATTAAGTAAAAATTCACTTCTTTGGCAAGTAAGGGAGTGGTTTCTTAAGTCATTCAAGAGAAACACAACTAATGATGGTAATTAGAATTTTGCTAAATATATTGAAAAAGTCCTAAAACCTACCTATAAGGCTTGCGATGCATATTTAGGAGTTCATTATTTCTTAATATCTTTATTTTCCATATTTCATCACACGTTAGCATGCCATTAAAAAAGGAAGCAAAATCATGTCTCGCAAGTTGGGCATCTTAGAATGCATTTCATATAAAAATAGGTTAAAAAGATCTTGTTAAGATTTCATTCAGGTTAAACGTGAATGTTAATATAAGTCAGCCACTGTTTGTTTCCAAGCAAACAACTATTGTCGTAAAATATTTTCCTATTTGTTGGTATTTGAATCTCTTAGGAAAATAAGGTAATATAATAATATCATAATCAACAAATCATTTATGCTTAAATTTAAGAAAATAATTTTCTCTATCGAAAATCAAAAATCATTTTCAAAATACGAGTAGACCTCAACACTTGAGCACGAGAACCACAACAACAGGGGTCCATGTCCTAACTAGACAGGCCTAAGTCTATTGAGGCAAAGCCTAGTTCTTCAACAGTTGGACACAAGTCCACAAAGGTAGGGCCCAAGTCCCTTGAGGCCATGCCCAAGCCTTGGTGCACATGCCAAAGTCCTTGATTGTCGAGCCCAAGTACTTGGCCTTGCGCTTAAGTCATCGACACTAGGCTTGGGTCCAATGGAGGCCAACCCGCATCCTAAAGGCCAATAGTGAGACCTTAATGCCCATGGGTGAGTACCCAACAGCCATGCTTAGTTATCAACTCCAACACCCTAATTATTGGCATCCACACCTGAGTCCATCAACATTAGGCCTAGATCCAAAAGGTTGAGTCCCTATCTCTTAAAGTTGGACCTAGGACTGTGGTGCCCATGCCCAAGTTCCCAACAAGTCAACAACCTTGTCTGAGTACCTAGTTCCCACACCTAAGTCATTGTCGCCCAAGCCTCAATTCATTAAGGCCAAGACCACTTCCTTAGTGGTCAAGCCCAAGACCACAAAGGTTGGACCCATGATCCTTGTGGCTAAGCCCAAGACCCTACTACTCATTCTTAGGCTCTTAGCTTCCATGTTTAGGAACCCAACTTTTGCATTGAAGTTATTGACACCTAGGCCAAGATCCTCGGTGGCCATGCCTGAGACCCCAATGCCCATGCAAAGGTTCCTTCCAATCATGCCCAAGTACCCAACTCCCGCAACTAGGCTCGGCTCCAAAAAAGCCATGCCCGACTCTCTAGTAGCTATGCTTGGAATACCCAACTCCAACTTCCAAGTCATTGGCACATGAACCTAGGTTCACAAAGGGTGGGTGCAAGTGCCTCAAGGCCAAGCACAAGACTCTAGTGCTCGCATCCAATCTTCAATGGATGTGCCCGAATATGTGGATTCTAAGCTCAAATCAAAACATTCTAGGTTTTTTTTTTTTTTTTTGAAAGAGGTGCTAAGAGATTTCTAAAAAAGAGTGAATGAAGGCTGATAGGTCTCCATGAAGAGTAATAAAATTTAAGCACTCAACATCTCATGCTTGCCCAACTCAATAGAAATCTCCACAAGGTTAATTAAAAGTGAGCTAATCCTCCCATCCATCTTCGAAGTGCTCTCAGCAAACATGCAAAAATATCTTTAGCAGTGCATATAGGAAAACATAAATTTATTGCATATTTGAATTATATAAATAGATTTATTTTCCTATGGTAGCATTGCATTATAAATGGCATTATGCTGTATTTAATTTCCATATTCAATACTCATTTTAGAAAATACTTTATTTTATTTTACATAGTGAAAATTGCTATGTCTATCTTAAATGTATTTACTAATTTCAATTCAGTGTAAAACCTTTCATTTGAACTTATGTAACCGTAATCACTGGGAGTTGTTCCAATAATCACCATTCCCTCATGGAAAGGGGAAGTGGGGAGTTCAATTCCCCACCTTCTTAGAAGGTGCTGGGGTGTGGACCTTTAGTGTTTGGTGTGGGCTTCAACTCCCATGCTCTACAAAGAGGTAAGACAAAAGTTAAAGAGTAAGTTGAGAATTAGAGTAGAAAAGCTAATGTAACCATATGCCTTCGAATGAAAATGCATTTAAGTCCTCTAGGTCAAGACTTGCTTGAAATTACTGGCGTGGTGGTTGAGCCCTTGCTAGCCAAGTCGTAAATGTCACAACTGGCAATCAAACATGAAAAGATTTAGACAAAATGATGCGATTTTGCTTAATTTTTGTATATTCTGAATTTTTATTATTTTCTTTCTTTGTTCTTTCCTTCTGGTTATTATTCTTCTTCAACCTCTGGCTACCGTTCGTCTTCAACTTTTGTTACCGACGTGACAATTTATTGTTCACAGTCCTTCCTGTTTATTTCGAGAATGACGCACTGCAAATGGGACAGTGTAACTGAGGCCCACTGAGCCTTCTCGTTCTCAGTCTCATCCCAAACGAACCAAATCTGGGCCAACGGAGTTCTCTCGCTCGCACTCTCGCTCTCGATGGCCTCAAGCTCAACAGCCATGGAGGAGCAGTGGCCGAGCTTGCTAAGATGAAGAGACTTGGCCCATGGCCGTCCACCTCAACTTTTTTTTTTTTTTTTCCTTTTTCCTTTTCTCTACTTTCTTGTTACTACTGATCTTCTTTGTTAGAGTAATTAAATATTAAACCATGGCCTCTTCTTCCAACTTAAACTTTTAAAACAATTAGCAGTGTTCCACAAAATCTCACAAAATATCAAAGCTGAAAAGGCTGAGTTGAGCATTGGGATAGAGCTCATAAACATACCCCATTCTTTGCGCTTGCAATTATGAGGCTCATGCGAGTTGAGCTTCGGGATAGAGCTCTACCGCTATGCAAGCTCTGTCACAAAGCTCGCAGGTCTCCCATTGGCACAGCCATGCAGAATCCAATTTGGTGTAGATAGAGTCTCCCAACCCCAACTAAATATTTTGATTCTTTTTTCTTACAAGTCTGGGCCATTTTAGATCCATTAGGATCAAATTTAATATGTCCCTAGTCTAGTGTTATCAAAGTCCACAAATAGTGGGGGCACTTAAAAAGATGAAAAGGAGAGGCATGACTTGCTTCATCAATTAAATGCAACTTTAGGATCTTTATGCACTTTTCATTCTCTTTTCCAATTGGTCATAATCAGTCCGATATCGGTGGTTTGGCCTACTCTTCTAGACCCTGATAGATAGCTAAGTCTCATCAATGGGACCTCAAAATTGGTAGTAACATATTCTAAGACAAGATCAAACGGGGTTGCCACTTTGATCAAACAAGTTACCTTGGACTATTATTCAATCAACCCAATCAATTTCCAAGAGTTCACTCACACAAACCCATTTCTTATTTAATAAATAAATGCATAAATTTTCATTTTGAAATTCTCTTCATGTTATTGAATTAAGTGCTTTCCCTTATTATGTATTGACCTTATCGATGCTCACATGTTCAGTAGACTCCCGCACCAGTTGGGAGATTATTGTCCATGTTCTCATGCATAAGAACATACTTGTATAGATTGAAAGTAAATGTTAATTATTTGAGAGAGAGAGGAAAAAATCCTACGGATCACCCCCACCCGGTCTTCATTATTTATGGCGGACAAACTCGATACATATGATCCATACATCCTCGCTTTAATGAGCTCTCATCTTACTTGATTCAAGATATTAATTAGTGGCAAGTTTCATGGGCTTGAGGTGTAACTATCTAAAGTTGATTTTCCCTATCGCAAAAAAAGACTGGAATATAAAAGAAATTCCATTTTTAATTTTCTAAACTACAAAAGTCTCGTACTTGAGAGCACTAAATAAGTGCTACACAATCTTAATTTATCAGCAAAGTGGTTGGCCTAGTTGGTGAAGGGGCCAAGTCTCTTTTATGAAGTCATGAATTCAGTTCACATTGTGAGCGAATATCTAAACCACTTTTGATGCATTGCCCTCATGTAGAGAGAGCCGTGACTGCTAATTTATGTTTATGCAATCTTTGTCACAAAGCTCATGGGTCTCCCATGGCCACAGCCATGGGGAGTCCAATTTGGTGAAGATAGAGTGTCTCGACCTCAACTAAAAAGCTCGATTCTTTTCTATTACAAGTTTCGGGCCATTTTAGATCCATTAGGATCATATTTAATATGTCCATAGTCTAGAGTTGTCAAAATTCACAAATAGTGAGGGCACTTAAAAGGATGAAAGGGAGAGGCATGACTTGCTTTATGAATTAAATGCAAAGTTGGGATCTTTCTGCACTTTTAGTTCTCTTTTCCAATTGGTCCTAATCAATGTGGTACCAACAGTTGCTAAGTCTCATCAATGGGACCTCAAAGTTGATAGTAACATATTCTAAGACAAAGTCAAACGAGGGCAGCCACTTTGATCAAATAAATTACTTGGACTATTATTCAATCAGACCAATCAAATTTCAAGAGTTTACTCATACAAGCCCATTTCTTATTCAATAAATAAATGCACAAATTTCCATTTTGAAATTCTCTTTATGTCATTGAATAAATGCTTTGCCTTATTATGTACTGACCTTATCGATGCTCTTTTGTTCAATAGACTCCCACACCAATTAGGAGATTATTGTCCATGGTCTCATGCATCACTACAAGAACACAGTTGTATAAATTGAAAGTAAATGTTAATTATTTGAGTGAGAGGGGGGCAACATCCTACGGAAACTCCCCCCTCCCCCCACTTCATTATTTATGGCAGACAAACTCGATACATATGCTCCATACATCCTCGCTATAATGAGCTCTCATCTTACTTGATTCAAGATATTAATTAGTGGCAAGCTTCATGGGCTTGAGGTGTAACTATCTAAAGTTTTTTTTTTTTTGGTAAGGTGTAACTATCTAAAGTTGATTTTCCTTGTCGCAACAAAAGACTGGACTATAAAAGAAATTCCATCTTTAATTTTCTAAACTACAAAAGTCTCGTACTTGAGAGCCCTAAATAAGTGCTACACAATCTTAATTTATCAGCAAAGTGGTTGGCCTAGTTGGTGAAGGGGCCAAGTCTCTTTTATGAAGTCATGAATTCAGTTCACATTGTGAGCGAATATCTAAACCACTTTTGATGCATTGCCCTCATGTAGAGAGAGCCGTGACTGCTAATTTATGTTTATGCAATCTTTGTCACAAAGCTCATGGGTCTCCCATGGCCACAGCCATGGGGAGTCCAATTTGGTGAAGATAGAGTGTCTCGACCTCAACTAAAAAGCTCGATTCTTTTCTATTACAAGTTTCGGGCCATTTTAGATCCATTAGGATCATATTTAATATGTCCATAGTCTAGAGTTGTCAAAATCCAAAAATAGTGAGGGCACTTAAAAGGATGAAAGGGAGAGGCATGACTTGCTTTATGAATTAAATGCAAAGTTGGGATCTTTCTGCACTTTTAGTTCCCTTTTCCAATTGGTCCTAATCAATGTGGTACCAACAGTTGCTAAGTCTCATCAATGGGACCTCAAAGTTGATAGTAACATATTCTAAGACAAAGTCAAACGAGGGCTGCCACTTTGATCAAACAAATTACTTGGACTATTATTCAATCAGACCAATCAAATTTCAAGAGTTTACTCATACAAGCCCATTTCTTATTCAATAAATATATGCACAAATTTCCATTTTGAAATTCTCTTTATGTCATTGAATAAATGCTTTGCCTTATTATGTACTGACCTTATCGATGCTCTCTTGTTCAATAGACTCCCACACCAATTAGGAGATTATTGTCCATGGTCTCATGCATCACTACAAGAACACAGTTGTATAAATTGAAAGTAAATGTTAATTATTTGAGTGAGAGGGGGGCAACATCCTACGGAAACTCCCCCACCCCCCACTTCATTATTTATGGCAGACAAACTAGATACATATGCTCCATACATCCTCGCTTTAATGAGCTCTCATCTTACTTGATTCAAGATATTAATTAGTGGCAAGCTTCATGGGCTTGAGGTGTAACTATCTAAAGTTGATTTTCCCTGTTGCAAAAAGAGACTGGAATATAAAAGAAATTCCATCTTTAATTTTCTAAACTACAAAAGTCCCGTACTTGAGAGCCCTAAATAAGTGCTACACAATCTTAATTTATCAGCAAAGTGGTTGGCCTAGTTGGTGAAGGGGCCAAATCTCTTTTATGAAGTCATGAATTCAATTCACATTGTGAGCGAATATCTAAACCACTTTTGATGCATTGCCCTCATGTAGAGAGATCCGTGACTGCTAATTTATGTTTATGCAATCTTTGTCACAAAGCTCATGGGTCTCCCATGGCCACAGCCATGGGGAATCCAATTTGGTGAAGATAGAGTGTCCCGACCTCAACTAAAAATCTCGATTCTTTTCTATTACAAGTCTCGGGCCATTTTAGATCCATTAGTATCAGATTTAATATGCCCAAAATGTAGTGTTGTCAAAATCCACAAATAGTGAGGGCACTTTAAAAGATGAAAGGGAGAGGAATGACTTGCTTTATGAATTTGATGCAAATTTGGATCTTTATGCACTTTTAGTTCTCCTTTCCAACTAGTCCTAATCAGTGCAGTACCGGTAGTTGCTAAGTCTCATCAATGGGACCTCAAAGTTGATAGTAACATATTCTAAGACAAGGTCGGAAAAGGGCTTCCACTTTGATCAAACAAGTTACCTTGGACTATTATTCAATCAACCCAATCAAATTTCAAGAGTTCATTCACACAAGCCCATTTCTTATTCAATAAATTAATGCACAAATTTCCATTTTGAAATTCTCTTTATGCTATTGAATAAGTGCTTTCCCTTATTAAGTACTGATTTTATCAATTCTCACATGTTCAATAGACTGCCGCACCAATTGGGAGATTATTGTTCATGTTCTCATGCAGAATCATAGTTGTATAGGTCAAAAGTATATGTTAAATATTTGAGAGAGAGGAGAGGGGAACATCTTACGGAAAACCCCCCAATCTTCATTATTTATGGCAGACAAACTCGAAGCATGTGCTCCACACATCCTCGCTTTAACGAGCTCTTATCTTACTTGATTCAAGATATTAATTAGTGGCACATTTCATGGGCTCAAGGTGTAACTATCTAAAGTTGATTTTCTCTGTAGCAAAAAAATGACTGGAATATAAAAGAAATTCCATCTCTAATTTTATGAACTACAAAAGACTCGTACACCAAAGCCCTAAATAAGTGCTACATAATCTTAATTTATTACTAACATGGTTGGCCTAGTTGGTGAAGAGGCTAAATCTCTTTTATGAGGTCATGAATTCAGTTCACATTGTGAGCAAATATTTAAACCACTTTTGATGCATTGCCCTTGTGTGGAGAGAGCCCTAATTGCTACTTTATATATATGCAATCTCTGTCACAAAGCTCATGGGTCTCCCATGGCCACGGCCATGGGAAATCCAATTTGGTGAAGATAGAGTGTCTCGACCCCAACTAAAAATCTTGATTCTTTTTTCTTACAAGTCTCAGGCCATTTTAGATCCATTAGGATCAGATTTAATTTAATATGCCCATAGTCTAGTGTTGTCAAAATCCACAGAAAGTGAGGGCACTTAAAAAGATGAAAGGGAAAGGCATGACTTGCTTTATGAATTAAATGCAAAGTTGGGATCTTTATGCACTTTTAGTTCTCTTTTCCAATTGGTCCTAATTAGTGTGGTACTGGCGGTTGCTAAGTCTCATCAATGGGACCTCAAAGTTGATAGTAACATATGCTAAGATAAGGTCAAACGAGGGCTGCAACTTTGATCAAACAAGTTGCCTTGGACTATTATTCAATTAGCCCAATCAAATTCAAGAGTTCACTCACACAAGCCCATTTCTTATTCAATAAGTAAATGCATAATTTTTATTTTTTTTGAAATTTTCTCTATGTTATTGAATAAGTGCTTTCCCTTATAATGTACTGACCTTATCAATGCTCACATATTCAATAGACTTCCGCACCAGTTGGGAGATTATTGTCCATGTTCTCATGCATCACTACAAGAACACAGTTGTATAGGAGGAAAGTAAATGTTGATTAATTGAGAGAGAGAGGGGGAGAACATCTTATGGAAACCCCCCCCCCCAACTTCATTATTTATGGTAGAAAACTCGATGCATATGCTCCATGCATCCTTGCTTTAACGAGCTTTCATCTTACTTGATTCAAGATATTAATTAGTGGCATGTTTCGTGGGCTCGAGGTGTAACTATCTAAAGTTGATTTTCTTTGTCGCAAAAAATGACTAGAATATAAAAGAAATTCCATCTTTAAATTTTTGAACTACAAAAGTCTTGTACTCCATAGCCTTGAATAAGTGATACACAATCTTATTTTATCACCAAGGTGGTTAGTCTAGTTGGTGAAGGGGCCAAATCTCTTTTATGAGGTCATGAATTCAATTCACATCATGAGCGAATATCTAAACCACTTTTGATGCATTGCCCTCGTGTAGAGAGAGCCCTAACTACTAATTTATGTTCATGCAATCTGTATTACAAAGCTCATGGGTCTCCCATGGCCATGGCCACAGGGAATCCAATTTGGTGAAGATGGAGTGTCCCGACCCTAACTAAAAATCTTGATTTTTTTTCTTACATGTCTCAAGCCATTTTAGATCCATTAGGATCAGATTTAATATGTCCATAGTCTAGTGTTGTCAAAATCCACAAATAGTGAGGGCACTTAAAAAAATGAAAGGGAGAGGCATGACTTGCTTTATGAATTAAATGCAACTTTGGGATTTTTGTGCACTTTTAGTTCTCTTTTCCAATTGGTCCTAATCAGTGCAATATTGGCTATTTGGCCTACTCTTCCAGACCCTAATAGATAGCTAAGTGCCATCAATGGGACATCAAAGTTGATAGTAACATATTCTAAGACAAGGTCAGGTGGGGCTGCCACTTTGATCAAAAAGTTACCTTGGACTGAATAGCCCAATCAAATTTCAAAAGTTCACTCACACAAGCCCATTTCTTATTCAATAAATAAATGCATAAATTTCCATTCTGAAATTCTCTTTATGTTTTCGAACAAGTGCTCTCTTATTATGTAATGATCTTATTGATGTTCCCATGTTCAGTAGGCTATCACACCAATTAGGCGATTATTATCCATGTTCTCGTTCATCACTTTAAGGGCACAGTGGTATAGGTTGAAAGTAAATGTTAATTTTTTGAGAGAGAGAGAAAGAGGAAAAACATCTTGTGAACTCAATGCATATGATCCATCTTCATTATTTATGGCGGACAAACTCGATTCATATGATCCATACATCCTCACTTTAACGAGCTCTCGCCTTGCACGATTCATGATATTAATTAGTGGCACGTTTCATGGGCTCAAGGTGTAATTATCTAAAGTTGATTTTCTCCATTGCAAGGAAAGACTGGAATATAAAAAAAATTCCATCTTTAATTTTATGAACTACAAAAGTCTTATACTCCATAGCCCATAATAAGTGCTAAACAATTTTTATTTGTCACCAAGGTAGTTGGCCTAGTTGGTGAAGGGGCTAAATCTCTTTTATGAGGTCATGAATTTAGTTCACATTATGAGCGAATATCTAAATCACTTATGATGCATTGCCCTCATGTGGAGAGAGCCTAACTGCTAATTTCTTTGTGAGGCTGTAGTGACAGGTTTGCTAATCTCAAACCTTTAAATCATGGGTAATGCAAAGTAGTTCATATTCATCAACCAACACCTCATAACAAATGTGGGATCCTCATTTGTAATGCCCATGGGGTCGCTAACGGTGGTCATCCCTCCCGGCCCCTTTCACAGGTCACAGTAGGACCAACCCGAAAAGTGAAATTTGGCTTATTCTCCAATTAAATATGAGCCATATGTTATTGGTAATTTCCCATCTTGACTCATACATTTACTTATACGCGTGGCCTAATATAGTCCGACGACATGCCTTCCCTCCTCAACACGGAACATCACCTTATCCTCCAATTAATGTCGAAAGCAACTTTAGGCGGCACCAACAAGCAATATTGAGTACAAGAAAAAAGAAAACAAAAATATTATGTAAAGTTAATATAACCCTTCGGTCTAATATTGTATATCATATGTATCATTACTGTGAGGTAAGTCACTTATTTTAAATCCGACATCAAATAAGAAAGTATGGCAACTCAACAAAATGGATTAATAAAAATCACGACTAGAAATTAACTCTAAAATACTCTCCTCATCATGTTTATTTAAGTACATTGTATCAGCGTGTGCGTGTGTGTGTATATATATATATATGTTTATAAAGCTCACGGTCTTCTTTAACCTCAAAGTTTTAGTTATTCAATTTATGATGGTTAGCCTCCCATCTTAAATCACAACTTTTTAGAGAGATAGGACACCATAATTATCGTTTTTTTCTTCAATTAAATCTATAAGAGAAAATTAATATTTTCGGAGGGACAAGCAACCAAACAAAAGAAAACCCCCCGAAGCCTTCTATAAATTCCCTCCTACATCTCCATTTTCATAACCATCCCACTGCAAATCCTCGTTCATAGCATATTCTTCTCTCTCTCCACTACTTTCAAAACATCCATCAGAAGGGAAAGAAAATGGCCAGTTTACGCCTTGCAAGATTTATAACAGAAGCTGTGCCATCACAACTTGCAAGTGCCACGAGGAGGCTGCACAAACCATGCATCGTGATGGAATCGATCCGTGAAGACAGAGAAGAAGAAGAGAGACATGCACATGAAAGCTTCAGTAATGCTTCTCTCTCTTCATCTCTTGAAAGCTCTCCTGCTTCTTGGACAGTGGCTGCTTCAACTGGTTTGAACTCCGAGGTCTCCTTCAGCGAAGTCCAAACATCTTTCTTTGTTGTTCGGAAATGACCATATTTGTTAGCTGAAGGTGACGGTGTGCATCTTCTAGGCACAGGTCCTTTCCACCATATTTCCTCTTCACTGATAGGATAAGATCAGGGCTACTTTTTAGAGCCTGTACACAGAGAGAGAGAGAGAGACAGGGCTGTAAGGAGTTTGTTTTTACTTTTAGTCGGGTTGCTCTCTTGTTTCCTTTCTGTCTTTGAAGAGGAATTCTCGCATTGTATCTTCAGGGCAACGAGCTGCATACCATGTGAAGTGAAATCTTATTATTTGTGTCTTCCATTGTTCTTCTTCTTTTTCCCTTCTTTGGTCTCCAAAAAAAATCAATTTTAAGATATTATGATCAGCTCAACTAAACAATTCGAAGGCATATTGCGGAATCAATCACTTTATAAAAACATATGGGATTTGAAAGCGGATCAAGAACAAAACTGTCTTACCTGTTAATAAAGTTACAGTTGCAAAACAAATCAGGTCATGTTTGGTAACCCAATTAGCAATTGATGAGATTAAATTTATTTGATAATCTTATTAGTTTTCTTTCTTTCCTTTTTACTTTCATTTTGGCCAGCAAGCAGCCGAAGATCGCCCAGATCTAATAAGGTTCTTTACGCCCTCTCCTGTGGCCAGCAGGGCCACAAAGGCCATAGGGGAGGGCCATTGTGCCCTCGCCTGTGGCTGGTGACGGTCTCATCTAGAGCTTTCACGGCCCCATTAGCTTTGGGCGAGGGTCGGCCAAAATAAAAAGAAAAAATGATATAATAAAAGATTTGAAAAAAGAAAAAAATTATATAAAATTCAAATAATTATTAAATAATTATTTAAAAATGTACATTAGTACCAGTTATGTCATGTAAGAAAGCTAATGTTCATGGCAGCGATTTTAGACCAAAATTTGTCAAATAGACTCTATTGTCAAAATATAAAAATGTTTATGACTTAATTAATCCAACTGAAATATTTACAACTAAATTGGTATCAATACAATAGATTTATGATTTTTTTTTATATTTTTCTAATTAAAAATCGATTGATACGTATTAAGACCGAAAGCAGAGTTAATCGGAACAATGTTGGTACTACTGCGCTTATCATACTAAAACATGAACGACTCCATTTTGACGGTAAAGTGGAAAATATGGTACTGACCGAACTTCGCGCAGTGTTCATGCTTTAACTTCACTTGGCATTCTTTCATTATGTCATGCGTTCTTATCTCCTGTCATATGTTCCTTCATCATGCCATAAATCCATCACGCATCCTTATACCATGTTATTTATTCAGTCATCATAATATGTATATATATCCCTATTATGTGATGAACCCTTGCACCATCATCTGGTATTTCTATAGAGTGCGCCCTTTTGTTATTCATCATGTCATACGCATTTTCATGCTATTTCATTACGATCTATCGTTTCTGCATCCTTGGGCTACGTCGTTCGTTCAGTTTTATGTCATGCGCATCTTTAATCTTGCTATCATTTGTTTATCATCAGGCGCATCCTTATATCATGTCATATGCATCCTTATGGTATGCCATTTATGTAAATCGTCGTGCATCATATGTCAAACCACATGTTTTTGCGCACCCTTCATATTCAACATAGCACAACTAGCCATTCATATCATGCTTTGAATATGTGAAAGTTATAAAAAAGTCCTAAATCTATTACAATTGTATCAATTCAATCTTAAATTTTCTTTAGCCAATTGAGTTCTAAACATTTTGTAATTATGATAATTCAGTTCATCCGACCAAATTTGGCCGACCAATGCTAACATGGATGCCAAGCAGCGCCGATGGACAATTTTTTTTATATTTTTCCTTTTTTTCTTTTTTTTTTCTCCTTCTCCCTCCTTCCTCTTGCTCCGGCGGCCAGCCAAAGGTGAGGGCCGATTGCCAGTCTGAGGCAGCTGGCGAGCTTGCCTCATTGTCTTTGGGTGAGGCAAACTCTCATCGGATTTGAGAAAGGTTGGCCTTGCCAAATCCGGCTATGGCCCACTTGCCAAATCCAGCAAGGCGAGTTCGCCAGCCACCTCAAACCAACAACTGGCCCTCCACTCTAGTCGGTTGCTGGAGCAAGAGGAAGAAGGATGGAAGAGGGAAAAGAAAGTGAAAGAAATTCAAAAAAATTCGAAAAAAATATATATTATTAAAAAATTGTCCGCCAATTACAACCAACCAAATTTGACTGAATGAACTATATTGGTACAATTGTAAAAGGCTTAACACTCCATTAGCCAAAAATATAAGTCTAGGACTAAACGACATAATTGCAACAAGAAATTTTTTAGTATTTTTCCCCATTAAATTCAGACAACGCACATCTTTGAAAGTACAATGATCAAACACTAAACAACAGAGCGATTTTACTGAGCGACCATGGGAGAAACTTCTTTAGGGGATCTAATGAATGCATTAGTGCAGAAGCAACTAAGTAGGTTATCATACGGCCAAAGCCGATATAATCCGAATTCCGCCATCCAGGCGCCATATTGGGAAATTACTGTCGATGTTTATGTAGTCACCCATTTGAAAACTCCAGCAACCTGATGTAGTTATCAAAAACATCTAAGATATCAGAATAAAGCTTATGATGATCGTCCCTTTATAGAGCGAATATATGTTGATGTACATAGAAAAACAACGTCCCATAAATCGGTCTTCTTGAAGGTTGAAATTTAACGTTAAAGAGACTGTAAACTAAGTTGCAGAGATCTCAACGCGTCCCTTTGTCATGAGAAGCAAGAGAAGCTCTTGCCATACTTCAATGGGTAACGTGTGTTTTACCTTAATTTGTTGGTAACTGTATAAACTAACACCCATCCAAGTCTACTGGCCATCTATATTTTGGCTACCGTCTTCGGTGGTTGATCACATAGAACAAATCTATAGACAGTTTCTATGGAAGGGCCCGACCTTAGGTCCAGGGGGAGCCAAGGTCTCTTGGGAGGATGTCTGCCTCCCCATTAGGGAAGGTGGGTTGGGGATCCGCAGGATCCGAGACAGCAACAGGGCAACTATGTTTAAGCACATATGGATATTATTTACGGATAAAGAGTCCCTTTAGTGTAGATGGATACATGCCAATTACCTTCATCAGAAGAATTTCTGGATTGTGTCGATTCCCACCGTATGTTCGTGGGCTTGGCGCAAAATTCTCTCCCTAAGAGCGGAAGCAAGCTCCATGTTTCGGTGGCAAATTGGAAATGGACAATCGGTATCTCTTTGGTTTGACCCTTGGCTGGAAATGGGGCTTCGAACTTGCTATTTTCAGATCCCGATATTTACCGGTTGGACCTCACGAGAGAGTCCAAAGTTGCTGAGGAATTTCCATATATAGCATCTCGAATGGAAGATGTCATATTTGCATTTACATCAATGAGAGGGTGTGCATCATAAGATGAACAGCAGCAGCAAGACCCATGGTTTTCGAATCTGCTGACAAAATCATCACAAGATTGGCTCTTCATCAGCCGCGGAAGAAGGCCTAATTTTGCTCAGTTGCACATTTAGGGCACATAGAGCTAGGTCCATAATAAAGTGAAAGAAGTAGGAGGTCATTTGGATGAAGTTTCTCTTATCATCGAAGGTTTGATTACAATGTTCAAAAACAATTAACCTTAATCTTGCATGATAATGGAAATCACAAATAAGGCAAAAAAATTGCACTGTATAACAGTGAAGAGTAGTAATTGATTACAACTAGACTATCTAGTTAACAAAACCTCCAGAAGCAGATATCTCCTCTCAAGATCTTTGCATTTTTCTTTGCTTATGGAGCCTTTGATCCAAGCTTGCGCTTTCTGGACGTTTCTGATTCAACCGCCTCTTTCAATTTCCCAAGTGCTAACATAGAAAAAAAAAAAAACTCTTACTAAGCTCATATAAAAAATATTCTATCAGTAGCCCATCAACCAGACACTAATGATCAGATCAAATAAGCATATAGCACAAAAACCCAAAAAAAAAAAAAAATGCTGAATTCCAGCTGTTATCTTTCTATTAACATACATGCATTAGAAAAGACGGAAAATCGAAAAAGCTCATCGTACACAAAAAAGTAGCAGGTGGGTCATAGTTAAATGGTCATGGCCAGAGAAACAAATCTTAAGTTGTCAAGCAGCATATGTTTTGTGACAGACGGAAACAACAAATTACCTGATGTGTATGAACTGCGAAACAATTCGACTGAGCTGGCAGGAAGTGAGTAAACAGGGCAAGAGTTGTTGTCAGCTTTCTGTAACATCTTCTTGAAACGCTTGACCTGATAGGTGGAAATGGACCCAACAAAACCAAGCACCATCAGATTAATACCTTCAAGAAGATTAATATCTCCACAGTAGCAAGACATAAAATATCTGTGGATCAATGCAAATGTCTCTATAACTTCAATACTGAGATGCGACTTGCAATATTGAGACTTTTAAAACTCACTAAATCATAAGCAGACAAGAATGTGCATGTGGATGTGTGCATCTACAATCAGATTATTATAGTGTTTGCTTGTCCACAGAAAGTTCCTTCCCCCAACAGAAATGACAAAGACAATATGGTAAAGCAACTAGTGTAAACAAACACACTCATGGAAATGTGACCAAACTTTCACATCCACGATCTGGTTGCTTGTCCATGGAAACCTTCTTTTTTCAGAAATTTTGGTTCAAGTTAAAAAGATGAAATGGCTTTAAATAAAGCAGAACCTGTAAGGACATGATGACAAAGCAAATTTACAACAGCTTTTGTAGATTCCCCAGCATGAAATAACAATAATAGAGAACTTTGTAGGTTCTGTTTTTAATGGACACTCTGATTCTCATAAACATTGCAAGAGGGGTATCAAAGTCAAGCTTAGCCAAGCCAGACGAAAATGCCTGCGCTGATGCAAGTAGATTCAGACTCCCTCCCTCCCTCTCTCCTAGATTAGAACTGATTAGAATCCTCAGATTTACACAGACTGGTCACATTCTTTCTCCAAGGAATCCAACAAGTCCAGAAGAAAACACAAGAAAACAGTCTACCTCATCTTTACGCAACAAAGTGAAGCATCGACCAGTCTGGCCAGCTCTAGCCGTACGGCCTGCCCGATGTATGTATGTCTTTATATACGGAGGCAATTCATAATTGATGACATTCCTCACCCCTTCTACGTCCATTCCACGTGTCATTGCATCAGAGGAAACAAGAACCTGTACATCTCCTTCTCGAAATGCTTTCAGGGTTTTACTGCAATACAGACTTTACGTTACTAAAAACAGGCTGATGCAAAAGAAAATAAAGATATGCCTTGCTCATAGATTGATTCCATTTACTTAAAAGAGCAAGCCAAAGATGCACAAATTCAAATACTTGCAGCATTATGCAGCTAACATAAATGCAAGATGATTTTTGTTCCAAAATTGACATTTCTAAAGGTTATGATGAAGATAGACTTTGCAACTCAAATAAGAGTCCTAGAAGAATCGAGATTCTTCTTCAAGTTTAATTAGTGAAGTCATCTCTTAGGATTTGTGTATTTTTAGGATTTTAAGTTTGATTAGTAGAATGTTACTTTCCCCTACTTCAACTAGTTTTTTTCTAATTTAGTGCTTTCCTGTTTCAAGTAGGAGTAGAACTTTTAGAAATCCTATAAATACTGTTGTAATTCTTTCTTTTGAATAGAGGTAGTAAATTATTGCATTTTGCAAGTATTTTGCTTTGGGACTCTGTGATGCAGTTCTTCTCTCAAGTGTAATGCTTAAGAAACCATAGGTTTGATGCTTAGGAAGCTTTCATTCTGAAGCCTAAAGATTCAATCTTTACTTTGGGACTCTTTCTCCTACATCACACTGCTTCCTTTCCATTTCTTTCAAATGGCGTTCTTCCTTTATACTTCACTTTTGTTCAAACTTCGCCCATTTCATAGTTCATCTTTCAAATGAAAAATTTTTTTCTGCACCATGATATGACTAGAGTTGGGCAGCTTCCTCAAGAGTTCATGGCTTGTCCTACAAGTTTCAAGATGTGTTTCTTCTTCTGTTATGCAGAGAGGAACTCTTTCTCCTACATCACACTGCTTCCTTTCCATTTCTTTCAAATGGCGTTCTTCCTTTATACTTCACTTTTGTTCAAACTTCGCCCATTTCATAGTTCATCTTTCAAATGAAAATTTTTTTTCTGCACCATGATATGACTAGAGTTGGGCAGCTTCCTCAAGAGTTCATGGCTTGTCCTACAAGTTTCAAGATGTGTTTCTTCTTCTGTTATGCAGAGAGGAAATTCTCTTTGCTCCCTTCTATTCATTGTACTTTGTTGCATTGATCCCTGTTGCTATGTGATCCTAGGGCTCCAGCTACTTGACACTTAAAATTTCTTCCAGAGAAAGAACTCTGATTTACAAGTGAATAAACCATTTCATTTAACAGGGTGATCATGCATCAAAGTTCATTGCAATACCCTCAATTAATAAAATTTGTATTTGACTGAGGTAGTACCCTACCTCTAAAATTCTATCTCTATTTTAGCTTAAGTCCAAAAGTCTGATTCATATTGCACTTTCAATGACTTCACTTGCTTTTCGTCCTATCATATTGCTTCATGATCTGTATGTGCATATTTAAATTTTCTGTAGTTGTCAAACTTGACTAGGATACACTTGGCAAACTTCTATGTAAGAAACTTTTATCCATAGCATGGATGAGCTAAAGTGATGTCAAGCAAGCAACTAGTTTTTTTATTTCATAGGGAACACATTATTGTCCACAAGTTATGGTTCATTTTTATCCTTAGAGGAATATGTCATGCATTTAAACTCTTTGGTCCTTAATTCAAGAGATAGGGTGAAAATGAAAGGAATGGGAAAACCAATCAAGATATAGTATTGTCGATGAGTTATGGTTCATTTTTATCCTTAGAGGAATATGTCATGCATTAAAACTCTGGCCCTTAATTCAAGAGATAGGGTGATAATGAGAGGAAATCAGCTAGGAAAAACCAATCAAAGTATTGAATGAAATGCAAGATGTCACTGAATATTCTTTGAGATTTGCACAAGTCAAATGCAGATGCCTTATTGCTCATATGTTGAGACGTGTACTAGCCTTTAGCTTCTTCTAAATTGTAAATTTAATTTCACATGCCAACACAAACTGTCTTTAGGCATATGATATTTCAAACAATTCCTATGCAACTCAATAACATCACTAATAACTACAACCCACATGCAATGCTAATGTATATGCTTCTAACATAAAAGGTTAGGCATTACCTTCTCACAGACTGACGTTGAAGACCGGAATACTCTTTGATCTTTAGTGGCAAGTCGGTAAAGAAATTTAGTAAAGTGCATAAACGATGAGTTGACTCCACAGATGAAGTGAACACAATGCATTTCTCTCCTTCTAGGTTTTGCAGAAGGGCAACCAAGTAGATGGGTTTGAGCTTTGATTGACATATCTGCACATATATCAATGAATTACACATGCATGAACCCTAAAACATCAGTCAAATGATAGATCAACTTCACGGGAAATAGCAGGAATAGTAATTTCCAATAAATAGAACTAAACAAAGGCACCCGCACCTGACATGAGGAATCAATTAAAATAGAGCAGACTATGAGTGGTTCAAGTAGTCTTACTTGGCAATCCACATACAGAAATCAAGGAACCAATCAATGCTGGTGAAATGCAAAGTATTTATATTCTTATCAAAGTAAACAAGATAATATCCTGAAAACAATTTAACTGGATATCCAAGAATGAGATGAGAAACAAAGTAGTCATATGCAGAACAGAGATGCAAGTGCAAACATATTCAACAGCCATTCTTAAGATATGAACAAAAAGGCATAACGTGAGAAATGAAGGACAGACTCATAAAGTTTAGTTATTTTCAACCAAAGGTGTTGTAGATATCTGGCTACCTAGATAAAATGATTCGATATGGGAAAATTGAGCATAGCAGTGTAGGTATCAGGAGAGTTTATTTGTTCTCTGATGCTAATAAAAGATTCTGTCTACTAAAGTTAACAGCAGATAGCAAACTCGTGGGGGTTTAAGTCATCACATTTTAGTTAAACAGAACAAAACCACCAGAAAAGAAAATCTACAAAACTACAGTAATGTCAAAAGAACATAATAGATCATGATTTATGGAGTATTCTGCATCTTTCAACCAACAAACATCAAAATAGGTGATCATTCCCTGAATTAAGAAAAGTGCACATAGGAAGGACAAGAAGACAAATAATCCCAAAGACCAATGAGTTAAAAGATCTTAAAAAGGGTATGAATGATAAATAAAAGCAATTCTTCATCTTATGCTTTATCTTCTCTTTGCAGATCCAGAAAAGGTCATGAATGAAAAATAAAAGCAATTCCTCATCTCATGCTTTATTTTCTCTCTTTGCAAAGCTCCTACTTGCTTATCCTAAAATAGGAAAGCTCCCTGACTTGTCCTTTGTCTCTCTCCTTAATAATTCCTTCTCTTGATATAATTAACTTATTGAAGTTCTGATTAATTACTTTTAGAAGAATAAGATATGTTCGTGGACATATCCTCCAATCAAAGCTCAACTAAGGAAAATTCTATAATTAAATTGTCATAATATACAACAACTAAAAGAAACAACTGATCCTTATCCCACTAAGAGGAGTTAGCTAGATGAATCCTTTTGCACAATTTCCCTCAATTATATATCTTCTGTCAAATCTAAGTACCGCATATCATTGCATACCATCTTCTGCCATTCCCTTTTAGACTTTCTCTTGCCCCTTCTAACAATCAAGAGACTATAGTTGCATCTTCTTGCCAGATGCATCCAAAGACCTTCATTCCATCATCATTTTCATTGTAGTTTATTCACATCATTTTGTTCTATTAATAACCTATATAAACCAAAGACAAAGTTCCACAGCACACAATTGCTAATCCTTGCCCATCCTTTTTCTCTTCAAATTCAAAACATTGCAACTACAGCTTCTATGAGAAATTAAAGCTAGAATGCAATCGTGAAAACAAGCAAAACCTAATGACAGCCCCTAGCATTTGGTAATCTTGTAAGTTTCTTTGAGCTAGTTCTACTAGTCCAAAGTCCAAATCAGTCAAATTCACTGAAGGAAGCTTCCCATTGAATCACTACATTAACCCTTGACTTATAATTCATATATCAAGGAATAAGCAAGAGCCTTATCATCCCAAAAGGACTCAATATCAAAGGTTCACATAATGGACACGTACCAGTTTATATGATTCCAACTTTTCTGGAAAACGGTAACGCCTTCGGCCAGCCGACAAGAACAAAGGGTGATGCAAATCAAGTTGAGACAGCTTGCTTGGATCCTGGGTTAGTGTAGCTGATAGAACCATCTTCACCAACCTAGGGCAAGACTTACCCTTGAAACCCCGTTCAATTCCACTGCAACAGTATAAAGCACAGAAACTCCATTAGACACAAATGCCAAGAAGCAGAATTTTATGTGACTATATATATCTGATGAATACCAAACCATTCAAATCAAAGAGGTACATAAAACTTGAAGGAAAAATGTATCCACACAAAAAAAGAAGGGTCAAGTCCACTTTTGGTCCCCTAAGTGATGTTGTCGGTGCAATTTCATCTTCTAATTTGTTTTTGCGACTCCTCTATCTGGCAATAACTGTTCAATCAATTCCCTCCAATAATGACACCATTAATATTGTCAACGTGCCACACTGACTGGGCACCTTTTAATGTTAAAAACTAAAAATTTGCAAAGATAAATAATTGAAAATCTAGGAGAATTTGTTCTTTAATATACAAGAGTAAAGAACAGATAAAAAAATAAATAAGAGATGAAATGTGTGTTGCGCGCGTGCACAAGCGTGTGTGCGTGAGAGAGAGAGAGAGAGTGCAAGCTCGCAAGTGATGGGCACCATCACAATGATCGGCAGGCAAGCCGCTGCCATCGCCCCTGCTGGCTCAGGTGGGGCAAATATCGGGCAAGGCCCACATGAAGATCACCATATTCTCCTGAAACCCTCTGTATTCAAAGACTTGCAGGACATTCATCCATGTCTTGAAAAAATCCCAACAGCAGATAACAGAATTGAATGATTGAATCTTAGATATAGTCACTAGTCTTTTTGAAGGAATTGCAAGCAAATTTTCTACTGCTAGCAACACTAATTAGTACTGGTTTGGTTCACTTTAAAGAATCAACTATCAAAATGCGACAATAAAGGAAATGAAAAAGCAATTCCACTTTTTCCTATTGCAAGTCACACTTGTTCGTTGTCAAAGGATGGACAGAAAGAGAACTCAAAACCCACAGAGACTTAGGTGACATTAGCTTGAGGTCACAACATCATGCAATGCTAAGCCACCACCAGGGATTGCTGACGGTGCCAATCACCACCCTCTATTCATTCTCCTTATCTTGTTTTTTTTTTTTCTTTTTTGGTTCTTTCTTCTTTTCCTTTTAAACAAAAAGTCAATTTATTCCAGATTTGAAATTCTTATCTTTGAAGTTTTGTTTTTTATGGTAAAAAGTGGCCAATCAGCATGCAAGGTCAGCAATATAATAGCGTTATTGATGGAAGGACTTGGTTGCACAATTCTTATGAGTTGGAAGATTTGATTGCACAATTATAATGTTAGAGGACCGAATCGCACAAAGAGCATAAGTGGGGACCAAATATGTACTTAACACCAAGAAAAACTCTAACTTCAGTCTCTACATCCACAAAGCAAATTTTAACCCAAAGCAGGAACACCAGTAATTCAATTTGAACATGCTCCCTTCACCTCTGCAGATAAGGTGCAAAGTATATGCAGCATCTAACAAGACAAAGTAAAAAAAGCAAATGGTTTGCCTGAGGGAAAAGGCCATGCTGACAAGTTATACACTTGGACATCCTAGATTGAATAACCAAGATGAGTTACCAGGAGAATGAATGTACCCATGCCTTGTGCTGATTGAAAGCAATCAAGTTGCAGGTTCCTCGCAACAGAATCATACAACTGTTTTTGAGAAATTTGCGGTCCTTACTCTTTACTTCTTAACATCCTCAACCTACCTTTCTGCCACTCTCTTTATCTTTTTACCTTATCTCCTTTTCTTTCTTTTTTCTTTTTCTTTTTTTTGGGGGGGCTAAGGGTATGATCACTTCTGCCACTTCCTTTAATTCTATTGTGACAAGGGTTCAAACTTGCAGCTCTTTTCCAAGACTTATATCTTCATATATAACCATTATCTAAATAAAACACTAGTCAAAAAAAAAAAATACAAAAACATAAGATGGAAAGTTAAATTAAAATCTAGAGCAGCTGGTCCAATGCTGACTAAGTAAAAAGGATGTATGATGCATATCTTGACTATGCCAAGCAATGCAAATATTGTTCAACAAAAAGCTGTCAATACAAGAAAGTTCAATAGCATCTTAGCAAAACCTAAGCTATTCATGTGACTATAGCCACTAGAAGAAAGTTTCATACAACATACCATCTCCTTATGGTTCTCAAGGAACCAAACGCTGAATAAAGAGAAGATTTTGATTTCAAGAGTCCTTCAGTGTTCATATTAGTCATTTCAAGCACAGTAGGCAGCCACGATTGATAGGACTCTCTGAGTAATCTGTCAGTTTCATCAACAACCTGAGAAGTTTGTTATTTCAGCATATTAGAGTTCATACTCCAAACAACAGAATTTGATGGAAAGACAGACAATAGAATCCCGCATGTAAAGAAGACAGATAAACCATATCATTTACACAATCTTGCATGTAATTGTAACTTTTATTGAATCTAGACTAGTTAGTTGTAAGATATCAGCAAAAACAAGTGAAGAACCAAGATCCTATGGTTAAGGCAGTCAAGTAGAATTCAGAAAAGGAGTCAAAGAACAAAAAAGTAGAATCTTGATATCACATTCAATTAGGATCATGATCTTTTCTTAAATTTACTGTGAACTATGAAGCAAGTTCTTCTCACATGATACCCGGAGTCATTACCAGACAATGCAGAATAACAAGTTATTGCAGCAACAGATGACAGATGTTATCGTCATCAAAAGTTGAAAAAGCCTTTAAGAGAAGAAAGGTGCAAGTGATACAGCAATGAAGTTAGCAGAATTCCTTACACATTTCAAAAGAAAACTAAATGACAATTTAGGCCCGTAAAACAAAGATAAAGTACATTGAATTGTTATTAACCATTTTTTATGCTTAATAAAAAAGAAAAAGAAACATATTGTCCGTTATACACAAGCTGTGTTATTTCCCTCCAAATCCCAGCCTGGCCCCACCTAAAAAAGAAAAAGGAAAGATAAAAGGAAGAGTAAGCTGTTCTTCTTTAGGTTTTTTTAATTTACTCCCAAAATACATATCCAATTTTGGAAACTCATGATGGAATGGATGATAAAAAGGTTGTCAAATATCACTTTTCATAAAGAATTAAAGGAGGAACCGTAAGATCCATTGAAATTGTAAAAATACAAACTCTCAAAACAGAGATTGAGGCATAGACACCTTATGCTTAAAGTGATGCATGAGAAAAGGAAGCCACCACAGATAAAACAAATTTTAAATAAGCTTGACACTATAAAACAAATATGGATCAACTAATGGTGCATCTGGTCTTCTCATCTCCACCATCCTCATCAAAGCATAATTATTGACATGTACCTTCATTAAGATTGAAACAACTAGTTTAATTTGCTATCCAACCTCCAAAATTCTTTCAAACCACAATGGTCATGGATTTTCTCGCCAGTTGACCATATCATGAATTCAACATCATTCTAGGATTTAATCTCCATTGGCCTTGATGGTGAAGAGGCTATGGCAATTGTATGATTGGCTGAATGGTTTCTAAGTTTTAATGGGTTTTGCATAGTAGGCCAACTTCCGTAAGGCAAAGGTAGAGTAAACTCTTCAGTTTCACATAATAACATAAACTTCAGGCAACTTTTGACAAGGGTAGCATAGCTAGTGATTTGAACTTACTAACTTGACAAAAGTAAACGAAACAACTCAAAATTGTAACAACCACAATTAGAGGATGGATCACTAATTGAAACTCCATTTTCATCACTCCATTAGGAATGCCCAAAACTTGGCATATGTGCCTCTCCACATTACACAAGCAGAAACTAATAATTCTATCAGAACTAGGAGACAAAATTCACTTCCCTTGCATATTCAGGATAAAACGATTCCATAAAAGCATGTAGATTCAATCAGGCCAATAAAATTTCTGACAGTAAGCAAAGACCGCATAAAGAACTCCATTTCACAACAAAAAAATGTGCACTTTAATTTAAAACAAATGCATACCAGATAGCAGAGATGCTCCAGAGTAAATCCATGAGTGGAATTAATATGATCCACGAGCCTTCCTGGGGTTGCCACCAGTATATCCACAGCACTTTGTAAGTCCTGGTGGAGGATCTTCAGGGTCATAACAGATGCCTGCCTGAAGCTTCGGTCTCTTTATAAGGTCAGCTATTTCATCAGCAATCGAAGACTGACCAACTGCCAAACCAACAGATAAACCAACAGGTGGTGCAATTGCATCAAAAACTTCCTTAACCTGAAGAAAAAGAAAGAACGATGGTATATATCCAGGAGTGACAAATTCGATCCTTCTATTCGGCCTACTTTGGAAATGAGTGACAAAACTTATGAAAAAGCTTCCACAGAGATATGCCAATCTATGGAGAAACTAAATACAGACATGTCACTTTTCTGGAAATGGCAGATCCATGCTTTACATTAGATAGAATGAGAATCCAGCTCTACAGAAAGACCGACAACAAAAATAAAAGTATGTCTCTAACCTGCAATGCTAAGTCTCGAGTAGGTAAAACCACCAATGCACGTAGACATCTCACAGCACGAGTGGATAAAACCTGCACAATTGGCAAAGCATATGCCAAAGTTTTTCCACTTCCTGTTGGTGAATTGACACAAAGGTCTCGCTCAAAAGCACCAGGCCCTATTGTTTCTTGCCAGACTGCAACCTGGACAGGAAATAGTGAAGAAATGCCCATATTCTGCAATGCCCCCTTCAACCTAATTTTGAAAAGAAAACAACAATTAAAATAAAAGAGAGAATAATATTAGAGAACATAATGCCAGAGCAATAACAGTACAGGCCCTCTGATGATCACATGATTTTTTAGCTCGTCTAAGGTGGCATGAATTATGCCAAGTAACGCCATCCAGTTTTTAACATTGGAAAATCCTTACAGAGGAGGCTCAACCTCTAAGGAGTCATAAGTGCAGCACCACTTTATCTCAATTTTTGCATCTGGAAGGAAAGCCAATAAAAGATTGTTTAAGGGTTTATAATCTCCTGTTGTTTATGCTGTTATCTCTAATTCGGCTCTGGACATCTTGTTCTGACTACACATGGCCTTGTAATCTTTCTCTTTTTGTTTTTTGTTTTTCTTTCTTTCATTGCACATTTCCGCTGTACTTGCATTTTTACATTATTTAAATCCTTTATTATGTATCAATATACACAAATAAATATTCAGAGAGCTCAGTGTATTAATTAAATTGAAGGCCTCTTCATGTACTTTAGCTAAATTGTCTAATGTATCCACAAGGATTAACTGAGGAAACCAATGTTTGAAGGAAGAGAATTCTAGCATCAAATTCACATCTGATCACAGCAACCAAAATTGTCATTTCAGCAGTTTGACCATTTAGCATATTTCAAGACTCAAAGCTTTTTCCATCAGAACAATAACTCAGATCCTTTTTAGTCCTTGTAATCTTCAGGGACTTCTCCAAATAGGTCGGCAGCTCACTGACGCAGCAGAATCCTACTCCACTGCTCATTGGAAGGATGATATAGATGCACCACTCATGTTCATCCAAGCCTACCTTTTTCTTCCCGTTTCAGAAATGAGATCGCATAGATACCATTTTGTCAGTCCCATCTCTCCTAGACACATATCACCATCCTTTTATCCAAGCATCAAAGATCCAAATGTAGGAGCACAGAGAATATAAACACCTCCCACCTTAAAGATCTCTTATGAAAAAGAAACGTCCCAGAACTTTCAGTGAGCTCTTTTCATGAATTCAAAACCATTGTGCCGGCACAAACTCAAATCCCTTCCAGCTACAAAAATTTTTAGACTACTACCATCACAACAGCTCTAACAACACCTACAAAAGATTACTACTACTAATTCTCCCGCGCACATCAAGAAGACGCGCAAAACCTCATGCTCAGCCATAACTATAGACACGGAGAACAGCTGCTCCAAAACAAGTTTTGCCGAAAACCCACCTGGGATCAAGACAAGGGACGACATCGAGCGAGCATTCGTTCAGAAGACTGACGTCGACGGGACTCCTCATCCATGGCAGAGCAGGGACCCTGCTCCTTGGCCTCTCCTCCCCCATTAGCTCGAAACCCAATACACAAAACCCTAAACAGCCGCCGCCCAAGAACTCTGCAAAATCTCTCTCTCGCCGGTGATCGGAGCTCGGAAACAGAGTCGGGACGATCGAGCAGGGCAGCCGCCGCTCTTTGCTCTCTCTCGGCCTCGGATAAAAGTTAGCGCGCGCTTGCGGTTGCCCTCCCTGTATTTTTTTTTTTTCCTACGAAAAAAATGCGAAATTCTTAATCTCGGCTAGAACGATGATGTTAAATATTTTTAAGTACCACCAAAAATTATAAATTAATATATCTATAATAAATTCATTTCGAATTAATTTTTTAACATCAAAAATATTAAATGAGTATATATGTGACAAATTTACCATATATTAATTTATGTTAATTAAATTAACATCGAGAAAATCACAACACAATACACTTATAACAAATGGAAAGTAAAACCTCAGACTGATATATTTGTCAACTGTCAACCGTCATTTAATTTATCAGTAAAATTTAATAAAAAGTAACGAATGATAAATTTGTCACAAAAATACTAATGTGGGATTTTTTTATTATCAAAAAATTAATTTATATAAATTTATCATAAATATACATGTTTTGAGATTTTTGAAATATTACCCCCTTTTTTTGCCGTGATGTTAATGTAAAATATAGAGAATCCATAATGTAGATGAAAGTTTCAAATGGTCGTTGTTATAAAAGTAAGTAGACATTATATTTAACTAAGAAATCTATCTTGATATTCAGGAGAAAATTCAAAAAAAAAAAAAAACATGAGGAAGTACTTGATAGGAAAATTCACAGTGATATTGTGGCATTGAAACTCTTTTAAGGCCCAATGGCATCAAACGAGACAAGCACTTTGGAGACAACGGAGCCCTAATTGGAAGCAAGATGAGTGGCGAGTCTTAAGAAAAGTCCTCCTTACAAAGCCACCCTATTGATATCTTGCAAAATCGAAAGTTGAATTAGGGGCATTGCTGTTAATAATATTTTTATATAGACATTAAAAGGAAATTCACGATTCCAAAAAGGTAATTTATGATGTTATAAGAAATTTTTGCCATCACAAGAAGATACAGACCCGAAAATGATGTACGAATATAAATGTCATTCCACGAACTCAAGAGGCAGCCTGTGAATTTTGACCATTGTTTAATGCAAAGAATAAAATGTGCATTTTACAAAATGGAGAATGTATATTGTAAATCCAAAAGGTAATTTACGAACTGTATTTAATAATCTATAATGCACTACGTAAATCCAAAAGTAGCAATGATGCATGAGAGCCGGCCTCTCCTTAATGGCTAATAAACAACCTAAATATGATGACCTTATCCATGATGAAATGCATGACATTGACATGTTGAAAAGGAAGTCATAATAATTTAAGGAAGTCAAGCAATGCAATAGAAAAAATAGGTCTGTTAAAACTCCATCTATTTCGCGAATAATGAATAATTTGAAAAATATTTTTATTAACTAATTACTTCAAACAATATAAGTGATTGATTTTGAGAAAATATTTTCCAAACTATTCATTTTTCTCGAAATATACATACCCTAGAAGGAATTACAATCTACGGTAAAGATATGATTTGGTTTAGCAATGGATTGTACAAATCTTAGATTGATAGATTAATTAATTCAATTAATTCAAATAGGAAAGTAATATCTCGTATATTATTTCCTATATTGTAAACTCATGTACAATAGAATGCCTTGAATGGTATCATAGCATTCTATCATAGCCTAACTTCGGCAATTTTGGAATTGCCTAAATCACCACTTGGTAGAAATTCAATTTTGATACATGTCGAAAAATCAAATTACAAAGGAGGAAGTCAACAATATACCTCGAAATCAAGATTTGGATCAAATTGATCCAGACTTATTGGGTCTGTCCCAACTCTAGTTCAAGCTTTCAACTAGACCTACTAGTGGCCATTAGTCCACTGATTTCCGGTTCAAGACCAAGGGGCCACCCTACCAAAACAGACATAGGCACAACAATGCCCGCATTGGACGTGTCTAGATCACAAACCCAAATCCACTCAAACGGGTCATCATGGGATGAATCCCTACATGGTTTTCCAGCCCAACTTCCAACTTGGATTTCTCCCTACGCGATTCCATCCATTAGCAGCCGCCTAGAGCTTGGTGACCCAACCAACAAACCAAAGCTTACCGAGACTTGGTCACGAAGAATGAGGATGGCTTCCTCGACGAAGCCATCCCTTTTTGATCGAAGACCGGCTACAATGACATTGGCGCAAATGCAACCAACTCATTCGCACATGGATTGGGAACTGTACAGCTCTCAAGGTCACGGGCAGTCTCCCACCAACCGAAGACTCCAAGGTGTTCCAGGACATCATCCTGACATGTACAGGAAATTAGATTAGGCTAAGATTTTCTCACTCACTTAAGCCTTATCAAATTTGAAGTAAGGGAATCTCTCGATCATCGCTTACTTCAACCGACTCTTGATTATGTGGAACGAGCTCAAGGCGGCCCAAAAATGCTGAAAGGACTCGAGACTACCTTTAAGCAGTATTGGGCCATCAAGGAAGGGGAAAAAATGACTTGTTTTGCATTGATTATAAACAAATCTTGCTCAAATTTCAGGTCACAAATTCTTGCCATGGAACTGATTGCACTGCTCGGCTGAATCAACCAACTTGCCATCCAAGAGAAGAATCAACGCCTAGCCACGGCCGAATACATAGGATGCTCGCTGCACTGCTTCGAAGAGGTCATTGCAGCAAGCTTCCATGGCCACAACACCCACCGTGCGACGCTAGGGCTTCGGTGGGAGGAAGAAAATAACCTTAAAAGGTCTGCTTTGGACGATCCAGATCAAAAGCAAAGATCCGACAACTCTTATTCATCCATCTGATGGACCGAACCGGATGACCCACATTCTGCCATGTCAACAACAATGTTTAAGAAATTCAACAGCTCCTAGGGTGCCACATCATCCCAAAAAAAGGGACGGCAGAATTTTAAAACAAAAGGTAATTTCGTGAATATTGCAAATGTCTGCATGATACTATTTATACATGTTGAAAATTGCATGGAAGACCAAATGAAAATGGTCAAAAGGAAAAAGGATTATTTGCCTATTAGATCTAGGCACAAAGTATTGGAAGGATAAATCAAACATTTACCAATGATTAATATCAAAATATCATGAAAGCCCTCAATCAATTGAGTATTATTGACAAGACTGTGATTTTCTCAAGTACTTTTTTGTTTTACGAAAATAATTTTTTTGATGGAAAATTTTCATCAAAGTTTTTCAATCTATGTTTTACAAATTCCAAACAAACATCTTTTCACTATAAAATATTTGAATTAAAACTTTTAATTTATTACTTGCTCTTTGCATATTTTCTATTATTACTACATATATCATAAATTAAGAACAGTTTTAGGAAATAATTATTAGAATCTACCGGAGATATCTTAATTATGAAATTACCAAAGGTAATAGGAGAGAAATCTGATTATTACATCATCTATTGAATGCATTTAATAGCACAAAAGATATTCAAGTGTATAAATAGAGCATTGCAGTGCACATGAACTTCATTGCATAGCACTCCCTATTTAGCCTAGCCAAACTATCAACCATTCATCACTCTATCAAAACCTAAACTCCAGAGGAATCATGAAGCAAGCCTCCAAGTTGATCTTGGTCTTCCTTTTGGTGTCTCTTCTCTGTAATATACTCTCTCTCTCTCAGCCCCATTGCTTAATTATCTTATGTGCTATGCAATTATTCTTGTCTTAATCGTTAGGATGATATTTAACATTTTCATTCCATAAGCTAAAGCAAGGTTGAGGAAGTACACAAAATACCCATATTTGCTAAATTTTGCAATTGCTTTCACTTGTGTGCACGGCACATGCTATTTTGAAATAAATATCTCCCACAAAAATAAAAATAAAAATGACAATGTCCTAAATTTTTTCTTTTTATTTCCTTTTTCAGGTGAGCCATGGATTGTAACAAGAGTCGAAGCATGCAACCGAGACGTTGATTGCCTGTCTCAATGTGCAGGGTGCGAGTGGCGATTCTGCGATCCAAAAACTCACAAGTGTTCGTGCCTTAGGTGCGGGTTAACTAGTTCTTCTAATGTTAATGTCAAAACCCCCAATTAGTCAGTGTGAGGAATCGAACTTTTGTTGATGTCCTTCAATAATTGAATAATCAATAAATTTGTCTGATCGCCTAAGCGTGCATAAGTCCTTATACTACTTTTGATTTTTGGGCCTTCTATTTAACTTTAATTGGAAGATCTTTTATACGATCTAGGACCTTAGTATTTCGACAATACCTTAAAAGCAATGAACGAGGAATGTTGAAATATGAATCAGCACTTGATTTTGTTTTTGCTCAAATGGGTTACCAAGACGTTCTAATGCGCTGTCATCACAATTCAATCCTACATGATGACCACATCATGCGTAGAGCTCATCATTTGATTAAGCCAACTGTTCAATAGTGAGGTAGATCTCGGATTCAGTCAAGGAAGATGATAACCTCTGAAGAAGAGAAGGCACTCCAATTGAAGCAAAGTCGAATAATTTCGAGAATAATTGTTTGAAGACAAGTAGTGCTGCATCGTGGAAGTCATGTGTTGGTCGTGTCGTTTCTTTTAGCAATTGCTGTTAACCGTCAATTGTAGGCATGAATGCTTGAATTGTAGACTGCCAATCAATCAAAGAACAACCTGTCATTAATCGATAATTTCCGTTTATCTTTATATGTCCTATACTTTTACAAAATGTCAATGATTATTCTCAGTCTCAATACCTTTAATTTTTTTAATTTTTTTTTGCATCGTCAATGTTTTTTGTCCAAAAATTAACAAATGACCATTTGAAACTTTTATCGATTTGAATTGATCTATTTTATATTTCGAAATGCAATTTGTTTGTCACTTGACTGTAAAATAGTATCAAAGGACAGACGAAATGTTTTGTAGGCGCTCAAGGAGTTGAAGAAAATAATCTTTGGTTAAAAAGAATAAAGTAAGATCGCCACAGGAGATATCTCTCGTCTAATTTTAGTCACCACATGCTAAAGTATAAGCCAAACATTTGACAAAAAAGAGCTTTGTTAATATTAAAATACTTAAATTGTTTAAACTTTCATGCAACTACTTAAACTTTTAAAACTGTCCCATAATAGTTTACATGGTATCAATAATTAAGGGTGTATGAAGGAATCGGGAACCATCTGGACCATCCGGAACCAAATTGGACTTCCCAAAAACCAGTTGTTCCTAAGGGAATCATCTAGTTCCCGATTTCAATTTATTGGAATTGGTAAGTACTAGTTTGATTTCTAGTTCCAAGTGTGAAACTACTCACTTGGATCGAACTAGTAATATGTAAAATATATTTTTAAATTTTAATTTTAAAATGAAAAATTCTAAATCCTTGGGCTATCGACTAGTTTTTATGTTAGATTATTGTTTGCTCTCATCCATTAATAACAAGTTTGATAAGTGTGCTCTCTTACATACATACTTCCTAACATACTAATATTATTGGTTTAGGTAGCCATTCTGTTCCCATAAATAATTTTTAATTATTTTTTATTTTATTCCCAAGAACAATTCCGGAGCATTTGAAAACGTTTAGTAACCGCCTAAAATCATTTTCTACTAATTTTTTAATGATCTAAATATAATTTTTTTTTTCTTCTTTCATTTTGATCTTCTCCTTCCTTAAGTCGTCAATGGCCAACGATTGGCCAGACAAGGGCTGACGCCCTCACTGAGAGTCAACGGGGCCCAACGACGCCAAGCTACAATGAGGCTTGGGCCACAAGCCTCACCATGAGTTGGTTGAAGTTGGCCACACCGCGGCTCAATGTCGATGGGGGCCGGCGAAGGTGCTGACCCTCATCTGGCCAGTTGTCGACAATGGACAAGGCCAGCAACTGGCCAAAAGGAAGAAGAAGAAGAAAATGAAAGGGAAGAGGAGAAATGAAAAAAAAAATTGATCTTGATTCCGGAATTGCTCTCGAAAACAAAAAAGTAATGTTTTTTATTTTATTTTTTATTTTGTTCCAAATCTATTCTCGGGAATAAAAATTTATTAAGTGGATTTTTTTTCTAAATCTAGTCTTGGGAACAAAAAAATAAAATTAGTTACTATTGGCAAGTTGCTAAATAGAGCCTTATTAGCTCAAACTAGGAGCATCTTTGATGAGATGATACTAGCGTGTAATTCTTTGTTGCATATTACATTGCTAACGTGTGAAGCTTGGTGGGATTGGTTCTATGGACCCATTCAGGAGTTGGATTGGACCGACAATTCGGTTCTTAGGTAGATCCATAAAATCAATAGGCGGAATTCCAATCCCGGTCTAGGGTGGGAATAGACCTGGACTATGCTCACCCATATATATTAGAGCTATTTGAAGAAATGCTCGTCAAATCCTTTATACAGTGTCCGTAGCAAAGTTACATTAGTTGCACCAATTTTGCATTTCTTCGAACCCCACCTCTCTCTTCCAACATTTTTCATATTCTTATTTTGAAGAACAAACACCATTGGAGGATTCACCCCTTTTAGATGAACCAAATCTTGTAATTTTGTCGCAATCCCCTGCCACACACGCCACCACATAACGCTACCTTTCGAATCCACGTGCTTACATCCCTCTAAACAGTTGGTAATTGTTTCATAAAATTTTTCATAATAAAAGAGTAAGATATCCCGAATTCAAATCATTTTCAGGTCAATTGTTTACCTGCCTTGTTATATATTTTCCCACGTAGTCTAAGGTCAAAATCCAATCTTGGTGAGAAAAAGCATTAGAATATTCTAATAGGCAAAGATTAAAAACAGACAGAAAGAGAGCCACACGTGGAAGATGTGATGATACATTTTCGCTCGTTTTACGAAGACGCTAACATATCACAATGTCAAAGTCAATCAAATAAGGACCCTATGTGGGGCTTCCCAAGGTCACATCAAAGGAAGGAGCACTTAGTTAACTCACCAAAAGCTCATTTAAGGTGTACTCGTTCGGGTGCAATTTTTTTTGTGAATTAATTTCCCGGATTTTATATATTTAGTTTGCTAAAAATAATTAGTTAATAGAAAATTAGTTATAAAAAAAAAAAAAGTATGCATGGTTAATATTAGGAATAAAAATAATTTACCTCAAAAATGGAAAAATATTATCTTAAAATAATGATTATTTGAAAGTATTTTCCTTTATTATGAATTTTCTCGAAACAAGCACACCATTAAATCGAAAACTATTGTCACCATTCACCATGCATTGTAGATGATAATGGGTGCAAGTCTTGGTGGCAAAGGGGATAGGCGCAGGAAATGCTCGATGACCATACAAGGTTTGCTTTCAACGCCACATACTATGTTGCTAGAAATGCAAATGAAAATACAATCAAGCGAAGCAATATGCATAAATTAAGCATTATGTCGTGAATTACCATTTTTCAGCATGAAAATGCAGACAATAGAGAAATTCATTTATGCGAAGCTTTTGAGGATGTTCTAAAAATCTTTTTCTCTTCCAGAAATAAATTTCTAGCTAGAAATGTTATCATTCGCGCCTTAAAGAACTTGACATGGGAAAACGACTTGACCGTGAAACTTGCGTAAGGACAATCTTATAGTTATGCAGGCCAATTTCAGAGATGACCAGAAGTCAATCGCCAACAGAAATAATGGGACGATAAAATGAATGGTTGTCGACGAGTCTTGGGACGTTGCTTTCAATTGACCATGGTAAGGGGTTGTCATGTGCTCGGAGTTCGAGGCATGACAAAGATCATGGATTGAGAGAGTAATGTAACTTATTGCTCCTTGTGCTAAGAATAAAAAGAGATTTGCAAGACCCCATTTGCTTAATAAGGCAATTGAATTGAAATAATTAGCTAATTGTTAATAATTAATTTCTTGCACAAAGGTCACAGTCCTGAGCATTTTCTTTATTTTTAAATGATCAATATCGAAAGAAACTACAAAATTGAAACACAAATTCCAAATGCTATAAAGAATTACCAAAATTTTAAAAAAAGAAAAGAAAAGAAAAGAAGATGAAACAAACCTTGTACAGTATAAAATTCCAAAGCGAGAGGAAGGAATGCAACATCAAATTCATCCGTGAAGTAACTTCTTCCTTTCCCTTTCAGATCACTATGTTACTTGCCTTCGCAGTGCGGAATTGGCTGTAATTTGAGCTCATGAAGTGGAATTTTCCAATCCTATGCGGCAGATTTCACCGATTCAAGCTCAATTGATAAATCTCTATGTGTGAAATGTGAGAAATGGGAGAAAAATCTGGTTCGTAGGCTTAAATTCACGACATCAATGCATAACATCATAGTCTCTTGACGTGCGAGTTGATTATGCACTCTTTAACATAAAGCGGCCTCGTGATAATCCATTTTAGCACTGAGAAGGAGGAGAAGGAAAATGAAAAGAGACCGTGCTATTTACATCAGGACTTTTATTATTGCTTCCAGAAGAAAGGAGGATGCGATGCATTCAAAGTGCCAAAGTACAAAGGATTTTGATTGAACAAGAGAAACCCAGCAATGAGGTGGAAAAGAAGAAAAGGAAGATTGATATCAGGAGAGCGAAGAATTGAACAAATGCGAAGCCCTAACCGAGCGCGAGACAAAAGCTGGACGAGGACAAGAAAAAGGTTACCCGACGGGAAAAAGATGCGAAGAGATAGAGAGAACGTTGCTGCTTGGTTTTTCGTGGCATGTACAAAGGTAGAGAGAGCCAATGGAGCGCGGTCGAACAGCGATGGTCAGCTCGAAGTGCCATCGCTCGTCGCGGTCGGCATCATCTTCTTGAACTCCTCGAACTTGACGTTGCCATCCCCATCCCGATGGACTGAGCTGATCATCTTCCAAAAGTCCCTGACGCTGCACTTCTGCCCTAGCTTCTTCAACGCCACATGCAACTCACTCGCCAAGATCACCCTGTTCCCGTCAAAGGTATCCTTGAGCTCGTTGGCCCCGCACTCGCGACCCCCACCGCCGCAGAGGATCAGCTCTGCCAACTCGTTGAGGTAGATGAACTCGTCGCCGTCCTTGTCGATCTCGGACATGGTGGCCTGGGCCTCCTCGTGGGTGGTGGGGGAGGGGCAAAGCGTGGAGAGCACATGTCGGAGCTCGTCGTGGGAGATCTTGCCGTCCCCGTTCTTATCGTACTAGTCAACCACCTGTCGCACCTGTGCATGTTGCCTAGGCAACGAGCTCGAGCTCGAGTGCTTGAGAGAGAGAGCGCCGGGGGGGAGATCAAAGAACTCGATTGCACGATTCAAATAAGGGAAGATATTACATAATTTCCGGGTCTTCGCCAATGAAGAACTCAATTGCGCAGATCAGATAAGATGAGAGAGGGGCCGCAAAATGCAGACCTCCATAACACGTCCTAGAAATAAAGAGTACGGCGAGGGCCATTGGGATTCACGATTCAGGAGAAGTTCCCTTCTTCTATTTGATATGAGTTGGTGTGGTTTTGATCCTAATTACACTTAAGCTAAGCGGGACAAGATCGGTGCTCGTGACTCAAGCATGGGACAAGTATCGTGCGCATATGGTGTTAATCTTACCCAATGCGAGCCCTGTATCTCTTGGGGCAGTTCGAGTAGAGTGCGCAAATGTGTTGATTTGATCCAGCATCTTGAATGAGAAAGATAGGCGCCTTCGAGATTGAGAGGTTGATTTAGTGGTGATTAGGGAAGATTGGTTACAGAGTAAGTTTGATGTGAAATCTGGAATCAATCCTGTTTATTTTGAAATCGACCTAGGAATCCATCCTGTTTATATTGTCTATTTTGAAACCGAACCTTGTATTTCTACGAGTGATTCAATCAAACTATTGAGATGTGTTGATTTGATCAAGCAATTGAATGAAAGAGATTTGCACCTTTGAGATCGAGAGGATGATTAGGCATCAAGCTAGAATATGGAATCCTATTTATTTTGAAACCGACTTTGAAGTCTGTTTTGTTTGTCCAGTCTACTTTCAAGTTTTACTTAGGAATTGCTTTTCAATTCTCTTTTGCTTCATATTTTTTTTCAAAGACAAGAAAAATAACAATTTTAGTAAAATAATATATGCAACAAAACCATCTAAAGTAAAAAAAATTGATAGAAATAAAATAGAAATATAATGCGCTATGAAATTTAAGCTCATTTAAGAATAACAAATCTTCTTCACATTTCAAAAAAAAAAAAAAGGTTCTAATCAACACTTGAGTGGGTGGGTTCAACACCTAGAACTTGAAACTTACTCTAAGAGTCGCAACTCCAAAAATTTGAAATCGATAACCAAACTTGTTTTCATTGAAACTAAGAGCCTAATATATTTTTGTGGGTGGTCTAGTCTAGTTTGAGGGTAGAATGGGACTAATTGCATAGCCATAAAGAGTGATCACTTTTAGGCGAAACTGCCAATTTAGGCTACAAAATTCATTTGCTCAAAAGAACAAGTGAAACAAATGAGTATGCCCAAAGCCAAACCAGTAGGCCCAGCCAAATTAAGGGCTTTCATGGCCCAACTTCACTTCTAGCTCTTTAGAACCCATTACTCCCTCAAATCGGTAATTACGATACAAACATAGCCTAATCAAAATAGCTTTCATCCACACCCTTGATCGCCACCGACCGCTGGGGAAATAACTTCATGACATAGCTCGCCAACACCGCTAGCTGAGGCGGCTTGCGGCTTGCCTCGACGTGCCGCTGACACAATCGAAGGTGGACAAAGAGGCTCTACCAACCACAAATCAAACCTAACCACAAATCGAAGTGGACTAGTGCAACTCCTAGATGGCTACAATTGAATTGGGTCCACAATAGAACCACTAAAGCCCATATTTTTCCTTGGATTTTCTCGTTGGATCATTAATGGCCTATGTCCTATGTCACGTCGGATCCATGTCCAATTCATTTTAAGAAACTTGAGTCAAAATTTAAGTTTGTGATCCATTTTGATAACCCTATGCTTCACGTGCAATTCTTCTCAAGGGTGGCATTTGCTTAATTTTTGCCTAGATCACCAATTTTATAGAAATATGGCCGAATTTGGTGCTTTCGTTAATCACATTCAAAACTTAGCGGCTTTATGTAAAAGAATCATCAAGAGTAGTAAAAAAAAATGAAACAATTCCATTCCATGTACGGTAGAAAAGCCCAAAGCAAGAGGAAGGAGCGCCACATCAAATTCGTTTGCGAAGAAACTTACTCATTTCCCTTTCAAATCGCTTTGTCACTTTCCTTCATGGTTAAGAATTAGCTGTAATATGAGCTCATGAAGTGGAATTTTCCATATTTGTGAGGCGGATTTCACCGATTCAAGCTCAATGGTCAAAGCAAACTAAAAAAGAAGGAAGAGGGTACGGTTCTTGTATATGTACTTATTTATGCATGAAATGCGAGAAATGGGTTCAAAAATCTTATTTGTGGGCTTGAATTCATGATATTAATGCGTAACACTACACTCTCTTGCCATGCAAGTTGATTTTGCATTCTTTAAGGTAGGGCAACCTCGTCATCGTGGTTCAGTATTGTTGGGCTTCTAGGGGGCTTCGTAATAATCCAGCAAACCGAAGCATATTAGTGAATAATCGATTTCCTCACCAGAAATAAGGAGAAGAAAAATGAAAAAGAGACTGCAGTCTGGATGTGGATTTCTATTATTGTTTTTCTATAAGAAAGAAGGATACCATGCCTTCAACGTGACAAAATGCAAAGGATATTTTCAGACCAAGAGAAAGTTAGCAATGAGTTGGAAAAGATGAAAAGAAAGATTGATTCTAGGAGCAAAGAATCGAACAAGCGTGAAGCCCTAACCGAGCGCGTGAGCCAAGAGCTAGATAAGGACAAGAAAACGGTTACCTGAAGGGAACATGCTATTTGCAACAACTATTTACTTCTTCCTTTCACCTTTTAGCTAACCAACTAAATTAATATATTTTAGGAGCCTTCAAAACTATGCTTCACATGCAATTCTTTTTAAGGGTGGTCTTTCATTAATTTCTGCCTTGATCACCTATTTTATAGATAAAATTAAATGACAAAAAATATTTTTATCATTTATGTAAATATTTAGATGTTAATTCCTATTGACAACTAGAATATTTTTTATTGACTAATTATTTCAAGGAATGCATATGTCCATTTTTAAGAAAATGTTTTCAAATCACTCATTCTTCACAAAACAAATGGAGCTAAACGTGGAGATTAATGCAAACCAATATCATAAGTCTCTCCCATTCCATCAAAAATTTCAAGTTCTTTTTACGAAAATATTTTTTTTTTTGATGGAAAATTTTCATCAAATTTTTTCAATCTATATTTTATACATTCAAAACAAACATCTTTTCACTATAAAGTATCTAAAGAACCCGTGTCCATCGATATTTGAATTAAAACTTTTACTTTATTACTTACTCTTTGCATATTTCTATTATTACTGCATATATCATAAATTAAGAACATTTTTAGGAAATAATTATTATAATCTACCGTAAGCATGTTATAAAGGTATCTCAATGATGAAATTACCAAAAGTAATAGGAGATAAATCTGATCATTTAATAAAATGCATTTAATAGCACTATGCATTGAATAGCACAAAAGATATTCAAGTGTATAAATAGGACATTGCAGTGCACATGAACTTCATTGCATAGCACTCCCTATTTAGCCTAACCAAACTATCAACCATTCATCACTCTATCAAAACCTAAATTCTAGAGGAATCATGAAGCAAGCCTCCAAGTTGATTTTGGTCTTCCTTTTGGTGTCTCTTGTCTGTAATATACTCTCTCTCTCTCTCAGCCCTATTGCCTAATTTTCTTATGTACTATGCAATTATTCTTGTCTTAATCATTAGGAGGATATTTAACATTTTCATTCCATAAGCTAAAGCAAGGTTGAGGAAGTACACATAATACCCATATTTGCTAAATTTTGCAATTGCTTTCACTTGTGTGCACGGCACATGCTATTTCGAAATAAATATCTCCCAAAAAAATAAAAATAAAAATGACAATGTCCAGAATTTTTCTTTTTATTTCCTTTTTCAGGTGAGCCATGGATGGTGACAAGAGTCGAAGCATGCAAGCAAGACGCTGATTGCCTTTCTGAATGTACAGGGTGCAAGTATCGATTCTGCGATAAGAAAACTCACAAGTGTTCATGCTGCTTTTGCGGGTTAACTAGTTCTTCTAATGTTAATGTCACAATCCCCAATTAGTCAGTGTGAGGAATCAAACTTTTGTTGATGTCCTTCAATAATTGAATAATCAATAAATGTGTCTGATCGCCTGAGCGTGCATAAGTCCTTATACTACTTTTGATTTTTGGGCCTTCTATATAACTTTAATTGGAAGATCTTTTATATGATAAGGGATCTTAGTATTTCGACAATACCTTAAAAGCAATGAACGGGGAATGTTGAAATATGAATCGGTACTTGGTTTTATCCTTGCTCAAATGGGTTACCAAGACATTCTAATGTGCCATCATCACAATTCAATCCTATATGATGACCACATCATGCATAGAGCTCATCCTTTGATTTTCTTAATTGATATTTTCTTCTTTTTTCGATTTTTCAATTCAAGCCCTTTGGCTTAGTATTTTAATCTATATTGTATTAATTTTTTTGTTAGATAAATTTTCATAAAAAAAAAATCAAATTAAGAAAGAGCCTTTAGAAATGATATGTTTTTCATCGCAATCCTACTAATTTTTCTGTGCAATGCATATGTGATGGCCACTCGATAGTGATATGGACTAATTGAAATTGTTCACAATGATCTAAAAGATTGTGATATCCTGAAATTCAAACCCTTTGAGGGAGAAATGAACGTTAATTTCACCAATACATTGTTGGTTGATCTCAGTTGGAACCGATCACTCCTGATATATTGACCTTGAGGAAAAAGGCTAATAAGGATAAAACTCGTGCGACTAAGACTACGCATGATAACCATTCTATTTCTATTTCTGGAATAGATTTTTATTCCAAACGTATTCTGGAATAAAAATCCGTTTGATAAAATAATTTCATTTTTCTAATTCTGGAACAGATTTCTATTCCAGAAATAGGTTTGGAGTAGAAATCATAAACAAAATTTTTTTACTTTTCTATTTCTGGAATAGAAATAAGAAATCGTTTCTCTCTTTCTTACTTCTCTTCTTACCGTCCGCCGCTCACCACCACCACCACCCCCGCCGATCGCCGGCCGTTGCCGCCGCCGCCACTCGGAAATGTAAAATTTTATTGATTATCAAACGAATTTCTATTCCAAGAATAGAAATTTTTTGTCGTTATCAAATGCATTTTTTGGCTTAGAAACTTTTCCAAAAATAGAAATAGAAAAATCTATTTCTCTTCCAGAAATCAATTTTTAGTCAGAAATGTTATCATTTGCACCCTAAGTGTCCCCTCGTGCCAACTTTTGACACTTAGGCTTTTTTTTTTTTTCCCAAGTAATGGCTAAGCATTGAAGATGATCGGCTGGTCAAATGCAGCTCGTCAATAAACGTGTCCAACTCCGATCGATGGGATTGTCAATGGCACGACTAAGTGTTGGAGTAGGATAGATCGAGAATCGCTATGGAAAGGTACAAAGCATAACCGTCAAAGAAGTGGAGGCGACGCAACCATCAGCTAGGGAGATTTCCAACTGTTCGATAGTGAAGTAGATCTCGGATGCAGTCAAGGAAGATGATAACCACTGAAGAAGAGAAGGCACTGCAATTGAAGCAGAGTTGAAATTTTCGAAAATAATTGTTTCAAGACAAGAAGCGTAGGTCGTGTAGTTTCTTTTAGCAATTGCTGTTAACCGTCAATTGTAGGCATGAATGCTTAAATTGTAGACTGCCAATCAATCAAAGAATACCCAATTATTAATCGGTAATTTCTGTTTATCTTTATATTTCCTATACTTTTACAAAATGTCATTGATTATTCTCAGTCTCAATACCTTTAATTTTTATTTTTTTTTTGCATCATCAATGTTTTTTGTCCAAAAATTGACAAATGACCATTTGCAACTTTCATCGATTTGAATTGATCCATTTTATATTTCGAAAGGCAATTTGTTTGTCACTTGACTGTAAAATAGTATCAAATGACAGGCGAAATGTTTTGTAGGCGCTCAAGGAGTTGAAGAAAATAATCTTTGATTAAAAAGACGAAAGTAAGATCGCCACAGGTGATGTCTCTCTTTTCTAATTTTAGTCACCACATGCTAAAGTATAAGCCAAACATTTGACAAAAAAAGAGCTTTGTTAATGTTAAAATACTTAAATTGTTTAAACTTTCATGCAACTAATAAAACTTTTAAAACAGTCCCATAATTGTTTACATGGTATCAATAATTAAGGGTGTGCGAAGGAATCGGAAACCATCTGGACCGTCCGGAACCGAATCGAACTTCCCAAGAACTAGTGGTTCCTAAGGGAATCGTCTAGTTCCCGATTCCAATTTATTAGAATTGGTAAGTACTAGTTCGATTCCTAGTTCCAAGTGTGAAACTACTCACTTGGACCGAACTAGTAATATATAAAATATATTTTTTAATTTTTAATTTAAAAATGAAAAATTCTAAATCCTTGAGCTATCAACTAGTTTTTATGTTGGATTATTGTTTGCTTCCGTCCATTCATAACAAGTTTGATAAGTGTGCTCTTATGTACATACTTCCTAACATACTAATATCATTGGTTTTGGTAGCTATTATGTTCTAGAAAATAATTATTGATTAGAAATGATTATTTTTTATTCTGTTCCTAGGAATAATTTCGAAGCATTTGAAAATATTTTGTAACTACCTAATATCATTTTCTACTAATTTTTTAATAATCTAAATACATTTTTCTATTATTTTTTTCTTTTTTCTTTTCTTTTTTCATTTTGATCTTCTCCTTCCTTAAGTCGTCTAGCTAGTGATTGGCCAGACGAGGGTTGGTGCCCTCACTGGAGAGTCAGATGCCGAGCCACAATGAGGCTTGGGCCGCAAGCCTTCGCCACAAGCTGGGTGAAGTTTGCCTCACCACAACTCAATGTTGTTGGGGGCTGGTGAGGGCATTGGCCCTCATCTAGCCGGTCGCAGCAACGGGCAAGGTTGACAACTAGCCAAAAGAAAGAAGAAGAAGAAAATGAAAGGGAAGATGATAAATTAAAATAGTTTGGTCTTGATTTTGGAATTGCTCTCAAAAATAAATAAAAAAAGTAACTTATTTTTTATTCTTGATTTTATTTCAAATCTATTCCGGGAATAAAAAATTTATGAAATGAATTTCTATTTCAAATCTACTTTTAGGAACAAAATAATAGAATCAGTTACTATTGGCAAGTTGCTAAATAGAGCCTTATTAGCTCAAACTAGAAGCATCTTTGATGAGATGATACCATAGTGTAATTCTTTGTTGCATATTACCTTGCTAATGTGTGAAGCTTGGTGGGATTGGTTCTATGGACCCATTTAGGAATTGGACTAGACCGACAATTTGATTCTTAGGAAGATCCATAAAATCAATAGGCGGAATTCCAATCTCGGTTCTAGTGTGGGAATAGACCCGGACTATGCTCACCCATATATATTAGAGCTATTTGAAGAAATGCTCGTCGAATCCTTTATACAATGTCCGTAGCAAAGTTACATTAGTTGCCCCGACTTTGCATTTCTTTGAACCACACCTCTCTCTTCCAACATTTTTCATTTGCTTATTTTGAAGAACAAACACCATTGGAGGATTCACCCCTTTTAGATGAACCAAATCTTGTAATTTTGTCACAATCCCCCGCCACACACGCCACCACATGACGCTACCTTTCGAATCCACATGCTTACATCCCTCTAAACAATTGATAATGGTTTCATAAAATTTTTCATAATAAAGGAGTAAGATATCCCGAATTCAAATCATTTTCAGGTCAATTGTTTACCTGCCTTGTTATATATTTTCCCGTATAGTCTAAGGTCAAAATCCAATCTTCGTGAGAAAAAGCATTAGAATATTCTAATAGGCAAAGATTAAAAACAGACAGAAAGAGAGCCGCACGTGGAAGATGTGATGATACATTTTCGCTCGTTTTACGAAGACGCTAACATATCACAATGTCAAAGTCAATCGAACAAGGACCCTGTGTGGGGCTTCCCAAGGTCACATCAAAGGAAGGAGCACTTAGTTAACTCACCAAAAGCTCATTTAAGGTGTACTCGTTCGGGTGCAATTTTTTTTGTGAATTAATTTTCCGAATTTTATATATTTGGTTTACTAAAAATAATTAATTAATAGAAAATTAGTTAAAAAATAAAAATATATACATGGTTAATATTAGGAATAAAAATTTATTAACCTCAAAAATGGGAAAATATTATCCTAAAATAATGATTATTAAAAAGTATTTTCCTTTATTATGAATTTTCTCGAAACAAGCACATCATTAAATTGAAAAGTTTTGTCACCATTCACCATGCATCGTAGATAATAACGGGCGCAAGTCTTGGTGGCAAAGGGGATAGGCGCAGGAAATCCTCGATGACCATACAAGGTTTGCTTTCAACGCCACATACTATGTTGCTAGAAATGCAAATAAAAATACAATCAAGCAAAGCAATATGCACAAATTAAGCATTATGTCGCGAATTACCATTTTTCACCAGGAAAATGCAAACGGTAGAGAAATCCATTTATGCGAAGCCTTTGAGGATGTTCCTAAGGATAGAGAACAAACAGATGATGAGAAGTAGTAGGGTTCTAGTTTCGACATAAGTTGAAGATACAAATGCAAAATCTATTGCAGATTATACACTATTCCACTTGGATTGGAAGTTCTCCAGCAAGTACCCTTGAGATAAATTTTCTGAAGATGTACCCATGTTTTCAAGATTTATATAAAGAGGTTAATACCACACAAAATCATAATTAGTACACATATGACAAATTTATCCCAAATTAATTTTTTAATCGCTAAAAATCCTAAATTGATATATTTGGGACAAATTTACTTTCCATTAATTTCTAGTGAATTTTATCGCCAAATTATTAATTTGTATAACATGTTACAATTAATTAATATATCATTTTGGAGTTTTATCATCTTTTTGTCATAATAGTATCGATTTATGATTTTTTATGGTAAAAAGATAGTTTGTGATAAATTTATTATAAGTATACCGATTTGGAGTTTTTTATAATAAAAAAAAATTTTAGGGTAAATTTATCACAAATATATTAATTTAAGTTTTTTTCATAGTATTAATCCTATATAAAGTGAATTAGAGATGAGGATGATAGAAAGATCAATTTCTTCTTCCTATTTTCTTTGCCTTCGTTTTCCACGCCAACCAATCTCTTTTCCCCCGCCTCACATCTGTTCTCTTTCATTTTTCCGTACCCATCAGTAAAATCTTTCCAAACATAGTTCATTTCGAGGCAATATTTCCCTTTTTATTTAGATTAGTGCAATCCAAACCCTAGAGCTTGCTAAAAAGAATTGCAATCAAATCCATAAATTTTCAATTAATGCAATTAAATATCTTCGTAAGCTCCATCTAATTCAAGTGACTCAAAATGCAGAACAAGACTTGCTTCTTTTTGCTTTCTCTTTTCTACGAATAAGAGATCCGCCGAAAAAGAGAAATATGAAATTTATATATAAAAAGTGAATGATACATGAATCTATTTTTAAGTTTTATTATATGATTATCTAACATAACGCATTAATTAAAGACATTTTTGGAAAATGTTCATGAGAAAATGATCAAAGGATTATATGTAATTAATAATGTAATCTTAAGAATGATGAAGAATTAAGAGAAATATTTTAATTATTTTTAACAAGAAAAACAAAATTCTTTAGAAAAATATCTCTAACTCCTACGTGGCCATTATTGAAGAATAAAGAGATATTTTAATTATTTTTAACCCAAAATCAAGACCACGTGGCCATTATTCGTCTCCCATCAAGACGGTCAACGTCACCGTTGCTCAAAGGGTTGCGAGCCACGCTAGATGCCAAGTACTTTTTCAAGGGAAATTATACCAATAAATATTTTGACCCCTCGAGTAAAAATTTTCATTTTTTCTAGTCATTTAGGTGCACATGATAAAATTTCTCTTTCTTTATTTCTCTAATATTTTTTTCCCAACACAGATTTGGAATAAAATTTCATCTAGTAGCACAATTTCATTTTTATATTTTTAGAATAAATTTTTATTTCAAAAATAAATTTGAAATAAAAATTAGAAATTACAATTTTTTACTTATTTATTTATGGAACAAAAGTAAGAAATGAAAAACTTTTCATCACTTGCTCTCATTACCACTCATTGGTTGCTACCACCATTGTTGGTTGCCTGCCACCAATTGTTATTGTTCCTCGCCTCACGTCGCCACTCGAAATGAAGAAATTTCTTATCATTATTAAATAAAATTTTATTTTAAAAATAGAAATTTTGTATCATTGTTAAAACCTATTTTATCTTAAAAATCCATTCGGAAAATAAAAATTGAAAAATTAATTTTTGAAATGATTATCATTTGCACCGTTATCTTAGTAGTAACTTCCATAAATGTTTTTCTTTCGAGCAAAATGTTTTGTGCCTTTTTTTTTTTTTTTTTACAAGGTGTTCTGAAAATCGAGGGCATTTTTTGCCCTAAATTTGGGTCTCCTCTCCCGTCGAGAATTGCTAGAGCGACAGCGACAGCTCAGGCAGGCAACACAACAGCAGCAAAACCGGTGCGTTTCGAACGAAAGCTTCTTCCCGAAAAAGGATAAAAAAAAAAAAAAGAGAGAGAATAGGAAAAAAAAAAAAAAAAAAGGAAAAAGGAAAGAAAGAAAAAGGGCAAAACTATACGACCAGCAGAGTTCGCACTCGGCGCCTCTCCCTCCCTCCCTTCCTCCCTCCCTCCCTCCGCCGGCAGCGCCGCTCTGGCACGGCGACGTCGGCGTCCCTCCTCCTCCTGCTCCTCCTCCTCCTCCTCCTCCTCCTCTCCTTCCATCTTCCAATACAAACATTTTCTCTCGCTCTACCTAACGGACTCTGCGATTGTCCGGCGTTTCACCGTCCTGGGCGCTTCCGTTTCGCCGTGGACGCTCGCCCGAGTCCGTTCGCTCCGCTCGTCCTCGCCAGCCGCCTGCTGCGGCCGTTGATTCGCCGCTCGATTTGGGGAGTCCCCTCGACGGAGCTGGGCTCGTCGGGAGTGAGTGAGCGAGCGCGCCGTCGAATTGAGGCGGTGAGTCCGCGGCGTCCCCCCGCTCGATCGTGGTTTCTTCTTGAATGTCGCTCCATTTGTGCGGTTCGAGATTTCCGTCTGTCTGTCGTTCGTTTAGTTCTCATTTGGTGGTGTCGTGGTCATCGGGACCTGCGAATTATTCCTAAGACATTGGGCGGAGAGATCCCGTTATGGATTATTTACTGGAGATACTCAGTTTTATTCTGGCTTTCTGTGTTCTGTGTTGACATAATTTGTGTTTTACGATGGGTTTGGTTTTTGCTAGTTGTTGCCGTGGGTACAGTAGAGTATTTAGTCTATAGTTGCGGGAACAAATATGAGCTGGCGGTTTCGTTACCTTGACAGTGGCGATTAAGTGGTGTAGGCTGCATCTGATTAAATGTGCCATATGGGTTGTTAAAATTATTGAAAATGTCTTTCCCATCATTTTCTTTGGTGGGGATACATTTTTGGAGCGTGATTTCTTTCGTGGGTAGGAGTTTGTGTCGGGTTTCACCATCTGGTCTTAAATGTCATGTCCCTATTTCTCTCCATCAATTGGGAGTTTAGGCAATGTCGAGTTATGATTTTAAGTCCTAGAGATCTGAAAAATGGAATGCAGTTTGGACATATAATGGACATAATGCTTGCTGAAAGAAATTTCGTCTCATCCTCCAATCAATTCTACGTATCATAGTCAATGAATCAGTCTTTCATTCTTTCTTTCAGGCCTTATTCAGATGTCTGAATAATTTGTCCCAGCACTTCAGTGGCTGATAAAATGAACCCACGAACTGCTCTTGTGTCTAGAACTCAGAAATCAAATGGAATTCAGCGAGAAGGTCCAAATTGGGTTCTTATTGCTGGTGGTGCCTTGTTAAGCACATTGTCATTTCGGCTTGGTTACAAGCTGAAACAAGTAATTGACACGAAGCAGTCTGACAACTCTGGTAATTCTTCTGAAAATCTGTTTTTTTTTTCTTAAATTTATTCTCACATTTAGTAGTGGTCTTATTTTTAATGTCGTTCTCACTTCCAAGGATGCTTATGTTCAGGAAATGGAAAATCTACTGACAGGAGAAAGCAACCTGCTTCTCATCTGCATTCAAACATGTATTCCTATATGCAAGGCGATGATGGCTGTTTTAATTGCTTCCCAGGTCTGATTTATGTACTCTCCTTCTATGTGAGTTCTAATACTGTTAAAATATGTTGATCTGGAAACTGTGGTGATGCATGATCATTTGCCATAGTACTTTTACTCTCTAATGTGGCAAGAAAGTGGGAAGGTTTATCAAGTAATTTGTACTTACCTTAGCGTAGCCACTGTAATATGCATTCCTCCAAAAAGTGAGAAAAAAAAATGAGCAGCAGCACAGCTCTTTATCCTTTTATTTTTGGGTGACTAGAGAATTGATGGGTTTACAAGTAAACTAAGAGGTGTCAGGATCCTTGCTCGTATTGTAATGCCTTATTAGAGTTCCTCTCTTATCATTGGGTTCTGAGGAAGATTTTTATTTCCTTGATTTCTGATGATCCAGATGGATCCCTTCTGGATCATATTTTCTGTGGCTTCCTATGTTACCTAAGGAACCAAGCTTGTGTCCCACAGGTTCATTCTGGAGTTGATATGGCCTTTATGGACCTATATCTTTAGGTCTTGTAAGATAGAACTTAGACTTTGATGGTGCTAAAATCAAAATTAAAATCTTCAATGATGAAGACAACATCTGAACAATCTTACCTTATGATTGACCTTGCAATGATGGATTGAGCAAGGAAAATCTTGGCCAGTGGAACTTCATATGGGTTTCACTGGTAAAATCCTCGAGCATCCTGGGATTTAGCTCTAACAGTGAAGCAATTAGCTGGTAAGTCTGTTTATTCTTTCAATTCTGAAATTATCAAGAGATCTATACAAACAAAATGTTCAATTTGTCCATCTGACAAATTTATGGAGCTAACAGATGCCTTTTGACATTCATCCTCTTCTCAATCTTAGTATCCATTTAGGGGATTCATTCTATTGAGTATGAAGGGCTATAGATGCTATTTCAAAAAACAATTTCACGCCTAAGCTTTTCGAGCAGAGAATCTCATGAAGTGAACAGGTACAATTGACATCTCATAGATTTCTGGCATTGGGCTCTTTCTTCCCCCTCTCCAATCTTTTAGTTGAACAAGGTCAATCAATGTCGGGGCTGGCTATGTTCTAAGGTGGTTGGTGCCTCACTTTGTGTAACGTTAAAGTTGAACCACCTTCATGGCCTAGCATAAGTCTCTGAGTGACGTAGAATACTCTAAGCCTACAATTTGAGGGTTGAGCTTAGTCAGTCTTTTGCATCCAGACTGCTAGAAGTGAACCCTTCATTTAAGATTGAAGGCTGCGACTCTCCAGCAAAATGGTTGATTAAATTATCAGATTACATTGTTTGAAGCCAAAGAATCTTACCTGTCTAGAGCCTTACAGCTGCACATTCAACACTTCTTACTTGATTAAAACATGTTCATGTAGTAGCATTGAGATGCTGTATGCCAGATTTTCAATTTGCACTGTGCATGTATACGAGGATTACAGATGTTTTATACATCCCCTATGGTCACTGTTATGAAAACTGTGATCTAACACTTGAAAGATCATGCGATGCATTCTCATGATGCAAGGATGCGTGGACATTTTGACACGTGATCAAAATCGTTTTTGGTTGGGATTGAGTTGAGTGTGTTAGTCACCTGGTATCCCTGGAATCTGGACAGGCAAGCATGTTTAACAATTCCACAGACAACCTATTTCACTTGAAGAAAATGCTTGTCAAAGTTGTAAAACATGAACCAGCGCAAGACAAACTTGACTCTGTTGACTCCAACTCCATCTATCCTAATATCAATCTCTATGATGGCCATAGCTCCTGCTCTCTCTCTCTCTCTCTCTCTCAACCTGCTAATTACTTGTCAACAAGATATCTTCTTCATGTGGAGATTTTTTTTCTGTTTTTTTGGTGGTAAAATATATTTCTTCTCTTTTTGCAAGAGGTAATACAAAAGAGATGAATCTTAACATGGTGCCATCAACAAAAAAGTTCCTCCTTTGCCCTTCCAGATGGTGTTGTGAATCTTTGGCATTGGGCCTGATGGGCCTGGGTTTAAATTTGAGTCTCATAGATGCACAGTTTCATACACTTGCGATGTCCTTTCAAATTTAATTAACTTTTAATAGCTATAAGCTTGTCCAAAGACTTGATTCTGTAAATCTAGATAATTTTACTGCTATAATTAATTGATGACTGTTATCACTAGATGATTTTGTCCTTTCTTTTTCTGCTTAGTTGATACTTGTTCATTTATTTATTTGAGATAAAGAATCTATTTTGTGTTTTGTGAAGTTTGTAAGATCTTGCAATTTTACAGTTTGATCTTACATTCAATTTCATGGACCCTTACTGCATCTTTCTTGAAAAGCGATTTTGATAACCTTGCTATGGATGTAAAGATACTTTTCCATGCTTTAATAACACGAGATTTGTTAACCTGCCACTTTGGTCTAACTGGGACTAAACAAGAAGAAGATCAAAAGTGTGGTTTGTAGTTTCAGTTGATATATTGGTATCACCATGAATTTGGAAAAAATATTGGGAAGTAGATCGTTGTAGATGCTTACTTTTGGTGTGTGCCCCAGTTGGCTCTTCTCCTCCTAGTAATGTGCAGTCAGGTGTTAACACATCATCTTTTAATTGGGCTTTTGTATGGATAGCACTGGATATCAATAAATAAGGTCCATGCTCTGTATATCTCTGTGTGTTGTTCTGTAGGATTTGACAACTTTTGTGTAGGTGAAAGAAATAGGAAGATAGTTATTTCATGGTAAGTGGTTGCGAAGGGGATATAGCAATATCTCTGGGAGAGATTAAAAATGATCCATGTGCTGATCAAATGATTGCTTCTATGTAGTTTACTTGTTTATGCTACAAACAAATATGAGATTAGATAAGCCATCTGTCTGGGCCAGTTTCACCTACTTATTTTTCTACCTCCATTCCTTCCAAAGATATTCATGAAGTGCGCTGCTGGAGTTTTCTTTTTAATTTTCTGTGATTGGTGATATTGGTGGCAAGAGTTTATAGTTTTGTTAGGAAATCCTTCATGTGACTGACTTGGTAGCAACATGGATTATTGTCACTGTACTTTTTGGGTTGTTATCCTTTTTTCCCTTTTAAAGTTGATTAGACCCATTCCCTGGTATATCTTTTTTGGCTTTCAAATTCATGGGAGTGTATTAATTGCAATAATGCAGGAAATGAGGGAGTGATAGGCCCTAAGCAGCACCCTTCCACTGAGCAGATGCTTGAAGAACCAGAATCAGCTCTGCCCTTGGTGACTGTTTCTGCCCCTGAGTATAACAGAGAAAATGGGGTAACCTGGGCATCTTCACCTGATCGCTTTGAATTGCCTCCGAAGCCATTACACCCTTCAAACTGCTCAGAGTCACCATGTGTCTCGAATCTGGCTCTGACATCTTCAGCAAAAGGGAAGTGATTCATAAGCTGAGGCAGCAATTGAAGAGGAGAGATGACATGATTCTGGAAATGCAGGATCAGATAACCGAGTTGCAGAATTCACTCAATGCTCAGTTGGAACAATCTACTCATTTGCAGGCACAACTTGACACTGCAAATAGGGAATTGTTTGATTCTGAGAGAGAGATTCAAAGACTGAGGAAAGCTATTGCAGATCACTGCGTTGGACATGTGGGTGTGCAGGAGAAGAATTCGACAGCCCCGGTATGGCCACCAGAATTGAGAAATGGCCATGCAAATGGGCATGTTAATGGTGAAAACAATCTTGATTCTTTTGAGAAAGTGAGAGAAATGGATAAGATCGAGATGTTGAAGCAGGAAGTTGGAGAGCTGAAGGAGGTCATAGAAGGGAAAGAGTTTCTGCTGCAGAGCTACAAGGAGCAGAAGGCAGAGCTTTCTTTGAAGATAAGGGAGTTACAGCAGAGATTAGATTCTCAGCTCCCGAGTATTTTGTAGGCATTGTTGTCACTTGTGCATATCGCTTTAGTTTCTTTTTCCGTGCTTCGGAAATTGAGGTTTCCAGGATTGCCAGAAGCATCATCTTCTTCTCTTTTCTTGTTATCTTTTTCATCCTTGGATGATGTTTTATTTTGTGTTTGCTGTTGTGCAGCTGCGTAGGAGATAGAACATAGGTTGCTTCTTTTTATCCCCTTTCCTATCTTGTTTTTTATTTGGGGCAGAAAGAGAGCAGACAGTCTGCTTTGCACCCAGTTGAGATTCTAAGTTTGTGGAAAGGTCACCGTAATTTCTATGGTATCGTCAATATTCCCAAATTATTGTGTCTACAATTACAAGCGATCTTATTTTACTTGGCTGCCTGTGTCATAATGGTTGATCTGGCATCTGAAGTACATTCAGGATTGTGAAGATTTCTTGCACAAAAAAGAGAATTTGGTCCAATTTATATGGATTAAGCCAGCCTCTTGGTTGTAGTCTGTATGCAGCTCATGCATTCAATGCCTTCACGTTACATACTTATGTTGAAAGTGTGTCCAAAGCTGAAACGGCCAGAACTGTTATTGACGTGCAGTCATCCTAATATCGGTGCAAGAACAAGACAGAACAAAGAAGTGCTATTGCAGATTAATCTTTTATGCAGAACATGCCCGTATGGTGCCAATTTGTTGAGGCACAGCTTGTGTGCATTCAAGATCGGGCAGTCTGGCCGTGCCACCCTAACAGCCTTTGACCAGGCGGACACAAACCCAACGATTGACTCCAGAAAGAGGTGATCATGCAACTTGACTTCCTTTTGTAAGCAAAGGCAACATCATCGCTATGCCTAGTTCTTTTGGTGACTTTAACACTGACGGTCATATCCGAAGAGCAAAAAAGAAGGCACGGATGCCCAAATGCTCACCTTTGCCACCGAGTCATCAGATACTGTTGTAGGCGGATGCCAATTAAAATCTGAGATAATCTCATTGACTTTAGCGGAGATGGACAAAGCAGATGCTCATATCACGCACTGATGCTCACTCAAATCATGCCTTGCCACCAAATAAACAGATCTTGCGGCAGGACATTGCCAACTAAAATCCAGAGATGATTTTAACAACTTCAGCACGGACATACAAGCAGCAAGGAAGCAATTTAAAGAAAACTGGACTATTTTATTGCTAATTAAATGTTTAATTCAAGGATCTTATATTATACTGACCTTTAAAATCTCAACATTTTCCTCCAAGCATGAGCTAGAGTTTGAAGTCAGAAGACAAGGACCAAAGGCTGCCTTTACTCAAGGAGCAGCTATCAAGCCATGCTAAGCAGGAAAATCCCAATTTAAACAAGATCTTCCAAACACAATTTAATGCACAACATGACGCTTGACTAGGGTTTGTCTAGGATGCATGGATGCATGGCCGCTTGGGTCAAGTACACGTCCATATCTAGATAGTGACATTTGGGCATTTTGATTTCGACTTCTTCTAGAATAGGTAATGCTTGTAAAGCTTTTTAGAAGGGTCCAACTGCTCAAACTCTCCTATCCTGATAGCCCCTTAATACATTACTTGTACCGTTGATTAATAAATAGAAAATTTTCTTGTGACCCATTTATATTTTGATTTCTTATGAATGATCTTGCAAATTGTGTCACCTTAGCATTGGAGGTTTGCACGCTTGAGTCGATCAATGTACTAGTTGTAATTGAGGATATCACATGTTACATGATTTTTTGATAAAGTTGCGAGAAATATTGTATTTTAGAAATATATTTCAAAAAAAAAATTCTCGTGATTTTTTTTTATTCCACATTATTTGAAAAGCTCCCTCTTGTTCTTTTTGTTAATATATAATTTATACTAGCTTGGAAACAACAAGAAAAATGGGTGGAATCGAGTGCAAAGTTGGATTAAGCTCCCTCGCGTGCAAAATATACGCGAAGCCCAATCTAGGATTTTATTTTTCACCAAAGTTCGATTTTTATCTTGGTCAGGTCAAACTAACTGTGGTGACATTTAATTTGCCTGCTTGCCTGTAAATACTGATAATCCTTGTTCATTGAGGTACGCACACAAAATTTGTCCACAAAATACTTCCTCCTCATTCTCTTTTGTGTGGGTTTCATGTGATCTCGTTGTTCCTATTTTGCCAAGACTGTGAAGAGCACACTCTTTGAGGGTATGTTGAATCCTGGAGAACGATGATGCCTTACCTTGTGCACTATGAAGGGTGGAAACTATCTTCAAGGACAGTGTTTGCACGCTTTGGACGTTCATATAGTTTGCATTTTCATTTGGTAGTTCTTGGATTTTACAGCAGAACAAGCGGAAATTCAGCTCTGCAAAATCTAGTCAAGAGATTCTTAGATGATGGGTGAAAATGTCTTACCGTTGGCTCAACCTGTATAGTTGAGCCCTCATTTTCAAAAAATCCTTAATAAGATTAGTACAAATGCATAGAATAAATTTTTGTATGGCCAGTTATTCTATAATGCACTTAGGTAAGTATTGACTTCCTTCGATATTTGATGTGGTAGATATCCGGTCAACTTAGATTTATCTCAAATTGAATGGTGATAACTCTAGTCTGCTTTTAAGAATCCACACATTTAACTCTAGTAGATTAACCTAGGATTTCAAAAGATCCTTATAAGCGAGACCTTACAGAGTAGTGACCTGAGTTTGGAAAATTCGAGGTGCGAAATTCTTAAAACATGTTCTAAACATCCTAGACACGTTCTATGTCTCTGAGCTCATATGGAAGTTGGGAGCCAACCAAGTAGCCAGTGCAGTTTTCACTCTGGATGCTACACTAGCAGTTCCTGTTGGAAAATTTGTTAGAATAACATAAAAAATAACAATAATTATTGGAAATACATTGAAAAAGAATAGAAATAAAATGAATTATCCAAGGCGTGTGCAAGAGGTCTTTAAGGATAATTCCGCCCCTTGATGTACAAGACTCAATGCGATAGACTCTAGCGACTATCCTCCTAAGATATAACAAACCGCCTTCTATATTCCACACTAAATAAAGAAGGAACAAAACAAATGTTGTATATAATCCAGAGAAAAAAAGGAAAGATTTTTTTTTTTAGGGAAAAAAGATATTCTCTTCTTGATTCGGTGTATTTCTCTAGATTGTCTTTTAAGTTTTATTTTTATATTAAGACAAAATAGAGCCAAGCTGTTAAGAAATCATTAAAAAGCTATTGTAGAATAATGGAGGATTTATTTGATAAATAAATTAGACATTATAAAGTGATTGAAAAATTGTTAACTATTAAAATAATCATTATAAAAAATTACAAAACCGTGTTATATTAATGGTAGACAAAAACTGTTACAAATTGATAACAGTAAAAAAACTATTACAAAAATTAACAGCTTTCAATTTTTCAAAAACGCTGAAATATCTAACAGCTCCCAATGCTTTAAGTAATAGGTTCTCGGCAAAAAGGAGGAATCATGCTGCAACTCAAGTATTTATATGATGGAGAATGAAGAACGAGGAACGAAGCTGAGTGTTGTTCAAAGCCGAGGGGGCTATTGCTGCATGACGCAGAACCAAGGATGGGGTCCCCCAAATCAGTGGAAGAGTCGAGATGGGCGTAGTTGCAGTGGTTTCTTGGTGGCAGTGAAGAGTGCATGCATGGCGGCGAACTGAGTTTTTGATCAGTTCATGCATGGTTGGTGGTGGCTTAAAGGTACAAAGAGGGAGTAACAGGTGAAGCGAGAGAGTCGTAGTGACACTAGCAATTTGGAAAAGATAACGGAGGATGAAGGAGAATGCCGGTGGTTTGTATTGACTAATTGAGGTCGAATGTGGAAACTGCAGGTGGTGGGTTTGGCCGTGCAAGCAAAAACGGAGAGCATTCTAGGGTGAAAACTAGGGTTAGGGTTTCATACATGCAAGAATGTTCTCCATATAGGAGCATATTAGATAGGTTTAACGGTTTTTCAATTGAAATGGGTTAATAGGTGAGCCATGGCCAACCGAGGATCCTGGCCAAGTGCATGGGACGGGGCGAGGATCCTAGTTAAGTGCATCGATCCTGGCCGAGGATCATAGCCAAGTGCATGGGATGGGGAAGTTGGCAAAATGGATTGGTAACCTCGGGAAAATGATTGGCTTCTGCATGATCTTCTAAGAAGGATTCAAGTGAGAGCATACTTGTTGAGACTCGAAAGATAGTGAACTATGCCCGAGCAGGGTGAAGCTAGATGAAACTTTGGTGGAGGGGCCGAGTGTCAAGGCCAATTGCTTGGAACAAGAAATGTGCAACAACTCACCCGCCAAATTAACTAGTCTTGAAAAGGCATTGAAGCGTGTTATTTATACTCGGCTATCAAGGCAAATGCAACTCAATGGACAGGACAAGCCATGGGTCACCTGAGCTGTGGTTATGGGCATAGGTCATGTCACAAAATAATGTTTTGTTTCGTTTAGATCAAGAATCATAATTGGTAAAGAAATTCAAGTCTTTCTTTCCTTATTTTCTTAAATAAATGAACTGTCAATATTATAGAAATGGACAATGAAAAATTCAAAAATCTTATTCCGGATCATATCCAAGTGCATACACTAATCCTTAATTTTGGGACGATGGCAATCATTTTAATCTAATTATCCATTACATCGCGATCATCTTTTAAGCCAATGCTAGATATATCACCCGTCGATGCTCAGATTGTTTTGTTTCCTGATGCAAAAAAGCCAAAAAGAAGCAGGGTTCCTTAAATTCAGGAGACGATCGCTAAAACCATCCCAAAACCCTAACACGAGTAATGGACAAAGCAAACATGTTAAAAATTCTAACCTAAATCTAAAAGCTCAAATTGAAGGGTCGTAGGGGAATTTGGTGGAGGCCAGCCACTTATCTGCCCAAATGAATGGCTTGACCATGAAAGGTGCAATGTCCTGGTAACTCATGACGTGAAAGCCCCGCCATCGGACTCTACCAGCAGTGCTCGAACCGGGGCCGCGATTCCCATACTCGCCGTAGTACACGTTGTCGCCAAAGTTCTCGCCCTCCCAGGGAGACCAACCCGCCGGGTCGATGTGTCTGCCGATGTCGGAGCTAAGGATCACTGTCCTGGAGTAAGCCTGCCAAGGCCTGCCCAGGTAATTCTTCCCAGGAGAGGAGGCCAAGTCAGGGGAGGCCTGGATCGAGCACCTCTGGAAGGAGAAACCGCTGTCTTGGGTTGGCACTATTCTCGATTGGGCCGTGACGGTGGTGTGTTGCCCGGGCAACGGCTTCCTCGATATCACCTGGCAAGACTGGAAGACGGCCGCGGCATTGCCGCAGATGAAGTCCACTGTTCCCGAGATGGTGCATTCGCGGTAAAACTGTTTGCCCGAGTGCGCGTACAGTGTGTCCTGGTAGCCATGGATGCCACAACGGTAGAACGCTGCGAAATTCGAGTTCACTCGGAGCGCAACGGCTTGGTGCTTGGCAGGTCCTGCCGTGTTCTCGAATGTGATGTCCCTCGCCATGAATCCTCGAGCCGAAACGCCTGCCAGAAAAAGAAAAAGAAAAACGAAACCAAAGTGCGTATTGAGAATTCGGAATTCTTATTGAGAAAAGAGGATGATCTTTCCCTGTCACACGAGATCATTTTACCAACGGTTGCGGTTTGGTAAGGCTGCCATCCGTCTACATTATTTCGGTCCCCGGTGATGACAGTTTGGCCGTCTCCTTCTCCGACCAAGAAGACGTTCCTCTTACTGGACGGAATCTGCAAATACTCGCGGTAAACTCCCTTCTTGATATGAATTATCGTCCTGCGACCACTGTTATCCGGGACCGCCAACCTAATCGCGTCGGATATGGTTCTGAAATTCCCGCTCCCGTCCGCAGCCACGGTGATCACTTGCCCAGCAGCAAACTTTGTAATGGGGGCCTCCAAGAGCGAGCGGTCATCCCGGGAGAGCCACTCTGCGGAGTTCATCAGCCTCCGGTGATGACTCGTTTCTTGCAGCAGCAGCGCATTGTAAACGCCGGAAAGCGACGAGTTGACATGCTCATAAGAGCGGTGGAAGGAACTTTCCAGGACATCTGTTAGCGGTCCCGACGTCGACCGGAGTCCCTCCAGGCATGTCCAGTGATTCGTGAGGACGGAGCTGAGGAGGCTCCTCACCTTGGACAGGTCGGCAGCCTCCGAGAGCGATTCCTTAAGGTTCGAGATAGATATCCTTTGGAGCTCCTCGCAGGCCTCGAGAGTGCCTCTTTTCTCCTCAACAATGTCGGTCCGGTTCGCGGATTCTAGGAGGGTCAAGAGGTCGGTAGCGTCTGAAAGCGTGGTATTGAGCGACAGAAGCAAGCCGACCGGAGGCAGATCGGGACTAGAAATGTCGGGAGACGCCGCCGATTGTTTTAGGACAAAGAGGAGGAGGAGAGATGCTCTGAATGGAGCCATATGAGGTATGTATGTCAGAGCTCCTCGCCCATCTAACGCTTTTATCGACGGCGATTTCCCAAGCAGAGGTAGGTTAGTAATTGACGTGATTACTATCTCCCCATTAACGTCAACCATGAGTTAAAGAACGCAAGTGAAAGGGTGAGGTTTCAGCATTTATCATGCTCGGTTATGAATGATCAATAACGATTTAATGAAAAAACTTGTCCAAAGAAGTCATAAACCTATTATTTATTGGCCAATTTGGTTTTGAACATTTCAATTATATCAATTCAGTTCTGAATCTTTTGATGATTTGCCAAGTTAGTTCTAGACCTTTCGATTCTTTTGATAATTTGTCAATTGAATCCTAAAACTTTTGATAATTTGCCAATATAGTTTTTGTGATCAAATATCCAAATAATAGGTTTAGAATTGAATTGTCAAATATTCAAAAAGTCTATTGAAAAGTTTTGACTAAATTAACTGTCATATAATAGGTTTAGGACTTTTTCGACACTTATCCCATAATTGAATGATTCCTCGTTTCAGTAATGGATGAGGGTTTTTAATGAAAAATCAATCTATTGCTCCTACATGATTCACAGTAAAAGTTACATCACGTTTCCTCATATCTGAGCTGAAATGAAAGAGTGAATTATTCCATGAGACCAAAGAAGATCATTCAGTCTCCATCTACCCATTAAAGATTTTATCTTCATATGAAATGCAGGAAAGATTATGTACTGCATGCAATGCACGTTTGCCTGGCTTCTTTCCATTTATACTATTCTCAAGCTGCACGCATGCACACACACAATAGAATGACCAAAACGAACAAAAAATTACCATCTAACTAGAACCATGGGAGTCCTAACATGATGAAGGGGAGCACATGCCAAAGGTGAATTAATCAGTTACAGCTTACACTCGCCTTAGATTAATGGATGATATTAGGCTCCATTCTTCCCCGACTTGAAAGGAATATAGGAGGTGATATTGCGAAATCTCCCAACTCATGGTAAATTTCCCGCACGTTTCTTTCTCCATTGAGTCTTTTAAAGACCTATTTAGGTCCACACACATGTATATACACACAAGGTGACTAAGGATGAACAAAAATGACCATCTAACTGGAACCATGTGAGCCCTAAGATGATTAAGGGAAGCATATACCAAAGGCGAATTAATCGGTTACAGCTTAAACTCACCTTAGAGTAACGAACAATATTAATCTCCATTTGTTTCATTCAAAATGGTTGATTTGAAAAAAAAAATTCTAAAAAATATCGTTTATATTGTTTAAAATAATTAATCAATGAAAAATGATTTTATTATCAAATAAAATTTATGCTTAAATATTTTCGTAGATGGTAAGTATTCGTTTGTCTATTTTGTAACCCATAGAAATAATCATTTCTAAAAAATATTTCCCAAATCATTTATTTTCCATGAAAGCTAAATTTAATCCCTCTCCAGACGTTAAGAGTCAAAAGTAACTGCCCAATTGAAGGTCGTCCTTCTACTTTCCTTATGGTTGGGCTTTAGAATGGAAAACAATACTTTTACTTCCAGGCTCCAACTAATTCTCCAGAAGAAATCAAAACTCTCCCACATATGCTTAACAAAAGGATGAATCTTTCAAATCCTTTCTGTCACGTTATTTGAGTAATGTCGATTTTATTTTATGGTTTTATTTCTTGTTATATACATAAGGGCATTATGATAAAGTACAATTTATATTCAACTTAAATATGCTATGGTATAAGGCTTCAGTTACACAGCAACTGAGAGGCCCTTTTTGGCTTTTAAGATCTGTTTGTTTCTCTCTTCTTCTACTCTCTATTCCTTCTCTACTCCTCTCTTGCTATTTGCCGCTGGTTCTCTAATCAGCTTTGTTACACTTTTGAATCGTCCAACAGCTAAACGTCTCGTCAAGCGAACACAGCACAGTGATAAACAAGAAACTATAAATCTTGTATACATATACACCAAAATATCAACAAGTACAAGAAGCACCTTTAACTCCACAATTCTATTAATTAAGCTAAGGAAATGCTTTAAATAAAACTGAAGCTGAGAACTTAAAAGGAGCTTGCAGTTGTAACTTGTAAGCCTACCTAAAGTAAAAAGTGTAACAGCAGTAAATCAAGAACCAAACAATCTAACCCGTGGCGTTAACAGCATACTTCTTAAATGCAGCATCAACCTACCTAAAGTGCCTCCCTCATTTTAGCGAAAACAAAGAAAGAGAAGAGGACTCACTCCCATTAGAAAAGAACCCAAAAAATAGATGTACACACTCGAAAAAAGAATCCAAATCTTGTATTTTACCCGGCACCCCCTTAACCTAAAGCTTGGAGGTCTACAAGATGATTAAAGGCCTAATGTAATTTCCATAAACGGGATACAGCAACCGAAACACCTCAAAATTCCTAATAGTAGATGGAAGTAAACAAACCGGACAGAAATGACATGGAACTATAAAGGTTATGACCATGGTAATTGTCCAAGTACAAGGTATGCCACCTCACAACTTCTTCAATGAATCCCCTGCTCCTTGAAAGAAACAGCAAGAGAGTGCAAAATCTGCAATGAATATACCGACAAGTGAGATGACCACAGCAGAAGTTGTTGACTCGCCCACGCCCTTGGCCCCTCCCATGGTAGTGACTCCCCAAGCACAGCTAACAATTGATATAATTGCTCCAAAAACCTGGGACTTGATCATTGCACTTATAATATCCCATGATCTAAGAGCTCTTTGTGCTGAGTCCAAGATAATGTTAATGCTAACACCATAAACACTATCAGCCAGGAGTGCACTTGATGCCATCCCCACCGTGAAACACATTAACGTCAGAAATGGTAATGCAACACAAGAAGCGATCACCCTTGGCGTGACTAAGTAATCCACAGGATTTGTGCCAAGAACTCTCAAGGTGTCGGTTTGCTCAGATACCTGCATAGTCCCCAACTCCGCAGCAAATGCACTACCAACACGCCCGGCAACTACAATAGACGTTACAACAGGACTCAGCTCCCTGGAGAAAGCCAAGGCCAATACCCCGCCAACTGCCCTATTCAATCCCAACCTGGTAAATTCTCTGACAAACTGAATGGTGAAAGCCATGCCTACAAAAGCAGAAGTCAAGAGGCAAACTCCAACTGATTTCGGGCCAACTCTCTCCAACTGTTGCAGAGTGTTCCTCCAGTGGATTTTCCCCCTTATTATCCGGATAATTACCTGTCCTGCTAAGATAAGAACCGACAACCCCCTCCACAGATACCTAGGAGGCGACCATTTGCTAAGCCAAGTGTCTACTTTGACAAAGAATGCATTATTGTTATTTGCTTCTTCTTCCAATGTAGAAGCAGAAAGGTGGCCATCATCTGTATTGGGAACAGCAGCCAATTTAGTCTCTTCCCTGGGCAAGATGAATTTATAACGCGGGATACCCTTTGCGATTTTAAGTTTCTTGACAAGCTGAATCGAACTTGGTGTTTTTGTTTGCATCCATCCGTGCAGTTGTATATTTCGACTACTGCATTATGCTCAGAATAGTAAATATCAGGAACAACACATAACTAGCAAATTCAAATGCTGGATAAGATGTATACCTGTTACTGTCACAAAAAAGCAAGGGTGAACGAAACTGAAAAGCTGACTGCATGACTGAGTTGAAAGGATAGTTTCAATTTCGATATCTTTCAGCAGAGGAATTTATAAGAGCAGGCCAATGGTATCATGGAGCACACAAAGGACAAAGTTTTCCACAAACTACCAATTCCAACCAAAAGTTGCTTTGAAAATATGTACTAAACAACCACAAAGTTTGGCTCCATCCTGAAAAGAAACAATAAGAGAAGGTTTGAAACTTCAATTAAATTATACTCACATGCATCTATAGCAGTTTGACATATGTAGAGAATTACTGTAAGCAGACTGGCAACACCAGCAATGTAGAAATATAATCAATCGTGTGCATACAGGGATAAGTACAAAAGGTCACCACAGAGTCATTAGATTAATATACAAGCATAAAAGTCTAGAAAGTCCTTACCAAAAAAAAAAATTTCCTTACCAAAAAAAAAAAAAAAAAAAAAAAGTCTAGAAAGCCTATGCAAGCATACTTGACATTTGCATTTGTATTTTTGCTACATGAATGCAGGATCTGCGAAACCTAGACTTATATGGTCAAAAATCAATTTATGTACCTAGAAGCAGCTAAAAATCTTAAAGTGTGCCTCACCAGACTCACCTATCCAGAATTTAAGACAGAAATAGAGTAGTTGTTCCCTCATTCCACACTGACATTTATTTAAGTTGAAGTAAGAGTCACAGCTACACTACACTACCACGAATGGAAAAACTCAAAACAGGTGAAGAAAGGCTCAAAATTGGAAATTGTGCATCTAAATACAAGCTGAATAGTTGGTCAAGCTTGGTTTGGAATGTCCAACTAGGCTTATGGTTAAGATAACATTCTAGCTGTCAGAATTCTGCAGCAATGGCGATCTGGAGCATAAATCTCTTCTCAGCCTTTGCCAGCAGGCCATTTGGCTGCTTAATAGAAAACCAAAGTCAATGTGGCCGAATGCCTATAATACTAGTATTCCTATAACATCAAATCACATGGATCCAAGCAGAACACAGAGATGGACGAGAATCAAACTTATGATGAAACGCCACTACCCATCTAATGCTGCGTGCCTATATGCTTCACCATCGTTCATTTCTGAAAATTACCCGTAATTTCCCCTTTTTCGCAGCATCTACCATTAAGTGAGACAATCCAGCAGATAGTTAAGCTCAAACATCGAAGAAAATAGCCGCGAACCCTGATCTCCAAGAAGCCCATTACTACCCAAGACCCATTACAGACTCAAAACAAAAACCCACCATCACAATAAGGCGACTGAAGCATCAAATCCCAACGAAACGTTGCAGCCAGCGTAAATAGGGTCAAAATGATTGGAAAGACAGTGAATTTAGTGAAGAAGAGGGGAGAAAAGAGAAGAAACGCGACAGGTTGAGGGCATGGAGATCAGTGGGCTCGAACCAAACCTCCTCAATCGCCGACGCGATGGCCGTCAAGGGTCGTCCCACCGGAGGGCTTCGGAGCCGCCGGTGACCGGAGCCGGCCGCGGCCGCGGCAACTTCGCCGCTCGAAGTGGTGAAGTTTCTGCTGGTGAGAGAGAGGGGAGGAGAGAGAGAGCGAGCAGGGGGTTCTGTGCTTGTCCGTCGGCTTAAAGAAAAGCATAGAGCACATTTGCACAACGGGTGCAAATGATAAAAGAAAAATGAATAAATAATTTTATTTTATTTTTCAGTAAACTGATTTTTAATTTACTTTTTTCGAAATGTTGGACAACATTCTTTAAGTTTGGTCGAATCGCGAGCAAAAAAAAAAAAGTTAGGTTGATCCTTGACGAGGATAACTTTATATTGTATTTATTATTGGATCTAAATAGGAACGGAGAATGGACATAATTTTTTTATTAATTTTTTATAGGTAATTTACAAGGTTATTATTATCTTTTGAGATTGTAACAAAAATTTCGAATCCTTCTTTTGTGCATTATTTATCAGATTTTGCCTTGTGCTAATTTTATTTTCCATGTGGGATGAAATTTTAGTAGAGTATAATTGATATTACTTAAAATTTTATGTGTTTGATATGAAACATTAACATGCGTTGTAACCTAAAAGAGTAATATTCAAAACCAGAAAGGGTAATTGAATAAAAGAATTGCTAAGTAAAAAGGGTCTAAAAAAAAAATAATTGTCTTAAGATAATTAAGAGCGCCTCATGATCCCTTTTTTTGTATAAGGGGATAAATGAATAATACATCATTGATAGGCAAAGGAAATGACATTACTAAATTGACATGGCACAATTGAGAGAGAAACCGAAAAAAAAAAAAAAAAGTTTAGGAATTATTTTTATTTTTTGTCAGTAGCCTAGAAACTAAATTGAGAAGAAATTAAACAACATAAGGATAAGTCATAAACTAAATAAAATATTTGATATGCGTTAGCATATGTCATTAATGATTTAGCAAAACGACCACTTCGAATCACTTTGTAAAAGTTTGAGAATGGCATTAAAAAAAAAAAAAAATTTGGGGATGACAATGAACAGTGAGCAAAAGTCAAGAACTATTGATGTTTTTACCCCATTTTATTTATACCTTCTCACCCAAAATTTAGACATAAAAATATCAATAGAATTTCAGGAAATTAAGAAAAAATTATGCAAGCATTTGCATATAAAATTTGCAAGATTTCGAGTGTTGGATTAAACAAATAAATGTGCAAGTTTCACATGTTTTACAAATAGTTACAAGTCAGAAGCAGATGTCAATTCAAACGGACCTTTTCTTATAATTGCCTATTAAATTATCTTCCCCTTTGACATTGTAAATGAGAAAAAAATTGATTATTTTTTACTTATGGTATAGTGCAAATGCTCATACAATATTAGAATTCATTCTTACAATCATGTTTTTCTCCTGATTTTGGAGAAAGTTAGGGGTTAATGTAGTATGGTTGTTAAAATTTGTGTACAAAAAGACATAATTGTGCATGTTTATGAAAACCCAGTAAATTTGAAAATTACATGAATATAAAATAATTTGCCAATTAAATGCATCTTATTATGGTCACTGTCCATCAGCATGCATGGCCTTTTTTCTTTTCGCATAACCATTCTGTCGACACATTAGACTTCAATCACGTCTGATTTACGATGAGATTCTTTGGATAAAATGACTTTACATGAACATTATTTAGAAAAGAATTTCGATAACATTCTTCAAAGATGTTTCTCTTTTGCTAATCGGATGTTTCTGAGGTCTGTCTGAGAAAAAACCATTTGGAAGATACTCACTGTCAACTGGTGTAGGAATCGACTTGTCCTTGTGTTTACTCGTTCAGGAAGATGGACTGCTGCTTCGCACAACATGTGGAACACTGAACTATGTCGCTCCGGCATTTTGTCATCATTTATTCGATGCGTAAGCTCCAGTCGACCTAATGGCTGTCTACTTGCCATTTGAAGAATCCAATCTCATGGCTTTGCATATAAGGGAAGAGGCTCCAGTTTTCTTCCTTTGTCTTTCTAATCTCAGTACACTTTTAACTGCACAGCAAATCACGTTAAGCCTTCCAAGTTTCGATTACCGGTGATTCATTGCTCTGGTCATCTGCTGTACCTCCAAGTATCTGGTGAAGAAAGGAAATGCAATCATTGATAAAAAAGAAAGAAAGGGTAATCTTAGAACTTGCACTGTATTGCTGAATTACTACTGGGAGGCGTAAACTACTCCTGAGATTTACCGCCGTCACATGTTTGGCGCGTTGTGGAAGACCTGGCTGGTGTGATTGGCTGATAAAGATTGGCGATTAGGTAACTGCATTCCATACCGTGTTGCTTAGGAATTAAAGATCTCTTCCTGGGAACTTCATGTTTAAAAATCCATTCCGAGTGGTACGGGATGGTCAACGAAAGGCTATACTGTCCATTGGAGAAAGTCTTTGTTTTGAGTTATCCTCTTTGGATAGTATCAATGAAAGTACTCTCGAATATCCGCCTTTAAGATAAGTGAATTTGAAACCAATGCATATTGACTAGACGTGAATACAAAGTGATGCCCAAACAAAGGTTCCGTTTCGCATAATCATGAGCAGGCAATGTTCTGTTTCACATGATTCAACTATAATAGATGAAATTTGCTCCCAATTGTGGTGCAGATATTCAAAGCCGAATTCACTTGTCCTTCAATGGTTCTCAATTGCAGAGAGACTTGTCAGAAGAATTCTGGATCCTAACCCCGTGTTGGTAGGTTTATCTTGCTGGCCACTTTCTTTGCTATGCAGCGTGCATCGACATGTAATGATTGATTCAAAAGATTTTAGTATCCTTCTTGTCAATCCACTCGCAAGTGCCCGTTAATTACTTCTCTTTATCTGTGTTGATTTCATGGAGCAGCGTATCACGATCCCAGAATTTACTGAGCTAGTGGTTTAACAAAGGATACAAGCCTCCAACTCTAGAACAAGCCAATGTTAGTCTTGAAGACATCGATCGTATCTTCAGTTGGACCAGGGTGAGTGAGATCCGTCTCTCTACATCCACCTGTTCAAGTAAATCTACATAGTGACTCCGTGGTCCTGAAGACAAGAAAATGCGACTTGTGCTTGTGCCTGTGGTCCTTCTTGGTATCAGGACGCCCATAACCTTTTTCTGGAGAGGTGAGAAGAAGTGCCTGTTGCCCCTGGTCACTGTGAATGCATTCGAGCTCATCTCAACCTCCCAGGTCTCGACCTCGGTACCCTTTTCGAAAAGCCAATAGTCTTAATCAAAAGTTAGCAAGAAGTAAAATACATTAGATGTTGCTTTCAGTAAAACGAACACTGAAAAGACTTGTCACTGTTCATTTTAGCAGTCTTTCTCAGTAGCATGTTGAGAAAGAATAACTTGGGAACAACATCAATCTGTTGTTCAGGGACTCGTCAAAAGAGAAACCAGATTCACATCAAGATGCTCAGCCAGCAGGATAATTGCAAAGATTTGAGGAAGCTGTGAACCTGTTAGGTTTCGACATAAGAAAGAGCTTCTTCAAGGTACTTATGACATGATCTCTTGTTCTCTGCCTGCGTCCAGCCATTTGAGTATTCAGTCAGGATATCATTTTCAGTTAATGTTTTCAAAGCCTTTTCACCTTCTAAGATATTGACCATTCCATCTTTAGAAATCTTCCCTAAAGAAGCTCAATTTATCAAATGTAAAGTTCTGTGGAACTTGATGGCTCATGATAAAAGTCACAGGGTCGCCATTCTCATTTTACTCTTTCCCAAGATACTTTCTCAGGAGAAATTCCTTCAACAATCTAACAGGAATTAATGTATATAAGATCAGCATGAATCTGGGTATGTAACAACTCAATTGACCACTCAATCTAAAATCTTTTCACTACAAATTTCAGATGAAGCTTCTTGGAGGAAAGACTGGAAGGAAAGGCCACCTAGCAGCCGCAACTGAGGTAATCATCTGTCTCTTTACTTCACTGCTGTCTACCAAACGAGACTCACCAACGCAGAGAATTTTCGCCCCAAAAATTTCAGCACTTTCTTCTTTGTTCAGAAAGCATTCTCAGTACTTCAACTGCATAATGCCGGGTTCAATTTCAGATTCTTGTGGTGGCACCTTCCCTATATATGGTTGAACTCCGCAGGTCAGGCGGACATACCTTGGAATTTGATATGGTATAGTGTCTCAATCTTACAGCACTTGCCTGACCTCTTTGTGTTTGTTTTTCGTGTACTTGTTGATAGAAAAGATGTCGGGGCTTCAGCATTATCTTTAATCTAACATTTCTTTTGAAAGAGTGATGAGCTTACGTGCTCTCTAAAAGTTAGCTTGCTGCAATTACTAGAAAGATTTCAGAGCGCTCTCATTACAAATATGCAAAAACTGTTCTCAGAGTCTCAACTGCTGAAATAACGTTGTAAAATTGGTGCTATTGGCAATGACCTGCCTTACGTATGGTGTCAACTCATGGAAGAATATTTCTCAGCAAGAACCGCTTTCTTATTATTTTTTCGAACCCTTTGCTGAGTTCATCTTGTACACACAGATAAGAGAACCACCTTCCTTTTATCCAACTAATCTTTTCCCTGCCAAAAAAGAGGGAAAACAAGATTAGGATTAGAACCAGAAATTTAGCAGATTGATCTTATCAAATCCGTTGTCCTCGAAATTTTAGGACAGAGAATCAGTATTGTAAATGCACTTACTAGGGCGAGAAGAGAGTCCTTTCTTGTGTGGTTGAACTTTGCCAGCGATGGCCTGTTTATTGCAGTTTTACAACAATCTGGCAAGTGGTCTGAAGGATTTTTTTGGAAGTCGGACGAAGCCATAGCAGAACAAGCTAGAGGTATTCTCGCTGAAAGTTTATGGACCGGAGATTTCTCTTACTCAGGGTACAACAGTAAGGCCATCTCACTGAATTACAGAGGATGTTTCACTCAATATAGTTAAATGACGGTTGCGCATAGCACCCTTGAGATTTTGACTATCATGTCGTTCTATAGGGTCACCAGGAACAAGTGAATATTGATCAATAAGAATAAGACCAGTCACACATTGAAGATGAATAATGCAGCATCGTGTAGAGTTAGAGAAGTATGGAAATGCAAAATGAATGAAATGGAAGTCTTCTTTCTTAGATACCATTCTGGAGCTCACAGGCAAACTTCAGATGGTAACCGAAAGATAATGCCGCACGTCCTTTCTCTTTTCTCATTTGGCTACGAGGTACCAGTTTGAATCTTAAACCTGAGCGCCTGGTGCGGAAAGTCTGTTTGTATAACAATTGCTAACTAAACATGATACTGGATCATGTGTGAGCCTGGCCCTCTCTCTCTCTCTCTCTCTCTAGTCTGTTTGTATAGCAATTGCTAATTAAACATGATACTGGATCATGTGTGAGCCTGGCCTCTCTCTCTCTCTCTCTCTCTCTCTCTCTCTAACCCATACAAGGTCCTAACATTTGCAGTAGAAAGCTTTGTCTGCGATCAGGCGGGCCTCCAAAGCTTTCTCAACCAACACTTCACCCGCCTAGACCCACCAATCATGTGATTGCGAGTGCGGTTCTGCCTTTTCAAACGTTATCGTAAGCATCGAAGCCCAGAAAAGCTAAGTCATACAAAGAGCTCAAACGGGTTTTGCTCAATAGTCATGTGAAATTTAATTGGCTCTTCATTCACCTTTTTATAGTCGGACATCTTCTTGCTTCAAATACAGAAATTAACTGATGTTTGAACCCTTTTTGTTTCTATACACGATACCAAGCATTGCTTCTTCTGATGCTTTCAATATCTCGTATGATTTCGTCGGTGCCATCTGAAGATGTACCCAAGATTTATTCAGGAGTTCTATCTCGATTTCAAGAACAGATTAATGGCGGAACAAACTGTTTTTCTTCTCTTAGTGCACCCAAAGGACATTGCTCATCAATGGTCCAATGCAGTCACCATCGCATCCATTCGATTGTCCTTTACAGCGCGAAGTTATCCGATGGGGATCAGTTCTTACTAATTGAACCCAACGAAGCCATGAAGACAAAACAGAGGCAGATCAATCCATTCTGGTATACAAAAGAAAGCAATGTACAGACAAAAAAGAAGAAGAAAGAAGGGACCCGCCTAGCCTCATCCACCTCCACCAAGTCCCTGCCTTATCAGCTCGCCGAACTCCTCGTCGGTGCTCTTGAGCATCACCGGCAAGGCCAGCCTGACCCCGCTCTCGACCACTTCCACGTGCCTCGGCTTTATCCTCTTCTCCAAGCTGAAGGCGAAGTACTGAGGGAAGTCCCTCAGCTCCTCCAGCCTCCCACCCATCTCCCCGCGGAAATACTCAAGCTTCGGCTTGAAGTTGTTCTCGATGCTGAAGGTGAACAGGGCAGGGCACCGCCGGACCATCCCGACCGCCTCGTCCCGCGAGAACCCGACGCTCTCCAGGTACTTGAGCTTCGGGATCAACGTGTTCTCCACGCTGGAGACCAGCAGGATCGGGTCCTGGTAGGCCAGGGCGTGGAGGTCGTCGAAGCCGAGCCTCTGGAGGTAAAACAGAGCAGGTCTCAGCTGGTCCCGGACGCTGGAGACCAGCAGTCTCGGGCACTTGTTGATGGCCCTCCGGAAGCCGTGGTCGGGGACGCGGAGGTCCCGGGACAGGAAGGCGAAGACAGGGCAGAGGTCGGATTCGACGTCGGCGGTGAGGAGCTTGGGGCACATGCCGAAGATCCGGGCCAGGTCCTTCTGGTGGACGCCCTTGGACTGGAGGAAGGAGACGACGGAGTGGATGGAGCGGAGGGAGGCGCCGCGCAGGGACGGGTTGAGGGCGAGGGCGCGGCTCGCGTCGACGCCCATGATCTCGAGGCAGAGGATCTTCTCCTTGAACTGGAGGGAGATGTGGGGGTGGGTCGGGGTGTAGAGCGGGTGCTTGTGGAGGAGGCTCTTGCTGGGGAGCTTCGTGGCCAGTTGGGTCGCGGCGGAGGCCGACAGGGAAGACGGTGGCGGCGGCGGAGATGGCGGCGGCGGTGGCGATGGGCTTGGGGAAGAGCAGCGGATGGGGGAGTGGAGTGGCGATGCTCTCATGGCTGATGGCGACCGGGATTTTCTTTCTGGTTTGGTTTCGTTGGGGAAGACGATGCTCCCGTCTGGTTATAATTATTTTATTTTATTTTATTTTATTTTGTGGATTTGACACGTGGAGATTAGGCTGGAAGTTATTGGCTGGGGATGGATTGCGCAGATTGTTATTTGGGTGGTGAAAACTTAAAAACTAGATAGCCGTTTGTACCGTTTTGGGGAAGAAAAAATGCTTTATAAATGAAAAAAAGATGACACAAATAATTTTTAAATTTTAATTTAATATATAATATTATAATTCGGAATTTTAATTTATTCAACGTGATATCCGAACTATTAATAAATGTTCAGTCTAATTCTTAAATTATGTGAAGATGTCTAATACTATCATTTCATTGATTTAAATTAACGACATTTGTTGATATGGATTCCAACTTGTTAATTTCAGGTGATGGACAACAAGAAACAGTTACATATTAATTGTACAAGTAAAATATTAATCTCGAACTAAAATATAATGATCCTTAACGTCTCAATTTTTTCTTCTTTTATAGAGTTGATGGATAAAATGATGGACATCACTAATTTTGAAAATCCAACTTAGCATATACAATAATTGACATCATCAAATAAGTCTGATTTATCATTTGAGCAAACAAAATGACTACATTGAACTAATATCAATAGTACATGCACCACATTGAATAAATTGAAAATTTATGGATAACATTATGCGTTAAATCAAAATTAAGAGATTATTTGTGTTATTTTCTCAATATAAAATATATATTTCTTGACAATAACAATGTGGTACAATTGAGCAAGCATTATTGGTCATGTATATAAATCTCATCTTAGTTTACACCATGTATGTATATATCTTACTTTTAATTGATCCATTATATCACGCGTCACTGTCGTGTAATGTATTTATCATATAAGATACATTACCGTTCAAGTGATGGCAAATAGATAAAAAAATCTTTATGTCTCTATTTGCGAGAAAATTATTCTCAATTCAAAATGTCTATTTGCAAATCATAATTTCTTACATCCACCCATATCATTTAAAACAATTAAGAACCAAACCACTTAGGCTAGCAAGACGCTAGCTAAACAAATTTGCAAGAAAGGGAAATTTGATTTTTTCAATGTGGATTTTACTTAGAGATACGTGAATGGTAATTGCAAAAATAACGGTAGGTATGAAGATGATCATGAGGTGAAAAGTGAGGTATCCTTTTGGTATTTCACCTTAATTAAACTTATTTTGTAATGTTTTTATAGTAAGGACAAGAGAGGAATGGGTTAGGCCTCAAGGCCCTTGCCCAGCCCCAGCCCACCTGCTAATCGAACTTGTCCAAGCCTACCTAGTAGGCTTATGAATTTAATTTAGCTTACTTGTTGATTAGGCCTATTATTCACGTCATGTCATATAAAGAAAAGTTGCTACTCCTAGCTGATCATATCAAACCAAAATAGCTGTTGACATTCGAATTTTCGTCGATGTTCTAAGTATCCATTTATTTTACAAAAATAAAAATATATAAAATATACAAACAAAAAGAAAATATATACATAAAAAGTAAAATACATATAAAAAAAGATAAAAAAAATGGTAATAAAATTGGGAGCCCACTCTCTTTAGCAAATTTCGGCCCTGCCAAGCCCACTCGGCAGCCCTTTTTTTCCCCTAGCCCATTTCTCTCATGTTCTCAGGGCCAATTTAAGCCCAAGAGAAGGGAAAATCGGTGGCCCAGCCCATGTCCTCCTTTCTTTTTCTGGCGGGCACGCACGTCTGTGACCGAATAAAAGAGAAGACGGGGCAATTCCCTATAAAAATCTCAAATTTTAGATTTACTTTCAAATTTACCTCGAATTTTTTTATTTCGAAAGAACTCCACATCAAATTCAAACCTGTCCCGAACTTTGAGTTTAATTCCATATCATCGGCCATTGAAGAAGCTTGGTTGAGGAGAAAAACCAGGGAGGAAAATCAGAGAGGAAAGAGGGAAGAAAAGAAGGTGTCGCTCGTCGAGGAAGGAAGGAAGCTTGGCCGAATGCCTCTGTCTCCGGTCATTCTCGTTTGGCCGGAGAAGATCTTGCCCGACCCACGACCGCCGTTTCTGTCCACGGCTGAGCGGAAGCTTTTATCCCTGGACGAGAAAGACGGCAGCTTGTTCTCCGTCGAAACTTCGCCAGTGACCGCGCGACTGCAGGAAAGCTTCATTCCTGAACCAAGTGAGTCTCCCGGGTGCGTTATTTTTTGGCCGAGAAAGGAACGATCTAGAGTGGTAAAGTCGCGAAGCAAAATATCCGAGAATAGGGCTGATTTGATGAAGAACGTTGTGATATGAATGTCTGTATGCTTTATATTGATCGAGAGTTGCATCCAGGTCGAATAGGAGTTCATGTCTCAACTGTGCATCATGTGTTTGATGAAATGTCTAAGAGAAGACCGAAAGAGCAATGCATATTTAAACTTGATCGGTTCATATTTACATCTGTATATGTCGAAGCATGTCTGGTTCCGGTGTTTTTTCTGGGTTTTCATGTGATTTTCTCGGAAACAATCCGTCGTCACCGTGTCTACACCTTCGCCGGACGTCCACCCCCTCGTCGGCATATTCTCCCCTCGCCAGCGAAGCCTAGTGGTTCGAGGCGACACTAGTTAGGCTACTCTTCCTCATACTAATGTATTCATGCTTGCTTGCTGGCTTTAGAAGTTTTGGTTCGGTAGGTTTTATTTCGTTAAATTTTGTGGTCGCCGGATTGAGCGGCCGGAGATGATCGACGTTGGTCGGAGTAGGTGGCCGACGGTCGGTAGGGGTTCGGCGGCGCTGTGGGTTCCGGAGACGACACGCGTGGAAGATGATAGGTCGGGTTTTGATGGTTCGGTTTGCAGGCGAAGGAAGGCTTCGGGATGGAGGTCGCTCGAGGAAGAAGACGCCGTGAGGTCGAAGAAGAAGGGCAGAAAAAAAAAAAAAAAAAAAAAAAAAAAGGAGAAAAGAAAAAGAGAAAATAAGAAAATCAAGGAAAATACAGAAAAAATTCTGTTCTATACCGATCGGGTCGTATCCGGATATTCGGGTCGGGTTAATTGTCTGATCGGCTAAATCTAGTCCGAACTCCATAATTTAATAATAATAATAATAAACATTCATTAAAAATTCTAAAAAAATCCTAAAAATGTTAAAAAATTTGGAAAAGTCCTTAAAAATATAAAACAACTCAGAAAATTCGAAAATATCAAAAAATAGAAAATTCATAAAAATATAGAAAATTTAAAAAATCGTTAAAAATTTGGAAAATCATAAAATTCATAAAAACTTATAAAATTCAGAAAATTATTAGAAAAGTAAAAAGATCATTAAAAAATCGGAAAATCAGAAAATTAAAAAATATTAAAAAATAGAAAAATAGAAAAATTCCAGAAAATTGGAAAAAATTTAGTAAGACCTTGGAAAATCCTCAAAAATATTAAAACCCAAAATTGGACAAGCCTTTAGGGCTTTACAATAGGGTTATTTATTTTGTGCTGCATTTTTTTTTTTTTTTTTTTATATTTAGGGATGATATTAGAATGTTTGTATGCTTTCCTATATGATTATAATTGATTGCGTATTTTAATATTTTGGGTATTGCTTTCTTGCTCTCGAATGGTTATGATGAATTTTAGATTTTTTTGATAAGCTACTATGACATTTTTCTTGCTCTCAAATGGGTATTGCATCTTGCTCAATCTAAGATATTGACCCTTCCATCTTTATCATCTCCCTTGAAGGAAGCTCAATTTATCAAATGTGAAGTTCTGCGGAACTTGATGGCTCATGATAAAAGTCACAGGGTCGCCATTCTCATCTTACTCTTTCCCAAGATACTTTCTCAGGAGAAATTCCTTCGACGATCTAACATGAATTAATGTATATAAGATCAGCATGAATCTGAGTATGTAACGACTCAATTGACCGCTCAATCTAAAATCTTTTCACTACAAATTTCAGATGGAGTTTCTTGGAGGAAAGACTTGAAGGAAAGGCCACTTAGCAAACGCACTGAGGTAGTCATCTGTTTCTTTACTTCACACTGCTGTCTACCAAACGGGACTCACCAATGTAGAGAATTTTCACTCCAAAAGTTTTAGCACTTTCTTCTTTGTTCAGAAAGCATTCTCAGTACTTCAACTGCATAACGCCAGGTTTGGTTTCAGATTCTTGTGGTGGCATCTTCCTATATATGGTTGAACCTCGCAGGTCAGGTGGAGATACCCCTGAATTTCATATGGTATAGTGTCCCAATCTTACGGCACCTGCTTGATCTCTGTGTTTGTTTTTCGTGTGCTTGTTGATAGAAAAGACGTTGGGGCTTCAGCATTATTTTTAAACTAACATTTCTTCCAAAAGAGTAATGAGATTATGTGCTCTCTAAAAGTTAGCTTGCTGCAATTACTAGGAAGATTTTGGGGCACTCTCATACAGACAAGCAAAAACTGTTCTCACAATCTCAACTGCCGAAATTATATTGTAAAATTGGAGCTATTGGCAATGACCTGCCTTATATATGGTGTCAACTCATGGAAGAACATGTCTCAGCAAGAGGCCAATGTAGATGAGCAATGAGCATTAAACCAAATAGATTATAGCTTTTAAGCTCCAAAAAAGAATTAGGTTTGCCTTCTAAATTGTTCAATGTTAGCTAACTTTATGTTTCGGCTTAAGCTTTCAGATAAGACAATGGTGATATCACAGTTTCTATAGGAAGCATAATATGAATAATATTGGGCTGCTTCTTAAACTGCTGCTCTTTCTTATTATTTTTCCAAACCCTTTACTAAGTTCATCATGTACACGCAGATAAAAGAACCACTTTCCTCTGATCCGACTAATCTTTTTCCCTGCTGAAAAAAGATGAAAATAAGATTAGGACTAGAACTGCAAATTTAGCAGATCGATCTTATCAGAGAGTACCCCGTCACTCCTGAAATTGTAGAACGGAGAATCAGTATTGTGAATGCACTTAATAGATTGAGAAGAAAGTCCTTTCTTGTGGGGTTGAACTCTGCGAGTGATGGCCTGTTTATTGCAGTTTTACAAGAATCTGGCGAGTGGTCTGAAGGATTTTGTTTGGAAGTCAGATGAAGCCATAGCAGAACAAGCTGGAGGTGTTTTTGCTAAAAGTTTCTGGACCGGAGATTTCTCTTACTCACAACAGTAAGGTCATCCTGCTGAATTACAGTGGATGTTTCAGTTAATATAGTTAAATGACAGTTGCACATAGCATCCTTAAGATTTTGACTATCATGTTGTTCTATAGGGTCACCAGGAACAAGTGAATATTGATCAATAAGAATAAGACCGTTCACACATTGAAGATGCATGATGCAGCATTGTGTAGAGTTAGAGAAGAATGGAAATGCACAATGAATGAAATGAAGTCTTTTTCTTAGATACCATTCTGGAGCTCGCAGGCAAACTGCAGATGGTAACCGAAAGACAAGACAATGCTGCACATCCTTTCTCTTTTCTCATTTGACTGCAGGTACCAGTTTAAATCTTAAACCTGAGTGTCTGGTGCGGAAACTCTGTCTGTATAGCAATTGCTAACTAAACATGATGCTGGGTCATGTGTGAGCCTGGCCCCCTCTCTCTCTCTCTCTCTAACCCATACAAGGTCCTAACATTTGCAGTAGAAAGCTTTGTCTGCAATCAAGCAGGCTTCCAAAGCTTTCTCTAGCAACACTTCACCCACCTAGACCCTCCAATCATACGATTGTGAGTGCGGTTCCGCCTTTTCAAACCTTGTCGTAAGCATTGAAGCCCAGAAAAGCCAAGTCATGCAAAGGGCTCAAACGGGTTTTGCCCAATAGTCATGTGAAACTCAATTGGCTCTTCATTCAACTTTTTATGGTTGGAAATCTTGTTGCTTCAAATACAGAAATTAACTGATGTTTGAACCCTTTTTGTTTCTTTTCGCCATACCCAGCATTGCTCTTTCTGATGCTTTCGATATCTCGTATGATTTCATCAGTGCCATCTGAAGATAACCCAAGATTTATTCAGGAATTCTATCTCGATTTCAAGAACAGATTAATGGCGGAACGGACTGTTTTTCTTCTCTCAGTGCATCCAAAGGACATTGCTCATCAGTAGTCCAATGCAGTCACCATTGCATCCCTTCGATTGTCCCTTACAGCGCGAAGTTATCCGATGGGGATCAGTTCTTAAGAATTGAACCCAACGAAGCCATTAAGACAAAACAGAGGCAGATCAATCCATTCTGGTATACAAAAGAAAGCAATGTACAGACAAAAAAGAAGAAGAAAGGAGGGACCCGCCTAGCCTCATCCAGCTCCACCAAGTCCCTGCCTTATCAGCTCGCTGAACTCCTCGTCAGTGCTCTTGAGCATCACCGGCAAGGCCAGCCTGACCCCGCTCTCGACCGCTTCCATGTGCCTCGGCTTTATCCTCTTCTCCAAGCTGAAGGCGAAGTACTGAGGGAAGTTCCTCAGCTCCTCCAGCCTCCCGCCCATCTCCCCGTGGAAATACTCAAGCTTCGGCTTGAAGTTGTTCTCGATGCTGAAGGTGAACAGGGCAGGGCACCGCCAGACCATACGGACCACCTCGTCCCGCGAGAACCCAACGCTCTCCAGGTACTTGAGCTTCGGGATCAGCGTGTTCTCCACGCTGGAGACCAGCAGGATCGGGTCCTGGTAGGCCAGGGCGTGGAGGTCGTCGAAGCCGAGCCTCTGGAGGTAAAACAGAGCAGGCCTCAGCTTTCATGTTTTATCCTTTTTCCTCCCTTCCACTATGCATAATCTGAATCTCAATAAAAAAAAAATCTAAATATATTTCCGGAAGAGATTTCCTTTTCTGCCTCTTAATCTAAATTAGCTCTAAAGAAAGAAATTTCACTTGGCATCATCTAAATCTAAATATATTCATTATCCATACTGTTCTATCGAAAATAGATTTTCCTTTTTGTCTCTCGATTTAAATTAGCTCTAAACCAAGTTCTAATAATTGTTTCAAGTAATCTTAAGTGAATCTATTAGTTCTGAATGCGCTTGGATGACTTAGCAACATAATTTGTATGAGGAAAACAACATTAGCTGGCCAAGCCCGCTGGAGAAACCTTCCTTCTTTTACTTCTAAGATTTCTAGAAGAAAAATAAAAGTAGAAAATAAATGAAAAATAATTTTAAGGTTTTGTTTTGTTATTTTGTCTACGTGTTTTATACTATTGTTCTCTCCTATATTAGAATTTTGAGCTCAATTTGTCCTGCTAGTATCTATAAATTATAGATATCAAAGTAAAATTACTAATATAAGGAAAATACCAATAACATACATTACCATTTATGAACGGCCACTTATATACCTCTGTTTTTGTACAAAACTCAAAAATATACATAAGTGTTACCTTTTTTAGACCATTTTGCACTTTCATATCAATTGTTCTAATGTCTTTTATTCTTATGAAAAGGACATTTTCTTTCCAAAAAACTTGCCCAAATCCTAATTTCTCACACCTATCCAAATCACCAAAATCCATTAGAAAACCAAATCACTCAGCCCTAATCAACATACTAAAATGAGTTTGCAAGGATGTGTAATATGGCCTTTTGATGAGGAGTTTTGCTTAAAGGTATGTAAATAATTTGCAAAAATAGGCATATTTTTTTTATATAAAAATAGGCACATTTAAATGGTCAGTTCTAACCCCAAAAAAATAGTCGATCAAGAGTGAGGTGCATTTAGACATATTTATAATTTTTTAAATATTTATAAGAGCAGGCCGCCTTAAGGAAGAAAATAGTTCTCTACTAAAGAAGATAATATTCTCTATATTTTCTATCAAATAACTATTACATCAAGAAAATTGTTTTCCACTACTATTTTGTCAGTATATCTTACCAATAATAAAACGTTATCTTCCATAGTGTACTTATATAAGGAAAGTACAAAAAAGGAATGCTACTCATGAATCTACACAAATAAAACGTTAACTTCGGTGAATATTGCGTGAGTCTTTCCAAATACGATTTGTTTCCCCAGCGCCCCTATAAGACCCCATAAAACAAAGACGCTCTTCTTCAAAGTTACGGACATACGTTTAGAACAAGAATCAACGTCTTGAAGAGCCTTCGTCAGCAAACGTTGGAGTTTGGTTGCAGTGTCCTTTTTGCTCTTTCTACCAGAAGAAGTCGCTTGTTATTTTTGCTCCTCTTGAGTTGGAAAGACAGTCTGCGGCCCTCTTTGAATTACTCTTCATTGTGCTTCCGTCGTCTGCAAAATCCAGAAAAGATGACTATCGGTGCACCGAGAGATATTCGCTTCGCCCTTTGGATTTCATGCCTGATCCTCCTCATCTCAGGCACTTCAGGCACTGCTGTTAGCGCTCAGTCATATCTTTATACGTGGTGCTCCGGTAGGGGCCAGTACAGTGCCGACAGCAAGTTCGGGGACAACCTCAACCGCCTCCTCTACAGGAGGCTTTTTGACCAAGGACCCGTCTCCGGTTTTTTCAACACCACTGAAGGTGAAGATCCGGACAAGGTTTATGGTCTCTTCCTCTGCAGGTAAATCAGATGAGAAACATAACCCAAAATTCCAACTTTTGAGTAATACGTTTCAATTCTATCCTTGTAACTTCTGGAATCGTCTCACTTGGTACAAAGAATTTTGATAGACCTGATGTGTGTTTGGTTTTCATTGATATCCTCTTCCAAGAGTACGATGATCTTTACGTGACCACTAACGCGACTGTACTATTATTTTTTAGAGGGGATGTTGCTGCCGATCTTTGTCAGGCTTGCATCGATTCAGCAACCAGCAACATCTTAGAAAGATGTCCAAGAGAGAAAGAGGCAATCATATGGTATGACGAGTGCCTCGTGCACTACTCTAACAGATCTTTTTTCTCTACTATGGAATCACTGCCGGCTTTTCTCATGATCAATCATATCATGGTCAATCGCACGGACAATTTAGTTCCTAGCGACCCAATTGTGACGGAAACATTCAAGAACGTGACTGAATTTGTGACAAGAGTGTCAGACGTGGTGAGGAATGTGTCGAGCTTAGCGATCTCCTCAAAGAGCTTGTACGCGACCATGAATATTAATGTCTCAAGATCAGTGACCTTGCATGAGCTCGCACAATGCACCCCCCGATATATCAAAGTCAGATTGTAGCAGTTGCTTATTTTCTGCTATTGTAGAGTTATCTAACATTCTTAGTTTTGGAAGGGGAGGTGCAAGAATCCTTCTGCCAAGTTGTAATGTGCGGTACGAATTGTATGGGTTTTATGGGGAACCTAGACAAGCACCAGCACCTTCTGCAACTAGCAAAACCAGCACTGAAGGTATGAGATTTCTTTCTAAACTATGACCTACGATCGTTCTCTCTTGCTTTCACTGAATTCCTAGTATTATTTACACTTGGTGGAAAAAAAAAAATCTAGAGATTTATGGTATAATTAGATGCAATGATTTACTTTGTCTTGACAGGGAAAAGAGTTGCGCGAGACGCAATTATTGGCTCAATTATCGGAGTAATAATCATCGTGGCTTTGTGCATTCTTTTTAAACATATATTTAAGAAAGGTATGAAATTCATCTTGCTTGCCTTTCGAATGACCATCTTCTAGTCTTTACCTTATGAGATAAGCTCTTGGATTCTCAGATGAGGAAAACAACCAAGAGGAAAACAGCCAAGAGGATCAGTTACTTCATCCGATTCTGATTCAAATGCCATTAGACATTATACGCGAGGCCACTGCGAACTTCTCCGAAGATTGTAAACTTGGGGAAGGCGGGTTTGGCCCTGTGTACAAGGTAAGCAATTTAGTGACCCAACACTTTTTTATGTGGAGACTAGGAAAATCTTCTATTGGTAGCAAACAGGCAGAGTGATTATCCTTAGGATGAAACCAGTCGAATTTCGCAATCAATAGCAGCCCTCAAACGGGGAGTTCGCTACTGACTTTATGATGTTTCAGGGCACATTGGCGGATGGAAAAGAAATTGCGGTTAAGAGGCGTTCAAGAACCTCACGCCAAGGACGCCGCGAGTTCGAGAACGAAGTCAATGTGACTAGCAAACTACAGCACAGGAACCTCGTCCAGTTATTGGGATGGTGCACGGAAGAAGACGAAGAAATTCTGATATATGAATACATGCCCAACAAAAGCCTGGATGTCTTCCTTTTCGGTCTGCAATGAATTTTTTAGCTACATAATTTTAGCTTTATAAGGTTGAGCTTCATCTGAGTCTCTCATCATGGGCAGATCCAGATATGGGGCAATCTCTAGATTGGAAGATGCGCATGAACATCGCCTGTGGAATAGCTCGAGGACTTCTTTATCTGCATGTGGATTCTCGCATGAGAATCATCCATAGGGACCTGAAAGCTAGTAATATTTTGCTGGACTGCGAGATGAATCCAAAGATATCTGATTTTGGGTTGGCAAGTATCCTCGTTGAAAATCAAGACGAGGCCAACACAAGCAAGGTTGCTGGAACTCCGTAAGTGATTTAATGTCTGTTACATGTTTCAATGATTCACTAGGCCAACAAAGAACTCTGATGATGAGCTCAATAATACCAAAATGAGCACTTTCATATTTCAGAAGTTCCATATAGAAAAATACTTTTCTTTGTTTCTCACTTCTAACTAATTGCTCTTCATCCCTTAATTCTGGTTAGTGGATACATGGCACCCGAGTTTATCTCGGGAGGACAACCTTCCATAAAATCCGATGTCTTCAGTTTTGGAGTTCTCTTGCTAGAGATAGTAAGCGGGAGAAAGAGTATGGTTTCTCACCTCCGAGAGCAGGTTGAAAGCCTACGCACCCTTGTATGTTCCTAGCCACCATCCCAATGGCTGTCCTTATTTATATTCCTTTGCTGAATGACAGGCATTGAATTTGGAGTCTGAAGGTCGAGAGTCGGATCTTATCGATCCTATAATAAGAGAGTCGTGTGATGAAGACGAAGCGGTAAAATGCATACGCATCGGTCTATTGTGCACTCAAGATGATCCGGATGATCGACCGACCATGTCGGTGGTGGTTCGTATGCTAGGAGGTGATGGAATCCCAGATGGACCACCGCAGCCTGCAATCTCAGTTGGGAGAGATCTGCCAACAGTCGATCCCATTGGTTTGATTCACAATGCTTCCACAATCAATGAAGTAACACTTTCAGATGTTTTGCCTAGGTGACCAAGAACAATCAGCAAGTCTTCCATTTGATTTATCTTTTCTTCTATGGAAATTCTATTAGGGTTGATTACGATATTTCAATTTTTTTTTTTTGGACTATGAATATATCTTTGTTATTGTCATGACGGCAATTTCATATAAGCAACTAGTTAGCTTACTACATGAGTTATGAAATGGCTTGTGCTGGGAGGGTCCTATTGCACACAAAGTTCTGTCATGACGGCAAAAGAATAAAGAAAGACCGACTGGTTTATAGTCGCGCATGACCTCACTCGCCCACCAATGCAGCATAACCACAGAAGCATTGGCCAAGGCTGGCCTTATCTGATCTGGCTTCTCCAAGTCACATTCCACAACTTCAAGCATCTCTACGGCTGGGCTAAAAACCAGAAAATAGCTGTTATTTGTTATCACGGAGTATCTTATAAGCAATGATGGATTTATAGCACTCTTCTTTCCCCTAAAAATTCCACTTTGAATTATTAGAAAGAAAAAAAAACAGAACATAAATCCCAGCTTTCCACATTTTATTTTCTTGTATTTAAGCTCCTCCTTGGTGTCATCCCCCTCAAACTTCATCTGTTTAACACTCTGCAAGATGTTTGTCATTAACTGAATCATTATAGCAGAAAACTGGCAAGCTATGGAGAGCAAATTCAGATCAATTAAAACTTCTACCTGCTCAAGAGCTACTGCTCTTTCAGCACTTCACACACCAGCTCTGACTCAATATCCTAATTTCAAAAGCTCCCTAAAGAAGAATCCATCTCCACGATCAAACCAGAGTAAGGTATAAAACAGTTCGCATTGGAAGTGTTAGATCTGGAAAGCAACCTCACAGTCCGTGATCCAACTTTTCCAATGGCACCAGCAACAAATACAAGACCCTCATCTTTCTCATCAACATTACTTGGTATTGCTTCAGTTGTCACAGAGCTCGAGCTCATTCTGGTCGCACCTACAGATTGATGAAAACTAGTTATCATAGTGCAGATAGCTACATAGGATAAGACACGATACTTCCAATGAGGTCAGTGCTATTAGTCTAGTTCTGGCCAAAAGAAACCCACAATACCATTAGTCTTGCTTCTCTAATCTTATTAATGACTTCAATATCTAGTCCAGAAAATGATGCCCAAATCTGCCGCCAGTGCAATATTGCATACAAACAAGAGACCAATACACTCAGCAATGAAACAAATAAAAAAATGCATATGGCCTGGCAGGGATGGGTGACATTCGAGTCGTGATACTGAAATAGAAGCCTGCATTTCCAGTTACATGCCCATTTAAGCATTATGCCAATTAAAAGTTTGGACTCTAACTGCAATCCTACATGCTAGGATTGGAGAATTGGCATTCCTCACCTCACCAATCCATGATATCATAAACATCCACCACATAAAGACTATGTCCATCAACCCCATACAATCAGCCTTCCCAAGATTGCCATCAACCACAACTCCTTCACCACCCATTCCACCAGCAACAATGCCATTATAAAGGCCACTACCCTCCGCTACCATTACCACGCATTGCTTCTCCCCAATGTAATCACATACCGCCACTTCAACCAAAGAACAAACCACATTCAGGTCCATCTTATTACTTATTAAATCAATTAGCATTACCAATGCAGGTCCAAAGTAGAACAAAGTACAGACTACACTACACTGTTGGACTTCACTATCTCATCAGCCAAACAATTTCCAAATGCCACTTCCAAATATCACGTAACCCCCAGACACAACCCAGTATCCCAAAGCACACACTGCTTCCATATCCCATCGAAAACTACTTCTTCCTCGATCAGAATGACACCTCCACAAACGACATTGTGCTGAACCATCCATCTTCCTTCCAAGCTCCTGCGCAAAACGTCAGCGAAGCGAAGCCCTCGCGTTTTTGGGCGAAAAGAGGAAAAGGGGTCAAGAGATAATCGGCAGAACAGCCATACGGACCTGAAGCTAGAGCTCTGAGCTCAAGGGGCTAATTATGCAAATCAGAGTAATTATTCCCAAAAACCAGCTCACGCAGACTCTCTCTCTCTCTCTCTCTCTCCTCTCACTTCTCTCCGCCGAAGAACCTCCCCGGTCATCACCGAGCCATCTCCTCGGCCGTCGATACTTGCCCGCCTCCTCCATCATGTCCCCCGTCGACGCCAATCCCACAATCTGGGGCCTCATTTCGACCTCGAGGCGGCGGCGGCGGCCAGGGTTGAGCGGGCCGGTGCTCCGCTCTCTCTCCCCCTCCGGTGGCCTTACGCACCGCCGCCCTCCTCCTCCACCTTCGCATCCTGCGCCTCCGCCACCACCTTCACCTCCTTCTTCCACAGATCTGCCTTCCCGATGCGCGTCAACCTCCACTACCCTACGCAGCACTCTACTTCCATCCGCTTCTCTCTCGACCGCCCGACTTCGCAGTGCATCGGCGGCCAGCTCGTCAGGTTGAGCAGCTAGAAGCAGGCACCGCGGAGGACTTGTAGTGCTCACGACGACGCATCCCGGCTCGTTCCCATGCAGCTTGCCCAAGAGCTGCGGATCCCCGAGCGCGAGCGTCAACTCCGCACTGTTGTCAAGCAGTGTTTTCCTTTTTAAGTGAGTTAAAGAGCGGGCAAAACGAAGACAGAAAATTAGCTCCATGGGTTGGGGCTGGTAAACTAAATGGGTCAAATATGGGTATGTGTAAACCCATATAGACCCATATAAATTTAGGCTCAGATATCTTAAACCCATTTTCACCCATTTGTAAAACTTTAAGTAACCCTTTTGTGACCTGATCCCCAAAAAATGAGTCAAAATATGGACAGCCCTTGTATATATACGTATATAGAAATTAAAACATAATCTCTTCCACATATTTCTTATCTTAGTATTAGAGCTACACAATCTCCAGCAAATTTCAAGCGCACCAAGTGCAACACACCCGATCTCGTATAATTCATTTTTGTAATAATTACTAATATCCCTTTCTTAAGGTCGATTCTTAATATTTTCATCACATTCACATAGACGTTGGCCTATTGCTGTGTAACCTACATATGTCGACTTTCTCTCTTCAACACATCAAATCATTTTTTTTTTATCTTTTCTCACGACACTATTTGGTTTCTTCTTCGTCAGCTTGAGTATGAGAGGTTGGCAAAGATAACTAGGTTTTTTTTAGTTTGATCTTGATTGTGAATATATATATCTCCCTTGATTGTGGTATTTTTCATTGATTATAATCAATATCATAAGTCGGCCTCAGTTTATTTTGCATGTATCTTCACATGTTTCATCATATTCACTTGTCATTTCTCATTCGGTTTGCATGTGAGAGGGGTGTTGAAATGTCACACTTTGCTTGACTATGGAGCTTATATGCTTGTTATATACTTGTGATCTATCTCCAATTATTCTATTAAAATTTTGAGTTCAGGATTTTCTAATCATGATGTTTGAACTCTTTCGTGACAACCATATCTTAATCCTTGATTTATGCAATCATCAATTAATAATTTTAAGGGATAAAAGCCTGCTCATTAGTCGTCTTTCACCTCTTATATTCTAGAAGAGTGATACATCTACTTGCTTGAATAATATGTCGGATTTTGTAAATACTTCGTCTATGCATTCATACATAAATTCTACAATCTTCCTTTGTCATATTAATTAAAATATCATGTGAGAAGAATGTAGAATATTTAAATACTAAACAACGCCAATCTTTCCAAAATTTTATTTTCCTTTCCTATTATATATATTTTTTCTATGCTTTAATTTTAGATCAAAGTTTAGTTTACACATTGGAGGGGGCGAAGGAGGGCTAGAGTATTTATGTATCAAATCATGCCTTCGTCAAATAACTTATATTTTAGAATAATTGAATTTGGTCTCATAAAATTTTATAAAGAGAAATACCAAGCCGGGCAAATTTACTAAAACCGTATTAAATGTATTAGTCTATAATGTTTTGATCCAATCTGTTGGTATCGTTCTATCTTTAGTTCATGTCACTTGAAATTATTTGGGACGCATCAAAGATTTCTCAACATCATTTGATCATCGGAGTTGAGCCCTAAATGATAATAGAGAAATAATTGAAGGAATCTAAAAATGAAGATCGGAAATTTATTTTCCTCCTTCCTACTTCCTTTTTCTCGGATGGGTTAGTTTGTCTCGTTTGGATGTAATTTAGTAGCTTTGTATGGGACAAATTAGAAGAATGTTTCTAGCAACTAACAATCATCTAGATAATCCTCAAATGCCAAGTAAGCCTTAAATTTTTCGTGGAAAAGAGAGCATTATTACATTTTTTTATATTCGTACATTTGATTTAATGCTCACAAGTTAAGCTTATAATTCATAAACTAGAGGATTGCCAATGGGTAATATCGAGGGTTATAATACTTTCTCTTAGCTGAACGAAGAGGGAAAAAAGAATCTTAGAAAAGGGACAAACACATCTCAGCAGCTACATCATATTCAAATGATCCAATTATACTGTAAATCTCCTCTGACTAATAGAATTAGGCACAACAAAATGTAAAATTAAGAATGCATTTGCATAACAATCTCAATACTACTACAAAAACCGAGTAAGATGACAATTTTTTTTGTCAACTTAAAATTAAGAATAGAAAAATTATCAAAAAAGTCATAAATATTGCAATTGTGCCAATCCTATTATAAACCTTTTTTGGGTCAATTTGTATTTGTGTCAATTTGGCCAATTTTGGCTATAAACCATTGACAAAGACATATACAGTCTTAAGTCATGTGACCAGTGCTGACGTTGACAATTTTTAATAATATTTTAATATTTTTCCAATAAATTTTTTTCTTTCTTTTTCTTTTTCTTCCCCCTTCTTCTAGCTAATCACTAGACCTTGGCAACCAACCATAGGTGAGGGCTAGCGAGATCGGGTGAGCCTTGCCTAGCCCTCTAAAGCTCACCAAAGGTCATGAGGTTGAGGCGAGGCCACAGGGTCCGGTGGTGGCTTTAAGCACGCAATAGTGACCAACCATGGATGATCTAGAGATTGAAGATAATGAAACAATAAGATGATCGGGTTGAAGATGTTCTATATTCCAGAGGCTAAAGACAATCTATAGAAAAGAAACGAAAAAATTTGAAAATAAAAATTGAAAAAAATATCAAAACATTATTAAGAAATTATTCACTTGTCATTTCTCATTTGATTTGTATGTGAGAGGGATGTTGAAATATCACACTTTGCTTGACTATGGAGCTTATATGCTTGTTATATACATGTGATCTATCTCCAATTATTCTCTTAAAATTTTGAGTCGAATTTTCTAACTTCATGATTTAATAAAATAGAACGATAATCATGATGTTTGATCTCTTTCTTGACAATCATATCTTAATCCTTGCAATCATCAATTAATAATTTTAAGGGAAAAAGCTTTGTTATTGGTCGTCTTTCACCTCTTATATTCTAGAAGAGTGATACATCTACTTGCTTGAATATTATGTCAGATTCTGTAAATACTCCATCGATGCATTCATACATAAATTCTATAATCTTCCTTGGTCATATTCATTAAAATATCGTGTGGGAAGAATGTGGAGTATTTAAATACTAAACAACACCAAAGCAAAAAATCCTGAATTTAAATCTTTCCAAAAGTTTATTTGCCTCTCCTATTATGTTTTTTTTTTTTTCTATGCTTTAATTTTAGATCAAGGTTCGGTTTACACGTTGGGGGAGGGAGGGAGGGAGGGGGAGGAGGATTAGAGTATCTATGTGTCAAATCATATCTTCATCAAATAACTTAAATTTTAGAATAATTGAATATGGTCTCATAAAATTTAATAAAGAGAACTACCAAGCCAGGCAAACTTACTGAAACCATATTAAATGTATTAGTCTATAATGTTTTGATTTAATCTTGTTGTGTCTTTCTCTCTTTAGTTCATGTCACTTGAAATTATATTGGGATGCATCAAAGATTTCAAAACAGCATTTGATCATCGGAGTTGAACCCTAAATGATAATAGAGAAATAATTGAAGGAATCTAAAAATGAAGATCGGAAATTTATTTTCCTCCTTCTTGCTTCCTTTTGCTTGGATGGGTTGGTTTGTCTCGTTTGGATGTAATTTAGTAGCTTTGTATGGGACAAATTAGAAGAATGTTTCTAGCAAGTAACAATCATCTAGATAATCCTCGAATGTCGAGTAAGCCTTAACATTTTCCATTTTTTTCGAAAAGAGAGCATTACATTTTTTTTATATTCATAAATTAGATTTAATTCTTACAAGTTAAGCTTATAATTCATAAACTAGAGGATTGTCTATGGGTAATATTGAGGGTTATAATACTTTCTCTTTAGCTAAATGAAGAGGGAAAAAGAACCTTAGAAAAGGGATAGACATGTCTCATTAGCTACATCATATTAGAATGATCCAATTATACTGTTCATCTCCACTGACTAATAGAATTAGGCCCAACAAAAAGTAAAATTAAGAATGCATTTGTATAACAATCTCAAAACTACTACAAAAACCAAGTGAGATGTCAATTTGTCCCGTCGACTTAAAATAATTTATAGGAAAATCACCAAAAAAGTCATAAATATTACAATTGTGTTAATTCAGTCATAAACTTTTTTTTTTACCAATTGAGTTCTCGATCTTTTTTATTTATGTCAATTTAGTTCTTTTGGTCAATTTTGGCTAGAAATCATTGACATAAACACGGGCCATCTTAAATCATGTGATTTGTATTGATGTTGATAATTTGTAATAATATTTTAATATTTTTTGCATTATTTATTTATCTTTTATTATATTCTTTTCTTTCTCTTTTTTTTTTTTCTCCCTTCTTCTTCTTCTTCTAGCCAATCATTAGACCTTGGTAACTGGCCATAGGTGAGGGCCAACTAGGTTAGGTGAGCCTTGTGTAGCCCTCTAGTGCTTGCAGAGGTCGTGAGGTTGAGGCAAGACTGTAGGGTCTGATGGTGGCTTCAAGCACATGACAATGACCAACCATGGATGATCTAGAGATTGAAGATAATGAAATAGTAAGACAATCGAGAGGTTGAAGATGATCTATGTTCTAGAGGTTGAAGATGATCTATAGAAAAGTAAGAAAGAAAAATCAAAAATCAAAAATGAAAAAAATATCAAAATATTATAGGGAAATTATCCATGTTAGCGTGGACTGCATTATATAGAATGGTTAGTGTTCATGTTAGTGATTTCAGTCAAAATTGACTAAATGACATAAAAGCAAAATTTTTATGACTTAATTAGCCAAAAAAAAAGTTTAGGATTAAATGTGTACAATTTTAATAAGTTTAGGACTTTTTTGCTAATTCTCCCGATTAAGAATACAAATGCATAAGATGACAATTTTTTGGTCACCTTTAAGGCAACGAAAAAAGATACCTAAGCCGCTAATTTTTTTTTTTCAATTGCCTTGGGTACCAACCGTGACAAATTTATGAACAACAACGTTTATTATCTTTGTAAAGGAGACAAAAAGATTAGTTGTTTAAGGTTAATTTTTAGGCCAAATAGGCAGCAGAGGTGACAAAAACTTGTTAAGTTTATCTTATGGGCTTGGCATGCCGACGAATATTTTCATCTTCATCACCTTCTTAGACATTGTTCGTTTCTTTTGGACACCTGGGATCTCGAGGCAGAGGATCTTCTCGTTGAAGGGAAGGGAGATGCGCGGGGTTGTCGGGGGTGTAGAGGGCGTGCTTGTGGAGGAGACTCTCGGGAGGGCTTTATGGCCAATTGGGTTGTGGTGAAGGTGGAGCCGGAAGCTGATGGTGGTGGCAGTGGCGGTGGTGGCGGCCATGGCGACGGTGGTTGTGGTAGTGATGGGTTTGGGGACGAGCGGCGAACAGGAGAGTTTAGTTTTGGCTACAAGCACGTTTCCGGCGAAGTGTTTTTCCCTTCTTTTCTGATTCAAGTCCAAAAACGAGAAAAGATTTTATGTGATGAATATATCACTTTATGATAATGATGTGATATAATCAATCAATCGCCCATTGTCATCATGTGTACATATATATCTTATTTGTAATTTTTAAGTGACGTTTGGCTTGTCATGTAAAATATCATCCCATGCAAGTGAATAAGTATGATAATTTCTTCCTAGAGTATCCCAAAAGTCGTCGTCACCTTTCAATTTCAAATAATTGAATTTATTGGCTATTTATTATGATTAATACCATGAAAAATCTCAAAATGATATACTTGTGATAAATTTACTCTAAATCGGTATATTTGTAACAAATTTATCATTAATGACTATAAAAATTAGACCTATGACAAATTTACTAAAAACTAATACATTTGTGACAAATATATGATCTATTAAATCTTATTGTTGACACCTGGATTTCGCTGACCCCTTTTTAAATACCCATTTATTTTGGATATATATAAATACATATTACTTCATAGGATAAAAAAAAAAAATCGAGTGGGCTGACATAGTCCAGCCCATCCCTTCACTCTTCCAGCCCATCTATGTATTTCTTTCAGCCCACCAGAATTACTGAAGAGCCCAGACCAGCCCGTCGCCGATCTTTGCTTAGCCCATCTCCTTTCTTTTTCCAAAGCCCATTAAGGTTTAGACAAGCCCAGCCCTTCAGGATTTTTTCCTCTCTGGACCCTTCCCTCTTCCCTCACAGGGACCAGAGGAGGGGGGGAGACGGACACGCAGACACAGGCACGCAGAGAAAGAAGGGAAGGAGGCTGCAGAGACGGACGGACCAGCGGAGGAGAAGACAGCAACGACGCCGTTCGGACGCGACTCCCGGCCGCGGTGACGTCGACCGCGTGACGCCAGCAAGGGAATCTTCCCTTGGTGCGCGGTCACGCGGCGTGGGAGGATGATGATCTCCGGTGAAGGTGGTTCTGGGTTTTTGGGGGAGGCTGAACAGAAGTGCCAAGCCGAGAGAAAGGGCTGAGACAGAGAGAGAGTGTTTCGACGAGTGCGCGGTCCGAGAGAGAAAGGGGGAGAAAACGCAGAGAGACGCGAGTGGGTTTTCTGGTTTTCAGAGGGAAGAATCGGCGAGGGGGTGGTGTTGGCGAGAGCAGATCTGAGAAAAGGGGCTGAAGAAGAATAACCGAAGGAAAAGAAAAGAAAAAACAAACCGGAGACAGAGAAGAGAGACGAAAGGGAGGAGCAGCGAAAAAAGAGAAAACGCAAGAGGGGGAGAGCTCGGAGAGACGGAGCAGAAGAACGGAGGTGGCTTTTCTGGGTTTTCTCTGTGGTTGAGCCGTTCTTTTCTTCAGTTCGTGTGACTCCATGTGCCACTACCGCTTCCGATGACGAGGAGGAGCTCATGCAAGCACCGGCACCGGCCCGCAATGTCCCTGCTGCTTGTGCTGATCCGAGAAGACCCACATCGTGACGACAAAGCTGTTCGTGATCTTGCGACGAAAAACCTGTAGCTGCTCCATCTCAATGTCGACGACCTTGCTGGCCTAGCGTCACACTGGGACCGAGCGCCCCCATGAAGTTGCGGGCCACCAATGATATAATGGAAGCAGCAAATTCCTCTACGAAGTGGAGGAAAGGTCCATCCTCGAAAAAGAAGAAAAAGAAGCTGACTGGAGGTGTGAGATTCTTGTTGAAGAAAAGAGAGAGTCGGAAAAGAACAAGAAGAAAAGAGGATGAGAAAGGCTTCTGGAGAAATTCAACAATTCATCAGTCGACGTCCATCGCAGCCGAACGCCGTCTCCGTCGATTTTGGTTGCTGCAACTTTTTCATGAACGAAGGTAAATATCCTCTACTTGCTCAAACCGAAATTGTACTCCAGTTCATGTTTACGTTTCGAACATGATGCTGCTGAGATAATCTGAAGAAGACTTTCATTATTCGTAATGGCCGAGAATGAGCTGTTTGTCCTAGATCTGCATGTAGACGTCGCGGATGAATTGTACATAACCTGTTTGATTAAATGCCTCATAGGCAGGAGCAGAAAATGATTTGCCATCTTGTTCAAATATGAGAATGTGTCGATGTAGGTTGATTATTGTCGATTGATTTTCTAGCCTTTAGGTTCGATATCAGTCATATTTCATTCTTACCACGACAACATCCACAATCCACCCGCTTCTCGTGTTCCCTTTTCACATCTTTGCGTCGTCACCGATGGCACTATTCCGGAGGTCAATCGTGGAGGTCCAGAGATAAGAGACAGTGAAGAGTGGGCGTCTAATATGCTGTGATTACCTGCTGAGATAACTATCCTTCATTCCTTCATTCATGCGTTTTCGTTTTAGAATGTTGAGTCTTGATCGAAGATCTGTGCGACCTTGGCAATGGTGGTGTTTTCGGGAAGTAAATGAGTCGAGGAAGAAGATGAAGCAGGAGGGAAAGGACAAAACAGAAAAAGACAATAATAAAAAAATTGAAAAAAAAAAGACAATAATAAGAAAATTGAAGAAAAAAAGACAATAATAAAAAAATCGTCGAATAAGGACCAGGCAGAGGGTTTTGATACGGGCTGGGCTTAAAGCTTTTGTAAGAAGATTGAAATGAGTTGATTTGTAAACCTTTCTTATTATGGGTCAATTTAATTGGAAAACAGGGCCGGCCCGATCCTTAGTCCAACCGGGTCCAGGTCGGTTTAGTAGGGCCGGGTCTCCTGACCCGGTTTTTTAATAAAAAAATTTTCTAAAAAAAATGCAAAAATTCAAAATTTATATTAAAAATATTTAAAAAAATAAAAAAATTTCGAAAATCCTTAAAATTAATTTTTTAAACCCGGAAAGGTTTTGAAAGTTTATTTTTTTTTTTTTATTTTTTTATAAAAAATCCGAATATTCAAAATTCAAAAAAATTATAAAACATTAGAAAATTCCAAACAACATTAATAAATGTCTTTTTTAAAAATTCAGAAAATTCAGAAAATATAAAAAATCTTGAAAATTGTTTTTTTTTTTTTTTAATTTCGGAAAATTAGAAAATATTAAAAAATGTTAAATATATAAAAAAATTCATAAAAAATTCATAAAAAATTCAGAAAAATCAGAAAATTGGAAAAATTCCTGAAAAGGAAAAAATCCAAAATTGAATAAGCCTTTAGGGCTCTACAATAGGTTTTTTCTTGGTTTACGTTATGTTTTTTCCTTTTCCTTTTTAAGGACAATGTTAGGATATTCCCGTGTCTTGTTTTGTGATGCTATTTTGGATGTTATTTCCTTATTTTAGAAAGGTTAGGATAAACCTTAGATTTCTCGAATATGTTTTCATGACTTTATTAGCACATAATTAAGTTAGGTATTGAAAGGGCGTTAGTCGTATAATTAGCGTAATCAAATCCTTGACCCTAGACTCTCTTGTTGCGTAGAAAGTGAGACATGCTCCCATGCCTCACTTGATTTTTAGTCGATCCTAATAGATTAGTGGCGATTCTTTATTAGAAAATTTCATGAATACCCAACGTCGCACGGGATATAGGCTTGGGAGAGCCCAAGTTAATGAATGACCATTAGTCCTAAATTAACAATACCCCTAAACCTATTTTATACATTTTTCGTCCCCCTCGGGACTTTGAAAAGTTTTAAATTAGGTTGCGACACTTATTAATACTACAAAAAATCACAAAACTGGTAAAACTATGATAGACAAAGAGTAAAGTCCCAAAATGGTATATCATTCAACTGTCACATATTATTCAACTAACCAATTTGACAGTAAAATTTATCGGAAATTAATAGAGGGCATATTTGTCACAAGTGTACCAATTTAAATTTTTGTAGCAAAAAATTAATTTAAAATAAATTTATCATCGTTATATTGATTTGTGATTTTTTTTGTGATATTAATCATTTTTTTTATCATTTGCCAGTTACAAGTGGAAATCACTGTCAACCACTAGGTTCCACTATCGAAATGTCGTTGGGATTGGTAAACAAAAAATAAGTGTGTGCGCAATTGCGTTGTGGACACAAAAAAATCATAATTGAAGTGCTTAATTTCTACTTGATTTAATCAAGGAAATAGAAATGATTTTGTAATATTAAGCGGTATCATCAAGCAATGTGTGTGAATGACTTACTAGACCTGTTTGTTGGGCGAGTCTAGGTAGGTTTGGGTTAGATCCGGTTTGGACTTCTTGAGATCCTACCAAGGCTCGCCCAAGCGAAAAACATGAGTAGGCTAAGCCCCCTTACTGAGCCCATTCTTAATTTTAAGGTTTTAAGCTATGAATAAATGAAAAATAGCTTAGGATTCAGTGTTATCTTATTTTATTACTTTACCTATGAATGTTATACTATATTATCTCTCCTATTTAGAATTTTGGACTTATTTGATCTTACTAGTGTTCATAGATTGTAAATGTCCGAGCAAAATTATAAATAAAAGGGAAAAAAAAAACTAAAAACATATCACACTTTTCATTTGGGGATTGCTTATGTGCCTTTGCTTTTCGAATATACCAAAAACATTTGAATTTTACATTTTGGAGACTAGTTTGCACGTTCCCAACAAAATCTTTATGTTCTATTTGCGAGAAAATTATTATCAATTCAAAATGTCTATTTGCAAATCATAATTTCTTACGTCCACCCATATCATTTAAAACAATTAAGAACCAAACCACTTAGACTCTAAGCAAGATGCTAAAAAACATTGCAAGAAAGGGAAATTTGATTTTTTCAATGTGGATTTTACTTAGAGATACATGAATGGTAATTGCAAAAATAATGGTAGGTATGAAGACCATCATGAGGTCAAAAGTGAGGTATTCTTTTGGCATTTCACCTTAATTAAACTTATTTTGTAATTTTTTTGTAGTAAGGACAAGAGAGGAACGGGTCGGGCCTCAAGGCCCTTGCCCAGCCCTAGCCCACTTGCTAATCGAACTTGTTCAAGCCTACCTAGTAGGCTTTTTGAATTTAATTTAGCCTACTTGTTGATCAGGCCTATTACTCACATCATATTATATTAAAAAAATTACTATTCCTAGTCAATCATATCAAGCCAAAATAGGTGTTGACATTCGAATTTTCATCGATGTTCTAAGTATCCATTTATTTTACAAAAATATAAAAATATATAAAAATATACAAACAAAAAGAAAATATATACATAAAAAGTAAAAAACATATAAAAAAAGATAAAAAAAATGGTAATAAAATTCGGAACCCACTCTCTTTAGCAAATTTCGGGCCTGCCAAGCCCACGCGGGCAGCCCTTTTTTCCCCTAGCCCATTTCTCTTATGTTCTCAGGGCCAATTTAAGCCCAAGAGAAGGGAAAATCTACCTCGAATTTTTTTTATGTCGAAAAAACTCCACATCAGTTTCAAATCTGAGTTTAATTCCATATCATCGGCCATTGAAGAAGCTTGGTTGAGGAGAAAAACCAGGGAGGAAAATCAGAGAGGAAAGAGGGAAGAAAAGAAGGCGTGTCGTTCATCGAGGAGGAAGGAAGCTTGGCCGAATGTCTCTGTCTCCGGTCATTCTCGTTTGGCCGGAGAAGATCTTGCCCGACCCACGACCGCCGTTTCTGTCCACGGCTGAGCGGAAGCTTTTAGGCTCAATCCCTGGACGAGAAAGACGGCAGCTCGTTCTCTGTCGAAACTTCGCCAGTGACCGCGCGACTGCAGGAAAGCTCGTTCCCGGGTGCGTTATTTTTTGGCCGAGAAAGGAATGATCTAGAGTGGTAAAGTCGCGAAGCAAAATATCCGAGAATAGGGCTGATTTGATGAAGAACGTTGTGGTATGAATGTCTGTATGCTTTATATTGATCGAGAGTTGCATCCAGGTCGAATAGGAGTTCATGTCTCAACTGTGCATCATGTGTTTGATGAAATGTCTAAGAGAATACCGAAAGAGCAATGCATATTTAAACTTGATCGGTTCATATTTACATCTGATTCCGGCGTTTGTTCTGGGTTTTCATGCGATTTCTCGGAAACAATCCGTCGTCACCGAGTCTGCAGCTTCGCCGGACGTTCACTCCCCTCACCAGCGAAGCCAGTGGTTTGAGGCCACACTAATTAGGCTACTCTTCCTCATACTAATGTATTCATGCTTGCTTGTTTGTTGGATTGCTGGCTTTAGAAGTTTTGGTTCGGTAGGTTTTTATTTCTTTAAATTTTGTGGTCGCTGGATTGAGCGGCCGGAGATGATGGACGTCGGTCGGAGTAGATGGCCGGCGGTCGGTAGGGGTTCGGCGGCGCTGTGGGTGCCAGAAACGACACACGTGGAAGATGATAGGTCGCTCAAGGAAGAAGAAGACGCCGTGAGGTCGAAGAAGATGGGCAGAAAAAAAAAAAAAAAAAAAAAGAGGGAGAAAAGGAAAAGAGAAAATAAGAAAATCAAGGAAAATACAGAGAAAATTCTGTGCTAAACCGAACGGGTCGTATCTGGATATTCGGGTCGGGTTAATGGTCTGACCGGGTAAATCTAGTCCGAACTCCATTCCCCGAATTTAATAATAATAATAATAATAATAATAAATAAATAAATAAATAATCATTAAAAATTCTTAGAAAAACCCTAAAAATGTTAAAAAATTTGGAAAAGTCCTTAAAAATATAAAACAACTCAGAAAATTCGAAAATATAAAAAAATAGAAAAAAATTTAAGAAATCGTTAAAAATTTGGAGAATCAGAAAATTCATAAAAACTTATAAAATTCAGAAAATTATTAAAAAAGTAAAATTCAGATCATTAAAAAACTCAGAAAATCCAGAAAATTAAAAAATATTAAAAAATAAAAAAAACCCAGAAAATTGGAAAAAATTTAGTAAGAACTTGGAAAATCCTCAAAAATATTAAAACCCAAAATTGGACAAGCTTTTAGGGTTTTACAATAGGGTTATCTCAATAAAAAAATCTAAATATATTCATTATCTATGCTACTCTTTTGGGAAGAGATTTCCTTTTTTGTCTCTTAATCTAAATTAGCTCTAACGAAAGAGATTTCACTTGGCATCATCTAAATTTAAATATATTCATTATCCATATGTTGACACCCTAATTTTTGTTTACATGTTTTAGTTGCTTATTTATTTTGCTTATATTTATAAAAAATTGAAATTTCGAAAATAAAAAAAAAAAAAAGAGGGGAAATTCGGTTGGTGGGGTGACCGTGGCCTTGCCCTTTTGCTCCCATTTTATCTTAGCCCAGCCCATGTCTCTCCATTTTTTTACACATCCAGGCCCATCACCTCCCCCTTTTGATTCTCTCTTCTTCTTCCACGCGCGGCAGCAGGACTGCAAGAGGAATTAAAAAAAGAAGAAGCAAGTTGCAGAATGGGCAGAAGATGGAGAAGGTCAGACGGGTGGTGGTTAGGTCGGCAAAGTCAGGCGGCAGGAGGAGGTCAGACGGCAGCAGCATGTTGCCGAGGATAAGGGCAGGGGCAGCAGCAAGTGAGGAGGGAGGGAGAAGAAGAGACGAAGAGAGAGAGAGCTCGAGAGGAAGAGGGGGACGAACGGAGGGTGATAATGAGCAGCTCGTGAAAGGTTCTTCAGGGAAAGATCCGAGAAAAACTGAAAAAAGAAAGGAGACCGAGAGAGAGCACGGGAACACAAAAAAAACAAGAGAGGAGAGGAGTCCGGAGACCGGGCGAGCGACGGAAAGAGACCGAGAGACCGAGAACGAGAGATCAAACGCCGGAAGAGTGTTTGAACGCCGCCGAGCCCGTTCGTCGGCCCGCTGTCCGCCGTGACGCCTCGCCCGAAAGGTAGGTTTCTCTCCCGCCTATTCCCATTTTTGCTGAACGAGGCGGCGGGCCGAGCTCGCGTCGGCGGTTCGCGCGAGCCCCGGCCCTTACCGCCCCTCTATCTTGTCGACGCGAGCTTCGGCCCTTACCGCCCCTCTATCTTGTCCTTGCTTCATTTTGACATGATTTCCGAAGCTCCCTAGCGAATGCAATGCTCGGTTAAGCCCGATGTTTTCGAATCTAGTAATGCCCCGTAGATGTTTGATGAAATGTCTAAATGAAACCCAGAAAATTTCATGGTTCAATTTGTCCTAGATAACCTGGTTTCGTAGATTTTTGCCGTATATTGGTTACTCTCGTGTTTCCCTTAGGATTACACCTGTTTTTCGCGAGATTTCCGTGCATTTTGAGTCGAAGGGAGGCGTCTTTGGTTTCCGGTGAAGGGGAGTGTTGAGGGCCGCCGGAAGTCGTCGGCGGCGGTGGCGGCGGCGTTCGCGTCGGTCGGACGAAAGACCGATGCCGTGACCCCACGATGACCCGATTGGGATAGGTAGACGGCGCGGCGGTGTAGCGCGGCGGAGTTGCAGGAGTTCCGGCGAAGAGGGAGAGAGCGTCGGGAGGAAGAAGAAGACCTACGGAGAAGAGAGAGAAAATGCATGCAGAAAAACCAAATAAAAAAAAAAAGAAAAAAGGGGGGCCGGGCCGAGAATTGAATAGGAGTGAGGCTGGGCTGATTTCGAATGGGCTTAGGAGGATTTTGGGCTGAAGTTTTTAGAATGGGAGATGCTTTCCTTTTTTATTCCTTTAACTAATGGGCCATTTTAAAATTTCAACCGGGCCGTTCGGCCAGCCCGTTTGTTCCCCTGGCTCGGCCCGAGAGGGACCGGGTCGGTCTAGTAGGGCCGGGTCACCCGACCCGGTCCGAATAACTTTCTAATTAATAAAAAAAAAAAAAAAAAAAAAGAAATCGAAAAAAAAATTCGAAAAAAAATTAAATATTAAAAATACTAAAAAAAATCGAAAAAATCATCAAAAAACAAAAATGCTTGGTTTTAATTTCAGAAAGGTTTTTAAAGTTTATTTTTAATTTCATTTTCCTTCTTCTTCGAATATTAAAAAATTAAAAAAAAATTAAAAAAATTAAAAAGCATAAAAATTCAGAAAAATCATAAAAAATTGCAAAAATTCAGAAAACCCTTAAAAAAAAAAATCAAAATCAAAAATTGAATAAGCCTTTAGAGTTATGCAATAGGGCTTCTCTCCTGTGCCTTGTTTTGTCACGATTTTTGGATGCTATTTCCTTACTGCAGAACGGTTATGACAAATTTTAGATTTCTCGAATAGATTGCCATGGCCTCATCAACATACAATTAAGTTAGGTACCGAAAGGGCGCTAGTCACATGATTAGCGTAATCAAGTCCCCGACCCTAGATTCTCTGGTTGCGTAGAAAGTGAGGCACGCTCCCATGTCTCGCTTGGTTTCTAGCCGACCCCAATAGGCTAGTGGCGACTCCTCATTAGAAGACTTTCACGATATCCCACGTTGCGCGGGATATGGGCTTGGGAGAGCCCAAGTTAATGAAGGCCCGTCGGCCCGAAATTAACAATACTCCTAAACCTATCATTATTTTCGAAAATTTAATTTTAGGTCGCGACACCATACTGCTCTATCGAAAAGATATTTCCTTTTTTTGTCTCTCGATTTAAATAAGCTCTAAACCAAGTTTTGATAATTGTTTCAAGTAATCTTAAATGAATCTACTAGTTCTGAACGCGCTTGGATGACTCAGCAACGGAATTTGTCTAAGGAAAACAACATTAGCTGGCCAAGCCCGTCAGAGAAACCTTCCTTCTTTTACTTCTAAGATTTCTAGGGAGAAAAATAAAAATAGAAAATAAATGAAAAATAATTTTGGGGTTTTGTTTTGTTATTTTGTCTACGAGTTTAATACTATTGTTCTCTCCTATATTAGAATTTTGAGCTCAATTTGTCCTACTAGTATCTATAAATTATAGATATCAAAGTAAAATTACTAATATTAGGAAAATACCAATAACATACATTACCACTTATGAACGGCCACTTATATACCTCTGCTTTTGTACAAAAATCACTTTGCACCTTCACATCAATTGTTCTAATGTCTTTTTTTCTTGTGAAAAGGACATTCTTTCCAAAAAACTTGCCCAAATCCTAATTTCTCACACCTGTCTAAATCACCAAAATCCATTAGAAAACCAAATCACTCAACCCTAAGCAACATACTAAAATGAGTTTGCAAGGATGTGTAATATGGCCTTTTTGATGAGGAGTTTTGCTTAAAGGTATGTAAATAATTTGCAAAAATAGGCATATTTTTTTAATATAAAAATAGGCACATTTAAATGGTCGGTTCTAACCCCAAAAAAATGGTCAGTCAAGAGTGAGATGCATTTAGACATATTTATAATTTTTTAAATATTTATAAGAGCAGGCTGGCCTTAAGGAAGAAAATAGTTCTCTACTAAAGAAGATAATATTCTCTATATTTTCTATCAAATAACTATTATATCAAGAAAATTGTTTTCCACTACTATTTTGTCAGTATATCTTACCAATAATAAAACGTTATCTTCCATAGTGTACTTATATAAGGAAAGTACAAAAAAGGAATCCTACTCATGTAATATTCCCAATGAGTCTCCACAAATATAATGAACTTCAGTGAATATTGCGTGAGTCTTTCCAAATACGATTTGTCTCCCCAGCGCCCCTATAAGACCCCATAAAACAAAGACGCTCTTCTTCAAAGTTACGGACATACGTTTAGAACAAGAATCAACGTCTTGAAGAGCCTTCGTCAGCAAACGTTGGAGTTTGGTTGCAGTGTTCTTTTTGCTCTTTCTACCAGAAGAAATCGCTTGTTATCTTTGCTCCTCGAGTTGGAAAGACTGTCTGCGGCCCTCTTTGAATTACTCTTCATTGTGCTTCCGTCGTCTGCAAATTCCAGAAAAGATGACTATCGGTGCACCAAGAGATATTTGCTTCGCCCTTTGGATTTCATGCCTGATCCTCCTCATCTCAGGCACTTCAGGCACTGCTGTTAGCGCTCAGTCATATCTTTATACGTGGTGCTCCGGTAGGGGCCAGTACAGTGCCGACAGCAAGTTCGGGGACAACCTCAACCGCCTCCTCTATAGGAGGCTTTTTGACCAAGGACCCGTCTCCGGTTTTTTCAACACCACTGAAGGTGAAGATCCGGACAAGGTTTATGGTCTCTTCCTCTGCAGGTAAATCAGATGAGAAAGATAACCCAAAATTTCAACTTTTGAGTAATACGTTTCAATTTACGTGACCACTAACGCGACTGTACTATTATTTTTTAGAGGGGATGTTGCTGCCGATCTTTGTCAGGCTTGCGTCGATTCAGCGACCAGCAACATCTTAGAAAGATGTCCAAGAGAGAAAGAGGCAATGATATGGTATGACGAGTGCCTTGTGCACTACTCTAACCGATCATTCTTCTCTACTATGGAATCACTGCCGGCTTTTCTCATGATCAATCATATCATGGTCAATCGCACGGACAATTTAGTTCCTAGCGACCCAATTGTGACGGAAACATTCAAGAACGTGACTGAATTTGCGACAAGAGTGTCAGATGTGGTGAGGAATGTGTTGAGCTTAGCGATCTCCTCAAAGAGCTTGTACGCGACCACGAATATTAATGTCTCAAGATCAGTGACCTTGCATGAGCTCGCACAATGCACCCCCGATATATCAAAGTCAGATTGTAGCAGTTGCTTATTTTCTGCTATTGTAGAGTTATCTAACATTCTTAGTTTTGGAAGGGGAGGTGCAAGAATCCTTCTGCCAAGTTGTAATGTGCGGTACGAATTGTATGGGTTTTATGGGCAACCTAGACAAGCACCAGCACCTTCTGCAACTAGCAAAACCAGCACTAAAGGTATGAGATTTCTTTCTAAACTATGATCTACGATCATTCTCTCTTGCTTTCACTGAATTCCTAGTATTATTTACACTTGGTGGAAAAAAAAAAATCTACAGATTTATGGTATAATTAGATGCAATGATTTACTTTGTCTTGACAGGGAAAAGAGTTGCGCGAAAAGCAATTATTGGCTCAATTATCGGAGTAATAATCATCGTGGCTTCGTGCATTCTTTTTAAACATATATTTAATAAAGGTATGAAATTCATCTTGCTTGCCTTTCGAATGACCATCTTCTAGCCTTTACCTTATGAGATAAGCTCTTGGATTCTCAGATGAGGAAAACAGCCAAGAGGATCAGTTACTTCATCCGATTCTGATTCAAATGCCATTAGACATTATACGCGAGGCCACTGCGAACTTCTCCGAAGATTGTAAACTTGGGGAAGGCGGGTTTGGCCCTGTGTACAAGGTAAGCAGTTTAGTGACCCAACACTTTTTTATGTGGAGACTAGGAAAATCTTCTATTGGTAGCAAACAGGCAGAGTGATTATCCGTAGGATGAAACGAGTCGAATTTCGCAATCAATAGCAGCCCTCAAACGGGGACTTCGCTACTGACTTTATGATGTTTCAGGGCACATTGGCGGATGGAAAAGAAATCGCGGTTAAGAGGCGTTCAAGGACCTCACGCCAAGGACGCCGCGAGTTCGAGAACGAAGTCAATGTGACTAGCAAACTACAGCACAGGAACCTCGTCCAGTTATTGGGATGGTGCACGGAAGAAGACGAAGAAATCTTGATATATGAATACTTGCCCAACAAAAGCCTGGACGTCTTCCTTTTCGGTCTGCAATGAATTTTTTAGCTACTTAATTTTAGCTTTATAAAGTCGAGCTTCATCTGAGTCTCTCATCATGGGCAGATCCAGATATGGGGCAATCTCTAGATTGGAATATGCGCATGAACATCGCCTGTGGAATAGCTCGGGGGCTTCTTTATCTGCATGAGGATTCTCGCATGAGAATCATCCACAGGGATCTGAAAGCTAGCAATATTTTGCTAGACCGCGAGATGAATCCAAAAATATCCGATTTTGGGATGGCAAGTACCTTCCATGGAAATCAAGACGAGGCCAACACAAACACGTTTGCTGGAACTCCGTAAGTGATTTAATGTCTGTTACATGTTTCAATGATTCACTAGGCCAACAAAGAACACTTTTCTTTGTTTCTTGCTTCTAACTAATTGCTCTTCATCCCTATATTCTGGTTAGTGGATACATGGCACCCGAATATGTAGCGGTAGGACATGTTTCCATAAAATCCGATGTCTTCAGTTTTGGAATTCTCTTGCTAGAGATTGTAAGCGGGAGGAAGAGTATGATTTCTCACCTCCAAGAGCAGGTTGAAAGCCTTCGCACCCTTGTATGTTCCTAGCCACCATCCCAATGGTTGTCCTTATTTATATTCCTTTGCTGAATGACAGGCATTGAATTTGGAGTCTGAAGGTCGAGAGTCGGATCTTATCGATCCTATAATTAAAGAGTCATGTGATGAAGTCAAAGCGGTAAAATGCATACGCATCGGTCTATTGTGCACTCAAGTTGACCCGGATGATCGACCGACCATGTCGGTGGTGGTTCGTATGCTAGGAGGTGATGGAATCCCAGATGGAACATCGCAGCCTACAATCTCAGTTGGGAGAGATCTGACAACAATCAATCCTATTGGTTTGATTCACGATGCTTCCACAATCAATGAAGTAACACTTTAAGATGTTTTGCCTAGGTGACCAAGAACAATCAGCAAGTCTTCAATTTGATTTATCTTTTCTAGGATGGAAATGCTATTAGGGTTGATTACGATATTTCAACTTTTGTTTTTTTTGGATTGTGAATATACCTTCATTATTATACATATCCTTGATTAATTGAAATACTTTTATATCATGTTACATTATATAGTTATCGTGTATAGCCTACTCATGTTTTATTCGTTATGTATGTATGTATGTATGTATGTATGTATGTATGTATATTAGTATTGTCAAATGGATTGATTGGGTTGGGTTCAGGTTGAGTTGACAATGGTCCGACCTATATTAAGATATTTAATCCGTTTTGACCCATTTTTATGTAATGTAAATTTAATGATCCATATTCAGCCCATACTTAACCCGACCCTCGTAACGAAAAAACCATACTCACTTATTTTAACCCACTTAAATCAATTAGCATTACCAATGCAGGTCCAAAGTAGAACAAAGTACAGACTACACTAGGCTGTCGGACTTCACTATCTCATCAGCCAAACAATTTCCAAATGCCACTTCCAAATATCACGTAACCCCCAGACACAACCCAGTATCCCAAAGCACACACTGCTTCCATATCCCATCGAAAACTACTTCTTCCTCGATCAGAAAGACACCTCCACAAACGACATTGTGCTGAACCATCCATCTTCCTTCCACGCTCCCGCGCAAAACGGCAGCGAAGAGAAGCCCTCGCGTTTTTGGGCGAAAAGAGGAAAAGGGGTCAACAGATAATCGGCAGAACAGCCATACGGACCTGAAGCTAGAGCTCTGAGCTCGAGGGGCTAATTATGCAAATCAGAGTAATTATTCCCAAAAACCAGCTCACGCAGACCCTCTCTCTCTCTCTCTCTCCGCCGAAGAACCTCCCCGGTCACCACCGAGCCATCTCCTCGGCCGTCGATACTTGCCCGCCTCCTCCATCATGTCCCCCGTCGACGCCAATCCCACAATCTGGGGCCTCATTTCGGCCTTCGGCAGCAGCAGCGGCCCGGGCCGAGCGGGCTGGTGCTCCGCTCTCTCTTCCCCTCCAGTGGCCTCACGCACCGCCGCCCTCCTCCTCCACCTTCGCATCCTGCGCCTTCGCCACCACCTTCACCTCCTTCTTCCACAGATCTGCCTTCCCGACGCACGTCAACCTCCTCTACCCTACGCAGCACTCTACTTCCATCCGCTTCTCTCTCGACCGCCCGACTTCGCAGTGCATCGGCAGCCAGCTCGTCATGTTGAGCAGCTAGAAGCCGGCACCATGGAGGACTTGTAGTGCTCACGACGACGCATCCCGGCTCGTTCCAATGCAGCTTGCCCAAGAGCTGCGGATCCCCGAGCACGAGCGTCAACTCCGCACTGTTGTCGAGCAGTGTTTTTTTTTTTGTTAGAGTGAGTTAAGAGCGAGCAAAACGAAGACAGAAAATTAGCTATATGGGTTGGGGCTGGTAAACTAAATGGGTCAAATATGGGTATGTTTAAATCCATATAGACCCATATAAAGTTAGGCTCAGATATCTTAAACCCATTTTCACCCATTTGTATAACTTTAAGTGACCTGATCCCCTAAAAGTGACTCAAAAACTGGGTTTCTAACCCATATCGACAGCTCTATGTATACAGAAATTAAAACATTATCTCTTCCACACATTTCTTATCCAAGTATTAGAGCTAGATGATCTTGAGCAAATTTCGAGTGCACCAAGTGTAGCACACCTAATCTCATCTAATTTTTATTTTTTTTTTTTGATATTCAGGATCTAACCTAGCACACCTTACTGGTACTCACGGTCATTGCCAGCCTAACAGATTGTATAGAGACCATCGACTAAATTTGGAGGGAGACTAGCATAGGGCCCCACCACCATGGCCCTCCAGTGATCTCATACAATTCATTTTTGTAATAATTACTAATATCCCTTTCTTAAGGTCGATTCTTAAAATTTTCATCACATTCATATAGACACCTGCCTATTGCTGCGTAACATTTTCATCACATTCGTATAGACACCGGCCTATTGCTATGTAACCTGCATATGTTGACTCTCTCTCTTCAACACATCAAATCACGTTTCTAGATCTTTTCTCACAGCACTATTTGGTTTCTTCTTCGTCACTTTGAGTTAGAGTTGACAGGTTGATAAAGATAACTAGGTTTTTAAACTTTGATCTTGATTGTGAATATATATTTTCCCTTAATTGTACATATTTTTGATCGATTATAATTGATATCATAAGTCAGCCTTAGTTTATTATGCATGTATCTTCACCCATTTCATTAGATTCACTTGTCATTTCTCATTCAATTTGCATGTGAGAGGGATGTTGAAATATCATACTTTGCTTGACTATGGAGCTTATATGCTTGTTATATACATGTGATCTATCTCCAATTATCCTCTTAAAATTTTGAGTTGGGCTCTCTAACTCCGTGATTTAATAAAATAGAACGATAATCATGATTTTTGATCTCTTTCGTGACAACCATATCTTGATCCTTGATTTATGTAATCATCAATTAATAATTTTAAGGGGGAAAAGCCTGTTCATTAGTCGTCTTTCACCTCTTATATTCTAGAAGAGTGATACATCTACTTGCTTGAACAATATGTCGGATTCTATAGATAATCCATCAATGCATTCATACATGAATTCTATAATCTTCCTTTGTCATATTCATTAAAATATCATGTGGGAAGAATGTAGAGTATTTAAATACTAAACAACGCTAAAGTAGAAAATCCTGAATTTAAATCTTTCCAAAAGTTTATTTGCCTTTCCTATTATGTTTTTTTCTTTCTTTCTATGCTTTAATCTTAGATTAAAGTTTGGTTTACGCGTTTATGGGGTTGGGGGGAGGAGTGCTAGAGTATTTATGTATCAAATCATGCTTTCATCAAATAACTTAAATTTTAGAATAATTGAATAGGGTCTCATAAAATTTTATAAAGAGAACTCCAAGCCGGGCAAACTTATTGAAACCGTATTAAATTTATTAGTCTATAATGTTTTGATCCAATCTTGTGGTGTCATTCTCTCTTTAGTTCATGTAACTTGAAATTATTTTGGGACCCATCAAAGATTTCTCAACAGCATTTGATCATCGGAGTTGAACCCTACATGATAATAGAAAAATAATTGAAGGAATCTGAAAATGAAGATCAGAAATTTATTTTCCTTCTTCCTGCTTCCTTTTTCTCAGATGGGTTGGTTTGTCTCATTTGGATGTAATTTAGTAGCTTTGTATGGGACACATTAGAAGAATGTTTCTAGCAAGTAACAATCATCTAGATAATCCTCGAATGTCAAGTAAGCGTTAACATTTTCCATTTTTTGTCGAAAAGAGAGCATTATTACATTTTTTTTATATTCATACATTTGATTTAATGCTCACAAGTAAAGCTTATAATTTGTAAACTAGAGGATTGCTGATGGGTAATATCGAGGGTTATAATACTTTCTCTTAGCTAAATGAAGAGGGAAAAAAGAATCTTAGAAAAGGGACAGACCCATCTCAGCAGCTACATCATATTCAAATGATCCAATTATACTGCACATCTCCTTTGACTAATAGAATTAGGCACAGACAAAAGTAAAATTAAGAATGCATTTGTATAACAATCTCAAAACTACTACAAAACCAAGTAAGATGACAATTTATTTTCGTCAACTTAAAATTAAGAATAGAAAATTTTCATAAAAGTCATAAATATTGCAATTGTGCCAATTCAACCATCAACTTTTTTTTTTTGGGCCAATTGAGTCCTAACTTGTGTCAATTTAGTCCATCTGGCCATTTTTTGATTATAAACCACTAACATAGACACTAGCCATCCTAAGTCATGTGGTCAATGCTAATGTGGACAATTTTTTAATAATATTTTAATATTTTAATATTATTTATTTTTCTTATATTCTTCTCTTTCTCTTTCTTTTTTTTTCCTCCCCCCTTCTTCTTCTAGCTAATTATTGGACCTTGGCAACCAGCCATAGGTGAGGACTAGCGAGGTTGGGTGAGCCTTGCCTAGCCCATTGGCGCTCACCAAAGGTTGTGAGGTTAAGGTGAGGCCGCGGTGTCTGATGGTGGCTTTAAGCATGACATGGTGACCAACCATGTATGATCCAAAGATTGTAGATAATGAAACAATAAGATGATCGAGAGGTTGAAGATGATTTATATTCCAGAGGCTGAACACCATCTATAGAAAAGAAAGAAAGAAAACGAACAAATTGAAAAAATATCAAAATATTATGAAGAAATTCTCCACATCAACATTGATTGCATTATGTTACGTAGGACAATAAGTGTCCATGTTAATGGCTTTCAGTTAAAATTGACTAGATGGGTTGATTGGCACAAAATACAAAATGTTTATGGCTCAATTAGCAAAAAAAGGGGTTTATGATTAAATTTGCACAGTTTTAATAAGTTTAGGACTTTTTTGCTAATTCTCCTTATTGAGAAAATAGATGCATAAGACAATTTTTTTGGTTGCCTCAAAAAGAGATACCTAAGCCGCTAATTTATTTATTTTTTCAATTGCCTTGGGTACCAATCATGACAAATTTACAAACAATAAAGTTTATTATATATGAAAAGCAAAGACGGAAAAATAAAATTGTCACGCGCAAAGGCGACAAAAGGATTTAGCCGTTTAAGGTCAATTTTTAGGCCAAATAGACACCAAAGGCGACCAAAAACTCGATAAGTTTATTTTTTGGGCTTGACATGCTGACTAATATTTTCATCTTCATCACCTTAGACATTGTTCATTTCTTTTGGACACTCCGGATCTCGACGCAGAGGATCTTCTCATTGAAGGGAAGGGAGATGCGCAGGGTTGTCGGGGTGTAGAGGGGGTGCTTGTGGAGGAGACTCTAGGGAATGCTCTGTGGCCAATTGGGTTGTGGTGGAGGTGGAGCCGGAAGATGGCGGCTGTGGTGGCAGTGGCGGTGGTGGTGGCGGCAGTGGCGACGGTGGTTGTAGTGATGATGGGTTTGGGGAAGAGCGGCGAATGGGAGAGGGGAGCGGTGATGTTCTCATGGCTGGTGGCGAGGGTGAGCTTTGTGTGTTAAGGTGTGCGAGGCAGATGATGATGCTCTCTTGGATTATATTTGCTTTTTCTTGGATTTGACACGTGGAGATTGCGCAGGAAGTCATTGGCTAGTGATGTACTGTGCTGATTATTTGGGTGACGAAGGACGTGCATAATAATCATTTTGTTTCTGTTTTAAAACTAATTTTCTATTCCAAACTAATTTTTGAAACAGAAATCCGTTTAGTAAAATAATTTCATTTTTTGTTATTTTTAGAACAGATTTCTATTCTAGAAATAGATTTGGAATAGAAATCAAAAATTTTTCTATTTATGAAATACAAATAAGAAATTATTTTTCTATTTTACTTTTTATTCGAAGGAATTTCTCCCTAAACCCTAGCCATCCACCCTTTTTTGGTTGCTGCCACCCACCACCATTGCCGCCCCCGCTACCCCCTCACCCTTCCCCCCGGGCTGGCTACCATTGTGTTGCCCTCTCCTCCGTCACCATCGGTGGTTAGCCACTCGCCGCCCCCTCCCTCCGCTGGCCGCCCACCATCATCACCCCCCGCCACCAATCATTGATCGCTGGCCACCACCACCCCTTCCCCCATTGCCGATCACTCCTACCACCACCGCCCCCTCCCCCGCCGCCCCAGTCACCAATCGCCACCTAAACAACTTATCATTTTGTCGCCTTAAGAAAAGTTTCTGTTCTAATCCGACCGGGTAGGATCCGGATAAATGGGTCGGGTTAATGGGTTGGATTGGGTAAACTTGGTCCGAACTCCATTCCTCAGATATAATAAATAGTAAATAATAAATCATTAAAAATTCTAAAAAATCCTAAAAATGTTTAAAAAAAAATCCTAATTTCTCACACCCACTCAAATTAGTCAAAGCCAACTAAAAACTAAACCCATTTAAACCCTAAGCAGTTTACTAAAATGAATTTTGCGAGGAGTAATTTACTCTTTACAAGGTGGAGTTTTAATTATAGTTTATATGAATGGTTTGCAAAAATTATTTATATGTTTGGTCAATATGCATTTAGACATATTTTTGCAAAATTTTTAATGAATATAAGGGCACAGTAGATCAAGTCTTTTTGGCGGCGTGTAGGGCAAAGCTACTACTTTTGACCAACCATATCTGGTCAAAATAGTTGATAACTACTTCGTATGTTCTCTTTGGGGTATCTATCAAATCAATAAGAAAGAAAATTATTTTCTACTATCATTTGTCAACATATATCACAAAGAATATAACAATATTTTTCAAGACATTTTTATATAAGAAAGTACAAAAGAAGAATGATACTCACATAATATTCCCAATGAATTTGCAAAAAAAAAAAATTATGAACTTCAATGAATATATTGTGTCGATCTTTCGAAAGTACAAATTCTCTCTAATGACTCTTACAAGACCCCATAAACAGGATTGCTCATTCAAAGCATAGAAAAACACATTTAGAAAAAAATTCGAAAAGACATCTAGAGTCGTCCGCATGTAAAAGGAGTGTCAGATTTTGAATAGGAAAAATCAACATCGCTGACCCTAAAAAACGTGGTCAGTTCTTAGTCTCGTGTCTTCGTCAACGAACATTGGAGTTTCATTGAAGCATCCTATTTGTTTTTTCCACCAAAAACAAAAGTACCCTTATCCCTTCAAAGCAAGCCTCATCAGGTATACTAGTCCTCCCCTTATACCTTCAACGCGGTATACTTGACAACGGAACCGCGTTATCCGAGCGGGACACGCGTCAGCGTTCAGTGGAGAAATTGAAAACTCAATGGGCCAACCCTCCCCTCCTTAACCATGGTTTAACCCCTCTTTCTCTAGACTCCATGTGACGTTCGACGGGGTTAGGACATTAGGAGTGCCATAACTTTCGTACGGCGCTCACTTTGGTGCTAAAACTTTTTTTTCGCTCACTTGAGTGTCACATCGGAGTAAAATTGTTCAGTTAAGTGCCACTTCCGGCCAAAAATCGTTCGTTAAGTGCCAAAATGCATACGTGAAATTTTTTAATGATTTTTTTTTTTTTTTAATAAATTTCGACGCCGACGTGGACTTTTCAGGCAAAATAACGCCGTTTCTACTCTTTTTAAAAAAAATTCGATTTTTTTTTTTGCTTTTTTTGCTTTTGTTTTTTTTTTAGGGCCAGCAAGGGCCACCGGTGACCCTCACCAGCCTTAAAAAAAAAAAATCAAAAAAATCAAAAAAATTAATAAATATATTAAAATATATTAAAATATTGTTCACTAGCGCCACGTCGCTTTTTTCCAGGAGGCCAAGTCAGCTTTTCCGGTGGCCACGTCAGAATTGGCACTCAAGTGAACGTTTTTTAAAACTTGTGGCACTCAAGTGAGCGAAAAAAAAGTTTTGACACCAAAGTGAGCGCCGTACGAAAGTTATGGCACTCCTAGTGTACTTATCCCGACGTTCGATTGAACATAGTCCCTTACTGAGGCATATAGATTTTGTTTTCTATTTTTTTTTCCAAAAATGTTGCATCCCTTTGTTTCGAAAAATTTACGTGATGAATACACATGATTGGTACAACATTATATTATCAAAAATTGCTAAAATAAAATTAGGTAAGGATCTTTAATTTACCTTAAAATAATAATTTGTTCTAAATAAAAATCAAATAATAAATAACTATAAAATTATTGCGGGGTCCACTCCTTTGAGAATTCATGTCAATTCATGGTAACTCAAGGAAATTAGTGTCCTAGAAAGGGTAATCCTTTCTTCATTCACTAGATTTTGTGCCTTCGAAACTTCATGAATACCCCCCCGCTTTTGAGGAACTCCTTGAACCAAACCCCGCTTTCTCCATTTAATTCAACAATAGATTAATTTGCTTAAGAAAGTATGTTTTTTTTTTGTTCTAACTATTTGGGTCGTCGACATGAGGAGAGCGATTACTGGTGGATTCCAAAAATGACAATTGGGATGAATTCGAGATGCATTATATTTTAGTAATTGGCTTTGCTAACATAATAATCCTTAAATTACCGTCAAATTCTCGAAGGAATGGACCTCACAATAATTTTATAATTATTTATTATTTAGTTTTTTTGTTTAGAACAAATGGTTATTTTTAAGGTAAATTAAAGATTCTTACCTAATTTTTTTGAGACCAATTTTCGATAATATAATGAAGGGATGAAACGATATTGGAAAAGAAATAAAAAAAAAAAATCTATATGCCCCAGTAAAAGAACCGTCTAAGTCGAACATCACGTGGAGTCCCGAGAGAGAGAGAGAGAGAGAAAGAGAGGGATTAAACCATGGTTAATGAGGGGAGGGTTGGTCCATTGGGTTTTCGATTTCCGCGCAAGTGGATCCTTATTCCTTCAACGCGGTAAGTGGAAATTGGGTTAATTCGTGTTTATAAACCCCGGAATCAGGGAGAGCAGCTGCAGAACTAGGTTCTTGATCAATTTCTTTACATCGTCCTCCAGATGTTGCTCATCATCTTACTTTTCTTGAGTTGAAAGAAAGTCCATGGCCGTCTTTGAATTACTCTTACTGGGCTTGCGTTCTTTCCAAGTTCAAGAAAAAAAGGCTATCTATGTACCCAGAAATATTTCCTTCGCTTTCTGGCTTTCATGCCTGATCGTCTTCATCCCAGGCACTCCTGTCGGTGCACTGATAAATTTTCAGGAGTGGTGCGCAGATAGGGGCAACTACACTGTTGGTAGCAAGTTTGAGGACAACCTCAGCCGCCTCCTCTCCAGGGGCGACTACGCTGCTGACAACAAATACGGTTTCTACAACACGACGGAAGGTGAAGATCCGGACAAAGTTTATGGTCTCTTCCACTGCAGGTAAATCACATGCAAAAGAAACCAAAAATTTCTACTTTTGAGTAATGCCTTCCAAATCAATCATTATGATCTTTGGAATTGGCTCACTTAGAACTAGGATTTATAATGGACCTGATATATTGGTCTTAATTGAAATCCTCAACAAATTACGGTGATTCAATGCCAACTGAAAAATTGCTATCTAGATTTAAGTGACTATTAATGCAACTTTACTATTTCTCTTTAGAGGGGATGTTGCCACCAATCTCTGTCAATCTTGCATCAGATTCAGCTACCAAGACCATCATGGAAAAATGTCTAAGACATAAAGAGGCAATCATATGGTATGACGAGTGTCTTGTGCGCTACTCTAATAGATCGTTCTTCTCTATCATGGAGACAGCACCAGCTATCCCCATTGTCAACACTACGGACGTTTCATTCTCCTTCAACCGGGTCGTGAATCAAACTTTTGATAACGAGGAAATTGCGGTGAAAGTGACAGCTTTGGCAATGAATCTCATAGACTTGGCAATCTCCTCAGAAAGCTTATATGCGACAAATTACGTTAATATCTCAAGTTCAGTGACCCTGCATGAGCTTGCACAGTGCACCCCTGACATATCAAAGTCAGATTGTAAGACTTGCTTGTTTTATGCTATCACTGAGTTTCCTAAGGTTCTTACTCTTAAAATGGGAGGTGCAAGAATTCTTCAGCCAAGCTGTAATGTACGGTACGAAATGTATCGTTTTTATGGGGAGCCTAGAGGACAAGCACCAGCACCTTCTGCAACTAACAAAGGTATGAGTTATATAATACTCAAAATGTGCACTTAATTTGTCATGATAAGCGTATAATGGCATCACTCCATTGCTTCCTTTCTTTATATAAGCTGTCTTGTGCATCATATTGCACTTGACTTGCTTTTACGATCTAAACTATGATCATACTCTCTTGCTTTAACCGAGTTTTTGGTACTATTTACACTTGGTGAAAAAAAAAAGTTTGTGGATTTGTGTTGTGTTTGGATGCAAGGAATTTCTCTTTCTTGACAGGGTTCCAACGAAATCTATGGATTGCAATAGTTAGCTCAGTAATTGGATCGGGGATACTAATAACTATCGTGGGTTCATGTATTTTTTTAAAGAGGACAAAGAGATTGAAGAAAGGTATGAGTGAATTCATCTTGCTTGCCATTGGAATGACCATCTTCTAACTTTCCACCTTACAAGAGTAAGCTCTTGGACTCTCAGAGAAGGAAAACAGCCAAGAGGTTCAGTTACTTCATCTAAGACAAGAAATCGGAGAAGAGTTTTCAAAGGAAAGATCTCAAGGAGAAAAGCCGGTGGCTTCTCAAGAATTATCTTTGATACAATTAGACATTATACGTGCGGCCACACAAAACTTCTCCAATGAATGTAAACTTGGGGAAGGCGGGTTTGGCCCTGTGTACAAGGTAAGCATTTAGTGACTCAACACTTGTTTATGGGTAATTGGGAAGACTGGCAGAGTCATTATTCGTAACATGAACTTATTCGAATTTGGTTATCATTAGCAATTCTCATATAGAGATTTCACTACTCACGTTACCCTGTTTCAGGGCACATTGGCAAATGGAAAAGAAATTGCAGTAAAAAGGCTTTCAAGGAGCTCAGGCCAAGGACTTATCGAATTTAAGAACGAAGTCATCTTGATTGCTAGATTACAACATAGGAACCTTGTTCGATTATTGGGATGCTGCTTGGAAGAACATGAAAAACTCTTGATATATGAATACATGCCCAACAAAAGCCTAGATGTCTTCCTTTTTGGTATGAGCTTTAGCGGATGCAATGAATTTTTAGCTAGATAATTTTTGTTTTATAGAGTTGAGGTTCATCTGAGTCTCTCATGGTCGACAGATTCAACTATGGGGCAATCTTTAGACTGGAAGATGCGCATGAACATCACCTTGGGAATAGCTCGGGGGCTTCTATACCTACATGAGGATTCTCGCCTAAGAATTATCCATAGGGATCTGAAAGCTAGTAATATTTTACTAGATGGTGAGATGAATCCAAAGATTTCTGATTTCGGAATGGCAAGGATCTTTGGTGGAAATCAAGACAAGGCCAACACGAATAGAGTTGTTGGAACCTAGTAAGTTCTTTAATATCTTTCTACGTCTATTATGTTTGAATGATTCACTAGGCCAACAAAGAGCTCTAATGATCAGCTCAATAGCATCAAAATGAGCAATATTCATATTTCAGAAGTTTCATATAGAAAATTACTTTTAATTGTTTCTTACTTCCAAGAAATTGCACTTCATCACATAATTCTGGTCAGTGGATACATGGCCCCGGAATATGCAATGGAAGGACTCTTTTCTGTTAAATCGGATGTCTTCAGTTTTGGAGTTCTCTTGCTAGAGATGATAAGCGGGCGAAAGAATAATGGTTTTCATCTCCGAGAGCATGGTGAAAGCCTTCTCACCTTTGTATGTTCCTAGTCACCACTCTTTTTTAATATGAAATCCGAGAATTTTGTGCAATTGTCCTTGCTTACTTCCCTTTCAAAATGACAGGCATGGAAGTTGTGGTACGAAGGTCGAGGACTGGAACTTACTGATCCATCAATCAAAGAGTCATGTGATGGAGTTCAAGTACTAAAATGCATACACATCGGTCTATTGTGCGTTCAAGAAGACCCAGCAGATCGACCAATCATGTCGCTCGTGGTTCATATGCTAGGAGCTGATACTATCCCACTTACCCGACCATCGCTACCTGCATTCTCAGTTGGGAGAGATGTGAAAACACTCAATCCTATCTGTTTGATTCACAAAACTTCCACCATTAATGAAGTAACCCTTTCGGATGTTTCTCCTAGGTGACCAAGTATCATCAGTTCGTCTTCAGTTGATTTCTCTTTTATACAATGGAAATGTTTCGGAATTTAATAAAATAGAATGATAGCTACAACGTATGGTCTCTTTAGCATTGTGACTCTCATCTCTTTTGACGATCCGCCTTGTGATCGTTCCATGTGTATGCAGTTGAAATAATCACAGTTGGTTCTCCTTGAATTACAATCATCAATTGATAAAGGGTAAAAAGCCTGTTTATTCTATTCTAGTTCACCACTTATGTTCTATTAGAGCGGTACTTATACTTGTCTAAGTAACGTATCAATATCCAATTCTTTAAGTACTCTATTGATATATATATTGTCGTGACCTACAAAAAAATTTCTAAATAAGTTTAGGGTTATTGTTAATTTTGGGCCAACGGCTCTTAATTAACTTAAGTCCTGTTAAGCCCATACCCCACGCGACGTTAGGATATTCACGAAAGTTTTCACATAGAGAGTCGCCACTAGTCTATTGAGGTCAACTAGAAATTGAGTGAGACATGTGAGCGTGCCTCATTTTTTATGCAACTAAAGAATCTAGGGTCAGGAACTTAATTACATTGGTCACGTGACTAATGCCATTTCGGTACCTAACTTGATTGTGCATTAGTGAGATCTTGGCAATGTATACAAGGAAATTAAGGTTTATCCTAATCGTTCTACGGTAAGGAAATAGAGTCCCAAAATCATGACAAAACAAGGCCCATGAATGTAACATAAAAAAAAAAACCTATTGTAGAGCCCTAAAGGCTTATTCAATTTTGGTATTTTTTTAAAGGGTTTTCTAATTTTCCAAAATTAAACAAAAACAAGTTTCAAGATTTTTTTGTATTTTTTGACTTTTCTGAATTTTAAAAAAACATTTATTAATGTTTTGGGAATTTTCTATTTTTTATTTTTATTTTTTTGGAAATTTGGAATATTTTAATATTAAAAATAAATAAATAAATAAATTATGAAAAAAAAGAATTTTTAGAAAATTTTTCAAGTTTCTGAATTTTCTAGGAATTTTCTGAAATTTCGAAATTTTTTCGACTTTTTAATATTTTTGATTTTCTGAAATTTTTGGAATTTTTTGATTTTTTTAATTAAAAGGTGATTCGGACCGGGTCAGGAGACCCGGCCCTTTTTAACCGACCCGGACCCTATCGGTCCGGGCTGGCCGAACTGCTCGGTCAAAATTTTTTTAAAACAAAATTGGCCCAAATAACAAAAATGAAAAGAAGCCCATTTCCTATTTCTAAAATTTCGGCCCAACTGCAGCGGGCCCGCGGCGCAGCCCATCTCCTTGGCCCCTATTGCAAATTTTCGGCCTCCTCTGTTTTTTTTTTTTATTTTTTTTTTTTGCTGTCTTCTTCTTCCTTTCTTTCTGTAGGCCGACGGAGGCTCCTTTGCTGCAACTCCTCTGCCACGCTGCTGCCGACACCACCGTGGGCCCTCAACGGTCCAAAAAGGGGTCGTCGTGTCGTCGCCGGGTGTTGATCGTTCCGTCCGACCGACGCCGAGCGCCGCCAGCCAACGGTTGGCCGACATTCCCGTCGGACTTCATTCGAGCATTTCGTCGAACACATGGTGGGCACATATAAATCCTAGAGTTTTCGACTGAACAGGGATTCGGGTATGCACCGGAGGTTTCAAACGCAACATAAAAAGGTTGTGGGGACGAAATACAAGGACAACGAGGGCCGGAGCTTGCGCAAGCTGGTCGGCCGCGAGCTCCGGCCCGCCACCTCCTCGAAACAGAACAGAAATCCGCAAGGGAGAGACCTACCTAGTTCGGTGAGATGTTGGGATGGCAGACGATCGACGGGCTAGCCTCCAGCGAACGAATGCTCCTCCTTCCTTTCTCGTACGAGCGGGCCGGCTTACTTTCCCTTTCTCAGATCTGTCTCTTTTTTTTGTTTTTTCTTCTATTCGCCAGCTTTCGTTTTCCCTTTCGAACACCGCAAAACCGGCCTCTCCTCCTCCTTTCGCCCCCGTCAGCCAGCTGCCCCTCGCCCTGGCTCTCGAGCTCCGATTCTCTCCTCTGTCCAGACTCTCGGTTGCTGCTTTCTTCTTCTCTTATTTTTGTGTTCAGCCCCCTAAAAACCTCGAACAACAGCCCCACTCTTCTTCGTTTTTCTCCCTGTCCCTGCTTTTTCCGGCGCCGGAGTTGAGGCGCGGCAGAGAGTTGGCAGGGGTGCATCAGGCGTGGTTGCCGGCCATTTTTTCTCCTCCTCCGTTCGCTGCTCTCCCCTTTCTCAGAAAATCGCCCAGTCGTTCTCCTCCGCCTCCCCGCTCGCCGATGCCTCTTTGCTGCCCTCACCGAATTCTGTCTTCCCCCTATGGCCACATGACAGCGCAGCAAGGGAATCTCCCTTTGCTGGCGTCACGTGGCTGATGTCAGCCAGGGGATGGCATCCGGAGAGACGACGTCGTCGAACGTTGCTACTCCCCATGTCTGTCCGCGTGCGGGGGGAGAGGGGAAGAGAGAATTGAGGGAGATGGGACTGGGCCGAAAATTAAAACAGAGGGAAGATGGGCTGGGCCAAGAGAAAAGGAAAAAAAGGATGGGCAAGTAGAGGATGGGCTGGGCCGCGCCAGCCCATTCGAATTTTTTTTTTCAAATTTTGTTTATCTTCTTTCAAAATTTCTATATATTCATATATGCAAAATAAATGGATATTTAAAACAAAATAAACAAAAATTCGGATGTCAACAACTGCCTCTCTTTGAAAGGGAGTTCGAAGAGGTTCATTTTAAAAACTAGGTGACACCCGACTTTTATCGATAAGCTAGGGAAGCGCGAATTTATTTCATTCATTTTTTTCTCACTTTTCTACTCTCTTTTTTTTTTTTGAGGTCTCGGCTTGTGTGAACGAGTTTCAACTAAGTTAGTAAAGTCTTACTATATAATAATGGATTTCTACTAGGTTAGTGGAGTCTTACCGCTTCGACTGGGTTAGTAAAGTCTTACCGTATAACAACGGGCTTCGACTTGAAGGAAGATCTTATCATGTAACAACGGACTTCGACTGAGTTAGTAAAGTTTTACCGTATAACAATGGTCTTCGACTTGGAGGGAGGTCTTACCGTGTAACAATGGGTTTCGACTGAGTTAGTAAAGTCTTACCGTGTAACAACGGGTTTCGACTTGAAGGGAGGTCTTACCGTGTAACAACGGGCTTCGACCGATAATGCATGGTTTTAGGTTGACCATAAACCCTTGAAATTGTATGGTTTTAGGTTGACCATGAACCATTTGGAAATTGCATGGTTGGTTTTAGGTTGATCATAAACCTTCGAAATTGCATGGTTTTAGGTTGACCATGAACAATGTGGTTTTAAAGAAAACCCACAATTTTTTTTTAAAATTGCATGGTTTTAGGTTAATTGCATGGTTTTAGATTGACCATGAACTATGTGGTTTTAAGAAAGATCCACAAACCCTTTTGGAAATTGCATAGTTTTAGGTTGCCATGAACCTTTGAAATTGCATGGTTTTAAGTTGACCATGAACCATTGAAATTGCATGGTTTCACTAAGTGAACTTGTCAAATTCAACTTGAGTAAATGTTATTAGAGACAATATCAGAAAAATGCATTGGTAATATTGTAGCATTAATTGCATGAGCAAATCAAGCTAAGTTCGATCACATTGAAAACATTTAATTTTTTTTTTATCATGTACCACAAAATTGTCATCAAGTTTAGAAGGTATCATTAATCATCAAATTCCTTCAAGTGAAAAATTATGTCAGAATGATCCTACTCATGAAAGAGGTTAATTAAACATGTCAAACAAGAGCTCCTTAGTTATAAATGACTTATTATATGTTCTTAAGAAAGGGTCATTTGATCCCATCCATTCATGTGGGACATGATTTGATCACTCAATCTACCTCACATCTCCAATGTCAAAGGATCTGAGAATCATTCACAATAAGTGCGCATTGACCAATCCAAAAGGTTTTTTTAAGGGACCGTAATGCAGGTTTGGTTATGGCTTTAGTAATAGATAAGCATTATTGGCTACGAAACGAAAGAATTATCTGCCAACATCTTCGTTAGGTTTACAAGTTAAGCAACTTTAAGATGAGATAAGACAACATTGCCCTAACTTCTTTGAGCGGTAACTTCTTTGGAAAATCCTTATTCTCAATTTGATCATTCCAATCTGAAGAGACTTTGAGAAGGGTTGTAGTGTTGGTTTGGTTAAGGCTCAAAAGGCTTAGAATTGTTCACAAAAAAGGATTTGAAAGTTGGTGATTATTATGGCATCATCATCATATCACTCAATTTTTTTAAAAACACTTGACTTTTGAAATTTGATCCGTCTCTAAAGTCCATTGACTAATCAATGATTTTTTTTTATACAAGCATTTTGAATTTGACAATTTTTTTACATAGGAGTTTTCGCCCCCTGATGCAAATCTCTTTTCTTTTCTTTTTTTTTCTTTTCTTTTTTTCACGGGCATTGGCCTTGCTTTTACCAGGTACACTACTTTTTCATGCCCCTTAATTTTCAATGGACTTTTGCTCTTTTGAACTTTTTGAGCTTTCAAGACTTTTAAGATTCTTTCCGCCTTTTCACGTAAATGCCAATGGCCTTGGTCAATCATGTGCCTTGCCCCAATATGGGGAGATAATCACCACTTGGGTTTTTGAAATGAACAATTAGGCTCAACTTGGTTTAAGCAACATGTATTAGTGTTTGGGTAGAGAAATGAATGATCTTCTTCACCTTGGGATACTCCAAGCTTTCATAAGAATTCATCTGAAGTTACCACAAAAAGATTAATACAAGTGAAAGCAAATAAGTCTTTCTCATCTTTTCACCATAATCAACCAAAACCTCCAAATTTGGCCCATTGTGGGGTGGTCCTTCACAGGAGTATTTTTTGATTTCTTCGCATTTAAAGGCTTAAAGGGGCTGACTATTGTCACATGTGGTGTATAAGATAGAGAAAAGGTATGCCTTTTTTCATTTTGGTTCATGTACCAGTTGTGAATGACTCATTCGTCCTTGAACGACACATGTTTTCGTTTTCGCTTAGTTCTTACAGTGTTTGAAGGATGTGTTTGGGAATGGATTGCCTTTCATCATCCTAAACATTTCCTACTTGGCATGATTAATATCTCAATTTCATTTGATCGAGATCATCTGAGTAGATTAATCTCCACGGGGGATTTTAATTCAAAATGAGTGATCCACCAAGCAAACATACAATTTTGAGATAAAAAAAATGTTCAAAAACTTTGTGAAATGTTCGTTTTCTCAATTTTTATCTCCTCTTTTTTTTTAATTTGCTCCAAGTAAAATTCTGAATTTTTTTTTGCATGAAAATTCTTAATTTTGTCTTCTATTTGATTTTGAGAAAAAGAGTATTTACCTGCAATAGGGCGACTTAGTAACCCTGTAAAGAATAGGAAGGAAAGTGTTAGTGCAAAAATCTTCAAGGATTGAAAATCGGGAACGATACATTATTACTCTTCATTCGTATTTATCACTCAAATGCTGACATCATTCTCTTGGATATTGGCAACCACAAATTGCCCTTCACTTACAATTTTTGGCATCCTTTTTGGTGCATTTGATGTTTCCCTGTTGAAGGAAAATGGAATCTTGTTAGAGACAATATTAAAATGAACAATTGGAATCGATACAATTTACCCTTCATGCTTTTGTTCTTTGGGTATGAGTATTTGGTCTCGTCATTGGAGGGCATTGTTTCTTAGATGCTTTGCCCCATTGATCACTTGTGAAGAAAATGATTGGAAATCATTTAGGAACGAAATACATCCTTTATGCCAAAATGGACGATTAGGCATTAACGTGCTTCTTTGGTAGAAGGCACTGCTCCCGCAATCATTGTGCATTTTTTTCCTACAAAAGACAAAGTAGGTTACCTGCATTCCAAGCTTGAATTGGACTAATTTAAGAATGATATATTCTTTTGGTGTCGAATTGATTGACTCCATTTCATCATGCTTCATGGGTGCGATTTACTATGCTTTGAGTGGCTTGTGTCCGTTATCACCCTGTGATAAAAGAAAATGAATTGTGTTATCTCCCTACTTAATTGAGCTTAATTTGAGAACGATATATCATTTTGTGATTAATTTTCGCCCCAGCACGCGTCATTGGTGGGGAAGCAGAGATATTGCCTAGAGTCAAATGTTGCTTCAATGTCTTTTACATCAAGACAAGTAATTAAGCTTTATCATATCTTGTTCCGGCACATGTTGAAACCTTGTGCCCTATCATGCTTGTTTGATGGGCTTTTGTTTCATTCAAATTTATCCTCTTTGAATTCTAGGATCAATACTTGTGAGAGTATTTGCTTGTGATCTAATTCAAATTTCAATGTCAAAATTGTTAGTTCTTTCCAACAAGAAAATGAATAAAACAAATTAGTCTTGGAATAAATTGATTCCATTGAAACGATCACAATTTTACCATCCTAGATTGTTTTTGCCGAGATTCCCTGCAAAGGACGAATATGTGAGAGGAACAAAATGTATTGACTTTCCAAAACTCATGGACATTCAATAGAATATACTCACTTCCAAATTGCCCTCGAAGTCAAAATATGTTTATAAATTTAAATTTCTTTATCCAAAAAATGAGTCACTTGGGTTTATGATTAACTTGGAATTGAAAACATCATCCATAAATAGAATAAAAACACAAAGGAAATACAATACACTCCTGTGAGTAACAAAAATTCTCATCCTAAATTTCAAGTCCACTTCTTGGCATGGTCAAGTAAGAAACGTTTGAAGATTGGCCTTCACGCATTTTGCAAGAAGAAGAAGAAACAATGTCAGTATGTGAATGAGAAAATGATCTTCCAATGAGGTCGCCTTTTACAATGAAATCAAGGTGATGGTACATGCCCCAGAACTCCTATTACAGGATTTCAATATTTTGCCAAGATTTGATCGTAAAAGGAGACATCATTAAAAGATTGTTGACACCCAAATTTTTGTTTATTTTGTTCTAATTGCTTATTTATTTTGCACTTATAAATACATATTAATTTACAAAAAAAGATTAAAAAAAAAAAAAAAGATTAAAAAAATCGGGTGGGCTCAGTTCAGCCCACTCCTCTATTCGCCCATTTCTTTTTCTTTTCCTTCTTCTTTCAGCCCACCTCCCTCTTATTTTGGGCTTGGCCCATCCTCCATTGAATTTTTTTTCTTCTCCCACATTCACGCACACACGGGAAGGACACCGCAGAACTCGGATAGGAGCATAACGTGGGGGAGAGGGCAACGACGCCGCTAAAATGACCCCCCACCACCGAGAGAGAATCGGAGAGGAGGCTGGCTAGGGGAAGCAGTTCTAGCTAGAGAGAGAGGTGGTGGACGAAGCAGAGAAAGAAGAAGGGGAGAACACGAGCAGAAGGGGGAACCGGAAAAAGAAAAGGCGGAGAGAAGGAGGCGATTTCTGGAGTTTTGGAGGGGAACACGAAAGAAGAAAACCGGAGGGCGATTTTCTGGTTTCGAGAAAAAAGGAGGGCAGAGAAGGGGAGCTAGAGAAAAAATTCTGTAAAAGGGAAGGAGGGGGCGTCATCTTCCCTGGCCATCCACGACTGAATGCCCTTAGACATTGCTTTGTCGCTGCAAGTCTCACAACCACATCGTTGGTGCAGCATTCCCGTCGCCCGTCATCGCGGATCTTGCACCGGTGACACTGCCTGTCGCGGCTCCGAGAGTTCCACCGTCACTGATTTGCAACGCTCGCTGCTTTTGGGCTTCCTCATAGCATTTCCTCCGCTCACGGCCGCTACCTCCTCTCTTGACCAAATCCGACGAGCTGCTGCCACAATCGCCAGCCATTATCCCCATCCGTGGGGGTACAGAAGCCTTCGCCCATTGGACACATGATCCCTAGGCCAGAAGGAACACTATTCATCGTCCGTCGAAGCTTCGCCAGTGACCGTATGCCGGCAAAAACTCCATTCCCGAACCAAGTAATGCTTTTTCTCATACTCCGTTTTATGCCGACTGTGGGGTGTAAAGCTATAGAGTTGAATCAATGAGATTTCTAAACATAACAAGCAAAACTGAATCGAGGTCTTGATGATTTGTGATATTCGGGAGATTAACACCCACTGTTAGATTGAGGAATGCTTCCGGTTCGAACCCAGAACTTGAGTTCATCGATGCATTGCCTGAAGGAAATATAGAACACTTAGGAGCACCGAACTCAACTGGAAAAATTCGGGTGAACCGTGATAAAATAAGACGGATTTGGCATGAAATATGTTGATTCTAACCTTTGTACATCATCTTTGACTCGAAAATCACATTGAATCTTGTTCCTGAACATACTTGTTAAATCGCGCACCAATTGTTCAAGGAAATGCCTAAATGAATGGCCAAAATTCACTTCATCCTGTAGATACTCAGAAGTTTAGTTTGATGCGTGGTCTTTCTTACGTGATTGAACTACGTTTGCTTCATGTTTTTCTCTATGTTTTCCCGTGATTTCATGGCGTGTTCATCAATTTTTTACGAATCGCCGGAAAAACAAAAACTCACCGGAGCTACCTTCCATCACCGGCGAGCCAGCGGCTCAAGGTCGCATGAGTTAGAATATTTCTCCTCATTCTAATGTATTTATCCTTGTTGGTTTGCTGAGATCTCTGGATTTGAAAAATGGCCTTTCAGTTAGGTTTTGTTTGCTAAGTTTGTGGTCGCCCGATCCGATAGGGACCCGATCCGAATCACTTTTTTTAATAAAAATTAAAAAAAAAATCAAAAAATCAAAAATTTCAAAAAATTTGAAAAAATCTTAAAAATTTTCGAAAAATCATCAAAATTTTTTAAAAATGTTTTTTTAATTTCAGAAAGGTTTTAAAAGTTTAATTTAATTTAATTTAATTTTTTCAAATATTCGAAAATTCCAAAAAATTATAAAATTCCAAAAAGATTAATAAACGTTTTTTTTTGGAAAATCGGAAAAGCCAAAAATATTAAAAATTTTGAAATCTTGTTTTCTTTAATTTCGGAAAATTTGAAAATATTAAAAAATTCAGAAAATTCAGAAAAAATGCAAAAATTCAGAAAACCCTTAAAAAGGAAAAATACCAAAATTGAATAAGCTTTTAGAGCTCTACGATAGTTTTTTTGTTTTATGTTATATTCCCATGCCTCGTTTCGTCGCGACTATTGGATATTATCTCCTTACTATAGAACGGTTATGATAAATCTTAGAATTCTCGAATAGGTTGCCAAGACTTCACTAATGCACAATCAAGTTAGGTACCCAAATGGCATTAGTCGTGTGACTAACGTAATCAAGTCCTCAACCTTAAACCATCTAGTTGCGTAAAAAGTGAGACACTTTCATGTCTCGCTTGGTTCCTAGTCGACCTCAATAGACTAGTGGTGACTCCTTAGTTATAAACTTTCACGAATACCCAACATCGCGCAGGGTATAGGCTTAGGAAAGCCTGAGTTAATGAAGGGCCGTCGGCCCGAAATTAACAATACCCTTAAACCTAACTATTATATTCAAAAAATTTAGGTCGCGACAAAGATCAATCTGCGATTATCAATCAAATGCCCACTCTATTCCCAAAAGTTTCATATGCAAAATGTGGCATTAATTTTGAAAGACTGATTTGTGCTTTCACTGTTGCCAAAATGAAATGATTTTTATTTTGAGAAATCTATACACAAAGTGTGATTGAGAGGGAAAGAATTTAATTGTGTGATTTCAAATTTTTTTGTGCCCCAAAACATAATCATGAATTAGAATAATTTTTTGACGAGGTGTGATTTTAAGCTCATGATTGGAAACTTTAACAAAATCATCCGTTGTGTAGGGCTAAATTAATGGTTTTTGAAATTGACACCGAATGTTTGCTTATAAAGAGTACTTGCCAATTTTCCCAATTAGAAGCCTACACCGAGGGCATTCGATTAATCTCCGCAAATTTCAAAAATGAAAGTTTCAATAAAAAATGAACAAGTAAAAGGAAAAATCATACTTACCAATGGTGATGATTTTTTTCAATCACATAGACATACGCATGAGACATGGGTCAATTTCTTCTCTAGATGGCTCAAATGAAGCCACGAGATTATTGGACTAAACCAGCATGGTCATGGTTAGGTCGAGGTTCCCATGACTCCGGCTTTGTCAAAAAGTCAACCCGTGCTGCGCAATTGCAAGTCGGGGTGGAAGCTCTCAACGTCAGAAGAACTTCGAAATTGAGATGGGCGACTCGTACTATATAGTGGTAGTCGGAGTCGGAGTGGTATACATCTCAACACCATCCTAAGTGTTCCTATGCGGCCCAAGTCCAATGGTAGGTTGTGTGTGCTAAAGTGTAGTGCCATGTAAGGAAGACATGCACAACAGTTTATATAGCAAACAACACTTCAAAAATTCAAACCTATAAACATTCATTCCTATTCAACGACCTACAAAACAAAGTGTTAGCAAAAACTCCACCTCTTATTACTCCAATCTTGCACCAACATTTAACACGTAGTTGGTGGACTTACCTCACTTTCTCGAATGTGTTGCCAAAGAAATACATTAAATAACACAAAATGAAACAAATTAGGCCTAAGTCCTCTAAGGTTTAGAGCCAGTCCCTAGTGGAGTCACCAAGCTGTTGCGACCTACAAAAAATTTTAAATTTTTTTTAAATAGGTTTAGTGGTATTATTAATTTCGAGCCGACGACCCTTAATTAACTTGGGTCCTCCCAAGCCCATACTTCGCGTGACGTTAGGATATTCACGAAAGTTTTCAAATAAGGAGTCGCCACTAGTCTATTGAGATTGATTAGGAACCAAGCGAGACATGAGAGCATGCCTCACTTTTTACGCAACAAGAGAATCTAGGGTTGAGACTTGACTACGTTAGTCACGCGACTAATCTTCTTTCGGTACCTAACTCGATCGTGCATTAGTGAGATTTTGGCAATGTATACGAGGAAATTAAGGTTTATCCTAATCGTTCTACAATAAGGAAATAGAGTCCAAAAATCATGACAAAACAAGGCCCGTGAATGTAACATAAAATAAAAAACCTATTGTAGAGCCCTAAAGGCTTATTCAATTTTGATCTTTTTTTTTTTAAATATTTTCGAATTTTCCAAAATTCAAAAAAACAATTTTCAAGATTTTTTAATATTTTTTGACTTTTCTGAACTTTTTTGAATTTTTTAAAAAAAAAAGTATTAATGTTTTTGGAATTTTCTAATTTTTTTAATTTTTTTGGAATTTTGGAATATTTTAATATTAAAATAAATAAATAAATAAATAAATAAAATATTATGAAAAAAAGAATTTTTAGAAAATTTTTCAAGTTTCTGAATTTTCTAGGAATTTTCTGAAATTTCGAAATTTTTTCGATTTTTGAATAATTTTTTGATTTTCTGAAATTTTTGAAAATTTTTAATTTTTTTAATTAAAAAGGTGATTCGGACCTGGTCAGGAGACCCGGCCCAACTAAACCGACCCGGGCCCTATCGGCCGGGCCGGAGCAACGGCCGGGCTGGCCGAACGGCTCGGTCAAATTTTTTTTAAAACAAAATTGGCCCAAATAACAAAAATGAAAAGAAGCCCATTTCCTATTTCTAAAAATTCGGCCCAACTCCAGTGGGCCCGCGACGCAGCCCATCTCCTTGGCCCCTATTGCAAATTTTCGGCCTCCTCTGGTTTTTTTTTTTTTTTTTTGCTGTCTTCTTCTTCGTTTCTTTCTGCAGGCCGATGGAGGCTCCTTTGCTGCAACTCCTCCGCCGAGCTGCCGCCGACGCCGCCGCGGGCCCTCACCGGTCAAAAAATGGGCAGTCGTGTCGTCGCCTGGCGTTGGTCGTTCCGTCCGACCGACGCAGAGCGCCGCCGGCCAACGGTTGGCCGGCATTCCTGCCGGACTTCAGTCGGGCATTTCGTCGAACACATGGTGGGCACAGATAAATCCTAGAGTTTTCACTGAACGGGGATTCGGGTATGCATCGGAGGTTTCAAACGCAACATACAAAGGTCGTGGGGACGAAATAAAATGGCGACGTGGGCCGGAGCTTGCGCAAGCTGGTCGGCCGTGAGCTCCGGCCCGCCACCTCCTCAAAGCAGAACAGAAATCCGCAAGGGAGAGACCTACCTGGTTCGGTGCGATGCTGGGATGGCAGACGATCGATGGGCTAGCCTCCGGCGAACGAACGCTCCTCCTTCCTTTCTCATAAATATACAAATTCTATAATCTACCTTGAGTATATTCACCGAAATCTATTCTGTGAAGAGTGTTAGAGTACTTAGTTATTAAACAACGCCTGAACTAGAGTTCTCACATTCAAATCTTTTTAGATTTCTATTTGCCTCTTCAATTAGATATTTCTACACTTTAGTCTTAGACTAATATTCAGCTTACTCGTGAGTGTGTGAGAGTATTTAAATATTGAACCATGCCTTCATCAAATAAGCTTAAGTTTTTAGAAAAATTGACTGTGATCACAAAAAAAATTAACGAAGAGTGCTACAGAATTAGGATAGACTTAGTAATTTTCTTTTTTTTTTGGGAACCTATTTGATGCATAAGTACGTAATATTTTAATTCGACCTTCTGTTGTCATTGTCTCTTGAATGTCACTTACAATCATACTGGGATCCATGAACCATTTTTCTGTAATCTAATTGCAGAATTAAACAATATTTGATCTTATGGAGTCGAACACTATACGATAAAGGAGAAATAATTGAAGTAATTTGAAGATAACGATCAAAATTTTTATTCCTCCTTCCCGCTTCCTCCTCGTTGGGATGGGATTAGCTTGTCCTGTTTGAATGTAATTTGGGAAATTATTAAATTGATTTTCATGCAATTTAATTTTAAACTTTTCAATTTTATCAATTCAGCTTCAAATTTTTGGATAATTTTTAAATATAGTTCCTCTAACTGATTTTCATAGGAAATCACTTATGTAGCGGTTCAATTATCGTCAATGGCCTTACACGAGATGATGAACAATTTAAGATGGACAAAGACAGCGTCTTGTTTCTTATAATTTTTCTGATTGTTTTTCCTTTCCTCCTATTAAATGTGGTCTATGAATATCCGTGATATGGTTTTTTTTTTTTGGTCAGTATGATGACATGGACTAAAACATAGGCAAAACAAAGAAAAGAGAAAAACCAGAACAAACACCAACACACACACACACACACAACATGCGAATGGGGGAGATTGCAGTGGTGACGGCGGTGGCGCCTAGCCACCGGTGTGGGTCATGCGTTCCTCACCGGGGAAGCGCAGATCTCTTTGGTCGTGGCCTCCGTCGTCTTCAATCGCAGGTGAAGGCAAAATATATACAAGGGAAAGCGCAGATCTTGAGCAACTCAAAGTGTTTATGGTGCGAAACAACACCTTGATCTTGTTCGACATCGTGATCTTTCGTGCCCTTAAATGGCCATCTCTCGTTACCCACCGAGCCGACAATCCTTCCTCGCCCTCCACGGGCGTATTCTCAGACCCCATGCCTCTAACCGCGTCTCCACCTTTCTCAAGCTCGCCGATGCCCTTCTGCCTTCCCAATAGATAGTTCCAATAAGAGAACTCCACTTACTCATGTCTGTCTTCTGAGAAAGTGAACACTTTGTGCTATTTACTCAAGATTCTCGGGGGTATTGCTCGTCGAATCATACGGTAGAGAGAAGAGTTGACTTCGCTTGTGCGTGTTTTTTAATTCAAGTTAGTTGATGCATTCTACTTGTTTGATAGAATATCCAGGAGACAAAATTACATTTTCCGGGCAAAGTTATAGCAACTGATATTTACATCAACGCGATATTCATTAGACAATGCGATCTGTTCCCAGATTTGTTGCAAATCTATGCAGTGCTCGGCCCTTTTCAGTGTGGGTGTCTCTCTAAAAGATGTTTATGTCTTGAGGCTAGGGTCATGGAATCTATAACAACCTGATTCGACAAGATGAGTGATCGTTAGGTCAGAGCTCATGTATAAAGAGTGGCTCTTGACAGGCTTATAGAATTGTAAAGATGGCACGAATGAACTTAATTGCGCACTGATAAGAATAAGAGGGATAGCATTCTTGAGATATATATTTGAAATTGGAATAAATATACAAGAGGTGCATTTTGACATGAAGGCAATGTTCATTGCATTGGAAATCTAATATTAAGCATACTTAGGTAAGAGAATTATCAGGATGGATGACCCTTAGGAAAGTGTCCACCTAGAAGCCGAAGGACAAAATCACAAGGCTGAATATGTGATGGGGATGGGCCAAAGCAAATAATTTCTCAAGTGAGTTAATTCATGAGCAATACAAAATCTTGCTGCATAGCCACAAGTGTTGATGTGGTAACAGCTTTTTACTTTCCTCTCAATAGCAATAGAGGTGGTAGCAGTTGACGAAAAGAGCCCTTGCTTTGTCAAGAACCACCGATATGTGCTTCGGCGAAGTAAGCCCTAAACTTTTCCTAGAGTTAAGTAAATCCATTTTGTGCTCTAGCAATAGTGGGCCGTAATGGATGGGTGCTAAAGAAGCTTCGGCCGTGTGATCAAGAGGTTGAAGATGATGAACAGGTAAGAGGAGATCTCAACGTGCGGAAAAGAAGGAAAGAAAAGAACAAAAAGAAAAGAAAATTAAGAAAAAGACAAAAAGTATGTTGTTTTGTCCACCTAAAGTGCTGATTTTGCCATATAGGATGACAACGATGACTAGATTGTCATGTTAGCGATTTCCGATGAAAATCAAATAGAAAAATTTCATTGTAAAATTATTAAAAGGTTTAGGATTAAAAATTGCAAGATTTATGACTAATTGGTAATTTCCCATTGTAATTTAGCAATTTTATATGGTACAAATTAGAAGAATGTTTCTAGTGAGTAACAATCACGTAGATGATCTATGAAGGTCAAGTAATCCTTAACATTTTCCAACAAGTTAAGTTCATAATTACTAAACTTAAGGTTTTTGAATGGGTGATATTTAATACTTTCTCTTGACTAAATGAACAAAGCCAAAAATATATCATAAAAAAGAAGAGATAAGTGCACTGGAAGTTTAAAAACTTATCACGAAAATACAATTAAATCCTAAATTTACAATTAAGTCCTAAATTTGGAAAAAGTCATATGTACCTTAGTTTTGGCTACGAGCACATTCCTCGCGAAGTGTTTTTATTTTTTTATTTCAATTATAGTCCAAAAATATATATATATATATATATATATATATATATATATATATTTTATGTGACGGATATACCACTTTATGATAACAATGTGATCTAATCAATCAATTGCCCATTAGCATCATGTCCATATATCTTATTTTTCATTACTAGTTTACGTTAGATGTTTTTCATGTATAATATTGTCCTATTCAAGTGAATGAATATGATATTTTCCTCCAAGAGTATCCCAGAAATCGTCGTCACTTTTCGCGCTATTTTTTATGTACTTTGCATCATCTAAAGCTAACCATATCCATTATTCATACTACCCTTTTAGGAAGAGATTTCTTCTTTTTTTTCCTTGTCTCTCAATCAATTTCGAATAATTGAATTCATTGGCTGGTTATTATGTTTAATACCACACAAAAAATCCCAAATTAAAACACTTGTGATAAATATATCACAAACTGATATACATCTGAAAAATTTACCCTACATGACCTCGAAAAACCTCAAACTAGTAGATTTATGACAAATTTATCTAAAATTAGTACATTTATGATAAATATACTATCTGTTACATTTGATTAATATCACAAAATATACAAAACTGATACAATTGTGACAAACGAAAAGTAAAATCTTATATTGGTATATTACTTAACTGTCACATGTTATTCAATTTAATAATTTGATAATATAATTTGACAAAAACTAACATAGGATAAATTTGTCATATGTATACTAGTTTGAGATTTTTGGTTGTAAAATTTTTAATTTGGGGTAAATTTGTTATCAACATATTAGTTTGTGATTTTTTGTGACATTAATCATTTTTTCATCATTTGCTGCTCACAAGTGAAAATCAATATTAACTGCTACTTTGCACTATTGAAATGTTGTTGGGATTGGTAAACAAAAAATAAGTATGCGCACAATTGCGTTGTGGACACAAAAAATCATAATTGAAGTACTCCATTTCTACTTAATTTAATCAAGGAAATAGAAATGATTTTATAATATTAAGCGGTATCATCAAGCAATATGTGTGGATGACTCACTAGACTTGTTTATTGGGCGAGTGTAGGTAAGTTTGAGTCGGATCAGGTTCAAACTTCTTGAGATCTTGCTAGGCCCGCCCAAGGGAAAAACATGAGTAGGCTAAGCCTGCTTATTGAGCCCATTCTTATTTTTATAGTTTTAAGCAATGAATAAATGAAAAATAGCTTAGGATTTTGAGTTATTTTATTTTATTACTTTACCTATGAGTTTTATACTATATTTTCTCCTATTTAGAATTTTGGACTTATTTGATCTCACTAGCGTTCATAGATTCTAAATGTCCAAGCAAAATTATTAATAAAGGAGAAAAAAACCAAAAACATGCCACACATTTCATCTAAGGATTGCTTATATTCCTTTGCTTTTCGAATATAGCAAAAACATTCTTGAGTTTTACATTTTAGAGAGCAATTTGCATGTTCACAACAAAATCTTTATGTCTCTATTTGCGAGAAAATTATTCTCAATTCAAAATGTTGCAAATTGTAATTTCTCACATCCGCTCATATCATTTAAAACCAATTAAGAACCAAACCACTTAAACTATAAGGAAGATGCTAAATGAATTTGCAAGAAGGGGCAATTTGGTCTTTTCAATGTGGATTTTACTTGGAGCTACGTAAATGGTAATTCCAAAAATAATGGTAGGTATGAAGATGATCATAAGGTCAAAAGTGAGGTATTCTTTAGGTATTTTACCATAATCAAACTTATTTTGTAATTTTTTTTTCAGTAAGTGCAAGAGAGGAACGGGTTAGGCCTCAAGGCCCTTGCCTAGCTGTGGCCCACCCACTAACTGAAGCTGTCTAGGCCTACCCGACAGGCTTATTAATTTAGTTTAATCTACTCATTAATTGGGTCTATTACTCATGTTACATCATATAGAGGAAAATTACTATTCCTGACCAATAATATTAGGTCAAAATAGTTGTTGACACCCAAATTTTTATTGACGTTTTAAGTATTCATTTATTTTGCAAAAATAAAAAATAATATAAAGAGATAAAAGGCAAAAAAAATGCATAAAAAGTAATATATATATATATATAAGAGCGCACTCTCTTTAGCAAATTTCGGGCCTGCCAAGCCCACGCGGCCAGCCCTTCTTTCCCCTAGCCCATTTCTCTTACGTTCTCAAGGCCAATTTAAGCCCAAGAGAAGGGAAAATCGGTGGCCCAGCCCATTTCCTTCTTTCTTTTTCTTGCGGGCGCGCACGTTTGTGACCGCATAAAAGAGAAGAGGGGCCAATTCCCTTAAAATTCTTAAACATTAGATCTAATTCTAAATCTATCTTGGACTTTTTTTTTTATCTCAAGAAAAACCCTAAACTTTAGGTTCAATCACAAATCTATTCCAAACTTTTCTTTTGTCTCAAAATAAACCATAAACTTTAAGTCAGGTTTCAAATTTGTTACAAATTTAGTTTTGTCTAAAAAAATTACAAACTTTTAATATATTCTCAAATTTATCATGTGATCTAGTCTCAACTTAACGTGGCATTTTCATATCGATAATAAATACATGTCAGCAAGACGACATGGAAAATTATCTTCAAACTAAAACTATTCTATGATATAAAAATTAGGAACGGCTAATCGTGACTTTTGTAAAGAGGGGTTAACAAGGGAAAATTTAGAACTAGAGTAAAAATTATTGTTTTTCTTTTTGACAACAAAATATTGGGGTTTCTTTGAGAAAAAAAGTTCGAGGCAAATTTAAAATTAAATTTAAAGTTTGGGGTTTTTTCAAAAAAAAAAAAAAATTAGGATAGATACGGTGTTAGACCTAAAGTTTGAGGTTTTTTTTTTTTTAAGATAAAAATTGATTAAGTATAAAATTGGAATTAGATCTAAAGGTTGGGATATTTTAGGGAATCAGCCTAAGAAAAAGAGGGACGTTCTGTGATCGGAAGAGGGGCGCGTCCGTGAGCGAGTGTGGCGTGACAGGTTGTGACGAGAGCGCACGTCGATCTTTCTGGGAGAGGGAGCTCCGTCTAAAAGACACAGAGCAGAGAGAAAAGAGAGAGGTCTGTCCAAGAGAAAATCAGGGAGCACGAAAAAAAATAAAAAATAAAAAGAGCATCGTCGGCCATTGAAGAAGCTGGGTTGAGGAGAAAAACCAGGGAGGAAAATCAGAGAGGAAAGAGGGAAGAAAAGAAGGCGTGTCGCTCGTCAAGGAAGGAAGCTTGGCCGAACGTCTCTGTCTCCGGTCATTCTCGTTTGGCCGGAGAAGATCTTGCCCGACCTACGACCGCCGTTTCTGTCCACGGCTGATCGGAGGCTTTTAGGCTCAATCCCTAGATGAGAAAGACGGCAGCTCGCTCTCTGTCGAAACTTCGCCAGTGACCGTGCGACTGCAGGAAAGCTTCATTCCTGAACCAAGTGAGTCTCCCGGGTGCGTTATTTTTTGGCCGAGAAAGGAACGATCTAGAGTGGTAAAGTCGAGAAGCAAAATATCCTAGAATAGGGCTGATTTGATGAAGAACGTTGTGATGTGAATGTCTGTATGCTTTATATTGATCGAGAGTTGCATCCAGGTCGACTAGGAGTTCATGTCTCAACTGTGTATCATGTGTTCGATGAAATATCTAAAAGAAGACCGAAAGAGCAATTCATATTTAAGCTTGATCGGTTCATATTTACATCTGTATATATCAAAGCATATCTGATTCCGGTGTTTTTTCTGGGTTTTCATGCGGTTTTCTCGGAAACAATCCGTCGCCACCGAGTCTACACGTTCGCCGGATGTCCACCCCTCGTCAGCGAAGCCAGTGGTTCGAGGCCACACTAGTTAGGCTACTCTTCCTCGTACTAATGTATTCATGCTTGCTTGTTTGTTGGATTGCTGGCTTTAGAAGTTTTGGTTCGGTAGGTTTTTATTTCGTTAAATTTTGTGGTCGCCGGATTGAGCGGCCGGAGATGATGGACGTCGGTCGGAGTAGGTGGCCGACGGTCGGTAGGGGTTCGGCGGCGCTGTGGGTGCCGGAAACGACACGCGTGGAAGATGATAGGTCGGGTGTTGATGGTTCGGTAAAAGAACTTGTTGCAGGCGAAGGAAGGCTTCGGGTTGGAGGTCGCTCGAGGAAGAAGACGCTGTGAGGTCGAAGAAGAGGGGCAGAAAAAAAGAAGAAGAGAAAATAAGAAAATCGAGGAAAATACAGAAAAAATTCTGTTCTAAACCGATCGGGTCGTATCCGGATATTCGGGTCGGGTTAATGGTCTGATCGGGTAAATCTAGTCCGAACTCCATTCCCAGAATTTAATAATAATAAATAAATAATCATTAAAAATTCTAAAAAAATTCTAAAAATGTTATAAATTTTGGAAAAATCCTTAAAAATATAAAACAACTCAGAAAATTCGAAAATATCAAAAAATAGAAAATTCATAAAAATATAGAAAATTTTAAAAATTTGGAAAATCAGAAAATTCATAAAAACTTATAAAACTCAGAAAATTATTAAAAAAGTAAAATTCAGATCATTAAAAGACTCAGAAAATCCAGAAAATTTTAAAATATTAAAAAGTAAAAAAAAGAAAAATTCCAGAAAATTGGAAAATTTTTAGTAAAAAATTGGAAAATCCTCAAAAATATTAAAACTCAAAATTGGATAAGCCTTTAGGGCTTTACACTAGGGTTATTTGTTTTGTGTGGCATTGTTTTTTTATATTTAGGGATGATATTAGAATGTTTGTATGCTTTCCAATATGATTTTAATTGATTGTGTATTTTAATATTTCGGGTATTGCTTTCTGACTCTAGAATGGTTATGATGAATTTTAGATTTTTCTGATAGGCTACTATGACATTAGTTAGCATGATCAAATTAGGTATGGAAAGGGCATTACTCTTAGGGCTAATGTAATAAAGTTCTCTAGTTTAGAATCTATGGATACGTATATATAAAGATATTTTTCTATATCTTATTGGATTTCTAGCCAATTCCAAAAATGTTAGTGGTGACTTCTTTGTTAAAATTTGTATAGGTTTAATCAATTAAAATTTTGAATGTCCAATATCGTGCGAGATATGGGTTTCAGAGCCTAAGTCAATGGAAGGCCGTCAACTGTAAATTGACAATACCTCTAAACCTAATAGATCTCACGAGGGTTTAGGTTACAACAACCATATTAAGCCAAAATAGTCAATAACTTACGATGTTTATCAAATTAAGTGTGAAATAATTCTTTCGACTATCATTTTCCATGGATTGTCTTCCAAGACATACTTATAAAAGAAGACAAAAGAAGAACAACATCCATATTATGTTTCTAATGAATAAACGCGACAATAACAAAGCTTGATGAATATTGCGTGGATCTTTCAAATTACGATTTCTTTCTCTAATGCCTCTCACGAGACCGCATATATGGGGATGCTCATTTAAAGCGAACGACACACGTTTAGACAAAATTCGAAAAGACATTAGGAGGTCTCAACGTATACAAAAACAGTTGACTTTCGATGAGCATCTTCGTGCTTCAAGAACGGGATGAGCAACGTTTATTCAAGTTTCATTGGTACGCACGGATGTGGCGGTCTCACCTCATACACACGCCGGATAATTATCAGAAACATGCAGGTTTATGCTTCTTGGTGATCCCAATAGAATGCGTAAGTGCTGTTGTAAATGGCGGTGTAGCAGAAACGGATCGTTAATTTGTAATTATGTTGGGAGCGGTAGAAATCAACAAATAAATAAAATGAGGAACAAAAATAAAGACACCACAAATTTACGTGGTTCGGTCTGAATATCGGAACCTATGTCTACGGGGAGAGCTAGCAAAATAATTCACTATAAATCGGAGAATTATAGGATTACATATGCTCGCACACTCGAATGTTTCTCAGCTCTAGTGTATATCCAATACCCATAGTGTTTAATAACTCAACTCAATGGAGTCACGCATAAATCTCTCTGAGCTCACGCCTCTCTTTCTTTCCGGGGCTCTCACCACATGGCTGCTTCTCTTCGGCCTCTGACGTCCTCCTTTAATAAGAGCATGGAAAGAGAATGGAACAAATGTAAACTCCACAGTTGTCCAAGCCTGCAATCACCTTATGAAGCCACGCTTCATGCAAAAAAAATGAGCGTAGCTCCTGCCTTCCTCTTTATTTAATAACAAAGGACAGCAGTAGCCCACGAGACAAACTCTGAAGCGTAGACCATGTGCATGCATTTAATGAGGTAGCTTGAAGAATGGCCGTGAGAGATGTACATGGGCTGCTTTCTTCTTTCATTGACTTATATAAACCATGTGCAGAAGGATTTGTCAAACTTCATATAATGCTGCACGTTGGCCCATGACAAAAAGAATTATCAAGGTTGAAGAATTCTTTTTGTTCATGTGTACCATACGCCGGTTCTTATTAAATCCTCCATGGACGTTCTTCAGGTCATGATATTAATAAATATTGTTTGTGCAGGTTGAGTATCGTATAAGGGCTCAAACTCATGATATAATTTTAACAAGTGCCGTAATTCAAAACCTAATCTTGAACGAGGAGGATGGCGGTGAGCGTGGGTCAACTCTTAAGTTGAATTATAATTGCCGAGTCTTTGTCGACACTCAACACGTTTGCCAGAAAAGTTCATTGGAGTTTCTTCTAAGAAAAGAGAAGCCAAATTGAACTGTCGGTCTTGAATACGCTGCGTGAGATCTGGACTAATTCGTCTTTGTTGACTCGGCATCAGAAAGAGCAGCCGGCAATGCTGGACTTCATCAAACCAAACAAACGCGGTGGTTTAGCGATAACGACGTAACTGATATTTAAATAAGTTTCTTGACCTGACCCTCCGGAATGGAAAGGCAGTGGCGGTCTATGATATACTCTTATTGAACTTGCATTCTTTCCAAGCTAAAGAAAAGATGATCATCAATTCACCAACAAATATTTCCTTGGCTGTCTTGATTTCATGCCTGACCCTTTTCATCCCGAATACTCGTGTCAGTGCACAGACATTTCTTAAAAACTGGTGCTCAGGTAACGGCAACTACACTGCCGGTAGCAAGTTCGAGGACAACCTCCATCGCCTCCTCTACAGGAAGTTTTACTACCAAGGACCCATTTCCGGTTTCTACAACACGTCGGAAGGTGAAGATCCGGACAAAGTTTATGGTCTCTTCCTCTGCAGGTAAATCACACACGAAAGATACCAAAAATTTCGACTTTTGAGTAATACCTTTTAGTTCTATCATTGTAATCTACGGAATTGTCCCACGTGGTACTACGATATATGATGGACCTGATATAATGGTCTCAATTGAAATCCTCTTGAAAGTACGGTGATCCAATGCCAACCAAAAAATTACTGTCCAGATTTAAGTGACAGCTGATGCAACTTTACTATTCTTCTTTAGAGGGGATGTTGCCGCTGGTCTCTGTCAGTCTTGCATCGATGAATCTACCAGCAACATCGCGGAAAAATGTCCATTAGAGAAAGAGGCGATCATATGGTTCGACGAGTGTCTCGTGCACTACTCTAACAGATCGTTCTTCACTATAATGGAGTCAATACCACAACTTTTAATGTACAGCGTTAGAAACGTAACAGATCCCAACAAATTCCAACAAATTGTGGCGAAGACTTTCGCAACTGTGATGGACATGGCAATCTCCTCAAAAAACTTATACGCGACCATCAAGGTTAATGTCTCGAGTTCAGTGACCTTGCATGAGCTTGTGCAGTGCACCCCCGACTTATCAAAGTTTGCTTGTGAGAATTGCTTGGATTTGGCAATCGCTCAACTTCCTACCTTTATCAATGACACAACTCCAGGTGCAAGAGCTCTTTTGCCAAGTTGTAATGTGCGGTACGAATTGTATCCTTTTTATGGGGAACCTAGAGGGCAAGTACCAGAACCTTCTGCAACTAACAAAACCAGCTCCGAGTCTAGCAGTAAAGGTATAAGTTATATAATACTCATAATCGGCACTCAATTTGTCATGGTAAACGTATAATGGTATCATTTCATTGCTTCTCATTCTCAATATAAGTTGTTTTCTGTATCATAATGCACTTGACTTGCATTAATGACCTAAACTATGATCATTCTCTCTTGCTTTCACTTAGTTCCTGGTACCATTTGCACTTGATGAAAAAAAAACGGCAGATTTATGGTAATGATTAGATGTAAGGAATTACTTTGCCTTGACAGGGGTCAAACGAAGAAAAGCTCCATGGATTGCAATAATTAGCCCAGTAATTGGATCGTGTTTATTAATAATCATCGTTGGTTCGTGCATTCTTTTAAGGAGGAAAAAGAGATCTAAGAAAGGTATAAATGAATCCATCTTGCTTGCCGTTGGAATGGCCATCTTTCAACCTTTACTTATAAGGGTACGCTCTTGGACTCTCAGAGAAGGAAAACAGCCAAGAGGTCGAGTTACTTCATTTGAGACGAGAAATTGGAGAAGAGTTTCCATCGGATAACTATCGAGGAGAAAAGCTGATGGATTCTCATGAATTCTCTCTGATACGATTAGATGTCATACGTGCGGCCACTGCAAACTTCTCAAACGAATGTAAACTCGGGGAAGGCGGGTTTGGCCCTGTGTACAAGGTAAGCATTTCAGTGACTCAACAGCTATTTATGTGAAATTAGGAAAATCTTCTAATGATAGCAAAATGGCAGAATCATTATCCGTAACAAGAAATGAATCGAATTTGGCTATCAATAGCAATCTTCAAACAGGGATTTCACCACTGACTTTATGATGCTTCAGGGAACATTGGTGGATGGAAAAGAAATTGCAGTTAAGAGGCTTTCAAGAACCTCAGGCCAAGGATTCATTGAGTTGAAGAACGAAGTCATCTTGATTGCTAGACTACAACACAAGAACCTCGTCCGGTTACTGGGATGCTGTTTGGAAGAACATGAAAAACTTCTGATATATGAATACATGCCCTACAAAAGCCTGGATGTCTTCCTTTTCGGTTTGAGCTTTAGCAGATGCAATGAATTTTCTAGCCACTTAATTTTAGTTTTATAAAGTTGAGCTTCATCTGAGTCTCTCATCATGGGCAGATCCGAATATGGGGCAATCTCTAGATTGGAAGATGCGCATGAACATCGCCTGTGGAATAGCTCGGGGACTTCTATATCTACATGAGGATTCCCGCTTGAGAATTATCCACAGGGATTTGAAAGCTAGCAATATTTTGTTGGATGGCGAGATGAATCCAAAGATATCCGATTTTGGAATGGCAAGGATCTTTGGTGTAAATCAAGACGAGGCCAACACGAATAGGGTTGTTGGAACCTAGTAAGTGCTTTAATATCTTTCTACATCTTCTATATGTTTGAATGATTCAGTAAGCCAACAAAGAACACTGATGATCAGCTCAACAACACCAAAATGAGCATATCCATGTTTCAAAAGTTTCATATAGAAAATTACTTTTCATTGTTTCGTACTTCCAACATATTGCACTTCGTCACATTATTCTGGTCAGTGGATACATGGCTCCGGAATATGCGATGGAAGGACTCTTTTCTATTAAATCGGACATCTTCAGTTTTGGAGTTCTCTTACTAGAGATGATATGTGGGAGAAAGAATAACGGTTTTCATCTCCAAGAGCATGGTGAAAGCCTTCTCACCTTTGTATGTTTCTAGCCACCACTCTTTTTTAATATGAAATCCAAGAATTTCGTGCAGTTGTCCTTGCTTATTATTTCCCTATGGAATGACAGGCCTGGAAGTTGTGGTCTGAAGGTCAAGGGTTGGAACTTACCGATCCGTCATTCAAAGAGTCATGTGATAGAGTCCAAGTGCTGAAATGCGTACACATTGGTCTATTGTGCGTTCAAGAAGATCCAGCGGATAGACCGACCATGTCACTTGTGGTTCATATGCTAGGAGCTGATACTACCCCACTTACCCAGCCATCACAGCCTGCATTCTCAGTTGGGAGAGATGTGAGAACACTCGATCCTATCGGTCTGATTCACAAAACTTCCACTGTTAATGAAGTAACCCTTTCAAATGTTTCTCCTAGGTGACCAAGTATCATCCACTCGTCTTCAATTGATTTTTCCTTTGTACAATGGAAATGGTTTGCAATCTAATAAAATAGAATGATAATTCCGGTGTGATCTCTTTAGTATTGTTACCGTCATCTCTTAATGATGATCCACCCTGTGATTGTTCCATGTATAATACTAAATATAGTTGAAATAATCACACCTGGTTCTCCTTGAATACGTATACTTTCTAGGGTAATGTATCAATATCCAATTCTATAAGTTCTCCATTGATATAAAAAAAAATATACATATACAAGTTCTATAATCTCCTTTGAGTATATTCACTGAAATCTAATGCACGAAGAGTGCTAGAGTATTTAGATATAAAAAAATGCCTAAGCCAGAGTTCCCGCATTCAAATCTTTTCAGGTCTCTATTTGCTTCTTCAAGTTAGTTGATGCATTCTACTTGTTTGATAGAATATGCAGGAGACAAAATTACATGTTCTGGGCAAAGTTGTAGCAACCTGATATTTACATCAACACGATATTCATTAGACAATGCGACCTTTTCCAAGATTTTTTGCAAATCTACAACGTGGCAGTGCTCTGCCCTTTTTCAGTGTGGGTGTCTCTCTTAAAGATGTTTATGCCTTGAGGCTAGGGCCATGGAATTTATAACAACCTGATCCGACAAGATGAGTATTCACTAGGTTAGAGTTCCTGTATAAGAAGTGGCTCTTGATAGACTTATAGAATGGTGAAGGCAGCATGAATGAACCTAATTGCGCACTGATAAGAACAAAGTAGAGAGCGTTCTGAGATATATATTTGAAATTGGAATAAACTTACAAGATGTATCTTTTGACATAAAGGCAACGTGCTTTGCATTTATAAATCTAATATTAACCATATTTAGGTAAGAGAACTATTAGGATGGATGACCACTAGAAAAATGTTCACATATACATTGAAGGATAAAATCACGAGGCTCAATGTGTGATGGGGACGAGCCAAAGCAAATAATTTCTCAAGTGAGTTAATTTATAGGCAATACAAAATCTTGCTGCATGGCCGCAACTGTCGATATGGTAACGGCTCTCTACTTTCCTCTCAATAGTGGTAGACGTAGTAGCGGTTGACGAGAAGAGCCCTTGCTTTGCCAAGAACCACCGTCACTCATATGTGCTTCGGCAAAGTAAGCCCTAAACTTTTCCAAGAGTTAAGTAAATCCATTTTGTGCTCTAGCAATAGTGGGTACTGATGGACGAGTGCTAAAGAAGCTTTGGCCGAGTGATCAAGAGGTTGAAGATGATAATCGGCAAGAGGAGATCTTGTCGCACGGAAAAGATGGAAAGAAAAGAAAAAAAGAAAAGACAAAAACAATGTCATTTTATCCACTTAAACCACCGATCCTCCCACGTAGAATGACAACGATGACTAAATCACCACATTAGTGATTTCCCACGAAAATCAATTGAAAAAATTACATTATAAAATTATTAAAAGGTTTAAGATTAAAAATTGTAAGGTTTGTGACTAATTGGTAATTTCCCATTATAACTTAGTAGTTTTATATGGTACAAATTAGAAGAATGTTTCTAGCAAGTAACAATCATGTTGATAATCTATGAAGATCAAGTAATCCTTAACATTTTCCAGCAAGTTAAGCTCATAATTACTAAACTTGGGGTTTTTGGATGAGTGATATTTAATACTTTCTCTTGATTAAATGAAGAGAGCTAAAAATAAATTCTAAAAAGGAAGGATAAGTGCAATAAAAGTCTTAAAATTTGTTACGAAAATACAATTAAATCCAAAATTTTTTAAAATAGTGAAAAGAATTATTTCCATCGACTTCGTCGAACTTGGTTAATGGAAAATGTAGATATGCTTTTTTATTTTTTATTTTCCCTATCTTACATAGTGATGACATGGCTAAAACAACTTTAGCCTTATTTTTCACGTTTTAACTACGTTATAACCACATAGGAGAGAGAAAATATCAAAAGACGTTAGTATTTTTTGTTAGCCAAGTTATACGAAATTAATGGAATGATTCAATTGTACTAAGTTTAAGTTTTATAACTCAATTATATTTTTCTGATAACTTTTAGAATTTTTAGTACATTTATCTCAAAAAGGAATATATATCTCACCAGTCATTGACTTCTAAATTTGGCTACCATTAAGAGAAAATTAGGGATTAAACTTTAGCTCCTAAACAAAAATAATTTGATTGTATAACATATGATTTTTAGGAGCATTCATCGTACAGTTCATCAATTACATCTTGCATTGGACGGCGGTGGTAAATGGACCTGAATTAATCACGCGAACTGGCCAGCACTCAAGTAAAATTCGGCCGACAGAGTGGAGCATAGTGGCTGCAAATTTCAATCCTAGAAACAAAGGGAGAATTGCCAAAAAAGTCCTAAACCTATTGGGGTTGTGCCAATTCAGTCATAAACCTTTTTTTTTGACCAATTCAGTCCTAAACCTTTTGGGATTGTGCCAATTGAGTCCATCCGGCCAAATTTGGCCGGCCGGAGTGACGTGGGCGCCGGCGACAATATTTTAATAATTTTTTTTTTTTTTTTTTTTTATTATTTTCCGAATTTTTTATTGATTTTTAATTTTTCTGTTTCTTTTTTTCTCCCTCTCCTCCCCTCCCCGGCATCGGCGGTGGCCGGCCATCGCCGACGAGGCGTCGGCCCCGCACGAGGGCTGCGAAGCCCTCGTCGGCGACCTCGCCTGCACTGGGGCGTCGGCGAAGGTTGCGGCCCGGCTTCGCCCGGATCGGGCGAGGCCGGCCGCGGCGAGGTGGCTTCGCCCGATCCGGGCGCCGCCGGCGAGGGTCGCGGCCCGGCTTCGCCCGGATCCGGGCGAGGCCGGCCTCGGCGAGGTGGCTTCGCCCGATCCGGGCGCCGCCGCGAGGGTCGCGGCCCCGGCTTTGCCCCAGATCTAGGCGAGGCCGACCGCAGTGAGGCGGCTTCGCCCGATCCGGGCGCCGGCCGCGGCGAGGCGGCTTCGCCCGGATTCGGGCGAGGCCGGCCTCGCCATGGCTTGGCCGCGGGCGAAGGCGGCCTCGCCCGCGGCCGGCGAGGCCATGGCGGGCCCGGGCGAAGGTCGCCATGGCCTCGCCGGCCGCGGGCGAGGCCGCCTTCGCCCGCGGCCAAGCCATGGTGAGGCCGCCTCGCTGCGGCCGGGGCCTCGCCCCGGTGGGCGAGGCCGCGGCGAGGGTGGCCGGTCTAACGGGGGCCGCGACCCTCGCTAGCCGCCGGCGAGGGCTTCGCGGCCCTCGTGCGGTGGCCGGCAGCCTTGTCGGAGGGCCGGCCCGCCGCCGGCGAGGGGGAGGGGAGGGGAGAAAAAGAAAAGAAAAGAAAAAAACAGAAAAAATAAAAAAATTTCGGAAAATAATAAAAAATATTAAAATATTGTCACCGGCGCCGGCCGGTGTCCACGTCGGCCCGGCCGGCCAAATTTGGCCGGATGGACTCAATTGGCACAATCCCAAAAGGTTTAGGACTGAATTGGTCAAAAAAAAAGATTTAGGACTGAATTGGCACAATCCCAATAGGTTTATGACTTTTTTGGCAATTCTCCCTAGAAACAAGGGCTATTGAGCTTTAATTGACTTGGGTGTAGCCCATAGAGTTAAAAGGCTTTGAGTACAATCAGAATAGGTCAAAAAGGGATGTAAGCCTGTCATCAATTAGCTCGGCCGAAATTCATGAGAGGGGGAGGTCCTAATTGAGCTCGGTTTAATCGGTTTCAGCCCATTCGAGTTCAGTTGGATTTACAATTTGGTAATTTAAGTCCATTATTTGATTAAGGCCAAAATTAAAAGCCAGGGTTAATATTGCATAATGGAATTAGGTCTCCACAGACAAAGGTCGGCAATTCATAATTTCAGATAGAGAAACACAGAGAGGGAGAGCGAGGGACGGTCTCCACATCCTGCCCCCCCGCCACGTGACTTGCATCGACACGAGCCTTTGCACCGTGATGACTTCCCACCACAACCTACTGTTCCTCCATGCCAATCCCAACCACGATGACAAGACTGCCGTCCCTATGCCATTGCCGAATCATAATTAGGGGTGTGAACAGTTTGATTCGATTCAGTTTTTCAAAAAAATTAAATTGAACCAACCCGATCCGAATTGGATTTTCGATTTTCCTATTCTTATCTTGCTTGTTGGAACCAAAGTAAAAAGAGGTGAAAAAGAAGAAAATTTTAAAATGATTGTTCAATTTTTGTCAAGAATTTGGGGTTCGGACTGAACCACACAAAAACTTGAACAGTTATTTTTCGGTTATTCAAACCGAAACCAAAAATTGAAAAAAATTCAAATTTTGATTAAGTTCGGTTTGGTTCGGTTCTTGACACCTAGTGGTAACAATGAAACTGCTCTCAACATTTTCCTTGCTAATCCATGCTCCTCGCTGGTCCAATTAGTCAGATGATGACGATGAAGCTACCACGACGATGCCGACCTACTGACCCCCGGGGGGGGACCAACGTCATCGCTGATTTGCCATACCCGAGAACGATCATTGCTTTTGCCGCTCATCGGCCCTGCACGAACGGTGATCCTACTGCCGTCGCTGCTTCCCGGCCTAAGCTCCCTTGCTGTCGTTGTGAGGTGGACTTCGCCTCACTGCGAGCTTGCCGTGATTTCCAGCAGTGCCCCCACGAGCAGCCTGCGCGGTTGACGATCCCTCGCCGAACCGAGGGATTTTGTCTTCATTTGCAGGTTTCTCGATCGAGTCCATGCAACCCACACCAAGCCGAACTGAGTTTTGGCCAAAAACCAACATCCGTGGAGCCAAACCCCAACCGATTCCTTGTTAAGCACCATGACCCATTGCCATGAACCTCCGCAAGCACCACCATGAGCCACTTCAGTTATCTAATTTATTTTATACCATTATTAATTGAATATTTGAGTGATATTGCATATTCATAAGATTTTGAGGGTATCCTTCAAATAAGAAAAATTTTCAAATTTGCAACATTCGTATGGTCAACAATCCAATCTCATGTTTGGAATATAACTTGCGACTGCACAAGAAATCATTCAATCCTATCCATAAGTTGTTGGATACATTTGTCGATTTTATTTGTCACCAAATTTAAATAGATCGGATGTGCTTCAGTGATTTGGTGTTATCTTTATTTAATTTGATTTGATTCTATTCCTATCTTGAAAAATATCCAAAATAAAAAGAAGGTAGGATTTGGGTAGATTTTTTGGATAATGTTGCATGTTTAGATGAATCTAAAAAAAAGTAAAATCAAATAGGATATAGTATGGATAGCTTTTCTAGATAGATTGCATGTCAGGATAGGGCTTATCTAGTTAAGATAAGATTTCGATTTAAATTAGGTTTCAGCTTAGTTTTACTCCTAAAGTGAGTAAAATGATGTCTTAATCTAAAGAAATTTAATACAATTTCTAATTTTAATGAAAATACCAAAAATATCACACGCATGTTATAAATACCGAAAATAACATAGCTGGCTAATGCTCATAAGATTGTGCTTCATTCCCTTCATTCCCTTGATAAGTGAAACATCTTCAATGATTAGCTTTCCCGACTTGATGTTTCCTTTGTCTATTATTCTTCCTTTATCCTTTCCTCCAAAGATAACAATTCCTCCATTTGTGGTGATGAGATTTATGAATATAGTGTTGTCCCTGGTCATGTGTTTGGAACACCCACCATTCTAGATATCACTTGTTTTTCTTCAAGATCACCTCATTTTCATCATCATGATATGAGTTGGCCATTAAACAGAGATTTGCTTCTTCTTCATCACTGGATTCACATTTAGTATCACTTCAAGATTCAGCCTTCAATGCTTTCTTCTTCTTTTCATATTTTCCCTTCTTTTTATTGAGAGATGGACATTCTAGCTTTATGTGACTTGGTTCCCTGCATTCATAGTAAACGATATCCTTACCTTTAGATTCTTTTTTGTTATTGTATGGCTTCCTGTCATGTCTTCATCATTGTCCTCATCTTATGAGGATATTTGTTCACTTGCATCATCTTGATCAGCTTTAAAAGCAGTAGCTTTCTTACCTTTTAAGTTGCTTTCCTCATTTGAATGTTCAACTTCATAGGATATAAATGTTCAAATCAGTTCGTCCATTGTGATTGGTTGAATATTCATTGTTTCTTGTAGTGATGTCTTCATCATTCTCCATTCCTTTGGCAAGGTCCTTAATAGCTTGTTCACTTTCTTTACATCAATGAATATATTTCCTTGATGTGCAAGGCCATTTACTATTTCAGTTAATCAAGCGAACATCTATGTGACTTGTCTCGTTAGACTTCATCTCGAATAGTTTGCACTTTCCGAGTAGGATATTCATCTTTGTTTCCTTTACCTTGTTGATTCCTTCAAATGATAATAGGAGACAATCCCAAATGTCTTTGGCTATAACACAAGAAGAAATTTTATTAAATTTAGATGGTGACAAATCTCAATACAATAGATGTTTGGCTTTGGCATTTGGAGTAGCTCTTCTTAGTGCTTCTTCTGTATTATCAATAGTAGCATCTGCAGCTTAAGCTTCTTGTTGAGCAAGAGTCTGGGTAGGAGTTAGTACATCTATACCACTATCAACCACATTGCGCATTTGAAGTTTCATTGTAAGATTGCATCCTTTGCTTCCGATATCTATAGTTATTTCTATAAATGTAAGGTAGCTAGTTAGGAACTTGAGCATCATTGGTAAAGAAACTATTAAAGTTAGTCATAAGAGAAGATCTTTATACTCAAAAGAAATATACTTCAAATAAAGAACAATAGGGCTTTGATACCAATTATTGGGGCCTAACAATACAACCTAGAGGGGAGGTGAATAGGTTGTTTTAGAAATCTTAAAATCTTTTGTTGAAAATAGCTGATGTTAAGTAAAAATCCAGTCAAGGTGATGTTTCAAAGTCATGAGCATATTGTGTGTTTGTGGAAGAAATAAGAGAGAAAAGCAATAGAACACAAAAATGTATAACGGTTTGGCTTTATCCTCAACCTCACGTCAACTCCTTAAACTAACAGCCACAAGTTGGGCTAGATTGCACTAGTAAGATGCTTAGAAAGTTACAATCGACAATCATCGATCCTTTTACATGATAGATCATACTATCAAAACACAGCTATTGCTCTTACTCTTGTACACTTAATCCTTAACACAATTACTTAGACAACAAGAATACAATGTTCAAAGAAATAATGGAAAGAGAGCATTTTGCTTAAGACATAATGTGTAGCAGATTTTTAGTCTTCTATATTTTCACATGTCTCACTTTTGGCTTCTGAGATCTTCTCTTTTATACTCATCTTCAATTTATTCATTAGAGATGGATTGGAGAAGTAATGAACCATGGAGTTATCATTGATTCTATTGTCCAAAGATAGAATTGCCCGTACAATTCTTTTCTTGAATGTATTTGCAAACTACCTAAAAATAAATTCTGCTATTGTCCCTCTACACAGCTTCTAATAGACTAGTGAGACATCCTAGCTTCTCAATATTTGTTATTATCTGGATTCTACTATTGCGCATATCCACTTCCACAATTGCTAGTTTGCTAAACCAACATATTATCAAATGAACGTTATTGCCACAATACTAATTACCTAATATGTACAGCCTCGAATACAAACATTGATATCAACTGATCTTTAGGTATGTTGTTTCTACTTATGGAAAAACTATATCAAGACATATCCTAATCTTTTGACACTTGAAACACTACCATGAACATCACGTAGTCTTTAATACTTGTCATGAACATCTACATTTACCATAATAAATATTATACTAAGGATAGTTTAGAAATCATCAAAATCACTTTTTCTCCAACAAAATCTTACACATTACATTTTTGCTAATTCAATTCTAAACATTTTTGCAATTTGCTAATTGAGTCCATATGGCTAATTTTGATTGAAAATTATTAACATGAGCACTAGAGGCCAGATGTTTTATGTTATGGTTGACATTAACGTGGACATTTTTTGATAATATTTTGATAACTTTTTTATTTTTTTAACCTTTCCTTTTTTTTTTTTTTGGACTCAAGCTAGCAAAGGTATTGTGGCCTTGCCAAAAGGGGTGAGGGCATCATGGCCCTCGCCCGATGACATGGCTAGCAAGGGCAATGTGGTTGTTCACTGACCCTCAACCCTTGCCTAGTGACCGACGAGGGTTGCAATGCCCTCTCCTAGCTTGAATCCAAAAAAAAAAAAAAAAAAAAAAAAAAAAACATTATAAAAAATTCAATAAAATGTTAAATTATCATTAAAAAATGTCTACATTAGCATTGACCATGCCACGTAAGACGTTTGGTGTCCACGTCATCCAATTCTAGTCAAAATTAGCCAAATGGACTCAATCGCAAAATTAAACTCAATTGGCACAATTGAAAGTTTTTATAACTGAATTGATAAGAGCGCAATCGGTTTAGGATTTTTTTGATAATTTTGCCCAACAAGATTTGTAATTAACGACCTATTTTCATTTGATATAATCAAGTAAATAGAAATTAATGTGTAATGCCAAGCAATAGTATCAAGTAACACGTGCGGATGACTCAGCAACGGTAATTGTCCACTAGACCTGCTTGTTGGCGCTCGAGGGAAAAACATTAGCTGGCCAAGCTCGCCTAATGGAGAAAACTTCGTTCTTTTATTTTTAAAATTTCTAGCTATGAAAAAAATGAGAATGAAAAATAAATCAAAAAATAATTATAGGATTTTGTGTTACATTATTTTATTATTTTATCTATGAGTTTTATACAATTTTTCTCTTCTATATCAGAATTTTGGGCTTAATTTGTCCTTCTAGTGTTTATAAATTCTAGATATCATAGTAAAATTACTAATAAATGGAAACAAATAAAAAACATACATTAATGCTGGAGGTGTCAGAATGGGTTTTAATCCATTTATGATCCATTTAAAATATAAATGGGTTATAAATGGGTAATTTAAATCTTAAAGAAGCTATTTAAATGGGTTTAAAGATTGAAAACTTAAAATAAATGGGTTATTTCTAAAGCTATTTAAGTAACTCACAATCTCACTTTTCCTTTTTAGCCTTATAAAAGTATTTGTTATAAAAATCAAAATCAAAATTATTTTTCCTTTTTCCTTTTTTCCTTTCTATTTTTCCTTCTTCTTCAACTAGTTGCCACCATGACAATGGCCGGCAACCGGCTGAGCAAGGGCCTCAGGTGAGCTTGAGCTTGTCGATTTGCAAGGTCCAAGCCTCACCAAGGGCCCGACAAGCTCAAGCTTGCCAGATTTGGCGAGGCTCCAACCTTGCCGACCTTAGGTGAGCTTGATCTTGCCAGAATCGGGTGAGACTAGCTTGCCTTCGGTCGGTCACTGTTGCCATTGTGACCGGCGACCGGTTGAAGGAGAAAAAAAGCAAGAAAAAAAGAATTAAAAATTTGATTTCTTAAAAAATAAAAATAATTAAAAATTGATTTTTAAAAATAATAAATAATTGAAAATTAAATAATAAATAAAAATAATTAAAATTCAATTTAAAAAATAAAAAAATCAAAAGGAATACATGGAGGAAAATTGAACAAGATTTTTCAATTTTTTATTTATTTTCAAATTTAGGCAAATACCTAAAAATAGTGTTATTTTTCTATATAATGACTTCCTAAAAACATTTTTCAAGAAAAAATGGAGCCTCAATTTAAAAAAAAAAGAATTATAATTTTTTTTCACTAAATTTATATTAAATAAGAGTGTTTGAACAATACCATTTAAAAAAAGAAGAAAAAGAAACAAGCTTTCCTAGTTTACAAATATTTTAGCAATATAATCTTTTTAAAAAAATCATAAGAATAAATTTTCCTAAATTTGGTTAAATATAGAAGTATTAGTAATATGGGTCAGGTATGGGTTAAAAAATTTATATTATACTTAAATGGATCATAAATGGGTTAATCGGTCAATTTAGGTCAAACCATTTATAGCTTGATCCAAACTCAACCCGATCCACCTATTTAACAGGTTTTAACATTTATAAACGACCACTTATATATCTCTACTTTAAAAAAAAAAAAACAAAAACATACTTAGTGTCACCTTTGGAAACAATTGGTTACTTTGTAAAATGCGCATTCCAAATCCTAATTTGTGACAACCACCCAAATTAGCCAAAGCCAACTAAAAACTAAACCATTTAGACCCTAAGCAGTTCCTAAAATAAATTTTGCAAGGAGGGGTGAAGTTTTGCTTAGAGGTTATATGAATGGTTTGTAAAAATTATTTATATGTTTGGTCAAAAGTGAGGTATGCATTTAGACATATTTTTGAAAATTTTTTAATAATCATAAGGGCACAATAGGCCGAGCCTCAAGGTACTTGCCTAGGCCTAGCCCACTTGTTGACCAAACCTAGCAAAGCTTACTCAATAGGCTTAAAAAATTCAGCCAAGCCCACCTCATGGATCAAGAAAACTGGCACCATATAGGGAAAAGTTACTACTTCTGACCAACTCATATCAGTTAAAATAGTCGATAACTTACTTTGTATATTCTTTTTAGATATCTATCAAATCAATAAGGAAGAAAATTATTTTCTACAATCATTTGCCAACATATATTACAGAGAATATAATGTTGTCTTCCAAGACATACTTATATAAGAAAGTACAAAAGAAGGATGATACTCATGTAATATTTCTAATGAATTTGTACAAAAATTATAAACTTAGAATATATTGCGTTGATCTTTTGAATACAATTTCTTTCTCTGACGCCTCCTCCAAGACCCCACAAACAGGGTTGCTCATTCAAAGCATAGAAAAACACATTTAGAAAAATTTGATAAGACATCTAGAGTTGTCCGCATGCAAAAGAAGTGGCAGATTTTGAATAGCAAAAATCAACATCGCTAACCGTAAAAAACACGGTGAGTTCTTAGTCCGTGTCTTCGTCAACAAACGCTGGAGTTTCATTGGAGCATCCTATTTGTTTTTTCTACCAAAAGCATGTGTACCCTTATTTCTTCAAAGCAAGTCTCATCCGGTATACTAGTCCTCCCGTCCACACATTGAAAAATTTCTATGCTTCTAGATAACACCGAGAGAACGTATAGGTGTAGTGTTTCGAACCCGGGCCTTGAGGGGAGGAACATGTTTAAAATGATTAATAACCATTACTGAGTAATTGTCGGATCTTTTGGGCTTGTATCCTTGGTTGGTTTGTACCCATCGTAGGGACCACACCTTGATTTATTTATATTTAGTGCCGGTCTTTCATGGGTCTTTTGCGTGCCACCATATATTTTCGTCGGTAGGTCAAGCCAGGAACGGTCACCGTCAGTTCTCCTGGAAAAAAGAAGCCAATTGGGTGCTCGTCCCTGTTAACAACGGAACTTGGAAATTGGACTAATTCGTCTTTGCTAACCCCGGCATCAGGGAGAGCAGCTGCAAAACTTGGTTCTTGATCAATTTCTTTACCTTGCTCTCCAGAAATTGCTTATCATCTTATTCCTCTTGAGTTGAAAGGAAGTCCATGGCCGTCTTTGAATTATTCTTACTGTACTTGCGTTCTTTCCAAGTTCAGGAAAAAAAGACCATCGATGCACGAAGAAATATTTCCTTTGCTTTCTGGCTTTCATGCCTGATCCTCTTCGTCCCAGGCACTCCTGTCGGTGCACAGACATATGTTCAGGAGCGGTGTGCAGATAGGGGCGACTACGCTGCTTATAGCAAGTTTCAGGACAACCTTAGCCGCCTCCTCTCCAGGGGCGGCTCCACTGCTTCCAACAAAGGACCGATTTACGGTTTCTACAACACGACGGAAGGTGAAGATCCGGACAAAGTTTATGGCCTCTTCCTCTGCAGGTAAGTCACATGCGAAAGATACCAAAAATTTCAACTTTTGTGTAATACCTTCCAAATCAATCTTTGGAATCGGCTTACTTGGAACCAGGATTTATAATGGACCTGATATATTGATCTTTATTGAAATCCTCTACAAAGTAAGGTGATCCCACGCCAACCAAGAAATTACCCCCAGATTTAAGTGACTACTAATGCAACTTACCTATTCCTCTTTAGAGGGGATGTTGCCGCCAATCTCTGTCAGTCTTGCATCCGTGAAGCTAGCAGCACCCTCATAGAAAGATGTCCAGGACAGAAAGAGGCAACCATATGGTACGACGAGTGTCTTGTGCGCTACTCTAACAGATCGTTCTTCCCTATCATGGAGACAACACCAATTATTTTTGTTGCCAACCCTGTGAACGGTTCAGTTACCTTCAACAGAATTGTGGAGCAAACTTTCAATAATGAGGACTTGGCGGCAAAAGTGATGGATTTGGCAAGAAATGTCACAGACTTGGCAATCTCCTCAGAAAGCTTATACACAACCATAAAAGTTAATGTCTCAAGTTCAGTGACCCTGCATGAGCTTGCACAATGCACCCCCGACATATCAAAGTCAGCTTGTAATAGTTGCTTGCTTTCTGCTATCAAAGAGTTTCCCACCGTTCTTAATCTTAAAAGGGGAGGTGCGAGAATTCTTCAGCCAAGTTGTAATGTGCGGTACCAAATGAATTTTGATGGGACAACAAACAAAACCAGCACTGAGTCCAATAGTAAAGGTATGAGTTATATAATACTCAAAATGTGCACTCAATTTGTCAAGGTAAGCGTATAATGGTATCATTCCATTGCTTCTAATTCTTAATAAAAACTGTTTTATGTATTATATTGCACTGGACTTGCTTTTACAATCTAAACTATGAATCATACTCTCTTGTTTTCAACGAGTTCTTGGTACTACTCTAGACACTTGGTGAAAAAAAAGTCAGTGGATTTGTGGTGAGTTTTAGATGCAAGGAATTTCTCTTTCTTGACAGGGGTCAAACAAAATCCATGGATTGCAATAGTTAGCTCAGTAATTGGATCAGGGTTACTAATAATCATCGTGGCTTGGTGTATTATTTTAAAGAGGACCAAGAGAGTGAAGAAAGGTATAAGTGAATTCATCTTGCTTGCCATTGGAATGACCATCTTCTTACCTTTACCTTACGAGAGTAAACTCTTGGACTCTCAGAGAAGGAAAACAGCCAAGAGGTTCAGTTACTTCATCTGAGACAAGAAATTGGAGAAGAGTTCTCAAACAAAAACTCTCGTGGACAAAAGCCGGTGGGTTCTCAAGAGTTATATCTGATGCGCTTAGACATCATACGCACGGCCACAAGAAACTTCTCCAATGAATGTAAACTTGGGGAAGGTGGGTTTGGCTCTGTGTATAGGGTAAGCATCTTAGTGACTTGACACGTATTTATGGGGAAATTGGGAAAATCTTCTAATGGTAGCAAACTGGCAGTCATTATACATAGCACGAACTGAATCGAATGTGTTTATTATTAGTAGTTCTCAGATAGGGATCTCACAACTAACTTTATGCTGTTTCAGGGCACATTGCCAGATGGAAAAGAAATTGCAGTTAAGAGGCTTTCGAGAACCTCAAGCCAAGGACTCATTGAGTTGAAGAACAACGTCATATTGGTTGCCAGACTACAGCATAGGAACCTCGCCCGATTATTGGGATGCTGCTTGGAAGAAGATGAAAAAGTCTTGATATATGAATACATGCCCAACAAAAGCCTGGATGTCTTCCTTTTTGGTTTGAGCTTTAGTAGATGCAATGAATTTTTTAGCTAGTTAATTTTAGTTTTATAAAGTTGAGTTTTATCTGAGTCTCTCATATTTGACAGATTCAAATATAGGGCAATCTCTAGATTGGAAGCTGCGCATGAACATCGCTTGTGGAATAGCTCAGGGACTTCTCTATCTACATGAGGGTTCTCGCATGAGAATTATCCACGGGGATTTGAAAGCTAGCAATATATTGCTAGATGGTGAGATGAATCCAAAGATATCCGATGTCATAATGGCAAGGATCTCCAGTGTAAATCAAGACAAGGCAAACACGACCAGGGTTGATGGAACCTAGTAAGTGCCTCAATATCTTTCTACGTCCATTACATGTTTGAATGATTCACTAGGCCAACAAAAGGACTCTGATGATCAGCTCAACAACACCAGATTGAGCACATTCATACTTCAGTAATTCCATATAGAAAATTACTTTTCATTGTTTCTTACTTCCAACTAATTACTCCTCATCACATAATTTTGGGTAGTGGATACATGGCACCAGAGTATGTGACGGAAGGATCATTTTCTATAAAATCAGACGTCTTCAGTTTTGGAGTTCTCTTGCTAGAGATAATAAGCGGGCGGAAGAATTATTTTCATCTCCATGGGGAAAGCCTTATGACCTTTGTATGTTCCTAGTCACCATCCCATTTTAATATGAAATCCAAGAATTTTGTGCAACTCTCCTTGCTTATTTTCGTTGCCAAATGACAGGCATGGAAGTTGTGGTCAGAAGGTCGAGGGTTGGAATTTATCAATCCGTTAATCAAAGAGCCATGTGATGGAGTTGAAGTGCTAAAATGCATGCACATTGGTCTATTGTGTGTTCAAAAAGAATTGGCAGATCGACCGACTATGTCACTCGTGGTTCGTATGCTAGGAGGCAATACTATCCCGACTAACCGACCATCGCAGCCTGATTGGGAGAGATATGAAAACACTCAATCCTATTAGTCTGATTCATAAAGCTTCCACTGTTAATGAGGCAACCCTTTAAGATGTTTTTGCCTAGGTGACCAAGTATCATCTATTCGTCTTCAATTTGATTTCTCTTTTATACAATGGAAATGTTATTAGGGTTGATTATGATATTTACATTAATTCTTCATATTTTTTAGAACTATGCATGTATATCACTTACTGTGCCTATACTTAATTTATTGTAATATCTTTATATCATGTTACGTTCTATAGTTATCATGCATAACCTGCTTATGCTCTCTTCTTTATATGTACAGAAATATATAAAAATTAAAACATTCTCTCTTCCGCATATTTCTTATCTTAGTATTAGAATCAGACAAAATTGAGCAAATTTCTTATGCTCTCTTCTTTATATGTACAGAAATATATAAAAATTAAAACATTCTCTCTTCCGCATATTTCTTATCTTAGTATTAGAACTAGACAAACTTGAGCAAATTTTGAGTGCACCGAGTCCGCCACAGAGGGCACCCGGAGGGCACCTTGCATATTGTGTCATTTATTTTTATTATAATTACTAATATTCCTTTTTTGATGTCAATTCTTAACATTTTCGTCACATACGCAAAATGTCAACATATTGCTGCGTATCCTACACTCTCTTAAGCTTAATCACCTTTTTGGATCTTTCCTCCCAACTCCATTTGACTTCTTCTTCACCTTAAGTTTCAGAGGTTGCTAAAAATAATCAGGATTTTGAATATATTTTATTTTGCCCTCTGTGTTTTCTCTTTACTTGTTTGATGTATTAATATATATCTCAAGTTTAAATTCAAAGAGAAAATCTAAATTTTGGAAATAAATAAATTAGAAATAAAAGGAGCACACAATGTATGTTTTGGGATATTAAGTCAGCGAAGAAAAGAGAAGATATTTTACGATTAAATTCCTACTCTGACTCGGTGTTCGACTCCGTGTGAGAGAAGACTCGAATGAGGACATATTGGTCTGACTTTGACCAAGATATTTTACATGTTTTCATATATAAGTATCTTCTACGGTTGGATGCCGAGGGTCACATCATGGTCTTCGTTCCATTCATGTCCAGGGAAAGAGAGAAAAGTCTTGAAGCGCCATTTTGACCAAGTGCCTGGGGTGGAGTTTTCTCTACGTTACACCGATAATTTTGGTGATGAAGTCAATTAAATCTTATGATAAGTTCTGTTAATTTTTTCATGACATCTAGAGATTATTTCATAAGAATTATGGGGCAAAATACAACTTGAGTTATTGGGTATAATTTTAACCTCATAATTCCTTATGAAATAATATCTTAATCTTAAAAAAGAATTAACAAATCTTATCATAAGATTTAATCGACTTCAATGCTAAAGCTATTGGTGTAATTCCATGGAGAAAAATCAACCCCAAGCATTCAGAACGACGCTTCAAGCTTTTTCTCTCTTTCTCTAGACATAAATAGAATGAAAACCGCATTGGCGGCCCTTGGCGTCCAATGATAGGAGATACTTATATATGAAAACATGTGAAATATCTCGGTCAAAGTCATGCCAATATTTCCTTATTTGAGTCTTCTCACGCACATAATCCAACACCAAGTCAGAATAGGAATTTTAATTGTAAATTATCTTCTCTTTCCTTCGCTGACTTAATATCCCAAAACAAATATTGTGTGTTCCTTTTATTTCTATCTCATTTATTTCCAAAATTTAGATTTTAGCTTCAAACTCAAACTCGAGATATATTCTAAAAATCTCCATCTTGACTTGACGTTTAAGATAAATTATAATAACTTTGTTAAAAAATTGAACTTTGCTGTTACTCTCCCATAGACTCAAGGGGTTCAATTGCCACAAATATTTTCCAAGTCCAAGCTTTGTTTAAACTTCGCCACAACCAAGTACCTCATTAGAACACCAACTACACATACACTTTTAACTACTCCATAAGAATTTTTTGAAACAACTTCTTAATCATAGATAAAGCAAAACCATTATTACATCCATAGCAAAACCATTATTACATCCATTCTTGTTAGGAGATTGAACATATACATTGTCACCATCAATAGTTACATCAATTGTTGGCTCTATATGCTCTACTTTGCTACAAGGACTATTTGTGTCGATTATTCCATTAGTACTCAATACCTCGAGAGATTTTGATTACAACTACATCTTAAACAGAACGCTATTTAGATCTGCATAGACATTGTCAATAACACTCCTACCTAGAAGTTGGAGACTTGTCAAATGTAAGTTCTCTACCAATAACAGGTGAATTTAATTTTAGGCACCACAATATGTAGCCCCATTCACTTTGTGCATAACTTAGGAACACGTACTTTCTTGCTGTTCCATCAAGCTTGCCATCACCAACTCAAATATTACTTGCACAACCAAATATTTTAAAAACTGAATAATCAACAACGTTACTTAACCACATTTCTTCGGGAGTTCAACATCCAATTGCAATTGATGGAAACCTATTCAACAAGTAGCTTGCTATATGAAGCATATACTCTAGAAATCTTCTAGCCATACCAGCACTAGAGAGCATTTTATGAACCATCTCTAATGATGTTCTAGTCATCAACTATGTAGCATATTGCAATTCATTGGCACTAGTGCAGTGTCTCACCATGCATTTTTTCATGCAGAATTCATTTAACAGTCTCAAGTAAAACTCTATTTTATTGTTAGTTTGCATCTACTTGATCATCTTACTAGTTTTATTTTCTATCAAAGCTCTTAACTATTTGATCCTGACTACAACATCAAACTTGTGTCTAAGCATAGACAACCAAGTCTTCCTCAAGTAATCACCCACAACTATTAGCATTAACCTAGCACTTGTCTTGAAGGAAACCGCGGCAACTTGTAAACATCCAAGTGAATTAACTCTACAATCTCTATGATTTCTTTGACAATCATACTGAGTTGCATTTTTTGTTGTTGATTTGAGTCACATGTAATTAGTTCATTAACAACATAACCATATAGTAGATTCATTTCACTTAGAACCTCAGGCTTCCCTCACTAATTTGCTCGAAATGCAAATGTCATAATTTAGACTCTCGAACGGATGCATTTGACGCCTTTGTGGTGAATTCCATCACTATCTAACCTTGAAGTTCATATAGGGCACTATGCTTGATTCCTTTTATTATCATCAAGGCACCTCAAATACTTTTCAAAATTCCACATTTTGAGGTATATCGACATCTAACTAAATCAAGGGCATTCAAGAAAAACTAGTTCTTATTTAACTTTGGACATGCCTTACTATAGTCAATGCCCTCATAATACCATTATATATTCTGATTCTAACATGGCCAACACCTACAACACCACATTTAGCGTTGTTCCCTAATTGCACTTTACTATTATCCATGTATGCTAATTAGCAAACTAGGCTTTATTTGGTGTCACATGAAATGAAAGCCCAGAATCCAGAATCCATCCTTGAATGATGAAAAATTAGTGATAGACAAGATAAAATCAGCATTATTTGTCTAACTATTAGCTACATCCGTATCATCATCAGTAGGCTCAACTCTAATTTCCTTACATTTCTCGTCTTCAACTTAAAGCAATTCCTTCTAAGATTCTCTCCCTTGCCACAACTCCAATAGATAACTCCACCAGTCCTAGACTAACTATATCTATTTATGTTAATATTACTTTTGTTGACACGAGTACTAATTCTTTCTCTATTTTCACCAATTGAAATAGTAGAGATAGGTTTACCAAATTCTCTTCTACAGATGTTCTCACTGAGAATTAAATATCAAACCCTATCAAACATTAATCTTGTTGACCTAGAGAAATTACTAATAATAGTAATGAAGATAATAGAATCAAATCACGTACCTCATCATTAAAGTTAATCTCGACTAAACCCAATTAACTAATGGCCACATTGAAATCATTGACATGATTAGCAACTAACGCACCTTCGTTTATCTTTAAATTAAACAAATGTCACATCAAATAGACGTTGTTAATTGTAGAGTGTTTATTGTACATATTCGACAGGGCTTTCATTAAACCTATAGTGATCTTCTCTTTACAATATTAAATGTGATGTTATGAGCTAATGTCGGCCGTATAAAACTTAAAGCTCGTCTATCTAGCAAATTTTAGTTAACTTCTCCCCAAACAGGGGTAATTGCAGTTTCCTTTCATATATATAATCTTCAACCTGCATCTTCTGAACACCAAAATCATTTCCATCAAATATATTGGATCTCACTTTTCCTTCTTCGATCACTATCAATTCAATTCAACTTAACCAAACCTAGCTTTAATACCAATTGATGCATAAACAAATGATCGAACAATAAGAAAGACATAATAAGGAAAAAGCTCCGATATCAATTGTTGTGAAATAAACAATTGAATAATAAAATGGACAAAACAAGTAAATAAATCAGATACTAAATTTACGTTGTTCAGTCGGAGTGACTTACATCCATGAGAAAATAACAACGAATTTTAATATAGATCAAGTGATACAATAGAAATTATAATCACATTCAAACAGTCTCAGTATTTCTTAGCCCCCATAACATTCAATAACTCACGTAATATTTAGCCTAATAATTCCATGTGAAATAATCTCTTATTCTCACTAATAATTAATAAATCTTACCATAAGATTTAATTGATTTCAATACTAAAATTATTCGGTTAATTTCGCAGAAAAAAAAAAAAATCCACCCCGACACTTGGTCAGAATGGTGCTTCAAAACTTTTCTCTCCTTCTCTAGACATGAATGTAATGAAGACCACGCTGCAACCCTTGGCATCCAACAAGAGGTGATACTTATACATGAAAACATGTAAAATATCTTGGTCAAAGTTAGACCAATATTTCCTTCTTTGAGTCCTCCTCGCTCACGGAGTCCAACACCAAGTCACAATAAAAATTTAAGCGTAAAATATCTTTTATTTCCTTCGTTGACTTAATTTCCAAAAATAAATATCGTGTGCTCCTTTTATTTTTATATATTTATTTCCAAAATTCAGATTTTTACATATGGTTCAAACTTGTGACATATTCTAACACAACCAGTCAAGGTGATTAAGGAGGAGGGTCTAGATTGTTGCGATCGTGTCCAGCAAGGCAGAGCTTGACGAAGAAGGATATGCACGTCCCTCAAATTCCTCCCCATCGATGGGATCTTCGTCCATGAAGTCGTTTAGGTACACAGTGGTGTCTAATGACGCCTCACCGATCCTTCACGGCAGAGTAGACGACGATCGGGATGGTCTCGATGACAGCGGGGCAGAGGCCATGTGGTACGGCATGTCGGCGGAGCGAGCGAATAGCACCGGCTGACGGAGCCCTCGGAGTCGGAGGCGAAGTGGAGGACATATGGGTAGAGAAGGCAACAAGGAGGAGCTTTCATCTCTATTCTCATTAACCCTCGTTTTCTTCCTCTTCCTCAACTGCCAAGTTTCGAAAGTGCTTGGAACCTCGTGAATTGGACGTCTTGGCAAAACTCTCCACATACAGATTACCACTCAATCGCTCACCATCGCCCTTGGCTTTCTGTAAATTCTCCTTTATAACGTCGCAACACCCTATCCCCTCGCCAGATTCTCAGGATTCATTTCGGCTTCCGATGAGGTCAGCGACATTGGGCCCCACATGGGTGTAGTGTGTTATTTCAGTGAGATTAATAATGTCATTTGGAGAAAAAAAAATTAAGATGAAAGTCATTTGTACCACTCTTTCGGCCCAAGTGAAGAAAGTATCTGATGAATGGGAAAATGTCACGGATTGTTCTTGAACATTGGTCGATTTTGCAGTATTTTTCTTAGATTTTGTTGATACATAAATTTTGGATAGTTGTTTAATCATTCATTAGTTGCATAGAAAACTAGTGATTAATTTTTCACCTTTAAATAAAAAAAAATTCATTAAATGTACATCGTATATAGACATTAGGGACATTTGCATTGCTAGCATGAATTATTTAATTTTTCAAAAAAAAAAATTTTAATTATTCAAAAAATTATTTTAATATAGGGGCGGACCTGGCCAGGGCTGAGCTGGCCCGGCCTTTTCCTCTTCTCCTCTCCCCCTTATTTATTTTCGGCAGGGCCTACTTTCCGGCCCGGCCCGGCCCACTTATTTTCTTTTCCTCAGCAGGCCCAACCCAGCATCTCCTTCCCCCCCATTTGTCTCGCGCTCTTTGCAGAAAGGGAAAAAGCAAAGTATGAAGCAGAGGAGGCAAAGGATCGCGAGGGGGCAGGTCTCGGTACGATCCGCGGGTCGGGGTCAGATCGGTGGTGGAGAAGCCATACACCCCTGCCAGTCGCCCTTAAAAGCGAGGGGGCCCGCCCATTTCAGGAGGAGACTGGAGAGAGAGGTGCGAGCGGGAGAGAGAGCTCGGGTTGAGAGTGAAAAATCAGAGAAGAAGAAGAAGAAGAGAGAGAGGTTCGACCAAAGAGGGAACACCAGCGAGAGAGGAAACTAATCAGGTTGCTCGCGTTCGTCGGAGCCAACCAGGCGGCCGTGTTCACTGTAGTCGTGGTCCACGAACCGGGTACTCTTGCTTCCTGAACGCCCTGCGCTACCAGTCTTAGGCCCGGAGACGCATGTTTGATTCGTTTGATGTTTTGATGAATTCTTGATAAACCGAAGCAACTTCATGACGATTGTAATGTTTTTAAGGTTAACACATCATGTTTGGGTTGAGGAATGGCTTCAATTTGAACCCGAAACTCGCGTTCTTCAATGCATGCCAACTGTTCGACATATTGTCTGAATGAAGCATGAAACCCATAAGGGCACCGAACTTGGGTAAAATATTTTTGGTGAATCGTGACAAAGTAGGACAGGGACGACACGAAACATGTTGATTTGGATCTTCATACATCATCCTTCAATTGAAAATCACGTTAAATTTCATTATGGAATGCGCACCTCCAGCTGCTCATAAAAGAACTACCGAATTTGATTTTGCAAAATTGATGTGTTGGAGCTTTGTTATGCACTATTTGTCCTGGTATTGTCACTGATTCCATGTTATCTCTCCTCCATCAGGAAGCTCTTCCCTTGTCGGTGATTCCAGTGGTTCTTGAACTATACAAAAATGTCCAATTGCGTTTTTCCATTAATTCAAATTAACATGATATGTTGATGTGGTTTTCATTTCATTAAATTTGCATAGTGGACAATAAAAAAATTACATGTGGATTATTTAAGATATTAATAATGTTAACATACTATATTTTCTCCTTTTCTAAAATTAATAGATGAAATGATGGACATGTTGACTTGTTATTTTTAAAAGTCAAACTTAATATATAATAACTCATGTCATCAAAATAACGACCAACTTGTAATTTAAGCAAACGTAATGACTATCTTGAACTAGTAATCAATAGCTCAAGGGTTATATTGAACAAATTAAAAGTCTAGGAATAGGAATGAACAAAATTCTAGATCCATTTGCATTATTCTTCCTTTATGAAATAGATTTATCACTTAACAATGACAATGTGGTATAATTGATAAATCACTATTGACCATGTGATATGAATCTCATATTATTTGACGATATGTGTATACATCTCACTTTTAATTAGTTTATCACATCATATCGCTACCATGTGGTGCATTCATCATGTAAAATATTTTCCCATTCAAGTGATAATGAATAGAATTTGGAGAAAATCCCAAAGGGGACCCTCACCTTTCATGTTTTGTCCTTTTTTTGTTTGCACTTTGTATCATCTAAATCTATATATATTCATTATCAATGCTACTCTTTAGGAAAGAGATTTCCTTTTTTGTCTCTAAATTAAAATAGCTCCGAACCAAGTTATGATAAATAATTTCAAATAATCTCTAAGTGAGTCTATTGGCTATTTTAAGTATTTGCCATTTCCAATTAGAAACCACTATAAAACACTACTCTTTCCTATCGAAATGCTGTTAGTGATTCTCATATGAAAAAAACAATATGTCTGCATTTGCAATACAGACATAACAAATCCTAGTTATTACATTTTTATTAATTCAATCTTAAATATTTTCACCTTTTGCCAATCGTGTCTATCCGACTAATTTTAATTGGGAATCACTGATAGGAACGCTAGACATTTTTCATGGTATGATTGGCACTAACATGACATTTTTTAAATAATATTTTAATAACTTTTTTATTTTTTATATCCTTTATTTTCTTTTCTTTGGACTCCCTTGACCCTCACTATGGCGGGAGAGGGCCGCGACGTCCTTGTCATGACCCAAACCCGGGTGCCCAAAAAGGTTAGGCGGATGGATCCCATGATGAATGACGCCAAAAGAGGGTTTTAGTGGTATTTGATCATGAGATTGCCCTTGAGGTCATGTTTACCAAATACGTCATCATCTCATTTTTGGTTTTGACTCACTAAGTTTGATTTTCCACGATCGTAGGTTATCCCAAACCCATACCTCGGGTGACAGTGGAATTTGTTGTGACTCATCTTTTACACATAGCACATCTTATGAAAAGGAAACCGGATGTAAAAGACAAATTTAGGGATACTACCACTACAATAGCCCTCCCAAAGGTACCTAACTCTAAAGGACGTCATCACCTTGTCTTTTTGGGATCATTCTTTGGGTATGCTAAATTGTAGTTTGTGAACCTTTTCCAAAGGCTCATATCCCACATGATGGGTTCATTTTAGAGTTGTATTTTTTTAGACAACCTATATATCATCCAGGAGTCACCATTAGCCTCCTTTTTAGGGGCTAGCTAGAAAGCCCAATCAAGGGTTAGGAGTGATCTCTCAATTTCTATGGAACCAGAGATTTTAATTCGTGGACTTTGATTATGCTAACAAGTGTATTAGCGCTATTTCGGTACGTAATAGTCATTGTTTTACCTAACATGTCCATACATGTCTTTTTATCATTTTCGTGCATTTAGTATAAGAAAGGCGATCATGCATGGATGATTCGTTTCATGCGATTCTACTCTAAAGAACATGCACGCAATTGAAATTAAAATGATGGTGCAAGAAAATAAACACCCAAAGCAGTTTAAAGTAAAGCAAGTAAAGTTTAAACATGCCATCCTAATAGTGTGAGAAATAGAAGGTTCGCAACTCATCGAGCATTTATACAATGCATATAAAAAACTGAGACATCTGTCGTGGATGAATGAATGGTATAAAGAATAAGGTTGGATTGGATATCAGACCATTTTGCCATCTTCAAGCATTCGAGACTGCCATCTTGGACCTATTCTCCTCCTAGGCTAATGCTTGAAATAGAATTAGCAATTCATAATCATATCATTCATTCACATGCAATGCAATCAAACAAAGGGTTTGGAAAAACTCAAAGAAAGCATCAATGAATCATGAATGGCCTCAATATTGGCCTTTGGATTTTTCATGCAACAGGCGATCACTAATACATCAACCCCAACTCAATTTAAATGTGACTTATGACTGTTATCCATCATTTGCATACACAAATTGTGACTAAAGCCATAAGTCTTTAAGTTCAATTCTAAGTGCCACCTAAGATAACTCACAAGTCCAAGCATCGGACCTAAACATTTATCTAAAAATCACATGCAAAGTGTATATAAGGCATGTGTTAAGGTCATTTGACCTTAGTTCTTAATCAATCAAACAAATGAGTGAACTGACAACATGTCACTTATTCATTCACCATGCTCCAATCACAACCACATACATTTAATAAAAAAAAATCACTACCTCAGAAGGTTCATTTGATGCCCAAAAATCATTTAATAGTGCAATTGGAACATTGATTTGAGGAGAATTTATGAAGTGACTTGACACGTGCATCTTGGCTATGAAACATATTTAATTTTCAATACTAACTTGAGCGTATCTTGTGCACTACTGATTGACATTTGCAGGCATTTTAAATATAGTTCAAACCTAGATTATTTTAATGCCAAGTCAAAGAGTTCAATAAAGGGAGAGACTTCATTCCATCGGGGCTATGGCAATGCTAACTTGAGTGCACCTTGTACACTACTAATCAAGCTTCACGGGCATTTTAAATACAACCCAAGTTTAGATGGAACTAATCTAAAGTTAAAGTTCAATGCTTGCAAAAAAACACCATGATAAAGGAAATTTTATTAAATGGGCATCACAGGAATCAAAACCAAAGTCTAATTGAATGAGAATGCAAAATTCCAAATTTGTCCTACAACTTTGAGGGACTTGGTAAAAACAGTTGAATCACCTTTTTATTTTCAAAATTTTTTGACAATAAAGATCAAGGTGTATAGATCAAATCTCATGAAGACAAATCATCTCATAACAGAGCATCAAGGAATCAATCAATTGAAACATGACTCATGGTTCAATGGCTCTGAACAAGCATTGCATAAGAAACAATTCACATGAAGGAAGCATCCCAAGAATCACAACACGTGAATTTCTAAAGATCTTAAAACATATGATGGTCAATCAAATTTAGGTAAGGCAGCAGAACAAGCATGCAATCCTAATGCAATTTATCATATCAATCGATGCTCAATGAACTTCAAAATTTAGTATGATGTAGACATGGAAGTCTCAAACAACTTTCATCAAGGACTCATTAACAGAATCATCACAGAAAAATTCCCACAAAATTTATAAGGAGTCGGGCTCACTGTAACAAGGGACATGTTCTAGACAAAGATAATTGGCAAATTTCAGTCCAAACTTCGGAAAAATAAAAAGTGAGACAAATGACATGTGAATTGAATGAAATTAGTATTGTTGGAAGGCTAAAGATGTACACTACGAGTTCATAGAAGGCATCAAGTCTTGATTCAACACACAAAATTTGCAGAAATTCAAAGAAATAGACAAGGTCAATCGGTTATGGAGCAAGCAAAACATGATGGATAAAGATGGGCTTGTAAACCAACTTAAATGAAGCATGAAAATTATGAGATTTTAATATGACCTAGGTCATTTAGTCCTAGATCATTGCACAAAAAATCGTATAAATTCATGAAATTAGATAGGTCAACTTAACCTTATACATGCTAACTAAGTAATTTTCCAGAATTCATGCACTAACTCTGAACATGGTTTTCACCTAGCAAACAACCTTCAATTTGCATGTGTCATATACGATGTACGGACCCCTGGAGTGCCAAAACTTGGCACGAGGGATATTTAAGTGTCGAAAGTTACAAAAAGTACACTTAAGTGCCAAAATCAGAGCAAAAAAGATCAGTTAAGTGCCAACGGCAAAAAAAAATCCGGCTAAACTACCATGTGTCTATTTTTCAGCGATTTTATTTGCTGATGGAGCTTTTTTTTTTAAATAAAAAATCCATGTGGCAATTTTAAGAAAAAAAATTGTCCAAGTCAGATTAGAAAAAAAATTAAAAATCGATTTTATTTAAAAAAAGGGAAGGGGAGGGGAGGGTTTGGCAGCCCTCGCCGGATCTTCCCCTCTCCTTTCTCGAAGTTAGCACTTAAGTGATCCAATTTTCAAAAAAAGTGACATTTAAATGTATATTTTGTAATTTTTGGCACTTAAGTATCCTCTCGTGCCAAGTTTTGGCACTTGAGTTGTACTTATGCCTGTCATATACTGTTTTGAAATTTAAAATATCTCCTCAGTATGTCTAGAAGGCTTATGCATGAATTAGGTCAATAGGAAGCTCAATCAAAAAGTTTTCTACTGAGGTGCAAATCAGCAAAAATTGCAGCAGAACATGACATGTTAATGCGTGAATTTCTATCACTAAATGATATGTAAAAAATCGGCAAATTTAATGCAATTAGAGCCAAACGTGAGGGTCCTAAGTCATGAGCATACAAAAATGGCAAATATAACATGCCACAACCTCAGAACACAACGCAGTAGAATTCCATATTCTGTCATCGGCTTTGGATGAGTGGTTAACATATCAAACCATGTCCGGCTTCATTAGAAAGCTAATGAAGTCAGCTATGACTTTCATGAAAGTATCAAATCCTAAAAACATTAATAAGTAGCTTGTTTGATGGCAATCACACAAGTAGGTCATTCAGGGATCCGAAATTGTAGAAACATCACAAACCAAGTAATAAGCCAAATCCTAGCCATTATAACCTATCTACTTCAATCCTCATGTATCATTAGCATCTTCAAACAATCATTAAACCTTATAGATCAAGTCCTAGGGCGAGCTCTAGCCTCAGTCTCCTATTGAGAGCTCGCTTCATTGAGCTTGAGGAGAGAAGACTCTACCTTTTGCTATTTCGCGTGATTGAGCTCGATCAAAGCCGAATCAAGCCACCACAGACCTCGGAGGACATTGAGGGACACCTAAGGAAGGTTGTGATCACCAAAGGAGGTCAGATCATAGCTGATTTGGCTCTGATCGGCCACCAGTTTGAGGATCAAGAGTCGAAGGGACAACCGGTGATGGAATCAAGCAAAGAGTTTGATGGCTACTTGATCGGATTTTGACCGCCAACAGATTGTGATCTCACCTATTATCGCTGTTGGACATGTCGAAGAAGCTGGAGACCTCACCAAGCCACTGATCGAATAAAGAGAAGTCACCTAGTGAATCGAATAGTAATTGGAGAGAGTCACTGGAGGCTAGTGAATAAGGGCTATGGAGGTCCTTGGGGGTGGAGGAAGCGGTGGTCGAATGGTGCATCGAGCGGTTGGAGGGGCGAAAGAGGTTTTTGAGAGATAGTGAAGATCCATATATGATTTTTTTTCTGTAAAAATGGCCTTCTCCCTTGATTTTTAGAGGGAAAATAGTATTTATAGGTGCATAGCAGATGCAATCCATGGATGGGAGTGGGTGTCTAACTATGATCACTCACCTGATTTGGGTTGGCTAGACTGGTAAGGCTACGCATTGATGCTTATTCATGGTGAGTTCAATAGGCTTGATAGTATTTGGAGAAATACTTTTGTGGCTATGGAGTTTGGTCCTGGATGGTGGGGGTGCCATCAAAGAGCGTTACTGGATATATGGATAGCGATGAGAAGGCTTCAAGCTGAATTAGTTGATTTACGTTATGTGGGCGACCTGGTCCATGGTGCATCCAAGAAAGGCAGTCAGCAGCAGAACGGTTGGACGTCGGATCCCATTCAAGTTTTCAAAGATTTTTCTATGGTGGTTTTGAACTCCCATGTTCAAATTAGATAGTCAAGATACTTAAAAGCTAAATCCATATATGATTTCTATTTTTTTTTTTCTGTAAAAATGGCCTCCTCCCTTGATTTTTAGAGGGAAAATAGTATTTATAGTATCATATTTCCAAGACCTTCTTGCTCCGGTTAATATGGGTGTAAGGCCTTCTGCTCAGACACTATCTAATGTTATCCGGTCCCCTCTTCAGGAAGACCAGATTAACCTTCTCTCCCAACCTTTCCTTCCCTCTGAAGTACGTGATGCCATGTTCTCCATTGCGGGTAACAAAGCTCCTGGCCCGGATGGGTACAACGCGGATTTTTTTAAAAAGAACTAGGATAAGGTAGGCCCCTCAGTCACTGAAGCAGTCTTGGATTTTCTAGTATATGGGCATATGCTCAAGGAGATTAATAACACCATCATTGCACTGGTGCCCAAAGTTCCCAATGCAACTTCGGGACTAATCGATGACAATATCCTACTTGCGCAAGAACTCTTCTCGTGGGTTCCTGCATCACTCTTGATTGGGACTTTCTTGAGCAAACTTTGCTGGCATTTGGATTTCCCAACCATCTTACTAGATTAATCATGGTATGTGTTCGTACCCCCAAGTTTTCAATATCGATAAATGGTGAACTCCATGGCTTTTTCACCAGTGGGCGAGGTATAAGACAAGGTGACCCTATGACCTCTTCATGCAATAGATGATAGCATTTTAGCCAGGCCTCGCGCCTCTCCCATCTTTTCTTTGCAGATGACGTGTTCATATTTGATTTTGCATCAAATGACTATTCTCTAAGTGGAGTGGTTTGATTCCGAACATGAACAAGAGCGAGGTTTTTATTTCGGGGGGCATGGATACTATTAAGGATCAAATTCTTCAAGCCCTTGGCTTCTCTTTGGGTTCATTCCCAGTACGCTACCTGGGAGTGCCTATTATAACAACCCGTTTGAATAAAGCTGATTGTAATGCACTGGTGTGCCATCTCACTTCTCGAGTCCAATCCTGGACCCACCGGTTCCTCTCATTTGCAGGACGCCTTCAGCTTATTAAGGCAGTATTGCATGCCATTCAAGCGTACTGGGCATCCATATTCTGGCTCCCTACTTCAGTGGTGGAAAAGATTGAGCAAATCTGTAGACAATTTCTATGGAAGGGCCTCTCTATGGGTCCAGGTGGTGCGAAGGTGTCTTGGACGGATATCTGCCTCCCAATCTCAGAAGGAGGACTTGGAGTGAGGAGAATCAGGGATAGCAACAAGGCAGCCATGGCAAAACACATATGGCTCCTCTTCACTGATAAAGAATCTTTATGGTGCAAATGGATTCATGCCACATACCTTAAAAGGAAGAACTTCTGGACTTCACCGACTCCATCCTTGTGCTCCTGGGCTTGGAGGAAGATTCTTACATTGAGGGATGAATTTCAACCCCTTTTCAGGTGGAAAATAGGAGATGGAGAGTCTACTTCACTCTGGTTTGACCCATGGCTAGACTCCGGTCCGCTCAACTCACTATTCTCAGACGTTTACATATCCCAATCAGACCTTCCTAGGCAAGCAAGGGTAAAGGATCTATACACCCCTGATGGGACCCAGCTCCTTCGAGAGCTGGCTTTATGGCAAATCCCGATCCCTCAGATCTCCTTCGGGCAAGATACACTCACTTGGATTGAGGACCCCTCTGGCAAATACTCGATGGCATCAGCTTGGAATGCAATTCAGCGGAAACAAAATATGGTAAGTTGGTCCTCCTTTGTGTGGAACAAGACCTTTGCTCCCAAACAGCAATTCCTCTTATGGCTCATAACAAAGAATCGCCTTCCTACCCAGGCATCCCTCATGTCTCATGGTAGAATCCAGAATGCCATGTGCCCTCTTTGCAAGGGCATGCCTGACTCTATCAATCACCTTTTTTTTTACTGTTGCGTCTCCAAGTCCCTAGCACTATTCTGGGCTGCTAAATGTAACTTGCCTTGGCGCAATTCCTCCTGGACGAGAAAATCTTCTACGGGTCATTAAGTTCTTGCCGGTAAGGGATTCTACCAGGAGATAGCCCGTTTCTCCTTTGGCTCCCTTTGTCAACTCATTTGGAAGACAAGGAATGAGATTCTATTTCAAGGGCTTACCCTTTCTGCTCCTGCATTAAAACTTCAACTCTTCAAGGCAGTGAAAGATAAAGCCCTCACCTTTTCGAGAGTGGATGATTGCCCCAGGAATAGAAGGATGCAGCGAAGTTGGGGATTAGACCCCGATATTTTTGCTTTGGAGCCATATATGGTTTAGAATAGGAATTAGTCTACCAGTTCTATCTAACTCTAGCTTTGTAATTATGTTCATTTTGCTTACGGGGTACCCTTTCACTCCAGCGACATGTTGTCCAGCTGAGTGGCTGTTGGTACCGCGTTCCCCCTGATGTACTAGTTCTTGGTTGTTTATATATATTCTTACCTTACCAAAAAAAAAAAAAAAAACTTGACCCTTGGACCAATTTTGAGGGCTAAAAATGCATCTTCCCCAACCACTCTTGATTAAACCCTATGTAAATGTAGATGATAGCATTTTAGCCACACGATTGATTTTGAATGACTATGATATGTTTAGGGTGATTAAATGCGCGATTAGGGCTTAATAAGGGGTATTTTTTTTAACTCTTGCAAAATTTTGGGGAAAAATTGTAAATTCAAAACTTAGTGGCATGAATGCATGGACCATGAGGTGAGCCACCTCATGGTAACTCTTGGCTGCCATGAGCCAATCAAGAATCAACTGAAATAGCTATGTCGATTGGTGACCGGTTGAACCAGTTTGAACCGGTCTTGATCGATTTGGCTTCTCTTCTCTATTTTATGCAATTAGGTCAGGGACCTAATTCAAAAGAATTTTCTTCTATCCTAGGGTCAAAATGGGCTAGTTCGTGTAATCACCTCATTAAAGATGTGAATTAATCAAAATTGAGCTTAATCGGGGTCACACACAATCAATCATCCAATCGCCTATGCTTACAATGATTTGTAGAGTTCAAATTGACACTAAAATGATAGGATGACCTTTACGTCAAAATTGAATCAAGAGCCAATAATGAAATTGGACCCCAATTTGTCAAATTAAACTTTAGTCTCGAATGAGTCAACTTGAATTTCACTAATTGGAGTTTGTTATCCTAATTTTCTTAGGTTTAAGTAAGTGATATTCCTCAAATTGAAAAGTTCTCAAGTCAATTTTCCATAATTGACCCTAGATTTGGACTTATCTCACAAGAATGAGTGGAATGGAAATGTTTGCTCGCAAATCATGTAGAATTGATTTGGACTCCCTAATTAGGGCTAAAATGAGAAATCCTATTTTGCTATGTCCGATCTTAAAATTGGTCAAATGATCACATGTATAATGACTTCTAGATTAAATATTGTAAAAGGAACTAAATGAAAATACGAATAGAACGAAAGTGATTTTATTTTTTGTAGATTTTGAACCTAAAATCGAAAAATTTGGAAAATGAGGTTCTTAACTGATTTTTGCAAAATTTTTAAAGCCAAAACCAAATCAAAGCTGAAAGGAATCTTTTTTGTGTGAAAAGCCAACTTTTGACTCGAGAGTTGACTTTTAATCAAAAAGTCGATCAAAAGTCAATTTGAAAGTCAACAGTTTGACTTTTCAGGTTTTCAATGAAAATAACAAGAAAAACATCTAAAAATTATAGTTCAAAGAAAAAGAAACAAAAATTGACACATTTTGCTCGAGAGACGAGGCCCGTTGTGATCGAAAACTCTAATCTCGATTTTTTACTTTTAATAATGCGTTGGCTAAAAATTAAGTGTTAATAGCCCTCTCCAGCCTAAATCCCAAAAAAGGCTAAAGAAAATAAAAGAAAATAAAAAATTATAAAAAGCTGATTAAAATATAAAAATATCATTAAAATATGCCCATGTTAATGTCAGCCGCACTTGAGACATTCAGCATCCACTTTTATTTTTGGTTAAAATTAATCGGATTGACTAATTGGCACAATACGAAAATGTTTAGAAATCAATCGATATAATTAAAAGGTTTAGGACTAATTAACGAAGCACAATAAGTTTACGACTTTTTGATAATTTTGCCCACAAAAAATTCATAATTAATGACCTATTTTCATTTGATATAACAAAGTAAATAGAAAATAATGTGTAATGCCAAGCAATGGTATCAAGTAACACGTGCGCATGACTCAACAATAGTATCTGTCGAGAGAATTACCAAAAAAGTTATAAATCTATTATAATTATGTTAATTTAGTCAATAATATTTTTTTACCAATTTAGTTATAAACCATTTGCTATCATACCAATTTGGCCGGTTGGCACTCACATGGATGTTGGTTGCTCGACGGACATTGACATGGCAATTTTTTAATAATATTTTACTTTAAATTTTTTTATTATTCTTATTCTTTTTTTTTTTTTTTTTTCCCTCTTCTTCCTTCTTTGGCTTCTTTTCAATATAGTGGCCGGCTAGGCTTTAATGAGGCTGTTGACTAGGGGTGAACATATTGGACCAATGAAACTAGGAACCACTTAGACTAGACTGAACTAGTCGATTGGATCTAGTTCCTAGTGTTAACACCCGATTTTTAGTCAACGCATCGATAAAGGTAAAATTGAGATTTTTGATTGCAATGTAGCCAGTTTTCAAACAAAAAATGTCATTTTTTAATTTTGTTTATTGTCCTAGCTTTAATAGGCAATTTCCTATCATTTAACACAAAAATATGAAAAGTCAAATAGTTGACTTTTGGGTTGATCTTTTGATCAATCCTTTGATCAAAAGTCAACATCGAGTCAAATTTTTACTTGTTGTACAAAAAGATACCTTTCAAGCTTAATTCCACTTTAGAAGTGAAAATTTTGAAAATTTTGGAAGATTTGACCACAAAATTAAACTCTTAGTGAAAAGTCAACTGGTGTTTAACTTGACTTTTGGTCAAATCTTTAACAACAAAATTGAAAAATACAAAAATCACTTCATTTTAGCTTCAATTTGATTTTAGCATAATTTTTTTTATGAATATCGATTAAGAACATTGTTTTTCAAATTTTTCGATTTTTGGTTTGAAATCAACAAAAAATAAAGTTACCTTTGTTCTAGTCATAATTAAGTTTAGTTTCTTTTATGACATTTGATTGAGAGATAATTAACTATCCACTTGTTCAATCAATTTCAAGGTTGGGTAGGCTAGAATGTGGATTGATATTTTTGCCCCTATTTAGAGCTCCGAATCCATTCAACATGATTTGTGAGTCAAATCCAAATTTAGGGTCAATTTCGGCAAATTACTTGCCAACTCATTGATTTGGGGAATTTAACTCACTTGACTTTCAGAAAATAGGGTTGTTGAGCTTTAATCCATGAAATTCAAGTTGACACATCTATGACTAAAGTTTAATTTAATAAATTGAGGTTCAATTTCGACATTGGCCCCTAATTTAATTTTGACAAAATAGTCATGACATTCATTTATGGTCAATTTGAATGGAATAGGTCCTCCTAGGCATGGGCAATTAGGGTAATAGGTGTCTTGCAATTTTAATTGAATTAGGTTTCGATTAGTTTGCAAATTTTGTTAAACAATTAGATAAAATTGCCCAATTTAGCCTAGAGAAGTCCAATTTGATGCAACCATCTAGCCTAAGGTTTTTAAATTTTTGCAAAAGTATCCCTAAAATTCAAAAAAATTGCAAAATGCCATAATCTTTGTGATCAAATCTCATCTATTCATCAAGATTGCATCTTAGCCATTAAAAATATTTAACATTTGATTATTTTAATGGATGAGATTAGATCTAGAGGTAGGGTTAGATCCTATCCCTTGTATCAAACCAAGGGCTAGAATCTCAAATTGAGGTATATAAGGATTTTTCCCTACAAATTTTGAGGGGATCATTTTGCAGCTCACTTTCTCTCTCCTTTGAAAATTCTCTAAAAAATCTCTCATCTCCCTCTCTTTGGGTGCGTTTGGTTCAACATTTCAAGACTTTCAAGCCTAAAAATCTCTCATCTCCCTCTCTTTGGGTACGTTTGGTTCAACTTTCAAGCTAGCTTTCAGCTTTCAAATGGCCTTTAAAATGCTGAAATTAGTTTTTCCCTTTCAAAACTACCCTCACTAATTTTTCATATTTCCGATTTTTCCCCTGATTATTTTTTTTTAATTGAAAAATGAGACAACCCTTTGCTAGTCCGGCGAGCCAGATCTAGCGCTAACGGCCATCAGCTGAGGCTCGAGCGACCTCAGGTGAGGGAAGTGCAACCCAACCTAGAGGTCGCCCAAGGTGAGGGTCACTCGACCTAGGAGCCATGCGACCTAGACGACCGCCGCCTAGGTCTCGCGTCCACAGGCGGCCACTTGTGGGCGCGGGGTCATGCGGATCGTGCGACCACCGGCCACTATCGCACGACCCTCGCGAGACCTAGGAGCAGTCGCTTGGGTCGTGCAACCCCTGGGTCGCCCGAGGTCGGGCGACCTCTGGTAGCCCTCGGCTGGGGCCACGTGACCCTCGTCGAAGGTCGCCCGACCTTGGTGACCTTCGCCAACAACTGCCAACGCCAAATCTAGCTCGCCGGTGGTTGTAGCCCTTTGCCGGACCGGTAAAGAGTTTAGTCCAATTTTTCAAATATATATATATAATACTCATTAAAGCCCATTGCGAAAGTTTTTTTTTACCAAATACATATTCAACTCAAAGTTCATTTATAAAGAAATTTTACCAAACACAATTGTATTTCCCTAAATAACTTTGGGCTTTCAGCATTTGCATTGAACTCAAAACCCCTTGCAAATATTGAACCAAACGCACTATTTTCCTGCTTCTCCTGCTTCTTCCTTTCCTCCTCATAACCGCAACCGCCTCCTCTAACCTATGCCAAAAGCATCATTGTCGAACCCCCACTAGTGACTTCGCCGCCGCCGCTGCCTTGTTCGATCTCCTTCTCCTCTTCCCCCAGCCAGCGATGGTCAGAGCTCCCCCTGAAGCTTAGCCAATCTCTCGATTCAGCTCCCTCTCCTTGCAGCGATCCGAATGGCTCAAACCGAGCTGATCGTGCAAGACCGGCAAACCGGCGATGATCCAATGTCAATCCGGCCTGTTCTGACGACCAGAACCTTCTCTGAAGTCTCCTTGATGATCCTTGTGACTGCTCGTGGTTGCTGTGTTCTGGTTTCTTGTTGTTTGAGCTTGATTCATCAAATAGAACTTCACAAAAGGTAAGATTCTCAAACTTGAGCTCGATAAAGCAAGATTGCATTAGGCAATCAGAGCTAGAGCTCGTACTTAGGTTCTATTTGATGAAGCTCAAAGCTGCTGCGATGTGTTTGAGATGTTAGGAATGGATTTGGTTAGATTATTGTAGTTTAATCTTGTTTGATTTGTTGATTATCCTTGTTCTGTAATTTTCATTATCATAATGGGTTATCTAAAAAATAACTTCGTATGAGCTTGAAAATGTGCTTGTTTGTGTTTGATGTCTTCATGACATTTGAAGCCGACTCGATGAGCTTTCCAATGAGTTATAGAACTTCCCGATTGGACTTCTTTTACCATTTGGAAACCTCTCTGAAAGTCAAAGATGTATTCTGTCAAGTTGAGACGGATCTCTGTTGTTCTGTGATATCTCGACCTTTCCAATTTGGTATTTTTTGCTGATTTTTTTGGCTTGATTTTTAAGTCGGTTCCTTCATAAAAATCAATCATAACACATCCATTTACATCACATATTTTTTTGGGAATTTTCTAAGGTCATTGAGTTAGGTCGATCAGCCTCTAAACTAATCTCTAGAATTTGCAGTTCCTGAACGTCTAACACAGTTTCTTGAATTTATTCTGAATTATATGTTTGGAGTCATTCTTCGAGTCCTCATAAAAATTGCACGTGTGGATGTTGGTCATGACATCAATTTTTTCTCATAATTTTTAGATGAATATGTCTTGGCCAAATTCCCCAAAAATTATCCTTATGTCATGCTGGTCAGTGCATTCCCAAGTAAGGGTTTTCAATTTATTAAATTTATTGTGATTTTCAAGAGCTCATTTGAAGATGATTCCTTCTAGATATTTGCTCATGTGGATGTTGGTCATGACATATATTTTTTCCATAATTTTTTTTAACAATATTCATTAGATAAAAGTCTTATAAAATCGTCCCTAGGTCACTATTGTCCTATATAAACCCGAATTTGCATTTATGTGCAATTGAATACGTAATTGTGATTGCTTGGCTATGTTTTTTCATAAAATTCATTGTACATTGTAATGTTTTCCTAATAAGGGCTACATCATTTCCAACGAACATCATTAGCTCATGTAATGACATTGTAATCACATGCCTTACATGATTTTAATCTCGACATCTTGTATGTTAATGATGATTTTTTTTATCTTTGTTATTTTCATACCATGCATTATGATCCCATTCAGGTCTAGGTCCCTTTATGAAAAATGTTCATGGGTCCATGCTCAACCAATATGATTTCCTCATTTTTGCTATGTCATATAGGAGCTGTAGACCATGCATCTTCTTAATGTGATTGTTGCCCTGAATCTTGTCATCTTGCATGTTAACACAAATACTACAAATTGAACATGTAATCAATCTTAATTGAACTCGTTGCCCTGAATGTTTGGCCCATTTGTATGTTTCCTTTTTTTGGTCATAGCTCATTTGTATGTCAATAGACCCATTTTTCCATTTTTTTAACAAAGTTGCTCAGGGAATGTGCAAATTCAGAATGCATGCTTGACCAATTCTATACTTGTATTTTTCATTTTTGTGTGAATTTTCTGTGATGATTTTGGAGTCGATTTCTTTATGAAATTTGATTTTCATTCTTAGGACTATCTTATGGCAAATTTTGATGATTTTTAGACATCATTCACATCATTAAATTGCCAAACGTTTGTATTAGAATTGTGCTGCCCTGTTCTGCTCTAATGCATTATGCCATGTTCTCTGAGTTTTGTAAATTATGTGTAGTTTTTCTTAAGAAACTTTCTTTAGGAAAAATGTTCCATGCTGAGTGCTTGATATACTATAATTTCTGTAAAGTCAATTATCCGTGGGTCATGCATTTTCCCTATTTTGCCTTTTGTGATATGTTCATGTTCTAAGATTTTCAGAAAATAATGCATGCAAAACCAACTTTCGACATCTTCACGACTTTTGATCATCATCTCATGAATTTTGTCCATAAAAAGTTTTAGAAAATAAAAGATCACTCAACAAGTATTTGGCACTTGTGATTGTGCTTGGCGCATGTTGAATGAATGAAGTGACTTTGTGTTGGCTCACTTATTGTTTGATTGAATGAGAACCAAGGTCTTTGGACTTGCTTGCATGTTTACTTTTGAGCTCCATGTATGTGATTGCTAGATATTTGCACAAACCCAATGCATACTCATGGGTTAGACTCGAGGTTACACATTAGAACCTGACTTGGGGGATTTATGGTGTTAGCCATTGTGACCAAACGCTAATAATGGCTAATTACTATAAGTCATGTCTAATAATGAACGGGAAGATAGTCTAATGGCACATTGTGTGTGTAATCTCAAAGGCCGACCTCGATGCTAACTTGAATTGATCGATTGCTTTTGTTTGATTCATTAACATGCCTTGTTTGCTTTTGTTTGATTCATGTTTATTTTAAATATAATATGTTTACATAGCCTTAGATTAGGATTAGAATAGGTCCAAGAAGCTTCAAGGCAATGATGATCGATATCCTTTCTGACCCTTCTTTCTCTTATGTTGTATAAAAGCCCGACGAGAAGTAGATTTCCTTTTTTTCTTTTCTTTTCTTTTACTTGTCATTTTCTAGGATTGCATGCTTAGATTTATCATTTTTCTTAAATGATTACTTCTTGCACTGCAATTTCAATTCAAATCAATTGCCTTTCTTTCATTTTTGTAGAATTACAATGGCATGAAACTGACATCCATGCATAATCACCTCTTTATTTCAAATGGCATAAAAAAAAAAATAAAAGACACGCTTGATCATCTTAGGTAAACAAGATGATTGTTAACTACCGAAATGGCTTTAATTGAAATATTAGCGTAACCCAAGTCCTCGAACCCTAGATCTTTGGTTGCATAGAAATCAAGAGAACACTACCAACCCTCGATTGAGTTTTTTAGCTAGCCTCCAAAATTGAGGCTAGTGGTGACACTTAACACTGCATTTTAAGTTATTTAATCAACTTAAATAATAAAACAAACGTGTCATGTGGGGAATGAATTGTCAATGAAGGTCCACCACAATTTAGCATACTCGTTGCTACGACCCTGAATGAGACAAGGTGATGATGTTCGTTTTTCGAAGTACCTTCATAAGGGTGATTGTGGAGCATGGATCTTGGTTATGGTTCATTGAGGTTTAGCATACTCATTAATAACGACCATAAATAGGATAAGGTGATGGTGTCCATTTATGGAAGTACCTTCGTAAGAGCAATCAAGGTAAAGATACCACTAAACTCACCTTGACATTCGTTTGCGATGTGAGGGTCGAGTCACGACACCCTCCTATTGTCACTTGAGGCATGAGCTTGGGAGATCTCACAACCATGAACAAACAAACTCATGTGGGGTCTCTAATATACCGTGAGGGAGACCTCGTGGTCAAGTGCTTCTAAACTCTATCCCTCCTAACGAACGAATGTCACTGAGGGCGAGTCACGATAGACTTAGTGACTCTATTAGGGACTTGGTTAGTTTAAGAGGGCTTAAAGCCGTTAAAAACAATTATTGTGTTTTACTAATGCGTCTTGTGTAGAATTGCCTACATGTCAAAGTCACATGGAAAACGAGGTATGCCGCTAACCATGTGTTAAATGGTTTTGTAGGTGGGAGGTATAAGGAGTGACATGTTTGCAAACCCTTGTCTTGTAGGTGGTGTATGGATGTTTGAATGAATGAGGGGATCATATTGAAATGCTGATTGTCAAAAGCTTTAAATGCATGTTCAAAAGCTTTAGCATGACACCGCACACACAAAATGGTCTAAAACCCTGATTGCCTAAATTGAACATTTAGGAGGATTATCGGGTGGAACCCGCAAGTTAACATTCGTAGTAATCCTCTTTCCATTAAACCCACTCATCTCCTTAATGAAAGTTGCACTAATCGACGATAGTAGTAGTTAGTAAACTGCTTTCATTAATCAAGATGGGAGTCTTAAGCCTTTAGCACCCTATCTTTAGGCATCAAAACCTCACCGTCCTCACGCAATGTGTGATTTGTGCTTGTCATAGTTTGGTTGGTGAAAATCATTCTTATTTTATTGATATTATGCTTCATGTTCGGATTTCCATTCCATACTTTATTTTCACAAAGACAATGGATTTTTAATCTCGAATGCCCTACTAGGTTAGGATCTAGATGGACAAGCCCAAGAGGACTCGAGGATATTTAGGAGGGTCTTAACTCGAAGCGTCAAGATTACATGACAAAGCAGGTTGGCTATCTTTTAACAATATTGATAGTAGAACCTCAAATCGCCATGGTTATAGGAATGGGTTATTTTTAGAATCCTTCAACTTCCTTCTTTGTTTTTAAATGAAATGATTAGACCCCTACAATTGAGGAGTTCGATGTAGCCATTGGGTTGACTCAAGCTTCTTTTGATTTTGCAATCCCTACAATCAATCAAAATCCAGCTTCTCTCATGAACCAATTTATGAATATTCCTTCCGGACAAATTAGAGTTGTTCTTAGGAGAAATTTTAATTCCATGTCATACACTTTCCTCAAGAAATATCTTTCTAATCTTAAGATCAATTCTATGAATCAAATTCCCTGCACCTTCCTTTTCATGTTTTTCAATTTTGTTATATTCCCACATATCTAAAAAATGATGGATCTTTTCGTCACCTTTGTGTCTCTTATCTAGTAAAAAGAAAGTCGACATAGAACTCTTAGAGCACTATTAGGTTTTCTTCAAGTTTGGCTTGTTTCTCATATTAAGGAATTCGCCCCTCATATGAGAATGTCAACAGCTAAAGTACTATCTTCCTATCCTCGTATTCCACGATAAAATTGATTTCTTTCCCTCTTGGTCCCTTTCATTTGGTTTCATTTTCTCAAAAGACTCACCTTGAGTCAAATTCAATTTGATGCTTGATGGTTGAGGATCACCGAGGTGTGCCTTATTGGTGGAGTTGATGAACTGCTCCCTCTTGTAGGGTTGATGAGTTTAGCATCATATTACTTTTCAAGGGTGCTTCGTCAATATTGCGTGCTTCAAATGATCCCATCAATCCTCAACTTGGGTCATACCATTTTGATTATTGCAAGAAAGTTGTTGTGGTAGACCAAATTGGCCACATCATGTGTGCGATTCGAGATGATATTAGAGTATGGTACAAACCTCCTCTATTACACATCACCATTGTCAATGAATCCGACTTAGAAGGAGAGATGAAAGTTTACCATATGACGACCGATTACATACATCGTCAAGTGGAACCCGAGCTCGAGGTTGAGCTCCCCACTACTCCTGAGCCTTAAGGACTCCAACAAATTCAACATGTGGAGGAAGATTACGTCTTGGCTAATGAGAAGCATTTGGTCTATGACAACAAATGCTCTTATTCTTAAATGTTTTGTCTAAGACTTTCCATGTATTTTTCTTTCGCATCATGTGAAATGAAATTTCTTTGTACTTTCCACCTTTCCTTGTAGTCAAGATTTCCTTGTATTCCCTTTCATGTTACAATGTAATTCAAATCATTTCATGTAATCAAGGGTTTATATTCCTTGTAACCATTTGATACAATCAATGAAATCCCATTAGATTGCTCATTTTGATGTAATTTTAGAAATGGATATTCGGATAAAATATTCATTGTCATCCTTTTTAATTGTATAATTACTTTTGAAGAAATTTTGATAAGAGGATATTATATGATACTACGGCCATATATACTTATTATCACTATTTCATCTCAAGATATAGAATTAATAAGGCATATATTTTCTTGATTATTTGATCACTAATTTGAGTTTCTTTTCTTTTGAAAATGTACTAAATCATGGCTAAGATGCATTCTATTATTCGCATCTATCGTTAAACAAGGATGAAGAACAAAGATATTTGTACCCATATTGCCATCATTGAGAACCAGATGGCACAAATGATGGTGATGTTGACCGATCTTTCCAATCAAATGAAGAATTTCACTCCTGTCACTCATGTTGTTGCGACGATTAGCCCCATTACTCCTACTGATACACTGATGGCAGATTCTACTGAGAAAGGGCCTACTGAAGTGGTTCGATTACTATTCCTACCGTCATTGACTTGGAGGCTCCATCCAAAGAAAACCCTGTCATCTATTTAGACAAAAAGAGTACGAGATGCCTCATGAAGATGGAGGAACGCCTTTGCATGTTGCAAGGCTACCAACTTTAAGGATTCGACAAGCTGTTGCCCTTCACTAAAGTGTAAGTTTAAGATTTCTGCAAAGATGCGGAGTTCTTAAGAAAGTATGATGGAGCTGAATGCTCGAAAACTCATCTCAAGTATTACCTAGGCAAGATGGCCCGACACTCCAATAAGACACCGTTGTTGATCAATACCTTTCAAGATAGTTTGACCCATACTGCACTAGCTTGATTCATCAATCTCAATCTTAAGAAGATTCATAGTTAGGAGGACCTTGCTGATGAATTCCTCCAACAATACAAGTTCAATTCGGAGATTGCTCTGACTCGTGAAGAGCTAGTTCGAGTTGACAAGAGGAGAAACGAGACTTTTAGAGCCTATGCCTATAGGTGGAGGGCTATGACTTCTAAAGTTAAAGCTCCACTAACTAAGAAGGAGGTCATGCAACTCTTCTTGCGAGCTCTACCCAAAGAGTTTTTCAATAAGATGTTCGATAATACTTGTCTTAATTTCCCCACCATGGTTGAGTTGGGGGAACATATTGAAGGAATCATGCGAGACGGTGACTCTCTGATACCTCAACTCACAAGTTTCCCTGAAGAAAGATAAAGAGTTAGTAGTAGAGGTGTCGTACACGCAAAATGTCGCCACCCAAAAGCATTATACCCCTCCTATGTAAAAGTCCACTACAAAGGTTGGGAATTCTTCTCAAAGCTTTGATCAAAAAGGAAAAATGTCGCAAAGGCAATTCACTATATCTTTTAAGACCTCTATCTCAATTGCTCCCCATGTTGATCGAGCGAAGGCTCGTAGCTAAAGAAATTCCAAGGGACAACCCTCCCAAGGTTACTGGGTTTGACATCACTAACTCATGTGAATATTACATGGGCAAGAAAGGTCACAATGTAAACAACTTTTTATGTCCTCAAGATGAAAGTCCAAAACTTTTTGGACAAATGGTCCTCTTTTTCAAGGATGCTGTCGTGAATGTCCAACAAAACCTGTTTCCAAATCACACCAAGAATATCAATGTGATATTTGGAGATGAAAATGAAAAAGCATTTATGGTCGATGTACCTAAATCGAATGAGGTTCTAGCCCTGGCTAAATGCTAAGAAAAGGGAGGTGACATCCTTTGTGAAGAGAAAATCCACTGTCTTGTCAAGTTGACTGATTTGGGGATTATTCGACCGTTTGGAGAAAATACATCTAATGAGTCATTGGCTACTGCTTGGATTGACTTGTCTTCCCAAGATTTTATTTTTTTTACAAGCTTGAGCATGAAGATTTAAACTCAACCAAGGATGGGTATAGGTCCGACTCAAATGAATCCCTTCCTAGCTTACCTGAAGATCCTCATTTTGATGAAGATTTGGAATCCACACACAAGACTTCCTGCCATGACCATAAATTTGTCAAGAAAGCTTGTAAAAGAGGCGAAGTTATTAACACTTCGGGCCAATCAAGTGGAAAATATGACTTCATGGTGAGATATAATTCTATTATCAAAGAGTTTATTGACCTATCAACCATTGACCCCAACGGATGAGAAAGTGAGGTTGAAGATGAAGACCTTACAATTATTCCTAATCAAATTCTCAAGGAAGAATCTTCCAACTTTGATTCAGAAGTTGAGCATAAAGTTTCAAGACATGATTGCGAATTCATAAGGAAAGCTCATGAAAAGGGTGAAATTGTTGTTACCTTCAGCTAACCGAATGGAAAGTATGACTTCATGATGATGTATATGCCTCCACCCATCGATCCCAAGACCATTGTCCCAAGTAGATGGGGTGACGAGTTTGAAGACTGTTTGTTGGCACCATCTCTGACAACCTTGATTCTCAAGACAGTGCACCTAATCATCACGCTGTGTAAGGGATGCTCCTATATTCTATTTTCCTTTTGCTTGTATTCCATTTGATTCTCCCTTGAGAGGGAATTCCATTTATTAATTTCAAGTATCACAATAAGTTGGATCATAAACTTTAAATCCAAGACTTTGCACGCATAATGTTTATATTTCAATAAAAGTATTCACATGTTTTGTTAATAAATGTGTGGAGGTACACCAAACCAGTCTTGTAATGATGCTCTGAGGCCTAGACCTCTATAGATTTATGGTTTCAAAAATGGTGCTCTTGGAACGAGAACGTCCAATGATATGAGGACCAATTCCTTTTCTAGTTTTTCCAAAACTTGGAATTCAAAAAAAAAATTCACACAATATATGCATGCATTGCATTTGTTATCTTCATGTACTAACCATCTTATGTCTACATCTTGAGCATGATACTTTGCATGATCCTAATAGTCATATGCATGGCTCAGATTTGTCTTATAAGATTTCAAACAAACCCGAATATTCAAAGTTTGAAGACGAAGAGAATTCCAAAGCTGTCGAAAAGAGATGGATTAGACATGAAGAATCTAAACCTCTTACCAAAGAACAAATGATTACCGTGAATTTAGGAGATCATTAAAATCCCAAATAAATCAAAATGGGGCAAGTCTTTCCCCAATGGATGCTGATAGGTTGATTGATCTCCCAAAGGAATACCAACACGTGTTCGCTTGGTCCTATGCTGACATGCTTGTATTGGACCTCGCCATTGTGGAACATTCATTGCCTCTTGATTTGAGTATTCCGCCTAAGAAACAAAAGCTTAAGAGGACAAAGTTGGAATTATCCAAGAAAATTGAAGAAGTCATGAAACTTTTGAAGGTGGACTTTATCAAAGTCATGCATTATGCTAATTGGATAACCAACATCATCCCTATCGTGAAAAAGGATGGACAAGTTCTAGTATGCGTCAATTATCGAGACTTGAACAATGCAAGTTCTAAAGATGATTTCTCACTACCACATATTGATGTATTGGTGGATAGCACGATGAAATTCAAAATATTCTCCTTCATGGATGGTTTTTCTAGTTACAACCAAATCTAAATGATGGAAGAAAATAAAACTAAGACATCATTCATCGCCCCGTGGGGGATATTTTGTCACAAGAAAATGCCCTTTAGCTTGAACAATACTTGGGCAACTTTTCGAAGAGCCATGGTGACTCTCTTCCGTCACATGATGCACAAAGAGATTAAGGTCTATGTCAATGATATGATCACTAAATCAAGAAAAGGTGAAGACCGTATTGAAGTTTTGCAAAAGCTATTTGATCAACTTAAAAAGTTCAAGTTGAGACTCAATCCCATGAAGTGCATATTTGAGACAAAGTTTGGGAAATTATTGGGTTTCATGATTAGTAGCTGTATTATCGAGATTGACCCATCAAAATAAAAACCATTTGTAATTTGAAGCCTCTTTCCACTGTGAAAGAGGTGGAGCTTATCGAGGAGATTGAACTATGTAACAAGGTTTATTTCCTAATTATCCAAAACTATAAAGCATTTTCTTCAAACTGTTGAAGAAAAACACCAAGATTCAAGGGGATGAAGATATCAAAAGTCCTTTGAAGAATTGAAGCAATATTTTTCACATTCTCCCATATTAGTACCGCCTACTCCAGGTGTGCCTTTGATTCTCTATCTTATCATCTATAAAGGGTCGTTGGAAGCTATGTTAGCCCAAAAAGGATTGGATGATGGGAAAAAATGAGCCATATATTATTTGAGCAAAAAATTCTCCAATTGTGAGTCAATATACTTAAGATTGATAAGACTTGTGTAGTTTTAGTTTATGTATCACATAGATTACATCAAATACTCTTCACCATCAAATCTTCTTGGTGACTGAGAATGACCCAATCAAATACCTATTGGACAAGCATGCACTAGTCGATAGGCTTGCCGAATGATAAGTATTGCTCTTTGAATTTGCAATGCAAAACATGGCGCAAAAGTCGGTTAAAGGTTGGGCTATAGCTGACATGCTAGCTGAAGATCTCGAAAAGAATGATGAATTGGACAAGATTGAAGATAGAATCCAAGTCATCTCTTTAGACAAATGGATTATGTATTTTGATGGTGTAGTCAAACTTTCTAGTTCCGACACTGAGGTAATTTTAATTTCCCCAACGGGTTAACATTATCCTATAACTACAAAGTTTGTTATTCCTTTATATCAATAAGATTTCCGAATATGAAGCTTTCAGTCTTGGCTTGCAATTGGTTGTTGACATAAAAGTCAAGAGATTACAAATCTATAGCGATTCTACACTCATCATCCTTCAAATGGAAGGTGAATGGCAAACGCGTGACTCAAAGCTAATTCTTACCATTAGTACCTTTAAGATCTGGTAATGGAATTTGAGAAAATCTCTTTTAAGTATTAACCAAGGTCTCAAAACTAATTTGTTAATACATTAGCAACTTTATCATGAATGCTCAAAGTATCTAATGGGTTGAACATTGACCCATTGAAGATTGATATCTTAAAGAAGCTTACTTATTGTATGCCTATGAAAGAAGAGCTTGACAAACATCCATAGTATTATGATATCATGAATTATCCCTAAGCAAGTAAATTTCTCCAAATGAAGTAAAGCTATTAATAGAAAATACCTAACCAAGCTAGCTTTCCAAGTTCTTCTTCAGTGGAAACGCCTTATACAAGAGATTCCTTGATTTGATATTGTTAAAGTGTATAGACGCTAAAGAAGCTAATCAACTAATGAAGGAAATTCATGAAGGAGAATGTGGTCCCCACATGAATGGACACTTCTTATCAAGAAAAATCATAAGGCTAGGTTACTACTAATTGACCATGGAAGCCGATTGTGTCCAACATATATGTTGCTATCACCAATGTCAAGTTTATAGAGATAGATCAATGCTCCTCCCAATGAGTTACATCAAATGTCTGAGGCATGACCTTTCTAAAATAGGGCATTGACATCATTAGACCAATCAACCCCAAAGCATTCCATGGACATTGTTTTATATTAGTGGCTATTGATTATTTCATCAAATGGATTGAAGGTAATTTTAACGCTCACATTTCTGCTAAGAATGTGGTAAGATTTATCTGTCGTGACATCATCGCTTGATATGGGTTCCTAACATGATTGTCACTAACAATAGATCCAATTTGAATAACAAGATAAATGACGAATTGCTTGACGAGTTTCACATTCGCCACTTGAATTCTTCTCCAAACTATCCACGAATGAATGAAGTAATAGAGGTGGCAAAGAATAATATCAAAAAAACATGTCCAAAACTGCCAAAAATTATCATGATTGGCATGAATGGTGGCCATATGCACTGATGGCATACTAAACTTCTATTCACACTTCGATTGAACAACACCATTCTCATTGGCATATGGAATGGAAGCCGTCCTATCCATGGAAGTGGAAATCCTTTCATTAAGGATATTTTCTCAAGCAAAACTCGCCTAAGTTGAATGGGTTCAACAAAGATTCAAACACTTGAACATGATTAATGAAAACAAGCTAAAAGTCATGTCATTGACGAAACTACCAAAAGTGAGTAGCTAAGTCATTCAACCAAGACATTTCAAAGTCGAAGACCTTGTACTTCGAAAAGTTCTACCAATCATCCCAGATCTTTATGGGAAGTTAATCTCGAATTATAAGGGACCAACATTATTAAGAAAGTGCTGCCTGGCAAAGCACTTATTCTTGTAAAAATGGATAGCAGAGAATTGCTAAAGCCAATAAATACCGATGTTGTCAAGAAATATTTCCCTTGAATAAAGTAAAAGGCCTTTGAGCTGCTTTTGGATTGAATCTAAGCCACTTTAGGACATGGCATCATGCATCTTGTGCGTACATCGTATATTTGCATATTTGGTTATCTTGTAGTTATTAAATGGATTGCTAAAGAGGATGACTTCAACTTGCAATTAATCAACTTTTAGAAAACAACCACTCAAGATTAATCACCTTTCCTGGAATTTAAATGTTTAGATGATCTTGTGAAGTGAGTCCTTTTGCAAAAAGTTAATCTTTATCCGAAAATGGTTTCTCAATTTACAAATCCTATTGTCAAAAGCTTTTTCCCCAAGGGGAGTCCACAGAAGATTTTTAAATTCCAATTCCCCACGGATAGGAGTTTTAACATAATATTTTTTTTAAAAAAAAAAAAAGGGTCTTCAAAAGAGCCAAATGGTAATGCTTAGGCAAATTTTTGACCAAACACGTCCTTACACACTTTGTGAGAGAAACGAGTGAAAGAACCATGTCTTAGGACATTGGATTTGTTCATATTGAACACATAGATTGAAATGATAGAAGGCATTTATTTCTCAATTCTAAACACTAATTTTTACCCCTTGAAGCCACTTTAAGCCTGATAGGAAGATTTTCTTAAAACAACCTTGTCAAGAACAACCTCACAATGAGGAATCATCATAGGTTATGGTTGAAAATTGGAGTAAGAGATCAAGTTGCTTGCACTTGTATTAATTTTCTTGTGATAGCTTCAAGTGGATTTTAGTGGAAGCTCGAGACATCCCAAGGTGAAGTAGAGCATTCATTTCACTACTCCAAACACAATTATCATTTACTTAGTTTTGAGCCTAATATAATTATTTCTAAAACCTAAGTGATGATTATCTCCCCACGATAGGGTAATGCATGTTATTTACCAATAAAACAAAAATTGTGGTAAATCTCAAGAGTCTTAGATACTCAAAAGAGAATAAAAATCAAAAGGGCTAGTAAATGTAGTGTGCCTAGTAAAAGTAAAGCCCAAAGCCCATTAAAAGCAAGAATGACATGCATTGCAAAAACTTCCATTGCAAGTACAAATCATTATAAAAGAATAGCGAAGCTCACATGTCAAAAGCATATGGCAAAAGGCTTTCAAGATGAGTCAAATTTCAAGAGTTAAATCATTGAAAAAGTTGTGTGATGGTAATGATGCCAAGATAATCACCAATTCTTCAAACCTTTTCGTCCTAAAACATTTCAAGCTTTTTGAGCTTAATTTGAATCGACATTAGAACACACATCTGAAGCCTTTTCCAATTAGGATGGTTCGAGTCAAAGTTAGAATCTTACATAGGAGCTATCGCTAGAAGGAGTAAAAGCAATCCTATCTTGTCTTATCTTCAAGGTTCTTGACTTGTAGACTAAATGAAGATATCAATTGAATGTTCTTTTCTTGGCCTCAAAGTGAATATCCTTTGTGTAAACCCATGATCAAGCCTATATTATGGTCCTTGCAAAAGACCTTCTTGATCAATTGATTTGTATTTACTGTGAACGTTTTCGAAAACCTCTAATATAAGTTATATGAGGCTTCAAGAGTGAGCATAAGCATGTTCCCACATTAATGGATGGGAACAGAAACTTTCTATGAGAGTTTGTGGGAAAGACTTTTTTTGATTAGGTTATCTCCAATTTGACTTATTTGGTTTAACCTTTAGATGGTTAATCAAAAATTTATTTTGTTAAAACTCCCTCTTAAAGGAAATTGATGATTGTTTTCAAACAATCTCAAATGGCCCTTTGAAAATGTTATCTCCTCAAGTAAGTTGGTTCCTAGTCAACCTAATCCTCTTCTTTAGTTCTTGGTCAGCCTAAACCTCACCTTAAATTAGTGGTTACCCTTAAACGATGTCCTTAGGTTAGTGATTATCCTTAAACAATGTCATGAGGTTAGTGATTATCATTAAACCATGCCTCTAGGTTAGTGGTCATCCTTAAACCATATCTTAGGTTCCAAGTTATCCTTAAACCTTGTCCTTAGGTTAGTGGTTATCCTTAAACCATGTTCTCCTCCTAAAATTCCTTACCTTCTATCTTTCAATCCAATCCATTTCTTTCCTTCTTTCTTTCGCTTTATTCCATGAGATAGTAGAAGAGAAAAATCCTCATGAATGAGCATGTTTCCAATAAACAACGGCAAGTATTCAAGTATATTTCTAATCAAATGTTATTTCCTTCATTTGTTTTTATTTCCCAAATGGAGTCAATTAAAAATTTCAAGTATCAATTTATCTTTGAGTGGAACCTCTCCGAACACCCACTCAAAGAAGAGTAGCTATTGACACTTAATTTTTAGTCGACACATCAATAAATGTAGAAAAATCAAAATTGGGATTTTCGATCATGACAAAGCCCTTTTTCAAACAAAAAGTGTCATTTTTTAATTATGTTTGCAATTTCCTATTCATTTCACACAATTCGAAAAGTCAAACCGCTAACTTTTGGGTTGACCTTTTGGTTAACTCTTTGACCAAAAGTCAATCCTAAATCAAATTTTAGATTTTTATATAAAAATATTCCTTTCAAGCTTAATTTCACTTTAGAAGTGAAAATTTTGAAAAAAAATTTAAAATTTGATCATAAAATCAAATTCTTAATGAAAAGTCAACTAAAGCTTTGACCAAAAAATTGAAAATATAAAAATCACAAAATCACTTCATTTTAGCTTCAAGTTGATTTTAGCATTGAAAAGTTTGCAAAAATCAATTAAGACCCTTGTTTTCCAAATTTTTCGGTTCTAGGTTCGAAATCAACCAAAAATAAAATTACTTTTGTTCTACTCATAATTAGGCTTAGTTTCTTTTACAACATTTGATCTAGAAATAATTACCCATTCACACGTTCAATCAATTTCAAGATCAGGTAGGCCAATATGTGAATTGACATTTTTCCCCTAATTAGAGGTTCGAACCCATTCAACATTATTTCCAAAGGAATACTTTTATTCTACTAAGTTTTGTGAGTTAAATTCAAATTTAGGGTCAATTTTGGGAAATTCACTTGCCGACTCATTGATTTGGGGAATTTACCTCACTCGATTTTAAGAAAATCAGGTTGTTGAGCTTTAATTCATGAAATTCAAGTTGACTCATTTATGACAAAGGTTTAATTTGATAGATTAATGTTCAATTTGACAATATGCCCCTCAATTTAATTTTGATGGAAGAGCCGTGCCATCCATTTAAGGTCAATTTAAATGTAACAAGTCCTCTTAGGCATAGATAATTAGGCTAATAGATGTTTTGCAATTTTGATTGAATCCAAATTTGACTAATTTGCAAATTTTGTTGGACAATTAGATAAAATTGCCCGATTTAGCCTAGGAAAGTCCAATTTGGTGCACCCATGGCAAGGGTCTAATGTTTTCATAATAATTAGATGATTAGGCTAATAAAAAAATCATGGATTTGAATTTTCATGATTTAATTGGCCTTAGATCAAAATTGGATTGTTTCATTTGTAATTGGACTATATGTCTTCATGATTAGTAAAAAAAATTTACAATTTAGTCCTTTAAGGAATAAATTGTAAAGGTGAAATAAGGACCTAACTACCCTATAAGAGCTCGAATTGATCGAACTTGTGACATCCTTGGATGAACTCATAGAGATTTTATCTATTTCGATCTATCCCATACCAATCCTCATGGTTTTATCCTTTAATGTATAGGTAAGCATTTTCCCAAGAGGTCATCCATCTTGATAGTGATCTAGCTTAGGCTCGACTAACTTTAGAGTTCCAAAGCAAAGCTTACTGTTATGTCGAAACGCGCCTTCATGAGTTAATTCTAATTTTCACATATATATATCAGAGAATTTCTCTCTTATTCGGTGTGTAGTTCGGTTCATTTATGCCCATTTTGCCATCCTAGAAGCCTGCCAAGAGCCATTCCTTATTTATGCCCTCTAGCATCGACGACCACTCCCTGCCCTCATCAGATTGGGTCATTATAGGTCACTAGCTTCCGCCTGGTTTGTGCTCAAACCACACACCTACTGAAGGGGGTCCCGCTCTGATACCATATTATGACATCCCTAAAATAACTTTTAGATGTATTATCCGCTTTAGCCCATCTCATATCAAGTCTTACAGTTTTATCCTTTGAAGTATAAGCAGGAACTTTCCCAAGGGGTCACCTATCCTGGTAGTGCTCTAGCCTAGGCTCGCTTAACTTTGGAGTTCAAAAGAAAGCTTACCATCAAGTCAAAAGATGTCTCTATGAATTAATTTCAATTTTCACACATATATCCTAGAACACTCTCCCCCTGTTTAGTGCGTAGTTCAGTTCATTCTTGCTCCATTCGCCATCCTAGAAACCTACCTGAAGCCACTCCTTATCCAAGCCCTCTAGCCTTAGCGATCACTCTCCACCCTCATCGGACCGGGTCGTTACAGAACCGATCAAAATAGATCTGATTGACCACCAGCATAGGAGTCCGGTTTAGCCCTCCTCCGAACAATTCTCCAACAAGAATGACCACCATGAGGTAGGCCACCTCATGGCCAAGCTACCATGCCTTTAGTTTTTGAAAATTGCAATTTTGCCTCAAAGTTTTTAAATTTTAGCAAAATCACCCCCAAAATTCAAGAAAATTGCAAAAAGACTCTAACCTTGTGATTAAATCTCATCTAATGATCAAAATCACATCTTAACCATTAAAATATTTAGCACGTGATTAATTCAATGGATGAGATTAGATCTAGGGGTAGGATTAGATCCTAGCCCTTACATCAAACCAAGGGTTATGATTTAATCTCAAATGTAGGTATAGAAGGATTTTTCCCTCCAAATTTTGAGGAGGGATCATTTTGTAGCTCACTTTCACTCTCTTCTCTGAAAATTTTCTCAAAAATCTCTCTCATCTCCCTCTCTTTTCCTGCTTCTTTCTTTCCTCCTCATAACTGTAGCCGTCTCCCCTAATCAATGCCAAAAGCACCATTGCCAGGCTCCCACCGGCGACTCCATCAACGTTGCCACCTTCTTTGATCTTCGTCTCCTCTTCCTCGAGCTAGCAATGGTCCAGCTCCTCCTGAAGCTCAACCAATCTCTCCATCCGACTTCCTCTCCTTGCAGCCATCTAATCGGCTCAAACCGAGCCGATCATGCAAGATCGGCAAACCGGCGATGATCCGACATCGATTTGGCCTGTTCTAACAACCATAACCTTCTCCAAAGTTCCTCAACAATCCTTGTGGCTGCTGCATTTTGGTTTCACGTTGTTTGAGCTCAATTCGTCAAAAAAAAACTTCACAAAAAGCAAGATTCCTGAACTCGAACTTGATAAAGAGAGATTGCATTAGGCAATTGGGGCTAGAGCTCGCAGCTAGGTTTGATTTGATGAAGTTCACAGGTCTGCGATGTGTTTGAGATGTTTAGGAATGGATTTGGCTGGATGATTGTGGTTTAATCTTATTTCATTTGGTGATTATCCTTATTTTGCAATTTGAGTGATCATAATGAGTGATCTGAAAGATGACTTTGTATGAGCTTGAAAACGCACTTGTCTGTGTTCGATATCTTCATGACATTTGAAGCCAACTTGACGAGATTTTCAATGAGCTATAGATAGTCCCGATCATACTTCATTTACTACCTAAAGCCCTCTTTGAAAGTAGAGGATGTATTTTGTCAATTTGAGACTGATTTCTGTTGTTTTGTGATTCTCAAGCTTTTCATATTAGTTATTTTTTGCTGATTTTTGTGGCTTGATTCTTAAGTCAGTTCATCACAAAAATTGATCACAACACATCCATCTAATTCATGGAATGAGATCATGGAGTTAGGTTGATCAGCCTCTAAATCACTGTGCTAATCTCTGGAATTTGTAGTTCTTGAATGTTTCACATGGATTCTTAATTTTTTTCTGAATTTTGTGTTTGGATTTATACTTTGAGTCCTCATGAAAGTCGCACGTATGGATGTTGGTCATGACAAACTTTTTTCTCATCATGTTTAGATGAACATTTCTTGGCCAAATTCCCCAAAAATCATCATTCTATCATGCTAGTCAGTGCATTCCCAAGTCAGAGTTTTCAATTTGTCGATTTTATTGTGATTTTTCCACAGTTCATTTTAAGATGATTACTTCTAGAAATTTTCTTGTATGGATGTTGGTCATGACATATGTTTCTTCCATAATTTTTGAACAACATACATTAAGTGAAAATCTCATAAAATTGTCCCTAGGTCATTCCTGCCTTATATAAACTTGAATTTGCATTTGTATGCAATTGAATATGTAATTGTAATTACTTGGTTATGTTGTCTTTATAAAGTTCATTATACATTGTAATACCTTCCTAATAAGGCCTATATCATTTCCAGTGAATGTGATTAGCTCATGTAATGACATTGTAGTCACATGCCTTACATTATTTTTGTCCCGACATCTCATATGTTAATCATGATTGCTTTATTTTTGTTATTTTATACCATGCATTATGATCCTATTCAGGTCTAGGTCCTTGCATGAAAAATGCTCTTGGATCCATGCTCAACCTATAAGATTTTTTCCTCATTTTTACCGTGTCATATAGGAACTATAGAGCATGCATTTTCTTAGTGTGATTGTTGCCCTGAATATTGTCATCCCGCATGTTCACAGAAATGCTACAAATTGGACATGTAATCAATCTTAATTGAACTCATGCCCTCTTCGAAAGTCTTAGGACATTTGTCAAGCTTTCTAAGGATGCTAAGTTTGGCCCATTTTCATGTCAATTGATCCCTTTTCCATTTTTTTTACAAAGTTGTTCTGAAATTTAGGGAATGTGCGAATTCGGAATGCATGCTTAACCAATTATGTTCTTGTATACTGTCATTTTTGTGTGAATTTTTTGTGATGATTTTAGAGTCGATTCCTTCACGGAATTTTATTCTCTTAGGACTATCATATGGAAAATTTCGATGATTTTTAGACATCTTTAACATGATTAAATTGCCATGAGTTTCCATTAGAACCGTCCTGTTCTGTTCTAATGCAATGTGCCATGTTTGCTAATTTTTGTAAAATCATGTGTAGCTTTTCTTAAGAAACTTTCTTCACAAAAAAAATGTTCCATACTGAGTGCTTGATATATTATAATTTTTGTGAAGTCAATTACCTTGTGGGTCATGCTTAATTGCTACTCTTTTAATGAGATGTTACAATTTTCCCTGTTTTGCCTTTTGTGATATGCTTATGTTTTAAAATTTTTAGAAAATAATGCATGCAAACTGACTTTCGATGTCTTCATGACTTTTGATCACTATGTCATTAATTTTGTCCATAAAAAGTTTTAGAAAATAAAAGATCACTCAATGAGTATTTGGTGCTTGTGGTTGTGCTTGACACTTATTGGCTCACTAATTGTTTGATTGGATGAGAGACAAGATCTTTAAACTTGCTTGCATGTTTACTTTTGAGCTCCATGTATGTGATTGCTAGATATCTACGCAAATTCGATGCATGCTCATGGGTTAGACTTGAGGTTTCACATTAGAACCTAACTTAGGGGACTTTTGGTGTTAGCCATCATGAGCAAATGTTGATGATGGCTAATTACTATAAGCCGTGCCTCATAATGAATGGGAAGATGGTCTAATGGCATGTTGTGTGTGCAATCTCAAAGGCTGATCTTAGGCCAACTTGACTTGATCAATTGCTTTTTTGTTTGATTCATTGACATGTCTCATTTGCTTTTGCTTGATTCAATGTTTGTTTTAAATCTAACATGTTTACATAGCCTTAGATTAGAATTAGAATAGGTCCAAGAAAGAGTTCTCGAAGAAGACAATGATGGTCAATGTCCTTTCTGACCCTTCTTTCTTTGTAAAATGGCAATGATTGATGTCCCTTTCAACCTAATTCTTTGTATCATTTATTCAGTGCCGGACATATGTCTTGGGTTTTCTGTCATGTTGTATATAAGCCTGATGAGGTGTGGGTTTCCTTTCTTTCTTTCTTTCTTTTTTTATTCACTTGTCCTTTTCTAGGATTGTATGTCTGGATTTTCCATTTTGGCTGCATAGAACTTGAGGGAATACTCCCAACCCTCAATTGGGTTTTCTAGCCGGCCCCTCGAAATTGAGGCTAGTGGTGACTCTTAACACTTAATCTTAGGTTGTTTGATCAACTTAGATAATAAAATGAACTTGTCATATGGGATATAAATTTTCAATCAAGGTCCACCATGGTTTTGCATACTCGTCGCTACAACTATGAATGGGACGAGGTGATAACGTCTGTTTATAGAAGTACTTTTGTAATAGTGAGCTTGGAGCATGGATCTTGGTTAGGGTTTACCGAGGTTTAGCATACTTGTTGCTATGACCATAAATAGGATGAGGTGATGGTATCTATTTATGGAAGTACTTTCGTAAGAGCTACCGAAGTGAAGATACCCCTAAACTCACCTTCACATTCATTCGTGGTGTGAAGGTTGAGTCACGACACCCTCTTGCTATCACGCGAGGCATGAGCTTTGGAAAGCTCACAACCACAATCGAACAAAGTCATGTAGGGTCTTTGATGTATTGTGAGGGAGATCTCATGGTCAAGTGCCTCTAAACTCTATCCCTCCTAACAAATGACCGTTGTCGAAGGCGGGTCATGACACCTAGTTCCGTAAAAATGGAATTGGTGAGTTTTGATCCGGTTCCTAGTTCCTAGGGGAATCGGACCAGGCCAAACTCTTTTTTTAAATTTCATAAAAATAGTAATAAACTCTAAAAAAGTAATAACTCTTGTACTATTTTTTTGTAATTTTGTAATTTTTTTTCCTAAGTGACCGGTTCCATTGAACTCAATCTGTCAATCCGATTCAATTCCCGATCCCTAGGTGGTCTAGTCTAGTACCTAGTCCCAAAATTTGGGAACCGGGCTCCTGGTCCAATTCTTGGTTCCTAGGTGGACCTAACTAGATAGGAAACCAATCACCCCTACCGCCGGCAAGGGTTGCGACCTTTGCTGTCCAATGCAGGGGAAAGGAAGCCAAAGAAGGAAGAAGAGAAAAACATAAAGGAAAAAAAAGGAAAAATTAATAAAAGAGTTCAAAAAAATAAAATATTATTAAGAAATTGCCATATTAGGATTGACAAGATGGCCAATGTCCATGTTAGTGCTGGCCAATCAAAATTGGTCTGATGGACTGAATTGACATAATTACAAAAAGTTTATAACTGATTTAGCTATAAAAAAAAAGTTTAGGACTTAATTGATACAATTGCAATGAGACTAGGTCTTTTTTGGTAATTTCCCGAATGTTGACTAGACTTGCTCGTTGGTGCCCGGGGAAATACATTAGTTGCCCAAGCTTGCCTAGTGGAGAAACCTTCCTTCTTTTATTTTTAAAATTTCTATCTAGGATAAAATGAAAAATAATTATAGGGTTTTCTGTTATATTATTTTATCTGTGAGTTTTATACTATTTTCCTCTCCTCTATCGGAATTTCAGCTTAATTTGTCTTAGTAGTGTTTATAAATTCTAGATATCATAGTAAAATTATTAATAAAAGGAAAAATACCAAAAACATGCATTAGTGTTCATGACCACTTTTGAAAACAAAAACACAAAAGCATACTTAAGTGTTACCTTCGGAAACCACCCTCGCATCAATTATCCGTATGTCTGTTTAATTTGTAAAATGCCCGTTTCAAATACTAATTTCTCACACCCACCAGAATTACCCAAAACCGACTAAAAACTAAACCATTTAAACACTAAGCAATATACTAAAATGAATTTGCGAGGAGAGATAATTTGATCGATGGAGTTTGCTTAGAGGTTACGTGAATGGTTTGCAAAAATTATTTAACTACTGGATCAGAAGGGAGGTATGCATTTAGACATACTTTTGTTAATTTTTTGATAAATATAAGGTTGCAGCAGGCCATTGCCTTGACTTGACCTAGCCAAGCTCGCTCAATTGGCTTAAAAAATTCAGCCAAGTCCACTTATGGATCAGGTCTACTGGCACTATATAGGGGAAAGTTGCTATTTCTGACCGGCCATATCTGGTCAAAATAGTCTGATAAGTTACTCTGTATGTTCTCTTTCAGATATCTATCAAATCGATTACGAAGAAAATTATTTTCTACTATCATTTGCCAATATGTATTACAAAGAATATAACATTATCTTCCAAAACATACTTATACAAGAAAGTACAAAAGAAGAAGGATACTCACGTAATATTCCCGATGAATTAGTACAAAAATTACGAACTTGGATTAATATATTGCGTTGATCTTTCGAAATACAATTTCTTTCTCTAACACCTCTTAGAAAACCCAATAAACTGGGTTGCTCATTCAAAGCGTAGAAAAACACATTTAGAAAAAATTCGATAAGACATCTAGAGTTGTCCGCAAGTAAAAGGAGTGTTAGATTTTCAAGAGCAAAAATCAACATCGCTGACCTTAAAAAACGTGATGGGTTCTTAGTCTTGTGTCTTCGTCAACAAACACTGGAGTTTCATTGGAGCATCCTATTTGTTTCTTCTACCAAACACATATGTACCCGTGTTCCTTCGAAGCAAGTCTCATCAGGCATACTAGTCCTCCCGTCCCCACATTGAAAAATTTCTATGCTTCTGGATGAGCCAGAGAGAATGTGCAGGTGTGGTGTTTCGAACCCGGGCCTTGAACGAGGACGAGTAACATGCTTAGGATGATTAATAACCATTGCCGAGTCTTTCTCGGGTCTTTGTGCTTGTAACCTAGGTTTATTGGTAACCATTGTGGGGACCAAACCTTGACTTATTTATATTTAGTGCCGGTCTTTCTTGGGTTTTGTCCGTGCCACAAGATATTTTCGTTGGTAGGCCAACCCAGGAACGGTCACCCTCATTTCTCCTGGGAAAAAGTAGTCTCAATTGGGGGCTCGTCCCTGTTGACAACAGAACGGGGAAATTGGACTAATTCGTCTTTGCTAACTCCGGCATCAGGGAGAGCAGCTGCAAAACTTGGTTCCTGATCAATTTCTTTACCTCGCCCTCCAGAAGTTGCTTATCATCTGACTCCTCGAGTTGAAAGAAAGTCCATGGCCATCTTTGAATTACTCTTACTGTACTTGCGTTCTTTCCAAGTTCAAGAAAAAAAGATCATCGATGCACCAAGAAATATATCCTTCGCTTGCTGGATTTCATGCCTATTCCTCCTCATGCCAGGCACTCCTGTCGGTGCACAGACATATATTCAAGAAAAGTGTGCAGACAGGGGTGACTACGCTGCCAACAGCAAGTTTCCGGACAACCTCAGCCGCCTCCTCTCCAGGGGGCTCTACAACAAAGGACCCATTTATGGTTTCTACAACACGACGGAAGGTGAAGATCCGGACAAAGTTTATGGTCTCTTCCTCTGCAGGTAAATCACATGCCATGGATACTAAAAATTTCTACTTTTGAGCAATAACTTCCTAATCAATCATTATAATCTTTGGAATCGGCTCACTCGGAACTAGGGTTTATAATGGACCCGATATTGGTCTTAATTGAAACCCTCTATAAAGTACGGTGATCCAATGCCAACCGAAAAATTACTATCCAGATTTAAGTGACTACTAATGGAACTATAATTTTCCTCTTTAGAGGGGATGTTGCTGCCAATCTCTGTCAGTCTTGCATCCGTGAAGCTAGCAGCACCATCATAGAAAGATGTCCAGGACAGAAAGAGGCGATCATATGGTATGATGAGTGTCTCGTGCGTTACTCTAACAGATCGTTCTTCTCTATCATGGAGACAACGCCAGTTCTTTTCATTGTCAACCCTGCGGATGTGGAGCAAACTTTTGATAATAAGACAGACTTAGCAGCAGAAGTGACGGATTTGTCAAGAAATGTGACAGACTTGGCGATCTCCAAAGAAAGCTTGTACGCGACCATAAACTTTACATTCTCAAGTTCAGTGACCCTACATGAGCTTGCACAGTGCACCCCTGACATATCAAAGTCAGCTTGTAAGGATTGCTTGCTTTCTGCTATCGAAAAGTTTCCTACCATTCTTAATTATAAAAGGGGAGGTGGGAGAGTTCTTCAGCCAAGTTGTAATATACGGTACGAACTGTATCGTTTTTATGGGGAGCCTAGAGGACAAGCACCAGCACCTTCTGCAACTAACAAAACCAACACTGAGTCTGGCATTAAAGGTATGAGTTATATAATACTCAAAATGAGCACTTAATTTGTCATGATAAGCGTATAATGGCATCACTCCATTGCTTCCATTTCTTTATATAAGCTGTCTTGTGCATCATATTGCACTTGACTTGCTTTTACGATCTAAACTATGATCATACTCTCTTGCTTTAACCGAGTTTTTGGTACTTTTTACACATGGTGAAAGAACAAAAAGTCTGCAGATTTGTGGTGTGTTTTGATGCAAGGAATTTCTCTTTCTTGATAGGGATCCAACGAAATTCATGGATTGCAATAGTTAGCTCAGTAATTGGATTGGGGATACTAATAACTATCGTGGGTTCGTGTATTTTTTTAAAGAGGACAAAGAGATTGAAGAAAGGTACGAGTGAATTCATCTTGCTTGCCATTGAAATGACATCGTCTAACCTTTATCTTACGAGAAACTCTTGGACTCTCAGAGAAGGAAAACAGCCAAGAGGTTCAGTTACATCATTTGAGACAAGAAATTGGAGAAGAGTTTTCAAAGGAAAACTCTCGAGGAGAAAAGCTGGTGGCTTCTCAAGAATTATCTTTGATGCGATTGGACATTATACGTGTGGCCACAGGAGACTTCTCCGATGAATGTCAACTTGGGGAAGGCGGGTTTGGCCCTGTGTACAAGGTAAGCAATTTAGTGATTCAACAACTATTTATGTGGAGACTAGGAAAATCTTCTAATGGTAGCAAACTGGCAGAGTCATCATCCATAGCACGAACTGAATCGAACTTGGTTATCATTAGTAATTCTCAGATAGGGATCTCACTACTGACTTTACGTTGTTTCAGGGCACATTGGCTGATGGAAAAGAAATTGCAGTCAAGAGGCTTTCAAGAACCTCAGGCCAAGGACTCATCGAGTTGAAGAACGAAGTCATCTTGATTGCCAGACTACAACACAGGAACCTCGTACGATTATTAGGATGCTGCTTGGAAGAAGATGAAAAACTCCTGATATATGAATACATGCCTAACAAAAGCCTGGATGTCTTGCTTTTTGGTTTGAGCTTTAGCAGATGCAATGAATGTTTTGGCTAGGTAACTGTAGTTTTATATAGTTGAGTTTCATCTGAGTCTCTCGTCTTGACAGATTCGAATATATCTCTAGATTGGAAGTTGCGCATGAACATCGCCTGCGGAATAGCTCGGGGACTTCTCTATCTGCATGAGGATTCTCGCTTGAGAATTATCCACAGGGATCTGAAAGCTAGCAATATTTTGCTAGATGGTGAGATGAATCCAAAGATATCCGATTTTGGACTGGCGAGGATCTTCAGTGTAAATCAAGACAAGGCAAACACAAACAGGGTTGTTGGAACCTAGTAAGTGCCTTAATCTTATTCTATGCCCATTACACGTTTGAATGATTCACTAGGCCAACAAAGGACTCTGATGATCAGCTCAACAACACCGGATTAAGCACATTCATATTTCATAAGTTCCATATAGAAAATTACTTTTTTCTGTTTCTTACTTCCAACTAATTGGTATTCATCACATAATTCTGGTTAGTGGATACATGGCACCGGAATATGCAATGGAAGGACTCTTTTCTGTAAAATCAGATGTCTTCAGTTTTGGAGTTCTCTTGCTAGAGATAGTAAGCGGGTGCAAGAATAACAGTTTTCATCTCCGAGAGGAGAGTGAAAGCCTTCTCGACTTTGTATGTTCCTAATCACCATCCCAATTTAATATGAAATTGAAGATTTTGGTGTAGCTATCCTTGTTTATTTTTCCTCGCTAAATAACAGGCATGGAAGTTGTGGTCCGAAGGTCAAGCATTGGAACTTATCGATCCGTTAATCAAGGAGTCATGTGATGAAGTTGAAGTGCTGAAATGCATACACGTCGGTCTATTGTGCGTTCAAGAAGACCCGGCGGATCGACCGATTATGTCACTTGTGGTTCATATTTTAGGAGGCGATACTGTCACACTCAGCCATCCATCGCAGCCTGCATTCTCAGTTGGGAGAGATGTGAAAAAACTTGGTCGTACCACTCAAGAAGCCTCATCTGTTAATGGAGTAACCCTTTCGGTTGTTGCGGCTAGGTGACCAAGTATTACAATGGAGAGATTCTGCTAGAGATAACTATAATATTTATTTTATTTTTTGGGACTGTGCATATATCTCCATTGTAATATATTTGCATCATCTTACTTTCTATATTTGTCATGTAAAGTCCGCTTATGTTCTCTTCTTTATTTAAACAGAAGAGCTAGACGATCATAGGCAACATTAGAGTGCTCAAATGCGACACACCCAGAGCACACCTTCACATCTTGAGTCGAGTGATTCATTTTTGTTATAATTACTAATATCCCTTTCTCAACGTTGATTCTTCACTATTTCGTCATGTACGCATACACATTAGCTTGTTATAGACTTTGCGATCTCCTCAGAAAACTTATACACAACCATAAACATTAACGTCTCAAGTTCAATGGCCATGCATGAGCTTTGCAGTGCACCCCCTACGTGTCAAAGTTAGCTTGTAATTGCTTTCTACTATCAAAGAGTTTTTTACTGTTCTTAATTATAAAAGGGGAGGTGCGAAAATCCTACGTGGCAATTTTTTATTAATTTTTTTGCCTACGTGGCTCGCCGGAAATTGAAACAACGAAAAATCAGAGCAAAACGACGTCATTTTTGCGCTGACGTGGATTTTAAAAATTATTAATTAAATAATTAAAAATATATTATTATAAAATCGATTTTATTTTTAAAAAAAAAAAAATAGAGGAGAAGGGGATCGGCGAGGGCTACACAGCCCTCCTCGCCGCCGCCGTCGCCGCCCCACCCTCACCGGGAAGGGACGGCGATGGTGGGTGAGGGTCAGCCGGGGTCATCGGGCCCCGACCTGCCTACAGTGAGGGACCGCAGGCCCTCGCCCAAATCTGGGGCGAGGGTCGCGACCCTCCCCTAGATCCGACGAGAGTCGCCAGCCCTCGCCCAATCGGGCCAAGGGCCGTCGGCGGCCCAGATCCGGTGGCACTGGGCGAGGGCACTAGCACCGAGGCAAGGGCGGTCGACCCTCACCCAGATCGGGAAGAGGGCCGCAACCCTCTCCTAGATCTAGGCAAGGGTCAGCCGTCCTTGCCCCAGACTAGGCGAGGGTCACTGGCCCTTGCCCTGGCGCCGGCACCCTCTTCTAGCGCCACTGGAGTTAGATCTGGGGGAGGGTCGCCTCCAGCGGCACTAGGTGAGGGCGCCGGCACCGGGGCGAGGGTCGGCGACCCTCGCCTAGATCTGGGAGAGGGTCACCGCCCTCTCCCGACGTCTGGCAAGGGCTGTCCGGCCCTTGCCGACCCACGCCTAGGCGTCGGCGACCCTCGCCGTCCATCGCGTCGCCCCACTAACAATGGGGCGGCGGCAACAGGCCGCTCCCCCTTCCCTTGTTTTTTCAAAAAAAAATTTGCTCTTTTCTATTTAACTAATATTTATTAATATTAGTCAAAATGGCGTTGTTTTAGATGCTGTGGCCACATCAGTATCCAAAACGACGCCATTTTGGGTTTACTTCGCCACGTCAACCACAAAAATGACACCGTTTCGACCCCATATCGCCAGAAAAATGCCACGTAGGCATTTTGGCTGGATTTTTCGCCGTTGGCACTTAAGTGATCCCTTTTACTCCAATTTTGGCACTTAAGTATACCGTTTGTAAATTTTGGCATTCAAGTGTCCCTCCGTGCCAAGTTTTGGCACTTCCGCTGTACTTATGCCCATTTTTGGAGGCTTGGCGGCGATTTTTTGGACGTAGAGTGAGCGATGGATAGGTGACGGTGCACATACACATGCTACCAGGTTGGGATAGCACGGTTGATGGTGCTTTTGGTGTAGTTTGGAGTGGCAGTACCTTTTGCTTTTCCCCCCAATATACCCTGACCTTGTCACCTGAGTACATAAATAAGAAATGAAAATGCGATCACTTGGTCTATGTTTCATGTGTTCCTCGAAATTTTACATGTCCTGGGCTATTCTTTGCCCGTGCATGCATAAAAAGTGAGAGAATATATTATTTGCATTAGAGGTGATGTGCTAGGGGCGTCACAGCGTAACTCAAGTCCCCGAACTTTAAAATCTCTAATTTCATGGAAATTGAGAAATTACTCCCGATCCTCGTTTGGGCTTTCCAGCTGGCCCCCAGAGAACAAGGCTAGTGGTGACTTTTAGATGATATTTAAGTTGTCTAATAACAATTCTAAAATGAACCCATCGTGCAGGGCATGAGCCTTTGGAAAAAGTTCACAAGCTACCGTTTTAACATATCCAAAGGGTGATCCAAAAAAGATGAGGTAGTGATGTCTTTTGGAGTTAAGTACTTTTGGGAGGGTTATCGTACAGAAGGTGCCCCTAAACTTGCATTTTACACCCTGTTTCTTCTTCGTAAAATGTACCGTGTGTAAAAAATGACTCGCAACAAGTTTCGTTATCACGTGAGGTATGAATTTGAGAGAACCCACAATCATGGAAAATCAAACTAAACTGGTCGAAACCAAAGGTGAAGTTATGCCACCTTTGGTAGAAATGACCTCGAGAGTGACCTCACGATCAAATACCTCTAAACCCTTCCTTTGGCGCCATCCATCGAGGAATCCTCTTCCACAACCCTTTTGGGCGCTTGGGGCCGGGTTGCGACAACTGCTAGTTTTCCCAATTTCCCCATAAATAGGTGTTGAGTAACTTAAATGCTTATCTTGTACAGAGGGCCAAACCCGCCTTCCCCAAGTTTACACTCAACGGAAAGGTTTCTATTGGCCGCCGTATAATGTCCAATTGAATTAGAGATAATTCTTGAGAAGCCAGCGGCTTTTCTCCTCGAGAGTTTTCCTTTGAAAACTCTTCTTGGATTTCCCATCTCAAATAAAGTGACTAAACCTCTTGGCTGTTTTCCTTCTCTGAGAGTCCAAGAGCTTACTCTCGCAAGGTAAAGGTGAGAAGATGGTCATTCCAATGGCAAGCAAGATGAATTCACTTATACCTTTCTTCAATCTCTGTCTTCTTTAAAAAAAAAATGCACAAACTTACGATAGCTATTAGTGATCCCGATCCACTTACAAAGCTAACAATTGCAATCCATTGATCTTGTTTGTCCCCTGTCAAGACAGAAATTCCTTGCATCTACACATACCACAGATCTGCAGATATTTTTTTCACCAAGTGTAAATAGAACCAAGAACTCGGTGAAAGCAAGAGAGCGTGATCATAGTTTAGATCGTAAAAGCAAGTCAAGTGCAATATGATACACAAAACAGCTTATATCGAGAATTAGAAGCACTAGAATGATACCATTATATGCTTACCATGACAAATTGAGTGCACATTTTGAGTATTATATGATTCATACCTTCACTGCAGGACTCATTGCTGGTTTTGTTAGTTGTAGAAGGTATTGGTGCTGGTCCTCTAGGTTCCCCATCAAAATACATATCATACCAGACATTACAACTTGGCCGAAAAAAGTGTCCCTCCATGCCAAGTTTTGGCACTCCCACCGTACTTATATCTTTTTTGGATCACCCTTTGGATATGTTAAAACAGTAGCTTGTGAACTTTTTCCAAAGGCTCATGCCCTGCACGATGGGTTCATTTTAGAATTGTTATTAGACAACTTAAATATCATCTAAAAGTCCCCACTAGCCTTGTTCTTTGGGGCCAGCTGGAAAGCCCAAACGAGGGTTAGGAGTAATTTCTCAATTTCCATGAAATTAGAGATTTTAAAGTTTGGGAACTTGAGTTACGCTGTGACACCCCTAGCACGTCACCTCTAATCCAAATAATGCATTCTTTCACTTTTTATGCATGCACGGGCAAAGAATAGCCCAAGACAAGTAAAATTTCGAGGAACACATGAAACATAGACCAAGTGATTGCATTTTCATTTCTTATTTATGTACTTAGGTGACAAGGTCAGGGTATACTTGGGCAAAAGCAAAAGGTACTGCCACTCCAAACTACACCAAAAGCACCATCAACCGTACCATCCCAACCTGGTAGCATATGTATACACACCGTCACCTATCCATCGCTCACGGTACGTCCAAAAAATCGCCGCCAAGCCTCCAAAAATGCTACTCCATTATCCTCCGGTCAGCGCCTCACTCCACGTCGCTGCTACAGTCATTTGCTCCGTCATCATCAGGATGTGGGAGAGGTCCCGCCAATCACCCTCCAACTCGGGTGTACACCGCTACGAATCCCGGAAATATAGGACTCGTTGGTCGCCTCAGGAAAATCAGGTTCCCTGAACTTGGCAATATGACTCGAGAAATCAATGGGGACATCATAGCTAATAGAGGTGGAGGTAGGCTGGATTGGCAAGTCTAATAATCTGAAAGAGGATGGTCAACCACCAGCAAGTATAAACTTAGCAAGCAGAATGTCCACCAGTCTGTACTATATAAATCTATCACTGCACATGCAAGGAAAAACTCCGACTATAAAACACGTAAAATTAATATTAAAATCAACTTATCTGAGAACCTTCTTCAAAACCAAAGTAGTAAGTTGGTACGAAAGGAAAAACATCTTGAGGTCTATAAACCAATAACGCAATTGAAATGTAGAAATACGAATAATTACTTCTGATTCAAAAACTCAGCTAGCACCATCTGTCCAAAGGGTGGGTCTAGAACCCTCATCAAATATATGCTCTTCCCAGCCCATACCCCACGTGACATTGAGTGTTCATGAAAATTTTCTAATAAGGAATCGCCACTAGTCTATTGGGATCGGCTAGAACCCAAGTGACTCACTTTCTACGCAATCAGAGAATCTAGGGTCAGGGACTTGATTACACTAATTAACGAATTGGTGTCCTTTCGGTACCTAATCTTGTTCACTTCAAAAGGACTTTTGTCAGGCAATTTGGATTAGATTGATTTTAGAATTATCCACTAACATGTGAGGTGATCATACGAGTTCGCAATCATCAAAATAACAATCAGTAACTAAAGGAAGCATTAAATAAAATTGCAAGAGAAAATAAGCACCTAGCATTAAGAAATAAATAAATGACAATTTTAATTAAACTAAGGGGAAACCATAATCATCGCATCATAAACGTGCAATCAAGGACAATTGTATCCGAGGATAATTAAAACTCTAAAGTGAAGTTATGAGGGCTTATTCAATTTTAAGCATAATTTTAGGCCAATGATTTTCCCTTTTAAGAGAAAATTGTCCAAAAATTATTTTAAAGCTTTTTAGGGAATTCTAAAACAAAATTGGAATTTTTTAAATTTTCTAATATTTTAATATTTTTGACTTTTTTTCTAAAAAATATTTTTTTCTGAAATTTTTTATAAATTTTCAGGTTTCTGAATTTTCCATGAATTTTCTGAAATTTCGAATTTTTTATGATTTTTAAATATTTTTAATATTTTCTGAATTTTCTGAATTTTTTGTTTTTTATTTATTTTTATATATATTTTTTAATATATGAAAAACAATTCGGACCGGATCAAAAGACCCGGCCCTACTAAGCCGACCCGGACCCTATTGGTCCTTGTCGGTTAAAAACAGGCCAACCCCCAAAGCCCACTCGAAAAAAAGAAAAACAAAAAATTAAAAGCCCACAAAAATCCTTTTATAGAAACAGTCATGCCCAATTTTTTGCTCTCGGCCCAGCCATCTCAGCCCGCAACAAACCCAGCCCGGCGTGCACAAGCCCAAGACGAAGCCCAGCGTTCGGTCTTGAGGCAAGTACACAATCAACATCCAACAGGCAAATTGAAAATCGAACACGAAATTCTCTTCACTTCACTCTCTAGACTACAAATCCAAAAGAACAAAGTGGATATGTTCAAAGTCAATTTACGAAGGCAAAATTCCGCAAAGAAGATGATGAACAGAGAGGAGCCTCACTGCTCTTCTTTCCCCATTAACCATAAGTGAGATCTGTTGTGAGCAAGATAGCCATTGAGGAGATCTCTGCGAATCCAGCGGATCAATTGCTACGCAAGACCAAGTCGATGCGTAGAGAGTTGAGGAGAAGACTGAGTCTTGAGTCACGACCAAGCCAAGAATGACTGAGTTGAGCGTACCCGTGATAGATTCAATGATGTTGAGCTAAGATCTAATATTGTCAGCTTTGGGCAACCCCAGATCTAGGGTCGCCGGATCTAGGGTCACCCGAGGCCCCCCACACTCTCACGGTGATGAGGAGTTGAGGTCACGAAGGGATTGTTTGAGGTTGTAGCTAGGGGTGTCAAAAACCGAACCGAAATATAAAACCGAACCGAACCGAACCGAAATTTCGTATGTTTTCGGTTCGGTTCGGTTTCGGTTCGGTTAACCGAAAAATAACCGTTAATTTTTTCGGTTCGGTTCGGTTCGGTTAACCGAACCGAATTAGAATTCTTAATAAAATTGAATAATCTCTCTTCTTTATCCTCTCTTCTTTACTTAAATTTCAATAAACAAAGTAAAAATAGAAAAACCGAAAAACCGTCCCGAACCGAACCGCATTTTCAGTTCGGGATGGTTTCACTTCGGTTCGGGACGGTCTCTTATCAGTTCGGCTCGGTTCGGTTCGGTTTTTTTAAAAAACCAAACCGTTTACACCCCTAGTTGTAGCATGGAGTCGAAGGTCTAGATGGTGATGTTTGAGCACCATTAAAGTCATGGAAGAGAATCTGATCCAAGATTGCCGACAATTGCTGGGCCAACTTCCACAGGCCCAATTAAATTTTCGAACCAAGAAATACTAATATGGTTGTGGATTGGGTTGCCAAAACCCACCGGGCCGGTAACCTTCCCCACAATTGGGTGTCGATGCCTCCCCACCTGTTATTTTCCCTTTTATACTTAGACTATCGAAATGAGTTTACTTCTTTCTCCAGATGATGATCAATGAAGTATTTTTCATGAAAAAAAAAAAAAGGACAAATTTGAGAAGAAGATTCTTTCTAGATGCTTATAAAGTTCGCTGTAGAATTGAGCCGGAACTTATAATTTAGAGTTTTCTTGGAGAATTAAGCCATCCAAGAGAATTGTAATCTACTATCATTTGCCAGCATATACCCTAGACAATATACGATTGTCTTCTAGACAATATACCATTGTCTTCCAAGATATATAAGGAAATACAAATAAATATTCAAAACATAGGACACACGTTTAGAAGAAATTCGAAAAAGACATCAAGATCTTTCCACATATACGAAGACAACGGACTTTCGGAGACCAAGAACATTTCCGAACTTCCAGAACATGATGAGCTGGGAAGTCTTTATCAGATCAATATTCTGAGCCTCGTCGTCTTCGTCAACATGCATTGGAGTTTCATTGGAGCTTCTTTTTTAGTTTTTTCGAACAGAAACGTTAGTGCTTTTATACCTTAGGAGCAGATCACATCGTGTGATCGGATAATTTGCAAGAGACTTATAATTATGTGTTCTTGAATGATTTTAACAGAACGCGTAAGTATGGTGACTAGAACCCAATTTTGAACGAGGGGTACGAACATGCTACTTGGGGTTCAATTCTTAAGTTGACCTATAACCATCCTGAGTCTCGGGGTCAAGTCTCCTAGAAAACCCTTTTTTTGTGTTAGGTTGAGCAAAAAAGCCAGAAACGTCAATTCTCATCTCTACGAGGAAAAAGAATTCTATCAGAGATAAAGACACCAGAAGTGACTTAACTTGTGTACAACGCTCACTTTAATGCCATAACTTTTCGTCGGTTCATTAAGTGTCAAAATCAAAGAAAAACGATTACTTAAGTGCCTCAAGCGAAAAATTCTTGCTGGAGAAATTACATAACTTTTATAATTAAAATTTTTATCTGATATGGCATTTTTTGGTACTAATATGATCACATTTTCATTAAAATTGGTACTAAGGTGATCAATTTTTAATAACGATTAGCACTGAAATGATTATTTTTTTTACAACAACTAGCACTAGAGTTATCACTTCTTAATCTGCTACACGACATCGTTTAGGGATTTTTTTTGCACTGAAGTAATCACTTTTTCATTAAAGTTGACACTGAAGTGATCACTTTTTAACAATAATTGGCACTGAAATGATCATTTTTTTTACAATGACTGACATTGAAGTGATCACTTTTCAACTTGCCATACGATGTCATTTAGGGGTTATATGCTAACTGGACATGTCGGTGAGCCATGTAAGATCGAAAAATTAATAAAATATGGCCATGTCAAATTCCCAATGACTCAAATTAGAGTTGGCATTTAAATGATCGTTTTTTTTAAAAGCGACATTTAAGTGATTTGAAAGAAAAAAAAGTTATAGCGCTAAAATGAACACTGTGCACAAGTTAAGACACTTTTAGTATCCTTCTTCCAAGCTTATTGGGTAGTTTCTCTTGATTACAAAACTTGAAAACTGGACTAGGTCATCATACTGCTGACCCCAGCATTAGGGAAAGTTGCTGCAAAACGCGTTCCTAATCTAATAAAACAAACGCAAGACCATAGCGACACCGACGTAATTGATATTAAAGAAATTTGTTTACCTCGCCCCCCGCAGTAGCTCATTGTCTATCTCCTCTTGAGTCGAAAGTCCATGGCTCTCTCTGAATTACTCTTATTGTACTTGCGTTTGGATGACCAAAATGATTATCGAAACACCAAGAAGAGTTTCCTCGGCTCTCTGGATTTCATGCCTGATCATCTTCATCCCAAGCATTCCTTTCAGTGCACGATCATACCTTAACACGTGGTACTCAGGTAGGGGCAACTACACTGCTCATAGCAAGTTCCAGGACAACCTCAACCGCCTCCTCTATTGGCAGCTTTACAGCGAAGGACGCATTTACGAGTTTAAGCCTGAAGCGAAAATCTGGACTTTGGAAATAAATAAAATAAAAATAAGAGGAGCACACAATATTTCTTTAGGGATATTATGTCAACAAAAGAACGAGAAGATATTTTACACTTAACTTCCTAATCTAACTTGGCATTGGACTCCGTGAATGAAAAGACTCAAATAAGGAAATATTAAGATATTTTACATGTTTTCACATATAAAGTATATCCTATCATTAAACGTCGAGGTCCGCAGCATGGTCTTCATTCCATTCATGTACGGAGAAAGAGAGAAGTTTGGAAGCATCTTTTTGACTGAGTGGTCAGAGTGGATTTTTCTCTGCAGAATTACACCAATAATTTTAGCGCTTAAGTCAATTAAACCTTGTAATAAAATCGTTAATTCCTTCAGAAGATTAAAATTATTTCGTGAGAAATTACAAGACTAAACACTACGTGAATTATTAAGTATAATTTGAGTTTCATAATTTCTCATGAATTAAATCTTTTAATCTCACGAAAGAATTAACAAATCTTACTATGAATTTAATTGGCTTCAACACTGAAATTGTTGGTGTAATTCCGTAGAGAATTATCCACCCTAAGCACATGATTAGAACAACGCCTCAAGACTTTTCCCTCTTTCTCTGTACATGAATCAAATGGAGACCACGCTGCGACCCTTGGCATCCAACGAGAGAATATGCTTAAATATGAAAACCTGCAAAATATCTTGGTCAAAGTCTGACCAATATTTCCTCATTTGAGTCTTCTAACGCAAGGAGTCTAACGCCAAGTGAGAGTAGGAATTTTCGTGTCAAATATCTTCTCTTTCCTTCGCTGACTTAATATCCCAAAACAAATATTATGTGCTCCTTTTATTTCTATTTTATTTATTTCCAAAATTCAGATTTTCGTTTCATACTTAAACGTTCGTTTTCACAGAAAATGTTACTTTTCTGTAAAATATTTTCCAAGAAGTTATTTTCCAGGAAAACGTAATTATTTTCCGATGTTCGGGTGAAATTTGATTTTGAAGTGGAAAATATTTTCCGCTGTTCGCTTGGGAAAACATTTTCCTTTATAAACTCTTTTTCAATAATTTTTTTTATTATTTTATTTTTTAAAATAGATTATTAAATTATTTTTTTTCTTTATTTTGTGTTCTCTCCTTCCTTGGCCAGTCGCCGGCCATGCCTCAAGCTCGCCTTGCTAGCAAGGCTCGAGGCTCACCTACCTCTAGCGAGCTCGCATGATCAGCTCACTGGCAATGTGAGCTCAAGGCAATGAGGCTTGAGTCTTGCAGATTGGCATTGCGAGTCATGCAGCTTCAATTCGGAAAGTAGTTGAACTCCCGGGAGGAAGAAGAAGCACAACGCCATGCAAAAGCTGAGTGAGGGAGATCGACCAATTAGGGCAAGCGATTGACTTTGTTCTACTTTAAAAAAGAGGGATTCGATTGTTTTGAAGGGAGCAAAGAGAGGCAAGCACGAGGGCGCTGGGTTCGTGAAGCGAGGGAAAAGAGAATTACATTTTTTTTTATTTTGAAAATGGGTAAATTTGGAAATAAATTTTCATCTCGTGATGCTCGGGCGTCGCCGATCTAGCGAGCTCGGCTCGCCTGTTGTTTGTCACCGGCCGAAAAAGAAAGACAGAAAAATAAAGAAAATAAAAAATCAATTTTATTAAAAAATAACAAAAAATTCGAATTTATGAAAAAATAAATAAAAATCTAAAAATAAAAGAAAGAAGTGAGGACTAATGGAGAGTGTAAGATAAGAGAGAGTGAATGTGGAAAATGATTTCCACTTTTCAAAAGTGGAAAACATTTTCCCTCACTTTAGAAGATTTTTTTTCTTTCATGGAAAATGCTTTCCCCAATGAATTTATTTTCAGTGAAACGAACGTTGGAAAATCTGGAAAACGTTTTCCTAGAAGTTATTTTCCGTAAAACGAACAGAGCCTTAAACTCAATATATATTCCAACAATCTCCATAATAGTTTCACTAAAAATTCGAACTCTACTACTACTCTCCCTGTAGCTCTAATGGGTTTAATTGCCATAGATATTTTCCAAGTCTAAGTTCCGCTTGAATTTTATCATAACCGAGCACGTCATCAGAACACTAACTGCACGCACACCTTTAACTACTTCATAAGGATTTTTTAACACAACATTTTTAACCATAAATAAAGCAAAACCATTGTTACAACCATATATGTTAGAAGATTCAATATATACCTTGTCAATATCAACAGTTATAACAATTGTTGGATTTATATGATCCACCTCTCTATAAGCACCATTTGCGTCGATTATTTCATTAGTACTTGCTATTTCATGAGTTTCTAGTTGAAATTCCACTTCAAGCTTAATACCCTTTAGATCCATATAAACACTTTCAATAGCACTCTTACCCAAAAGTACTAGAGGCTTGTCACTTGTAAGTTCTCAGCTAATAACAGGTGAATTTAATTTTAAACACCACAACCAATAACCCCATTCATCTTACGCATAACTTAGGAACATACACTTTCTTGCTCTTTTATTGAGATTACCATCACTAACTTGAACATAACATGTTCAACTAATTTTTTAAAAATAGAATAATCAACAATGTTGCTTGACTACACTTCTTCGGGAGTACAACATCACAGCCGATGGAGATCTATTCACTGGATAACTTGCCAAGCTTGTCATACTAAACACATCCTCTAAAACTCTTCTAGTCATATCAACGCTAGAGAGCATTTTATGAGCTGTATTTAACAATGTTCTATTGATCAACTCTGCAACATGTTGCGGCTCTTAAGCACTATATGGTGTCTCATATGCCTTCATTCATGCAAAATTCGTTTAATAGCTCCGAGCAAAACTCCATGCTACTATCAATCCATACTTGCTTGATCATCTTACCAATCTTCTTTTCAATCAAAGCTCATAACTGCTTGATTCTAACAATAGCATCATACTTGTGCTTAAGCACAAACACCCAAGTGTTCATTGAGTAGTCATCCACACTATTAGCTTACACATAACACTCTTCATTGAAGGAAACTAATAACCTGTGAACATCCAAGTAAACTTTGCAATCTTCATGTTTTCTCTAGTAATCATACTAAACTGCACTTCCTACCATTGATCTAAGTCACAAAACTTGCATACAATAAGTTTGTTAACAATATAACCACATAGTAGATTCCTTTCATTTAGAACATTCAAGCTTCTCTTGCTAATGTGTCCCAAACGCATATGTCACAATTGAAAATGAGCACATAGGCATGTGCTAAATGGGATATCATATGTCCTTTAGCACATGTTTTAGGATGAAGGCAGAAGGTCATCGTCATTTGGATGAAGTTCATTTTGAGAGGTAGGAGGTTCAAAGAAGTCTATATGCAGCAACTGCAATAATTTGTTAGTAATAATGGTTTTTATTGATATGAAAGAGTTTCTTACCTGCTTTCCCAAAGCATATACGCTACAAAAATCATTGGTAATCCATGAACAAGATTTTTTGAAGATATCTTGCGGATTTGACTTGCATTTGAAACCTATAGCTTTAGTGTAAGATTGCATCCTTTACTTCCAATATCTATAGTTATTTCTATCAAAGTAAGGTAGTTTGTTAGGAGCTTTAGCATCATTGTAAAGAAACTATCAAAGCTAATCATAAGAGAAGATGTTTATACTTAAAAGAAATATACTTCAAATAAAGAGCAACAAGGCTCTGATACCTATTGTTGGGGCCTAATGATACAATCTAGAAGGGAGATGAATAGGTTGTTTTAGAAATCTTAACAATCTTTTGCTGAAAATAACTGACATTCAGTAAAAATTCAGTCAATGTGACGTTTCAAACTCATGAGCGTATTGTGTGTTTGTGGAAGAAATAAGAGAGAAAAGCAGTAGAACACAATAATATATAGTGATTCAACTTTATCCTCAAGCTTACATCCACTCCTTAGATTGACGACCGCAAGTTGGGCTAGATTGCACTAATAGTATACTTAGAAAGTTACAATCGACAAGCACTGATCCTTTTACATGATAGATTACCCTATCAGAAGTCAATTGTTGCTCTTACTCTTGTACACTTACTCTTTAGCATAATTACTCAAACAGTAAGAATACAACATTTACGAAACAATGGAAAGAGAGCATTTTTCTTAAGACACAACGTGTAGTAGATTTTCAGTCTTTTGTATTTTCACATTTCTTGCTTTTGGCTTCGAAGATCTTCTCTTTTATACCCATCTTCAATTTATCCGTCAGAGATGGATTGGAGAAGCAAAGAGCCATTGGAGTTATCATTGATGCTGTTGTCCAAAGATAGAATTGCCCATACAGTTCTTTTCTTGAAGATATATGCAAACCCCTAAAAATAGATTTTGGGGGGAAGAATACTCGAAGTGCCATAACTTTCGTACGACGCTCACTTTATTGCCAAAACTTTTTTTTTCACTTACTTAAGTGCCAAATCAAAGTAAAATTGTTCAATTAAGTGTCACTTCCAGCCAAAATGCATACGTAGATTTTTTTAATAATTTTTGATGCCAACGTGGTTTCTGACAATGACCCTCGCCAGCCAATGTGGATTTTTCGTGCAAAATGACATCATTTCTCCTCATCTTGTCTCTCATCTTTTTGCCCTTTTTTTTTCTTTTTCCTTTTTCTTTAGGGCTGGCAAGGGTTACTGGTGACCCTCGTTGGCCACAAAACCCTCGTCCTGGGCCACGACGGCCCAGAGTGAGGCCGTTGGAGCTCGACCAGCTGCTGGGGAGGGTCTCATCAACCAAATCTAGGTATTGGCCAGATCTAGGTGCTGGTCAGCAAGACCCTCGCCAGTCGCAGGCGAGGCCACGACAACCTTCGCCAGCAGCCGGCTAAGCTCCGACAACCTCACCCCCGGCCTCCATGGCCTAAGATGAGGGTTCCGCGACCAGGGAGGGTTACTGGTGACCCTCGTGGCCCTAAAGAAAAAAAAATAAAAAAAAAATCAAAAAAATTCCAAAAAATTAATAAATATATTAAAATATTATTCTTCGGCAGCCATGTTAACTTTTCTGGTAGCTAAGTTAGTTTTTCCGATAGCCAAGTCAGCTGTTACGGCGGTTAAATCGAAAGTAGCACTCAAGTGAACATTTTTTTAAAACTTGTGGCATTCAAGTGAGCGAAAAAAAAAGTTTTGGCACAAAAGTGAATGCCGTACAAAAGTTGTGGCACTCCTAGTGTTCTTCTGCTTAGATTCTACTAGTATCCCTTTGTTGCAGCTTTTGATAGAGCAATGAGATAGCCTAGCTTCTCAATTTTTGTTATTTTTGATTCTACTATTGTGCATATCCACTTCCATAATGGCTAGTTTGTTGAACCAATGAATATTATCAGATGAATGTTGTTGCCATAGTACTAGTTACCTAATATGTACAGCAGTGAATACAAACATTGACATCAGTTGATCTTTAGGTATGTTGTTGCTTTTTATGGAAAAGCTATATCGAGACATATCCTAATCTTTTACCACTTGAAACACACCATGAACATCACATAGTCTTTAATACTTGTCACGAACATCTTCATTTATCATAGTAAAGTTATACTAAGGCTAGTTTAGAAATTATCAAAATCACTTTTTCTCCAACAAAATCTTACACATTATATTTTTGCTAATTCAATTCTAAACATTTTCACATTTTGTTAATTGAGTCCATTTGGCTAATTTTGATGAAAAATTGTTGACGTGAACACCGGAGGGCAAATGTCTTATGTGACACAACTGGCATTAATATGTACATTTTTTAATAATATTTTAATATTTTTTTGTCCTTTCCTTTCCTTTCCTTTCCTTTCTTTTCTTTTCTTCAGACTTGAGCTAGCAAAGGCGTTGCGGCCTTGCCAAAAGGGTTGGGGCATCATGGCCCTCACCCGATGCTACGACTGACAAGGGTCACGATGCCCTCGCCTTGCCTGGAGCTAGCAAGGCAATGCGGTGGTCGTCGACCCTCAACCCCCACCCAACGACCGACAAGGGCTACAATGCCCTCTCCAACCTGAATCTAATAAAAGGAAAAAAAAAATCCAAGAAAAAAACATTATGAAAAATTCAACAAAATGTTAAACTCTAATTAAAAAATATCTACTTTAGCATTGATCATACCACGTAAGACGTTTTTTGTCCATGTCAATCATCTCTAGTCAAAATTGGTCAAGTAAATTCAATCGTCAAAATGTGAAAATGTTTAAAACTCAATTGGTATTATTGAAATATTATAACTGAATTGGTAATAACATTATAGCTTTAGGATTTTTTTTTATAATTTTACCCGCAAAAATTTATAATTAATTACCTATTTTCATTTGATGTAATCAAGTAAATAGAAATGAATGTGTAATGCCAAGCAATAGTATCAAGTAACACGTGCGGATGACTAAGCAATGGTAATTGTCTACTAGACCTGCTCATTGGCGCCCAAGGGAAAAACAGTAGCTGGCCAAGCTCGCCTAGTGGAGAAAACTTCCTTCTTTTATTTTTAAAATTTCTAGCTAGGAAAAAATGAAAATGAAAAATAAATGAAAAATAATTATAGGATTTTGTGTTATATTATTTTATTATATTGACTGTGAGTTTTATACTATTTTTCTCTTCTATATCTGAATTTTGGGTTTAATTTGTCCTTCTAGTTTTTATAAATTCTAGATATCATAGTAAGATTACTAAGGAAAAAAACCAAAAACATACATTAACGTTCATGAACAACCACTTATATATCTCTACTTTTTAATGAATAAATAAAAATATACTCAGTGTTGCCTTTGGAAACCATGCATCGCATCAATTATCCATGTCTCTATTTACTTTGTAAAATGCCCATTCCAGATCCTAATATCTCACAACCACCCAAATAAGCCAAAGCCAACTTAAAACTAAAACCCTTTAAACCCTAAGCAGTTTACCAAAATAAACTTTGCAAGGAGGGGTAATTTGCTCCTTTGAAGATGGAGTTTTGCTTAGGTTATATGAATGGTCTGCAAAAATTATATATATGTTTGGTCAAAAGTGAGGTATACATTTAGACATATTTTTATAAAATTTTTAATAATCATAAGGGCACGATAGGCCGAGTCTCAAGGTCCTTGCCTAGACCTATTCCACCTGTTGACCAAACCTAGCCAAGCTTGCACAATAGGGTTAAAGATTCGGCCAAGCCTGCTCATAGATCAGGTCTACTAGCACCATATAGGGGAAAGTTACTACTCCTTACCAACTATATCCAGTTAAAATAGTCAATAACTTACTTGGGGGTAAGTACACTAGAAGTGCCATAACTTTCGTACGGCGCTCACTTTGGTGCCAAAAATTTTTTTCGCTCACTTGAATGCCACAAGTTTTAAAAAACGTTTACTTAAATGTCAATTCTGACGTGGCCGCCCGAAAAGCTAACGTGGCCACCAAAAAAGCTGACTTGGCCGCCGGAAAAGCTGACGTGGCGCCGATGAACAATATTTTAATATATTTTAATATATTTATTAATTTTTTTTTTAAATTTTGTTTTTTTTGTTTTTTTTTTTTTCTTTAAGGCCGGTGAGGGTCACCGGTGGCCCTCGTCGGCCCTAAACAAAAAACAAAAAAAGCAAAAAAAAATCGATTTTTTTTTAAAAAGAGTAGAAACGGCGTCGTTTTGCTTGAAAAGTCCACGTCAGCGTCGAAATTTATTAAAAAAAAGAAGAAAAATCATTAAAAAATTCCACGTATACATTTTGGCACTTAAGCGAACGATTTTTGGCAAGAAGTGGCACTTAACTGAATAATTTTACTTCGATGTGGCACTCAAGTGAGCGAAAAAAAAGTTTTGGCACCAAAGTGAACGCCGTACAAAAGTTATGGCACTCCTAGTGTCCTAACCCCCTTACTTCGTATGTTCTCCATCAAATATCTATCAAATCAATAAAGAAGAAAATTATTTTCTACTATCATTTGCCAACATATTATATAGAGAATATAACATTGTCTTCCAAGACGTACTCATATAAGAAAGTACAAAAGAAGAATGATACTCTGTAATATTCCTAATGAATTTACACAAAAATTATGAACTTCAATGAATATATTGGGTCGATCTTTCAAAATACAATTTTGTTTCTCTTACGCCTTTTACAAGACCCCATAAGCTGGGCTGCTCATTCAAAGCATAGAAAAACACATTTATAAAAAAAATCCAAAAAGACATCTAGAGTTGTCCGTGTGGAAAAGGAATTTTAGATTTTGAATAGCAAAAATCAACATCGCTGACCGTAAAGAACGTGGTGAGTTCTTAGTCCCATGTCTTCGTCAACAAACACTGGATTTTGATTGGAGCATCCTATTTGTTTTTTCCACCAAAAACTTAATTCACCCTTATTCCTTCAAAGCAAGTCTCATCAGGTGTACTAGTCCTCCCGTCCACATATCGAGAAATTTCTATGCTTCTGGATGACCCGGAGAGAATGTACGGGTGCGGTGTTTCGAACCCGGGCCTTGAATGAGGAGGAGGAGGAGGGACATGCTTAGGATGATTAATAACCATTGCCCAGTCTTGGTCGGGTCTATTGGGCATCCTAGGTTGATTGTACCCATTGTGGGGACCAAACCTTTGATTTATTAATATCTAGTGCCGGTCTTTATTGGGTCTTTTGCGTGCCACAAGATATTTTCGTTGGTAGGGCAAGCCAGGAGCGGTCACCCTCGTTTCTCTTGTGGAAAAAAGAAGCCAATCGGGTGCCCGTCCCTGTTGACGACGGAACGTGGAAATTGGACTTATTCGTCTTTGCCAACGCCGGCATCAGGGAGAGCAGCTGCAAAACTTGGCTCTTGATCAATTTCTTTACCTCGCCCTCCAGAAGTTGCTTATCATCTTACTCCTCTTGAGTTGAAAGAAAGTCCATGGCCGTCTTTGAATTACTCTTACTGAACTTGCGCTCTTTCCAAGCTCAAGAAAAAAAGACCATCGATGCACCAAGAAATATTTCCTTCGCTTTCTGGCTTTCATGCCTGATCCTCTTCCTCCCAGGCACTCCTGTCAGTGCACAGACATATGTTCAGGAGCGGTGCGCAGATAGGGGAGACTACGCTTCTCCTAGCAAGTATCAGGACAACCTCAACCGCCTCCTCGACAGGGGCGACTACGCTGGTGACAACAAACGACCTATTTACGGTTTCTACAACACGACGGAAGGTGAAGATCCGGACAGAGTCTATGGCCTCTTCCTCTGCAGGTAAGTCACAAGCGAAAGATACCAAAAATTTCAACTTTTGAGGGATACCTTCCAAATCAATCATTATAATCTTTGGAATCGGCTCACTTGGAACTAGGATTTATAATGGACCTGATAAATTGGTCTTAATTGAAATCCTCTATAAAGTACGGTGATCCATTGCCAACTGGAAAATTACCACCCAGATTTAAGTGACCACTAATGCGACTTTCCTATTCCTCTTTAGACAGGATGTTGCCGCCAATCTCTGTCAATCTTGCATCCGTGAAGCTAGCAGAACCCTCATAGAAAGATGTCCAGGACAAAAAGAGGCAACCATATGGTACGACGAGTGTCTCGTGCGCTACGCTAACAGATCATTCTTCTCTACCATGGAGACAGCACCGATTATTTTCGTTGCCAACCCTGTGGACGGTTCAGCTTTCGTTAATGAGGACTTGGCAGCAAAAGTGACGGATTTGGCAAGAAATGTCACAGACTTGGCAATCTCCTCGGAAAGCTTATACGCAAGCAGAAATTTTAATGTCTCAAGTTCAGTGACCCTGCATGAGCTTGTACAGTGCACTCCTGACATATCAAAGTCAGATTGTAAGAGTTGCTTGCTTTCTGCTATCAAAGACTTTCCCACTGTTCTTAATCTTAAAAGGGATGGTGCAAGAATTCTTCAGCCGAGCTGTAATCTACGGTACCAAATGAATACAACTAACAAAATCCGCACGAAGTCCGGCAGTAAAGGTATGAGTTATATATACCTTGATTTGTCATTGTGAGCATAAAATGGTATAATTTCATTACTTCTAATTCTCAATAAAAGCTGTTTTATGTATAATATTGCACTTGAGTTGCTTTTACAATCTAAACCATGATCATACTCTCTTGCTTTCAACGAGTTCTTGGTACTATTTTACACTTGGTGAGAAAAAGTCTACGGGTTTGTGGTATGTTCAAATGCAAGGAATTTCTCTTTCTTGACAGGGGTCAAACGAAATCTATGGATTGCAATAGTTAGCTCGGTAATTGGATTGGGGTTACTAGTAATCATCGTGGGTTCGTGTATTTTTTTCAAGAGGAAAAAGAGATTGAAGAAAGGTATAAGTGAATTCATTTTGCTTGCCATTGGAATGACCATCTTCTAACCTTTACCTTACGAGAGTGAACTCTTGGACTCTCAGAGAAGGAAGAAAGCCAAGAGGTTCAGTTACTTCATCTGAGACAAGAAATTGGAGAAGAGTTTTCAAAGGAAAACGCTCGTGGAGAAAAGCCCATGGGTTCTCAAGAATTATCTCTGATGCGATTAGACATCATACGCACGGCCACAGGAAACTTCTCCAATGAATGCAAACTTGGGGAAGGTGGGTTTGGCTCTGTGTACAGGGTAAGCATTTTAATGACTCAACACGTATTTATGGGGAAATTAGGAAAATCTTCTAATTGTAGCAGACTGGTAGAGTCATTATCCAATAGCATGAACTGAATCAAGGTTATCATTAGTACTTCTCAGATAGGGATCTCACTACTGACTTTATGTTGTGTCAGGGCACATTGGCAGATGGAAAAGAAATTGCAGTTAAGAGGCTTTCAAGAACCTCAGGCCAAGGACTCATCGAGTTGAAGAACGAAGTCATCTTGATTGCCAGACTACAACACAGGAACCTCGTCCGCTTATTGGGATGCTGCTTGGAAGAAGAAGAAAAACTCTTAATATATGAATACTTGCCCAACAAAAGCCTGGATATCTTTCTTTTTGGTTCGAGCTTTACAAGATGCAATGAACTTTTGAGCTAGTTCATAATAGTTTTATGAAGTTAAGTTTCATGTGAGTCTCTCTTCTTTGACAGATTCGATCATAGGGAGATATCTAAATTGGAGGATGCGCATGAACATCGCCTGTGGAGTAGCTCGGGGACTTCTCTATCTGCACGAGGATTCTCGCTTGAAAATTATCCACAGGGATCTAAAAGCTAGCAATATTTTGCTAGATGGTGAGATGAATCCGAAGATATCTGATTTTGGAATGGCAAGGATCTTCAGTGTAAATCAAGACAAGGCAAACACAAATAGGGTTGTTGGAACCTAGTAAGTGCCTCAATATCTTTCTACGTCCATTACATATTTGACTGATTCACTAGGCGAACAAAGGACCCCGATAAACAGCTCAACAACACCAGATTGAGCACATTCATACTTCAAAAGTTCATAAAGAAAATTACTTTTCTCTGTTTCCTACTTCCAACTAATTGCTCTACATAACATAATTTTGGATAGTGGATACATGGCACCGGAGTATGCGATGCAAGGACTCTTTTCTGTAAAATCAGACGTCTTCAGTTTTGGAGTTCTCTTGCTAGAGATAGTAAGCGGGCGCAAGAACAATGGTTTTCATCTCCAAGAGCAGGGTGAAAGCCTTCTCACCTATGTATGTTCCTAATCACCATCCCATTTTAATATGAAATCAAAGATTTTTGTGCAGCTATCCTTGTTTATTTTTCCTTGCTAAATAACAGGCATGGAAGTTGTGGTCCGAAGGTCGAGCGCTGGAACTCATCGATCCATTAATCAATGAGTCATATGATAAAGCTGAAGTGCTAAAAAGCATACACGTTGGTCTATTGTGCGTTCAAGAAGATCCGGCAGATCGACCGATTATGTCCCTCGTGGTTCATATCTTAGGAGGCGATACTATCACACTCAATCAACCATCGCAGCCTGCATTCTCAGTTGGGAGAGATGCGAAAAAACTTGGTCGTACCACTCAAGAAGCCTCCTCTGTTAATGGGATAACCCTTTCGGTTGTTGCGGCTAGGTGACCAAGTATTATACAATGGAAATGCAGTTAGAGATAATTATGATAGAGTTTATTTTTTGGGACTGTACATAAATCCCCATTGTAATATAATTACATAATGTTACTTTCTATATTTATCACATAGAATCGGCTCATGTTCTCTTCTTTATATATACAGAAACTTAAAAATTCTCCCTTTCGCGTATTTCTTATCTTAGTGTTAAAGCTAGATGATCTTGATCAAATTTTGAGTGCTCGAGTACAACAATCCCGAGTGCACTCCCACATCTTCACATCTCGTGTTGTGTGATTCATTTTTGTAATAATTACTAATATCCCTTTTTGTCAATTCTTCAAATTTTCATGACGTACGCATAAACGTCAGCCTATTACTGTGTAACTTACACACATCGGTCAGTACTATCTTGAGCCAATGAAATCATCTCTTTGGATATTTTCTCCCGACTCCATTTGACTTCCTCTTTGTCACCTTGAGTTTGAGAGTTTGTTAAAGATAATTAAAATTTTTACCTTGATTCCCCATTTTTCAGGATTGTGAATATATATTTCCCTTAATTGTGCATATTGGTGATTGATTATAATTGATATCATAAACAACCCCAGTTTCTTATGTATGCATTTCTACCATGTTCATTAGATTCACGTCATTCCTCATCTAGTTTGCGCATAAGAGGGGCATTGAAGCATCATGTATCGTTTGACTATGGGGTTTATATGATACCACACATCATCTAATTATGAGGTTTATATGATTGTTATATATATGTGATGTCTCTCTACTTATTAGTTTAAGTTTTTAGGTTCGATTTTCAAATTTTGCAATTTAATGAAATAGAATGATAATTACAAGTTTGATTTCTTTCACATTGTGACAACCATTTCTTAATCCTTGATTGCTACAATCATCAATTAATGATTTTAAGGGGGAAAAAAAAGCGTTTTCTTAAGTCGTCTTGAGGATTTCATGTGCACAATGGATTAGACCATAACTTGAGAATTTCAGGGTAAAAGTTCAAAAGCTCTCATCACGTCTGACAACATTAGTGCTATAAATTTGACAAAATATCCTGCACTTCATTCTCAAACCAAGCACATTTAGACATCATGCTAATTTGATCATGTGAGTAACTGTGACGTGTGCATTTTGTTGATTCAAAGCATCAATTGGCTGATATATTCAAACCTCTTTTGTGCTCAAATATTTATAAATAAAAAAAGGTATACATAGTATTGCGATCTCCCCAAAGGGTGCACCACCTAGAGTTTGGCTAATGGATTACTAAGCCTAAACTTAGCTCGAACTCTCCCAAGCCCATATCAATTCGCGACTTAGGGTTTAAGTTTTTACTATGCAAATGATTTTTACTTCGAGTCACCACTAATCTATTTTTTTGGTGGGTCGATTAGAAACCCAAGTAAAGAGTAATGGAGTTACTTTACTCCTACGAACCAGAGACTATAGGATCGGGATGATTACGTTAGATTTCCCTAACGCCCTCTCGGTACCTTTTCTCTTTTTAAAAAAATGTTTTGCAAGCAGTTTTTATTGATTTTAAATTACTCCCTAACATGCAATGACTAGATGACTCACAAGAGATGGCCTAATTCTAGATGACATGAGCATGGTAATTTTTATGTTTTCTTTTTTATAACTAATGAAATTTCCTAAGCTTCTACGTCATATGCAATGTAAGCTATAACACTAGTATGACATGAAGTGTATTAATCTACCCTATTATGCAAAAGATTTTTTGATGTATTTTTGTAAGTTTACTAAAAAAATCAACACATGATGCAACTAAGCATACAATTTTCCGCAACCCAAGATAGAAAATCAAAACAATCGAAAACCTGATCCGACGTCTCGCGGCTCAATATTTATGATTATTGATATTTTTTAACACGACACAATGACCGACTCAATTAGAATTCAATCAAGCATACAATACTTCAAACTAGGAAACAAAATATTCAAGAATTAATTTAGATAGGAACTTGACTTACCTTGTTTATTCTTTCCAAGTTTGGAATGGTGACGGATTGTGAGAATCGCAACCGACAACGCTTCAAGGCGGATGGCGAGGGTGTGACGACAGCCGATCGTCGCAGGCGATTCGGACACGGTGGAAATAGCACGCGAGTCACAGGAGGAGGGCAGTGCGTCAGGGATGGTGCAGCTTCGGTTGGCAATAACAGGAATTATCGGCGCTCCGCACGGCTACTTAGCCGCTACGTGGGTTCGGCGAAGCTGTACGTGTCTACGCTCGAGAGGAAAAGTGCGTAGTTCTCAGTGAAGCCCTCAAGGGTGCTTGCCGATGTGCAGAACGTTGGTTCCAGCGAAGTCCTCCAAGTGCTCGACGTCCCCAAGACCTTGAAGACCTTCCCCTTTTATTTTCTTCTCCTAGACGTGGAGCGGCGAGTCCTGGTGACCTGCCGGTAAAAGATTAAAGAAAACTTCTCTCTCTATTGGGGGCCATCTTTCTCTTTGTATCTTCAGTGGACGTCACGCACATCGAGGGAACGAAGACCAGATTTTGAGACTCGCCAGCACTGGATTTTTCGAGTTTTAGCAAGGTCTGGTGCCTCGTTGATGCTAGTTGACGTCAGGATTTCGGCAGCAAACTCGTCGGGAAGTAGCAGCGCGGGTAGAGATCATAGCAGCATTGTTCAGCAACGAGAGGCGTGGGCTAAAGAACACCGTGGCCGTGAAGAATTCTCAGCGGAGCTCCTTCTCTTCTCTTAATTCTCAAGTGTATCTCTCTCGAATATGCTCTGTATTTTTTTCTGTGTCCCCCCCTCTTCATCGAGAGCGTAGGGTCTTTTTTATAGGCAAAAGGGTCTAAGCCATCAAGGAAAGAAAGTGTATTTTATTTCCTCTTGGGATGCTTTAAAATATATTCCACTTTCCTTGTGTATTGCACGGATGTGCACATCTTTCCTTCTTTGAGAAGGAAACATGTTGCTCAATATATGCTCTTCACGTGCAACAAATCTTTTCTTGCTCTCTTTCATTACCTTTGTGCGCATGTTCGTATTGAATCGCAAAATATGAATATTCTTTGCCAATTTTATTTCTTTAGACCAAATATCAGCCCCTAGATTGACCCAACATTGTCAAAAATTCAAGATCGTAATAGGGTTGTCTGAATTCCGAATCTTGTAAAGATGAGCTCACAATTTATCCTTGATGATATATGAATATATTAACAAAAAATATGAAAAATCCACTGCCACATCATCGAATATTTCAAAATATATCAATCTTCCCACTTGTCAATCTTGAACGAGCTTGGCCAAATTTTCACTTATTATGGGCTTAGTCAAACTCGTTAAGTTAAAGCTTAGAACCATCAATTGGAGCCCATCCGTTATCAGTCCAATGCAAATGCAATAAATGCTTCTAAAGTTATATGCTATGCAATTTAATCATAATATTTTTTGTTTAGGGGTTCAAATTAATCCCTAAATTTTTGTGCATTAAATTATTAATAACCAATCAAAATTTAGGTGTCAACACATAGAGAAAGCGTGAGCAATCTACTCAACGGCCTTCATTGCTACGATATTGAGGAGGAAATTAAGGTTTAGTTTGTTTTGCGAAAGATGAATGATTTAGAAAACATTTTCATAAAAATGATCACTTGGATTTCTTAAACAAATAAATGAATGAAAAATATTCAAGCATAAGTTATTATCAATAACGAGAACATTTTTCATGGACTAATTATTTCAAGTAATGCAATCGATTAATTTATAAGAAAATATTTTTTAAATCATTCATTTTTCACAAAATAAATTAGACCTAAGTTTGCAAGAAATGAGCACAAGCAATTGTCATATCTTTTACTATTGTGATACAAGAAATTAACTTGCTCTGTCACTTTAATAGAAGGAATCAACTCCATAAACCATATATAATTTATATCTTCTATTTCTCCAGAAATAATCCCATTGCAGACTTGCTTAACTTTGGACAATTTATAAATGAAAAAACGGACTTTTTCCTAATCTTTTCATTCCATTTCACACTAAGAAGCATGTTATTTAAGCGAGGTGCTCTGATCTGAACTTCATTTGTCACTCTATCACAAAGGCAAATACTTTAACTTAATGCTCACAAATCTTTTATTGAATTGCTTGTTCAATGAGTATTCCCAATATCACGTCTTGAAAGGGACTCGAACCTCCATGCTTGTATGCCTAACCATTTCAACATCAAGACATATTGAAAGTGATTCATATTCCACGACCATAAAATGGTGCCCTTTTTCTTGTACCATGAATCCACAAGCACTACTAGCAGTATATAGATTTTGCTATGCCTTATTATCTCATAATTAGTAATTATAGATACATGCCAAACATTAATTTATCGATACATTAGGCTCTCATGCTCAATTACCTATGTAAAATTATAGTTTTTTTTTTTTTTTTTGTCTTTGTTTTGGATTGGCACATATGGAAAATTATAATTAGGGCACTCGTTGATGCGAGAAAATACATCTACCAATAATTTATAAGGAGCACTGCCTCCAAAATCAAGTGACTCATGTAATTTTTACTTTATAAAAAGTAACGTGCATCACTCGTATCGGAAGGGCACAAGACGTCAAGGGAAAATGATTATACAACGGCACCATCTCCCTTGGAAGAGAGACGGCACGTTCTCTGCCTTTAATTTTTTCCAAGAGAACCTAACAAATTGTTCATCCGGTTTCTTTGTGAAATTTGGAATGAAATCTCCCTTATCGAAATTTCCTTTAATCCCTCTAAGATAGCTTTTTTAAACGTCAGAATAGTAAAACTAAAGCAAGAGAATTGATAAATTTGAAGAAAACCGCAAAACATCCACAACAATACAAAAATTATGAAGCTAATATTGACCTCGAGCTTGTCAACTCAAAACACCAAGGTTTGTGGCCGCCACAACCATGGTTGCCGCAAACTTAGAGCTTGAGCTTACAGCTATAGCAGCCACGATAGACCTGTTGGAAATTAGTCCACATAAAGTAAACTATTTGTTGTAATCAAAACATCAATATAAAGAAAATGATGACAACCTTATAAACTTACAATTCTTGAAGAAGAGGAAAAATAAGATATCACTTAAAAATCACACAAAATTGGAGGTGAGGTACGGATGTCCGAATCTCCTTAAGGCGATCAGTTTCTACCAATGGTGCTCCGCATATTCGCGAACTATGCCTCCCAAGATACAACACCTTGAACTTATTTGGATTAGCACTATGCAAACAGGACTTAGTTGAACCATTCAATTGAATCAGCACACTCAGAAGAATCAGAAGAGTAGAGTAGAATTTTTCTTTCTTTTTTATTAATGAACCTTCTGACCAAAAGAACCCTTTGAAGCTCTATGCTCTTATCTATTTATAGAGCTTTCAAATTCATATACAGAAGAGATACATGAATTAAATAAATACATGTATCCAAGAAGAGATTCATGAATTCAGGAAATACGTGAATCCAAGAGATTCATGAATTTAAGAGATACGTGAATCCGAGAGATTCATGAATTCGGGAGATACGTGTATCCGAGAGATTTATGAATTCCGGAGATACGTGAATTCAAGAGATTCATTAATTCAATAAATATAGATACGTGAACAGAAAAGACGTATCTTAATTTATTTGCATTCGTTGATCCATTAACCATATATATAACAATTCCCCACATTAATGGATCAACAAAACATTTTTGACTCAAAGGAATCTGAGTGTACTTGTTAAAATACACCGCATCAAGATAGGTAGCTTTCGCTTTGAACCTTCTTTAGTGAAAGCCTATCGGACTTACTTAACTAGTCGATGGACTAAGCCTTGAATCGCCAGTTGTTTGTGTAAACCTAGACAATAAACCTCACACGGATTATTTACAATTCAAGATTGGTTCTTGGTTGTGTTCGTTCTTTCGGCCTTGAACCTCTCGAGATTCATGCGTGCTTTAGAAAATCTAGCCTTAAAAGATTTTCATAGAGTCGGCCAGCTCCACGCATATAGATGCATTCCTATTAAAAATATCCTACTATATCTTACTTGAATGTTACATTCCAAGTTATAGGAATCATTAAATGCATAGCATACCCTTAATAATGCTGTAGGAAAACACTGTTGCATCATAGGAATAGGAGACAATGCTCACACTAGAGTTTCCAGAATTTATGTTGTCCTATTGAACCTAGTCCATGGGATGTCCAATCGCATAGGTTAGGTTTCTACCCCGGAATCTCTTTATTGGGTTAAGGCTCTTAAATCCATTCCCCTTGATGCGCAATTTATCTGCTCTCTTGACAAACCTTTTGTCAGCGGATCCGCAATATTTTCATTTGACTTTACAAAGTCTAAAAAAATGACTCCATTTGAGAGCAACTGCCTTATGGTATTGTGTCTATGACGAATGTGTATAGACTTACCGTTATAAATCACATTATGTGCCATTGCAATTGCTGCTTGATTATCATAGTGTATGCAAATTGTAGGCATGGGTTTTAGCCATATTGGAATATCATCTAAAAAATTTTGAAGCCGTTATGCTTCTTCAGCAGCTTTATCTAAAGCAACAAACTCTGACTCCATTGTAGAGCGTGTTATTAGAGTTTGTTTAAGTGATTTCCATGACACTGCGGCACCTCTTAGCATGAACACATATCCGCTAGTCGATTTCGATTCATCATAATCTGAAATCTAGTTGGCATCACAATAACCTTCCAAAACAGCTGAATATTTGCCATATTGCAGAACATAGTCTTTTGTTCTTTTCAAATATCCTAATACTCTTATCAGAGCATTTCAGTGCTCGTGACCGGGGTTACTAGTATATCTACTCAGTTTGCTTACTAAGTATGCAATATTTGGTTTAGTGCAATTCATGATATACATGATGTTGCCGATTACTTGAGAGTATTCCAACTGTCTGATACTATTTCCAGTGTTCTTTCTCAAAGTTAGGTGTGGAAGAAAAAGATCGTTTGCATTTTTAATGTCGAATCCTTTAAATCTCTCAATTACCTTTTCAATATAATGAGATTGTGTTAAACCTAAGCCATTAGAATTTCTTAGAATTTTGATGCCAAGTATAACATCCGCTACACCTAAATCTTTTATCTCAAAGTTCTTCTTGAGAATGTTTTTGGTGATTTTGATGACCTCAGTGTTATCCCCAAGAATTAGTATGTCATCGACATACAAACAAATAAATACATATCCAACTGTTGTGGATTAGTGTACACACATTTATCACACTCATTGATTCTATACCCATTTTAAATCATTATCCGGTCAAATTTTTCATGCCATTGCATAGGAGCTTGTTTAAGTCTATACAATGATTTGACAAGTCTACACACTTTGTGTTCTTGTCCTTTGACCTTGAACCCTTCAGGTTGTTCCATATAAATCTCATCGTCGAGATCACCATTTAAAAATGCAGTTTTCACATCCATTTGATGTATCTGCAAATTGTATAGCGAAGCTATAGCAATTAACATCCTTACTAATGTTATTTTTGTAACAGGTGAATAAGTATCAAAGTAGTCAAGACCCTCTTTTTGTCTAAACCCTTTGGCTACAAGCCAAGCTTTGTACTTATCAATGGAAACATCAGCTTTTAGCTTTTTCTTGAATATCCATTTACATCCAATTGGTTTATTTCCAAGAGGAATATCAACAAATTCCCAAGTATGGTTACTTAGGATAGAATGGATTTCATTGTCAACAGCATTTTTCCAGAAAGGAGCATCTGGAGATGACATTGCCTCTTTAAATGTTTGGGACTCACCTTCTAACATGTATGTTAGAAATTCAAATCCAAAAGATCTTTCAATTTGAGACGTTTTACTCTTTCGAAGTTCAACATCTTTGGTCAAAACTTCATCATTCTCAGATTCTGATTCTCTAAGCATTTTCTAAGAAAGTTCTCCTTGATTTCTTTTTGCAGGATATATATTCTCAAAAAATTCAGCATTCCTTGATTCTAGAATTATATTGACATAGATTTCCGCATTTTCAGATTTGTGAACCAAAAATTTATATGCGCTACTATTTTAAGCATAACCGATGAATATGCAATCCACCGTTTTAGGTCGCGACCGAATTTGTTAAAGAGGAGGAATTGCCATCTTGGCCAAGTACCTCCACACTTTTAGAAAATTGTAGGATGGCAACTTTCCATTCCATAACCCATATGGAGTTTTACCTGTCTTTTTGTGGGGTATTTTATTAAGAATATAATTTGCAGTTAAAACTACCTCTCCTCACAAGTTTTGAGGTAAACCTGAACTCAGAAGCATAGCGTTAGCCATCTCCTTTAGTGTCATGTTCAATCGTTCAGCAACTCCATTTTGTTATAGAGTACAAGGTGCAGTCATTTGGTGAATTATTCCAAAACTAGCACAAAACTCTTTAAAATTGATTGAACCATATTCTCCTCCTCTATCGAACCTAAGTACTTTGATTCATTTGTTAAGTTGGTTTTCAACTTCATTTTATACTTGACAAATATGCTCATAATCTCATCTTTGCTAGTTTAGTAAATAAACATAACAAAATCTAGTACAGTCATCCACAAATGTGATGAAGTACTTATTTCCACCTCTACTTTCTACAAATTTTAAATCACATAAATCACTATGGATTAATTGTAAAGGTTCACTTGTTCTTTTAATGGATTTGAAAGGTTTCTTGGCAAACTTGGCCTCAACACAAGTCTCACACTTATAACGGGCATCCAATTCAAATTTTGGAATTAACCCCAAGTTTGCTATTCTTTTCATTGTACCATAATTTACATGTTCTAATCTATCATGCCATAGATAAGGAGACACAATAGTATAAACTGAAAACTTTTCTTTATTAATAGTCTTTGGATACACATAATTCGAGTTTACATCAATGACAGCCACATTGGCTTTAAACAAATCATTACACAAGTACCATTTCCCCACATACATTCCTCCTTTCGCAAGTACAAACTTGTCATATTCAAATACCACTTTGAAACCTTTCTTAACAAGTATGGAGCTAGAAATTAGATTTTTTCGAAATTCTGATACATACAGTACAATCAGTAGGGCGACCTCCTTGCCAGATGTAAACTTCAAGATCACTATTCCTCTTCCAGCAATCTTTGCTGATGCAGAATTAGCCATATAAAACTTTTTGTCTTCTTCAACCTTCTTATAAGATGAGAACATGTGTTTATCTACACAGATGTGATTTGTGGCACCTGTGTCTAGTTACCAGCCATTAGTGTTCAACACTAGAGATGCTTCGGACATTACCACAGTAGACAATCTCTCAATATTGTCATGTTCTATCACAGTAGGCAAGGTTCGTTGAACCATCCCTCTAAAAATGGAGCCAAAAGCCATTTGGCTTGTACTGTACTGAAAAACAATCCCGAGTATACTAGTCGTAAGACTTATACCCGCACCACCAAAATTGGTATTGACCTAAGGGCTCGTAGCATTAGCCGCTACAAATTCAAGCCCCGAGGACTGAACATCTCCCATAGCAATGATCAAATCGACCATAGGAACGTCTCTAGAAACATTCTAGACATTTAAGAGCACTTGATTGTTTTCATCCATCTCAATAATCTAACTAGAACAACAAACAGTGAGTAAAATAATCGCCTTAAGAATGTTGGAATATAATTGAAAGAAAAAGTGAACTGTTTGTTGTAATCAGAACATCAATATAAAGAAGATGATGACAACCTTATAAATTTACAATTCTTGAAGAAGATAAAAAATAAGATATCACTTAAAAATCACACAAAATTGGAGGTAAGGTATGGATGTCCAAATCTCCTTAAGGAGATTAGTTCCTACAAATGGTGTCCCACAGATTCGCGAACTATGCCTCCCAAGATACAACACTTCGAACCTGTTTGGATTAGCACTATGCAAACAAGACTCAGTCGAACCGTTCAATTAAACCAACACACTCAGAAGAATCAGAAAAGTATAGTAAAATTTTTCTTTCTTTTTTATTGATGAACCTTCTGACCAAAAAAACCCCTTTGAAGCTCTATGCTTATATCTATTTATAGAGCTTTCAAGTTCATGTACAGAAGAGATACATGAATTAAATAAATACATGTATCCAAGAAGAGATTTATGAATTCAGGAGATACGTGAATCCAAGAAATTCATGAATTCGGGAGATACGTGTATCCGAAAAATTCATGAATTCCGGAGATACGTAAATTCAAGAAATACGTGAATCCCAGAGATTCATTAATTTAATAAATATAAATACATGAACAGAAAAGACGTATCTTAATTTGTTTGCATTCGTTGATCCATTAACCATATATATAACAAGACCTCCATCTATGCCTCAAGATTGTTTTCTATTATATTGTTTGATGTGGCGCATTTTTGGCTAATAATAATTTTCAACGAATTATAACATGACACATATATTTCAGCGTGACATACATATTCACTATTCGACCGAAAAAAAAAAAAAAAAAAAAAAAAAGACATACATATTCACTAGTCTATGCAATTAATTCCACAATCCATGCCAACAAAAATTGACCATTAAGAGAAAAAGCATGATGAAAGGACTAAGTCGGCATTTTCTAAAAAGTTTAGGGACGTTTTTTAACCAAAAAAAGATAGAAGGATGATTTTGATTTTTGGACAAAAATAAAGGGACGATGGTGATATTATTCCTTTTTTTAAATAAATAAATAAATAACACCTTCATTCAACAACGCCCTTTGATTTCACCTATTTTAGCTCGTGTTGCCTTTTCCATCTAGCTTCCATTGTTGAATTAATTGAGGTTAACAAATATAATTATGTATATGTTTAGATTCCAACAAAAGTCCGACGGGTTACCCATCATCCCCGTTAGGTAGCATCTCCCTAACCTAAATTGCAAATACTTTTAGTGATATTTAGGTAATTTTCTTTCAAAAATAAAGAAATATTCTAAAATAAGTGTATTTGAAGTCCTAAAACTTATCATATGTCATGTACGTCCAAATTAAATTTCAAAAGTACAATTAAGTCTTAAACTGATCACAAAAGTGTAAACTTTCAAAAAAGTGTAGTCGGCTTCTACAACTTATCAAATTAATCCAATCAAGTTCTTCCGCTATTGTATTTCTTGAAAATTTTTAGAGTCAAATCCTTTCGATGTTGCTTTTTTCTTTTTAAAGTTTTACAACTTGATTGTACTTTCATGATCAATTTTAAGACTTAAATTCACTTTTTAAAAGTTATAGGACTCAATTGTACTTTCGTGACAAATTTTAGTATTTTTAGTACATTTACCGCAAACATTAAGTGTTAATATCACAAAAAATCTCAAACTAATATACTCGTGACTATTAGAACTCCCAAATTGGTACACTTGCGATACATATAACAGAATATAAAACCCTAACTTAGTACACTTATTAATTATCACATCTCATCCAATTCAGCAATCGACCATAAAATTTGTCACGAGTATATCAATTTGAGGTTTTTGGTAATCATAAAATTAATTTTAGGTAAATTTATTATGTGTCTACCAGTATAGTATTTTTCGATGACAATAACATTAAATATTAATCACCATACTTTCCTCGCTCCCACAGGTCAACATTGAAGTGTCGACAGCAAAAATCCCTTTCAATTTTACCTTTATTTTCTCTCCCCCAAGAATTCTGGAATCTCGGTCCAATTTTTCCCCCTTTGACGGTAATAATGCGTCGCCTCCCACCATCACGTGGAGCTTTGTAACGTTAATATAAGCTTTGCTTATGAATGGTTGTGCTTCGGCCGTCGTGTCGTCACCGCTGCGAACGAGAACAAGTTTAGTCGGTTTGACCCTTCTCTCTCTCTCTCTCTCTTCTCTCTCTCTCTCTCTCATTCTGTGCGCTGTTCTTCCTGTGCTCTTCCCGCGAAGCCTAGAGCGTGGAGCGATGTCGTTCTCTCGTGGGTTGTGCACGGTTTCGAGGCTCGCGAAGCGAGGCTTCAATGGGTACCGCCGGCTTCCTTCTTGGGATCATCGGTTCCCTGCCCTGATTCAGACCGACTTCGCCGGCCCTCCTCAGACGGTGCGTTCTCGTTCGCGGGTCGTTTTGTTTTCTTTCCGATTGGTCGTATTTGTGCGAGCATTTGCGAGGGAGAAGTGCCGAGCTTACTAATCTTTTTGGGGGGGATTGGAGAGCTGGAATGAAACGGTGATCTGGGTGTACGCTCTTTCTGTTCGACGTATTGTCTGAGAGGTAGTGGCATTGGTACTCGGTCTCGGCGGGGGTCGGTACGACAAATGGCTTGCTGGGTTAAGTTTTCTTTGAGATTATTCAGCTGATTTTGGAGTGTGAGGCAGTTGCTGCTGTTTCGGTGACTCAACGAACTCTTGTTTTGTTTGTTGTGAGGCAAAGCAGCGTCGCAAACATCAGTTAGTGTTTACTGAGATTGCTTAATAATTGGTTTTGCATTCTGGATTGTCATTAGATTGTAGAGGTTTTGGGTGAGCTAGGAACAATTGTGGGGGTGGGGGTTGGGTTGTTGCAGAGTAGCACAGGAAGGGACTCCAGAATGAGTGTTTTAGGCAGTGGTGCTTTGGCAAAATGAAGCACAGTGGTTTTTTTGGGGGGTACTTTCTCCAATTGCTAAAGGAGGACATCTAACAAACCATCAAACTATTAAAAACTCAAACTTCAACTTTTAATCTTGTTTCTGGGGTATCTATGTTTTTGAGTCACATATTCTCTGTGACAATAGGTGTTGGGCTGCAAAGATATCTACTCGTGGTGTTTACCTTCCTCATATAGTATCAGACATCAGATTCATCATCAAACAGCGGTTGAGGTAGTCATGCTGTCTTTTATTATATATTTTTCTACATATTTCAGCACAAGGTCGCTTTGAATATTGTTTGATTAAATGTACATTCACGATTGAAATAGTACTGGAGGGAGTATTTCTTTTTTCTTTCTTTTTTTCAGTTGTTTATTTGCTTTAGCTTCTGTTAGTGGCATTGCTATGAATCCGAAATTCCTCTAGTCAAATGAGTTATTATTAATCTCGCTGGGGAAGATCAATTTTATGGGGTTGTCAGGCTTGATGTAGCATTTTTCTTTTGTCCCTTAATGAAAGCTTTCTTTGTGTTGCTTATAGGTTCTCTTTTTCAGCTAATTTGTATAGAGCTTTAGACTTTTATTATTGGGTTTAACATATAAATTTTTTTTCCTTGACTTTTCAAACAAGTGAATATTCATCTGTGCATAATCATCCAATCTATTTATTCTGTCCATGATCAGTTTTGCTAAGTGTACACCTTTTATCTTGTGGTCATCACTGTGGAAGCTTCTTTTCAGTTATTGTGTTTTGAGGTGGCACGCAATATTATGCTTAAAATTATTTGTTGTGATATAAAGTTTTTCTCTTTCCATGGCATGGTGATGAGTCTCGACCTTTGTCATACTTATACGTATAGTAATTTTTATATAGCTGTACCTACTCTAAAGAGCTTTTCAAATAATTCCAGTTTCTCTTATTGTGGATTTTGTTGCTTTATTTTACTTCATTGCATACATTTTTTTTTTCCTTGATTGTAATTTCAAATTAACATACTCACACGTGATAACATTTCATGATATAAAATGATCTCCTTGATGAGGTCTTTCTTCAGTTTCTTTGAGTTGATTATGTTGTAGATTGATTGAGAAAACAATATTATAATTGGGTATTCCCCTCCACTCTCTCTGTTCCTTTTTGGCTTTTTCAAATGTAAGAGATGACTGGTCAATGTACTGCAGTGTCCAGCTTCTAAAATGCATGTAACTTCTTTATTGGACTTACCGGCACAAATACATGATGGCTGACTAGACTAAACTATATGGCCGCGTTTTACAAGAAAAGTTGGTGTATCTGCGTTACATCAAGGGATTATGGTGCAAATACATACACATGTACATGTGCATGATATGTATCTGGATCTGTTTTTAGGGACATGTGGCACTGTATTAATATCAATATAGCATGCTTAATCTACTGTTTAAGTTTGCTAATGGCAATTTATAGTTTGACACATAAGAGTGGATATTAGATGTTGAAGCTTCAAAATGTGGGATTTGTAGCCTTACCATTGACTATCACTAAGGAGACGCAACTAAATCATGGAGATGTGTGGGAAGTCTTAGTCTTACTATTTATCATAAATTCACTGTATATGTTGAAAATGATTACTCTTGTCTCCCCAAATAAGTAAAGCTTCGAGCATTTCTTGATCCAAATACTAAGAGTTCTTGACAGTGAAGTACTCATCTGGGTAAGCTTTTTGTTGATTAGCTCGACAAATCTTATTCTGTTGGCTAAATTTGAAAACTAAATTTGAAAATTTGTTAAATCTTATTTTGTTGGCTAATGCTTTTCCTCTTTAAATATTCGACAAGAATAATTTGGCATCTGTCATAATACTTCCTTATTCTGCCTTATGTCTGGTGTGGCATGGCATATTCTTCCTGTTTTCCTCTAGCTGGTGCTGTTGCGGGGAATAATTTCCTTTTGTGATGAGGTCATTTTGTGTAGCCATTCTGATGTTTGTGAATGTTCTATTTACTATTCACGTACTTGATCAATCTCAGAATGATATTTTCCCATTCCTTTACTCTTGGTAATTTTTATAAGGATTAACATCAACTTCCTCTTGTCATGTATCGTTTGCTTTGCATTTTGTATTCTTACATTCTCTGTGGCTTCTTTCAGGAACAACTTGACCCATTCTCACTTGTTGCAGATGAGCTATCTGTACTCGCTAACAGATTGCGATCAATGGTTATTGCTGAGGTACCAATATTTGCTTTCTTCTCATTTGTTTCATTTAGTTGTTAGGAAGTAGGAATGCTTTGAATGCTTTCTCTTAATAATCTAACAGTGGGAAAACTGATTCTTCAGGTCCCGAAACTTGCCTCAGCTGCTGAGTATTTTTTTAAAATGGGCGTGGAAGGGAAAAGGTTTCGCCCCACAGTATGTCCTGTACCTTTTACTTTTCAATATCATACTTCTTGTTTGAGAAAATGTTAGAATGTACTTTTATGTGAGGGTTCCCTTCTGAAGCTATCTCTTACAGGAATGGTGCCCACTACCTCCTTGGGACCTTCTCAGCAGAATTTTGTGTATCATTAGAAAAAAGACCTTGTTTTTACTATTTTGGAATATCAGAAGTTTGGGGTTTGCCTATTGCTTTTATTGCATTGTGTTGTTATTCATTGATGTATTACCTATGCTGAATGTTCATGCTTTTGCAAGGTTTGTATTGCAAATGTTTGAGGTGTGATGTTGAGTTGGGAGAAAATCTCTTGAGGATAACCAAGATTTGCTTGCCTGAGAACTGTGATATTAGGAGATATAAATAAATCATCATCATCTGGCTTATTTGCTCTAAGAGGCTTTAAGGGGTAGAGGGAATTATAGCGAAAGTCCTTAATGTTTTGGACAGAATGTGTTCAAGTCCTAAATTGAAATTCATGCAATTAAGTCCCCTTGACTGGTGTATCTAATTGGCGGAGATTCAATCCGTCAGCAAAACCAAGACAGTTCCTATTATACCCTTGTAAAAAAGCATATTGATATTGGTGAGTATTGATTGTATGGCTTGGTTATGAGATCAATTAAAAGACAAGACTCAAGTCTTATGAAGAATTGAGGAAAATTGACTTTTGTGAAAAACCTGGAGACCAACCTTCAAATCTCAAATTTAATCACCAAAATTGAACAAAATTATTCTTATTGATCAATCATTGATTCTCAAAACCATTCATAGAGTTGCTCTTGTGTATTCAATTTAGTTATTCATTAATTTTTTTCATTTATTGAATGTAAATTTGATTTTCAATCTCTAGGGTTTAGGTAACCTGAATCTATCTCTTCAATTCTTTGGTTTCTTATTAATTTATTGAAATTAGAGACATGTGTCTTATTACTTTAATGATTTTCCTTATTCATGGATGATAAATTGAACAATTTGATTAACCTTTTGGGGTTTAATTTAAAATGGAGGGCTAGTTTTAGGTTTCTATAAAAAAGAACTCTTCTTGACTTCACATAGATTTTGAATTTTGTTTGCAATTGTTACTGATAATCAAGTCATAAACTCAATGATTGATGAAAACCACATGTTTTAATAACTGATTATAGTCAAGTCATGCTTTATTTCATGAAAAATGAAAATTTTCCAAAATTCTGGTGTCTAAATGCTACTAGTGGCCAATTTAGGACTTGGTTGCATATCAAAAGGACTGGGATTTGATTCGAAATTTTTATGAATTGATTACACTCTGTATGAAACTTTTAATGCTTTTGGTGTAATTTTGCTTGAAGGAGATAGACACCCTTCCTTAGCCAAATAATAATTTGTTGAACGTCAGGACAAATTTATACTAGCATATAGCCCATGAACTTTTGTGGAACTTGTGGAACTAACAGCTTTTAGAAGATGCTTCGAGGCATATTGAAATTCAAGTTCCCCTTTTCTAATGTTTAGATCTTTGGTTTTAAATGGTTTCTGTACATGTGGATTTCAATTTCTTTTTCTTTATCATTTTCCATGATTTGATTTTTTTCCAATACTATCAGCTGCAGATTTATTTTACAGAGAGAAAAAGTTAGGTTTCTTGTGATATACATACTTCTAATTTTTTGGATTCCACCTTCTGATAAGTTTTGTCTTTTATCTGGCACAGGTGTTACTTTTAATGGCTAGTGCTTTGCATGTGCCTCTACCAGAGCCAACTGATGTTAGTTTAGGAAATGCAGTGTCTTCGGAACTACGTACAAGACAGCAGTGCATAGCTGAGATCACAGAGATGATTCACGTGAGTTAGTTTTTCATCTTCCTGTTAAATGTGCCTTTTCTCAGTGTCTATGGAATCAAAGGAGTAGGAAATAACAGGCTGTTGTTGCATTTGCATATAAATTAAGTTAAATAATTCTCTTATATCATTTTTGTTGTTCTTTTTAAATTTACGCATCTAACCTGCTGGTCCTGTGAATCTTGGAAACATATTCTACAGTGGATGGTGGACAAAATTTGTCTTCGAGAGATCTACAATGGCTTTTGCCAGATAAAGTTTTGCTTTAAATGATGTCCATGATGCTATTTTCTAATTTGCCTAAGTGCCTTTCTTTAAACACTAGATTAATATATCTGAGCTCCCCCCAGGCTCACCATCACCATAACCTATCAACTAAACAAGAAATAAGGTCTGTTGTTGGCAAATAGAAGTACATAAAATAAGTGAGACTTGATAATTGTTGTGAAGCAAGTATATAAAATGACATGATTCTGTGTAAGTAGGGAAGTTCAATTTCACACTTAAATATAGAAAGAAAGGAAAGGAAACAGACCTTGCACATGTGTAGCATGTTTGTTAGTACCGGTAATGCAGAATAAGGATGACATCTCTTTTGCTGTACAATGTCATAGACTCAAATGACATTTCTCATAAATTCCTCCTATTAAGGAACCTTTTGATTTCTTCATTAATGCACATGTTATTTGTTTCCCTTAGGTTGCAAGCCTTCTTCATGATGATGTCTTGGATGATGCAGACACAAGACGTGGTATTGGTTCATTAAATTTTGTCATGGGAAACAAGGTGCTCATACATCTTTACCATCTTCAGAAACATTGCTGGTTCATGACTAGATTCTGTTCATGATTTTTGTATGTATGTATTGTACCTCCAAACTTGGTGTTTATCAGTAATGAGCCGAGAAATCTTTCTTCTTTTACACAGACACAATGACTGCACCTTCATCCCTTGATTTTCTTTTACACAGGAAAAGAAGTTTAGTCTTAACATACTGTTCTCTCTGTGTCAAGAAGATGCATTGTGAAGATTTGTGACTTCATTGTGGTCCTTATAGATTATACATTAAAATATCTAGACTTCAACAATTGTTTGTTTGCTATGCAGTTGGCAGTTTTAGCTGGGGATTTTCTCCTTTCTCGAGCTTGTGTGGCACTTGCGTCCTTGAAAAACACAGAGGTATGTCTAGATTTCGGTTTGATTTGACATGATTCTAAATTGATCTTTAATGATAATCTTTGTTTCAGTAATGAACACCATGTGAAAGGGCTTATTTTGTCTAGCCCATGAAAAAGACATACTTTGGGTACTTGATACTAGGCTCTTCTTTTGTCATTTAGTTGTAAATCTGTGGATGCAACATTCTTGAAATCTAGGTATATATTTCCTATGTAGAGTGTGTTGAGTTCTGTTTCTTTTTTTTTTTTTTCCCCTTCCGCAAGATCATGGTTCCCTAATTTTGTGTAGACATTAAAGCTTAGGCTTGTCAGACATTAGGTCCTCTTGCTTGTAGAGCAATAGATGCAATTTCCTATGATGGCTCAGGTTATTCAAATGAGTCTCGCAAATGCTTGTTCTGTATTTGCGCAATCTACCTTTGTTTAGGATTGACAAGGAGATCCAGCATCCTCCTTTCTCTTCCTTTTTTGCACTGAAATTTCATCCACTATTTCACTTTCCATTTGACAAAAATAGTAGAATTCAAATTCCGAGCAGAGAGAGCTTTTCTGACACAGCTCCAGTTGGCATTTTTCTCTTCTATGCATCAGTCTACTTCATTAAGAAGGACCAGTTGAGTTCTGGATGAGAATCCCTTAAAGTGTCTTCTCTATTCATTCAGTTTGTGACTCCTAAATAATGTTCTTCATTTTCATTCCACTTTTCTTCTTAAGAGATGTAGCTAATGTGATATGACTGGGATTTCAATGCCATACCTTGAGCAGCATAAAAAATGTCATATTCTCATTATATGCCGTATATGTAGGTTGTATCATTGTTAGCAACAGTAGTAGAGCATCTTGTTACTGGTGAAACTATGCAAATGACCACATCATCTGATCAGCGCAGTAGGTATGCTTCTATTTCATCTTTGGTGCACTTCTAATTTTCATTCCCTGGATAAGTTATTCCTTATGTAGACTGGTGCCTAGGTGATGTGTATTTATCCCTTTGCTCCCTAGACATGAGAATGGACACATTTATATCTTAGACATCTATATGCTATATGGACATTTTACTCTGTATGTCATGGCTGCACCATTTTGTGATTTTCTATAGCTTCCTTAATATATTGTTTGTTGTGGTTCTCTATGGTGCTAATAGAATATAAAAAATTAGTTTATTTTATTCCTTTCATCAATAGCTAAGCATGTGTTTAGCAATGAATATGCCTGTTCTCTTGAAACTAGTTGTTGGGCCCATGCTACACATGGGCACCTTCTCAATATAATTTGTTGGAATTTTATTACCCCCCACTATATACTAATTTGTGATTTATTAAACCGATCTTACTTTCTTGTATATATAACTTTAATGTTTCGATGTAAACAAGTTGTAAATTTTATGGATGTTTAGAAAATTAATAAGACAAAGCACATAACACTTAACATATTCTATCCAAAAACACAATGTGTCTATCCAATATTCAAGTAAATGCTTCAGTGCGTTAACTTGTAGTGTAGTCTACTACTATATATTGATTAATACATACATTTCTATGATGGCTAATTCTTAAGCTAATTTGGGATGAATCTTATATTTGCGTTTGCTTTGACCATACCTTTATCATTTTGTATTTATATACCCGTCTATATTTAGAAACATAGAAATCCCAGTATTTAAAATGATCTTTAAGTAGTATCTACAAGTTAAATTCAACATATATGTTCAACATACGAGATGGAACATCAAGATCTCTCACAAGCTATCCCTAGTTTTCAACCACTCCATTGCCACACTCCCCATAACGGAATATTGCTTTCTCATCCAAAAGTGGGGCTTCAATTTCACAATATTAAATTGTTAACCAAAAGTGAAATTCACAAAAAGTTAAATACTCAAGTATTGAATTAAGTACATGAGCTATGGAAGCTCTATATTTCCAAGCTCTCAACTTGATTTGACACTCAAGCTATTCAAAATTGACTTAAGCCTAAAGTCATCAAGTCTTGTTCAAGTAATTTACGAGTAGATGGACTCATTTACACCTCTAATGATCAGATCATAATCATAAGCTAGCTCTACAAATCACAATGTAGTTGGCGAACAAAAAGTAGTAATCTGAAGTATACTTCCTGTTTAAATTGAAATATTGTTCTCATCCCATTAAAATGAAATATTTAGTATTTAAGATCATGTCAACTTCTTTAGTTATAACTCAAACCAGGATAATATTAAAATTGGCACATTTAACATCTGAAGTTTTTCTTTGTATTTTATTGACTGAACTCAACGTAATTTTGACGAATATATATGATTTATTAGGATATTCTAAGAAATATATCTTACTTATATTGAAATTCATAACCAATTAAGAAATGCATTAACTTATAAGAATTAATTAAAAACAGAAAAAGCCACTGAAAAAAAGGTTGTGAACTTAACTAGGTCTTCTTAATAAAGATCCAAATTTAGTGGGTGGGCCCCGCTACAAAGTTATGCCAGACTTGTCTTGTACAAGGAGACTCACCAAAATGCCCTTCTTTCTGCTTTAAACGATAAAACAATTGAAGAACGTAGGAAATGATAAATTATCAAGACTGTTTATAGGTTGTACAGAAAGAAAGTGAGTATTTTGAAGACCTTGAAAATATTTAAAGTGGATAAGAACAGTGTATAAAGAGAATCACCTGTTTTACCTATGTGCTCTGCAAGGTGGGGCAATCGCATTTTCTTCTAGAAAGTCCAGCAGGGCGTGTGAAGTCAGGCATATGCCTTTTGCTACATTATGTGCTTTCTTCATCAGACACAAGCTTAACTTGTCACCTGATGAAGAAAAATGGATTTCACTTAAGTCAATTGGCTTTTCCAGTGAAACTCTATTTGATCCTTTTATTTATGTTGGCGATGAAAGTCTACCTTTTTCAAGACTAGAAATACTTTTCAGACTCTCAGAGCAGAGGAGCACCTACAAATTCGTCATTATTGTCACTGTTAGCTACACTTAGGCCAGTGTCTATCGAAGGAACTAGACCAGTACCAGCTCTGTGCGCGTGTGCCTTTGGAAGCACATTTTCTACATCACTGAAGGGAACCTTAGTGTGATTTTAAGCTCAATCTTCACTGGTTGAAGTCGATTTCAAGCTTCATCTTCCCCAATTAAATCTACGATGCTTGCTCTGTTTTCAAGCACGTTTCTGAGCTGTTTTAATTTTTTTGGCTTTTGCTGTGTGGACTTTGTGATAAATCACCCTAAGAATATACATCCAGTGATGTTCGTGCGCATGGATTTGCACTTTCCATGTCATTTTCTGGAAATCAGATAAAAGTCTGTCATCAATTTGATCAGATTTTGTGATCTCCTGTCACAAGAGGACTACACTGAACAATTGACTAATATTGCAGGACTTGATTGCACAAACCACCTAAGTTATAGGACCCAAAAATGTAATTATACCTATAATTTAATTGCAGAGTGATCATTCTATTGGTCGTGTCTTGTTTTGGAGTCCACCATGCCTCCTTGTAGTTGATGTAAGATAAATTGCTCATTGTGTGCAGCATGGAATATTATATGCAGAAGACATATTACAAGACAGCATCATTGATTTCAAACAGCAGTAAGGCTATCGCTATTCTTGCTGGACAAACAACAGAAGTCGCCGTGCTGGCTTATGAGTATGGCAGAAACCTGGTTTGTCCTCTGCTATAAGCTTAATTTATATATTTCTAAATTTGTAGATGTTATATTGGTAACAGTTGCAGTAGATTACCTTATAGTTTACACTCCTTATTAGTCATAAGTGGTAAATGTTAAAATAGCATCACCTTGTAATATAGTTTAAAGCACTTGATGAAATGTCTTCATTAGTTGATCTCATTGGGGAGGCAGCAAAATATAGCTACAAAATCATATATGTATGGTGCCTGTCTAAAGTATTATCCGATCTAAGTGATAGCACTCCAATTAATAAGGAAAACAATCCAAATTTTGAGCTGGTAAATGGCTCCTCATGTTGAGTTTACATAAATTGCAATCAGCAGTTGCCCAACTGGCCTTTGTTTTGTTGGTCTTAGTATCAAGTCCTAAATCTGCTTGTAAATCCTTTGTCTTTGATTCAATTCACATTACATATACTTTATGTTCGATAATAAGTATTTCTAGAATATGCTTCTATCACAACCAACATTCATGTTGCCTAGAAATACCTTATAAATAGGAAAGAGGCACATAACATTTTAGTTTCCTTGGTATTCCAATTTCTCGTTTATCTTTTCTGTACCCAGGGTTTGGCATTTCAATTGATGGACGATATTCTTGATTTCACTGGGACATCAGCATCCTTGGGGAAGGGTTCTTTATCTGACATTCGCCATGTAAGCTATAGTCATTGTGAAACTTCATGGTTCTAGGATTGAAATGGATGGAGCAGTCACTTTTTGTGCTATTATACTTATTAGATGGGTTGCTTTGTTATTTATCCCAGAAAATCTTATATTAGATCAGCAGATGATAACTTTCTCTGCTTTATGCTTGAATTTATGAAGTAATCTTTTCACGCATCCATCCGTAGTCTCAAAATAAATCTGGAGCAATATTAGGAGGAAACAATTTTGCATAACTGTTTGTTTACTAATATCATCTAAACTAATTGAGAAGCAGTTTTGTAATGTCTTGTTAATATCATTTGCAAAATTCTTTGGTAGGAAACGAAAATGTCTCTGGAATATTTTCCTGGACAGTATGTCATTGTCCTGTGATTGCATTTGACTAAGTGAAGTCATGATTTCCGTACACATTGCTGGGTACTTGAACAGCTCTAGAACTATATTTGCCATCTTTATAAATGTTTGGTTGAGTCGTTTGCCTAGTTTTAGTTTGATTTTCCTGTTTGACTGGGTCACATCATTTTTTGTTCTCATGATTCTTATGATATTTTAATAGGTACAAGATTTTAGTGTGGAAGAATTCCTCTTGGTTGTATTTAAGGCCTGCTTGCCAATTGTCCATACCAAACATAACACGCCTTCCTCTTTTTTCTGAATTTGTGCACAAGTGGATAAGAATATTCATGACAACTGAAATTTCTATTATTTGTGCAGGGAATTGTGACAGCTCCAATCTTGTTTGCCATGGAGGAGTTTCCCCAGTTACGCACGGTTGTTGACCAGGGCTTTGATGACCCGGCAAATGTTGATCTCGTAAGTGACACTTTTTGTCAATCAACTAGCTATTATTTTCTTATGCTGCTACAACAATTTCAGCTTGTGGAGCTGGTTAGGTTAGTGATGGCAGCATTTTTCACTGCTAAAGCATGATGAGCACAATTAGGGGGGTGAAAAAAGAGAGCAGTTAGATTGGATGTCATTAATAGTAAGATATTTTACATTCCAAGTTTAGCAGTGAATTATTTTGTATTATATTTTAAATTGAATTTTAGCTGCCCTTAAGGCTTTGAGATTGTCTATTCGAGTGCTGTTTATCTTCTTTTCTTGTGGCTCTTAAGAATAATGTGGCACAAGCAAAGTTTGACTGGGAAGCAAACTAAAAAGCACTTCCCATTTGCTTGCATAAATGACGTAATGTGGAAAATGTATGTCCTCATTTGTCATTGCAATGAAGACAGCTTGGTTAAACTCAGGATTTAGTTGGTGCTGTTTCCTCCTCAATCAAGCCCTTATGTGATGCCTATCTTGGTCAACTAAGTAATATTCTTTACCATGTAGTTGGTATCACATGCAATAAAATTTGCTGAGCATTTTAAGGGTACCTTGGATTTTTTCGAACCTAGCAATATTTTTTCCCTTCCTATCTGCAGAATATGTTCTGGTCGGTGGATTTAGTGTGAGATGAAATGGGTACAAGTGTAGTCAACTTTTTTTCTGAAATTGCAGGCTCTTGAGTATCTAGGGAGGAGTCGTGGAATACAGAGGGCAAGGGAACTAGCCAAAAAGCATGCAGAACTTGCGGCTAAAGCAATTGATTCTCTTCCCGAGAGCGACGATGAGGATGTCCAGAGATCAAGGCGAGCACTCATAGACCTCACACATATAGTCATCACAAGAAACAAATGATGCGGGGAGCTCATTCTTCCTTAAATAACAAACACATCATAGAGGAAGTTTTGACTTTTTGTAATCATTCCTTGAAATGTAGGGGGGTAATTTTGCCCTCCTTGTTCTTCGATATTCTTTTCATTATCCAATGTGTTTTAATAATTATCATCTGAATAGGAAATTGTTCATTGTATAATAGACCCCAATTAGATAGTAGGATTTGAATTTCATATATCATAAGCTCCCTTCTATCATTTGCTGTAATGCTCTGCTATTTTACCCGCATGTGCATACCTTCAGTCTCTAAGCCACTAATAAGTGGCAAAGTATTGAATTTTCGAATTTTCCCTTTTACATATTGGGTGTTTTCTTGCGGCATTACAGTTGGCAAACACAGCTTCGATTTGGTTTCATGATTTAGCACAACTGAAAGGAAAGAATAATGGTTGAGCATGGATTCCAGTGCGAAACATCGCTCGTCCTCATCTGGTCACTAATGGTAAGCTGGTACCGTATGTCCTGACTTGCTTTTGCCTGATCTTTTGCTGGTATCTGGAGTGTCCCACTTGCTTTTGCCTAGTCGTTGGCTTGTCATAAATACAATAATCAGCAATGCCTGTGGCGTAACATACTGGGGAGGCGAATTCCGCTTTATCTGCAAAAGGTAGAACTCGGATTGTGTTTTGCAGGATTGAGAGTCGTAAGCACATCGAGAAAAGGTGTAGTCATGGGCCTACTCAGTGGTGAGGGTCGCAATCCTTTGCTGCCCAGAGTAGCGAGGATCGCCACCCTCATTGCTCTCAACGGCGAGGGTCGACCCCAGCTAGAGATGATTATAGACGACGCCATTTGCCCTCACCTAGCATTCTCTCTCCTATTCTTTGCTCTGCTTTTTAAACAATCTTGCGAATTACATCTTTCGATTCTGGTTTTGCTTTTCTTTAGGTTTTATTTGCCATGCAGGATGTGACGTTAAGGCGATCTAATTGCCATATCAATATTTCATTATGCTCTTCGATAGAAGGATCAAGGCCAATACAACGCTGTATAGTTCAAGGACCAATTGAGGAAAAAATTTTAATCACACTAGTTTGAACTTTTGGCAAAAGTGCAAGATCAGGGTGTTTTAATAATCCCCGGAGTGGAGTTATCCTGAGACATGAGATTCCAAATGGAACTATGCCAACATATTTGTGGGAATCTCCCTATTAGAGATTTTTACCACCATACCACTAGTCTATCATCAAATATTTACACATGTTCGTAATCCCTTAACAGAGGATCGCTCTAGGTGGCGAGAAGCCCACATCGAGGTGTTCCATAGAGATTAAAGAAGATAAAGTAAGAAATTCAAAGAATTGGAATCAAAGGATTATTAATAGATCTGTTTGGCCTCTTTGCACCGAATCCCTTAGGAATCAATGGATGTAGATGGCATACCAATAAAAGCAAAATTACATTCGCACTACAGAAATCATGTTTTTCTTTCAATATTTGGGGCTTGTGTGGCGGCAGACTGACTCTAGACATTAGTGACTCCAATGAGACCTACTCTGTTAGGACGCATTTGCAGGCCCTCCAAATCTTTTCTTCTTTTCGAGAAAGAAGACAAGACATCAGATAAAGAACATAATGCAACTATTCCCATCGGATATGAGTAACTAGAATTCCTACGGTGAAATGCCGTAGGAAGACATTGAGTTGTAACCTCTCTCTCTCTCTCTCTCTCTCTCTCTGCACTGACATCATATTGTTTAAAAACGATAACAATAAATCCCCTTAAGCAGTATGCTTCAGTGCATAAAATAATCAGTTGCTTCTGAAAATTGCATGTGCCTCCACAAAAGTCCTGCACAGTCTGCCTTCACAATTGATCAGTTTGTCTTGCAAAAGAGTGCCAAACATCAAGGTTGAAACTCGTGAAGAATCACTCTGAAATCGCTTCTGCATATCGGTTTAGGCAAACAGATAGAAATCCTCTCTCCCTTGATTGGTCCAAGCCCCAGATCCAGACAGTGGCAATTGTAAAGATTTTGTTTTGCTGCAGAAAATCATCGGAGAAGTGAAAGATACCCGGTTTCTAATCGCCTGCATCGCAAAAGCGAGCAAAATGTTGCCAATTGTATCTCCAGCTGTATCTCCAGCTGTGATGACTGGAGAAGACCTGACACTGGATCCAGGATTTTGAATCATTGATTACAAGAAAGAAAATCTCCAACGAGTTCATGTGACTCATCAACATATGAAAAATACACCTGTCCTCCCCATTCTTGAACCTGAGTAGCCGTCAAACTGCATACAAATTCACCAGAAGTTCCTACACTTACAGCTAAGGGTAGATCAGTTAAGAAGCAGTTTGAGTAGCAAATTAGTGGCTATATGACGACTTCATGACAACTTATAAATAGTTATATTCACCACAATCGACCATATAGGTCCCCACTGACTACCTCCTTGAGAGAACAAATCATCTCCACCTCCACAAACAACAACACATGTAAGCTGCTTGTAAAGAGGAGAGAAATCTTATCTGCTAGCTCATGACATTAATTGGTCGACAAAAGAAACACGACGCAAAAATATTTTGACTGGCTTCAATAAATTGGAGTATTGGGCTGTAGCAAAACTAAAGCCTGATGTCTAATGGCCTTCCTAATGTAGCACTAAAGGCAGGTGTATGACTTTTGCATTGACCAAAAAAATTAAGATAAATGTCACCATTCAGATTTTAGGCCATCTTCAAGCCTCTAATCTGAGTCACAGACCAAAAGAAATGGAACCCTTAATGCCAGATGAGATGTATGAAAGTAAATGCATCAAGATATCTGTTGTCATGCTCACATGAATTTTTTCACTGATACACTGCCCCCTCAAACTTCCTGCAGCTCCCTTTCTATTTACTCCTACAAAATTCATTGATAGATAGCTCAATATGTAAATCAGAGTAGAATAAGTAGCATGTTATTCTAGCAATGATTTTAACCACTTCATGATGCTTAAGCATTGTCGTCCGATCAAGCAAATCCCAACAATAGCAGGTAAGTATTGCAAGAAGGTAATGCTCATAACTAACCTCTACACCTAGCTGCGGTGGAGCTCCATGTAGAAATAGGTAAGACTTTGGTCTGAGTAGAAGCACGGAAGAGTTTTTAGTCTAAAGTAAAGCAGCAGCAACCAATTTCTGATTAGGTTCCCATGTGAGGATGGGAAATTTTTACACTATAATGTCAAGAGCTATCCAATTCAAGTCATCATCTTATGAGTGAGGTTGAGAACTTACATTAGAGTCTGTAGCATATTGTGCAAGATTCAAAGAAAGAATGGTAGTATCATAATGAAAAATATTTACAGTCAATCTGATTTTGAGTCTGTTATATTAATTCCTTTATATAGATCCAAGAAAGAGATTTGAGTTGATCACACAATAGACAAATAACTAAGGGGTATATTGAAAATTCATTTCAACCCGCATAGGTATTATCCTACAGTTTATTGCTTACACTTTAACCAACACTGTACCTTCTCTTGCCGGAAACAGGAAGACGATCACCACAGCCACCGGCTACATCTCACTTTCTGTACTTCTGCTCTTGCATCAAGTTTGAACAGGCATCCTCCTATATAAAAGTAGAAGCAGCTCAGAGCAAAGGATACCTTCTGTACACCTTTTGTAAACAGTCATCATCATTATCTATGCAGCCATCATTATATTTATGTATGCAAAGAACCAACTATGACAATAGGGATGGTATGATTTTAACAGCCCAACATTGTACAATGACCTAAATGATATGGGAAACAGGACCACGGAACAGCTTAGAAGACAGGCTACATGTTAAGGCATGGGCCAATCAAACAAAGCCACTTCTTATTTAGGTAATCATCACTACCAACTTAACTTCCCCACACAATCTCTCCTAGCATCATCATTTGTCTACTCTAGATCAGAGTAGTGAAGTTCCATGTTGTTACTGCATTAGAACAGCACCTAACTACTCCATTGTATGTCCTAATATGGCTCCCATTCATGACACCAATCATCCGGTGATGCACAAACAATATTTAGATACTTACTTCCAGGTTGTGGCCTTTATGTCCAAGCTAGCTCTATCTTTAGTAAATCCAGGAAAAACAAACTAAATAAGCCCGTAGATGGTTAGCTAGATAGCATGATGACAGGTTGGTTTAGGGGTTTGCTTGTTAATTTCATACTCGAGTCGAATGACGGTCTATATAGGAATATATAACCAGGTCCAGATATATTACATAAATTAGGGGCGAAAGCCCTAGATAGGCTTCTGGACAGCATAGTTAGCAGAATGCCATAAGCAAAATCATTTGGTAAACCTTTACTGGAGAAAAAGCAGAGGTGCAATAGAAAGTTCTACCATATTTCAGAGGAATAGACAAAGATAATTTCACAGACATATCATGCTCCAAGCCCATGAGAAGAAAGGTGATATTAGAGAAAATGGGAGGTATCGACTGCATTTTAGTGTAGAAGGATGCTTCATAGGATTGGTATTGCTTTCAACTCTGAGGCATAATGTGTCCACGTTCCACAAAGAGTAACATAAGCTTATCCGCCTCCTCCAGTTTTCCTTCTGACATAAGTCCTTTGGTTACTCTCTCACACAGTTTTAAATCAGGAATCATATTCCGCTGAAACATTTTGCATGCAACTTTGTATGCTGACAGAGGGATCCCCTTGCTCAAACAACTCTCCATTAAGACATGGCATGTATTGCCATCAATACGAGAGGCTGTTCTCAGAACCTTACCCAGAAGTTTTTCCGCTGCCTCTAAGTTTCCAAAATAACAAAGCTTCTCAATGACTTGATTGTATGCTGTTCTGAACTTTTGCCTTAAAAGCATCTTTTCCAACAACTTTAACAAATCTTCCACCTGTCCCCTTTCACAATAACGGTGTATGACTGTCCTGTATGTAACCGGAGTAGGAAGCAAACCCTTCTTCAGCATCTTCATCATAAGGTCAGTTGCCTCTTCAATTCTTCCCTTCTTCCCCAATGCATCTATTAGTGTCGTATATGTGAATACATCAGCATGTTTGTTGCTGAGGTACATGTCATCAAGCAAAGATAGAGCCGCATCCAAATTATCTGTCTGACAGTAGCCATGAATTACAGTGGTAAAGTTCACAACATTAACAGCACACCCTTTCTTCAGACATTCTTCCATGAACCCTTTAGCCTCATCCACTTTTCCCTTCTCGCAGAGAGACTGAAGAAGTAAGTTAATTTCAACAGGAGTGGGAAAGAATCCCTTCTTCACCATCTCTCGAGCAACCTCACTGGCCTCCAACAACTTTCCCTCCCTGCGCAGCCCATGCATCACCACACTGTAGGTAATGGCATTAGGATTCCACCAGTCCTCTTCACTCGTGTTCATCATTTCTCTAGCTTCTGAAGACTTACCACTTCGACAAAGCCCAGTTAACAAGGCTGTATAAGATACAGTGTTTGGCTTGCAGCCATGCCTTTCCATCTGCTTCAGCAGCTTTCTAGCCTGATCTACTTTACCTACTCGACAAAACCCATCAATAACAGCAGTATATGTCACCACATCTGGGATACAGCCCTTCGAGAACATCTCATTCACTATTTCCTTTGCCTTATCTAGATTCCCCTCCTTACAAAATGAATGGACAATGGCACTATGCCCTACTTTATCAATCTGAAAGCCTCTCTGTTCTGCTTTCCTCAAAAATTCAAGAGCCTCATCTCCATGGCCATGCTTGGCAAGCACATGGACTAGATGATCATAAGTAACCTGGTCTGTTAATAAATTACTGTCCCTTACCATTTTCTGCAACATCTCTCTTACTTCTTCAACCCTTTTTTCTTTACATAGAAAATCCATGACAGTATAGTAACTGACCTTATCTGGTGGACAACCCTTTGCAGGCATTCCATCGAGCAGCTCAATGGCATCCTCAACACGATGCAAATCACAGTAACCCATGATTAAACTATTGTAAGTGACCACATTTGGCATAATTCCAACGAGTTGCATTCTCTCCATGAACTTAAATGCCTTTTCAAGCCTGTTAGCCCTTATGAGGACATTCATTGCCACATTGCATATTGATAAATTAGGTTCAACACCCGCCTTCTGCATCAACGTCAGAACCTGCAAGGCGCGCCTTAATTGGCCTGCCCTACTGTAGGACAGCATGAGATATCCAAAGGCTTCAGGCTCACGCACGATCCGCCTTCGGCGCATGAGCCGGATAATTCTCCTAGCGCCTTGGCACAATTTGGTCTTGCTCAAGATCCCCAGCATTGTATAGTACACGATAGGATCATGCCAGTACCGCCACTGTCGATCAGCCCAGTAGAAGAACTTCAAGGCGACCCGTTCATCCTCCTGCGCGTGAAGCACGGCGCACACTTGCCTCAGCTTGAGGCTCCTCAATAGATGCCTCAGCTCACCTTCAAGGTTCGGGTTCCAAACTGACTGAAGCTGAAGTAGCCTACAAACTTCCCTCACCAAAGGGTGTCTCAATTCATCTCCACATTCCTCAACACTGCAAATGCGATCACTCCGTCCGTTCTTCAAATTCAGCGATTTCACCAACGGAAGACTATCATCCTCGTCCGAACCAGCACTTTCCTCGGCTTCGTCGCCGCTCGACTCTTCCCCTACCCGAAAATTACCGAAGTCAGGCTCAGCGTCATATCTACAGTCACCTGGCGTGCGCGCAAACGCTCCATCACCGACACCGTCGCGACCCATCCTTTCAAATGAATCGAACCCATCAAAACCATCCTTTCCCCCAGGCCGGACAGCGGAACCCCGCCCGGAAACAAGAGCGGAAGCAGGAGTTTCAGGTGAGGTCGATGCACAGGCTAATGGGCGTGCCCAGAAACGTTCTCGGACTGCAAGAGAGAGACCCGCGAAGCGGTAATGATTCCCGGGCAGCATCCTTCGACCCCTGATCACACGAACTGCCCACGCTGGAGACATTTTCGATGGTACGTCGGAATCCTATCAGACGAACTGCTCCGGAGAGTCCTTTCGCCGGCGGTATACCATGGAACCAGGATCGCCGAATAAGTCGGAGGGTGTTCCTATGCCCCCGCGTCCAAAAGCACGGATCTTTTACGTGGCCGTGAAAGCCGCCTCCATTCGAATTTTTACTTTTGTGGAAACTCACCGAGGGATAAACAATAAAAGGAGTCAGAATTTTCCACGCTCGCTAAGTGCCGTAATTTTTTCTTTTCCCAGCACACTTTATTACATTGAAATAAAATCATCATTTTCGACAAATCATTCTAAATGTTTTATTTTATTTTATTTTGGGTCGGTGTCTTGCATTGTTTATTTTACTTAATTTTCCATTTCGATATGAATATTTTTATTTTATTTTTTCTGATTTATCCTTTATTTTGCCTTTTTTTTGTGCCAATGAGGGTCTCAGGTCGCCAGCGACTCTCACCGGCTGCGAAGGATTTGCCCTTGGCTGGTGGAGCTACAAAGGCCCTAAGTAAGGTCATTATTGGTCATGGGCGAGGGCCTTTGCACCATTGCCCGAGGGCAATAAGGGTTGCCAACATAGAAAAAAATAAAAGGAAAAAAATAAAAAATTCATAAAATTAAGAAAAATTATTCACATTAGCATCAACAATGTTATGTAAGACAATTAGCGTCCACATTGAAATTTCCGACAAGATAAATAGCCAATAACACTTAAATGATCGATTTTGTACAATTTTATCACTTAAGGAAGTGAAAAAAACATTATGGCATCAAAATGAACACATTTTAATAATACTATTATTATCCCAAAGTTACTAGCATAAGAAAATATATCTATACATTTTCTTCGAGAGTTTTCATGTCATGTCGGACATTTCAACACGTGTATGCCATTCTTTGACACTTGGTTAACTCTCTTGAGTTGAGAATTTTGACATGTGAGTTTGAAATTTTGACATGTAATTCCAACATGTATGGGATCAATTTTAAAAATTTTCAATAAATGAGGGGTAAATATGTAAATATGTAAAAAAAAAAAAATAATAAATGGGGAAGGAAGAAAAACATAATCTTCTATTTTATTTTAATTCACTTTACGTGGCATACAATTCATCCCCAAGTTTGTTTTTATCTTTTTCTTTCGACATGCTCTAACACGTAAGGCTAAAATGTGGATCGCTTGTTTTTTCCTCCAAATTTTATGGATTATTGGAATGGAATTGAATTTGTCAAATCGAAATAATGAATGATATTACCAAATGCTGGATTAATGGTTTTAGTGTAAATTTATTCTAAACTCTTTTTATTATTTATTTATTTTGTAAATTCGAATAAAATTAATTTAATTGAAATAATTATGTATATATAGAAATATACATCAAATATACAACACATCCCAACATGTCAGAATTTTCTATACTTTAAAAAACAATGTGTCGACGTGTCATGTTATGTCGTTTACATATCGCATGTCGGTGTCAATGCTACTTAGTCTCTACATTTATTTCAATGGGTTCAAAAATTACTAAAATTGTTTGTTAATGTTAATAACATTAAAAGGGCATTGGACAAATAACTAAATGGGAAAATTCCAAAAAAAGGCCGAAGTACCATCATTTTCTCAAATAAGAGCCTAAAATGGACTTTGTTTTAAATAAAAACCTAAAATGGTCATAGTTATTTCGAATAAGGGCTTAAAGTGGCCGTAGTTATTTCAAATAAGGGTATGACTTCGTCAGTCACTAACCAACTAAATTTTACGACTGATTAAGGGCACTTTCATCCAAATTTTCTTTTATTTTTTTCTTTTCTTCTTTTTTCTTTTCCAAAGTTAGCTAGTGGCCATTGGCAAAGGCTGATGAGGGCTTCGCAACTCTTGCTAGCCACTAGTAAGGGCTGATCAGGGCTCAGTAGCAAGGTCACCAAGCCCTCGATGACTGTGGGCACAAAGAATGAAGAAAAAACCAAAAAAAGGAAAAAGAAAGAAAAAAGGAAGAGAAAAAGGGTAAATGACAAAAATACTATTGACCGTCGAAAGTTAGGTTCTTATTTAAAACATATATAATTACTTCACGTTTTTGTTTGAAACAAAACCATTTCAGACCCTTATTTGAAGCAACTATAACATTTCAAATTTTTATTTGAAACGAAATTCACTTCGAGTTTTTATTTAAGAAAATGAAAACACTTCAAGTCCTCTTTTGAAGTTTTCCTAACTAATTAGAAAACAATTCAATTTCATAATCAGTGCTTTAAATAATAAATAGTTTCTCATTGAGTATATATTCGTTTCCCCATAAAAGCGACCAGATCGTCAATATGAGTGGAAGCGTGATTTAAGCGTCGGATATAGTCAAGCACGCGACCCACCTTTGACAGCCATCAAATCGAAAGGGGGGAAACCCCTCAATCGTCGAGATTCAATGATCCAAGCATATCCTTAGCAGAGGGTTTTTAAAAACGAAGCAGCTCCCCACTCGTCCGAGGTAAGCAAGGCTTGACGGTCCGGATATGCCGGCATCCGACAGTGATTTTGGAGAAAAGGGAAAGGAACAGTCTTACCAGGAGAGTCATCAATTTCGTTCAGAAGATTCAGATGGCAATTTCGACGACACCCATCTTCTAATAAGCTGTCGAACTTGGCCATGTCATCTGCAGAAGAATAGTGAGGCTGAATGTGTGCACATAGGGACGGAAGGTTTTACGCTGGAAATATTAGGGTTTAGGTTCCAATCTTTATTGAGATATCTACTTTCTCAGAGAAGGTGACAATCCATAGAGATTTGATACGTTATGATAGCAATTCGTAAATCGAGCCGATCAAGACAACATGTTTGGATACTACGAACTAGTTGAGTGTGCATTGGGCACTTTAGTATTGTGCACAGGATAGATGTTCGTATGTTGAAAATACTTTTTTTAAAAGAAATTAAAAGTATCTTTAATTCTTTTAAATAAGACGTATGTCTTTATAGAAATGTAACTAAGTCATCGATACGAGTAAACATGTGATTAAAATGATGAATATTGTCAAGCACGTGACTCATCGATGACAACCACAAAATTGATATTGATATCGACACGTGAGTTCGCCTTCATTATACACATGCTAAGAGAGAAGAAAACATGCACCGGCCTGATCTAACTCAATCTTAACTCAAACAATATCAGTACCTAAAAGGCCTGATCCCAAAATATCCTAAGTTTAGGATCGGATCGGGTCAGATCAAGTTGGGTGGATCCAGATTCTTTTGTCGACCCTACTTGCCGGCGGTGCTGCGAAGAGAGGCTCATGACATTGGACCCCGCCGGTGGTCCGTCGGTTATCAAAAGCCGTGCCAAACCCTCTGAGCCTGGGGAGGGGGTCACGGTTCCAGATTTCCTCCATGCCCCCATCGAGGTGTCTACTCATTAAACGATAGCCATCAATCCAACCGCCCTTGGATTTTCAAAACTACCGTCTTCTATGTATTTCCCCGAGGAAGACTGCCCCATCAATCAAGGAAAAGAGGAGAACCACTGATGACGGCCACAGAATCGATAATCGTTGCTGGTAAGTTAGTGTCTTATGATGACATATGAATGACGTATGATAAACGCATTGATAAATGAGCTTAATGAGCTGGTAGGGCGCCAAGGGAGAGTTGAATACACGAAGAATATGAGGTCGCAGTCGTAAGTTTGAAATCATTGGAAAGCAAAGTGATCGAGATTGCGGAGTCATGTTCTTTTAAAGAATAACCATTGGAGGACAAGATTATGGCATCGTGAAAGTATGGATAGAAAGCCTTCAAAAGATGGAAGAATGTGGATGCAATTGCTGGAAAAATTGTTCAGAAATGGTTATGGCACAACCACTATTAATGCTATCGAGAGATTGCTAAAGGTGTCCTAACCCACCACAATCAATGACATTTACTATTTTTTGGTTATTTTTACTTTCATGTATTTTTAGCTTCTAGACTTTTATTATCGATTAAATTGTAGGGTATTTTGTTAGCTGTAGTCCCTAAATACGCATTATTGATTAAATTTCGACGTATATCTTCATCATTAATGTTATGTCGTCAGTTAAATTCCAACATAAATCTTTGTGTTCTTAAGCTTTGTCATTAATTGAATTCCAACATAGTTTCTTTACGTTAAGTTTTGTTGTAGAATCTATATTTTTCACACCTTGTTATTGATTAAATTTGGGTACGCTTTGTATTTGCACAGTTCCGTTGAATTAAAGCTATTGATCCCCTTTTCCACAAATGATATTTTCTATCCAGAATCGACGCAAAACTCATTTCCTTCCATTAAAGTCAAATAACGACTTTCGTGAAAAGTATTTTGTTACAAGAGAAATTTCGGCAAAACAAAATTACAAGTGCCCCGACCAAGATCCTATCAATAAGAGACGAAAGCTTACTACCCAAGTTACCAAGCATGAGAAAAGTTACTCAACGTGAAAGTTCTTGCTTTCCAGCGGTAAGACTTGCCAATCATATTCAAAGCTATTTCGATAACTACAAAAATTCATAATTGCTTATGTAGCTCCTTGAATCTTGCAAATCGCATGTAGCTCGATCGCAGCTCCCTGGCCCCTAGGACCCTTCGCTAGTCTTAGGTTGTCTACTTCGCACATCAAATACGCGAGTTGAAAAGTAGAGAGGAGTCCCGGTCAATTTATTTTGTGCTTACGATATTGTAAGGAAATGTGAATAAACACGTCAATTTAATGCAAGGAACGTTCTAAATTGTTTAGCAAATCAAGTAACAAGCACGTCATAAAAAATTGTTTCGTCGAGGTTTATCTCATCGAAAATATGATGATCCTCACCATGCTCAAATGAAGGCTAATAGGGAGAAAGAACCAAAATGTAATAGTTTAAAGAGGAAACTGAACAAATAAATAGAGTTTAAGAATGAAATTCAACAAAAAAAAATGATAAGTTAGTAATTTTAACGGCATTTTAGCAAATCTCATTAAATTTTATTGGAAGGATCGTGTTGAATAAAAAGATACTTAGAGATGATATTGGACAATGAGGAAAAATTCAAATACTATAGTCGTCGTTAGACCTAAAATTTGCTAATGCTTACCCTTATATGTAGGGATGAGCTCAAATTTTGTAACCTTATAAATGATCGTTCCTTGTGCAGAACCAAATTGATTGAACCAAATTGATAATTTTTTTTATTTTCTTTTTAAATTTTTTTCTCTTTTAGAACTAAAACTGCATTGGGGACATAGGCAATATGCATTGTGGAAATTTTGCTTAGGTCCAAAGCCAAACTCTAAAATCATGATTAAAACTCGAAAAAAACTACATCTCTTTTGCTTTTTCATGAAGGGATAAAACCCTCATACTAAGTTTTCACGTTAAGTAGGAAATCCATTTATACTAAGCAAAAATATAAGTTTAGATTATCATTTTTTTTTTTTTTTTTTGGTGACCCAGGGAACCCCGCACGGCACGGCCAAGGGTGGTGGTAAACCCTGGGGCCAATGGGAGCTAGCCACCACACTCCCACCAGCAGGGTAAGTCACCAAGTGCCTCCCCCAAGTTTCGAACTCCTCCCCTTGAAGCGCAAGGGTCACAGGAGCCTAACCAGCGGAGCCACCGCAGCGGGTGGTTAGATTATCAAATTCCAACATAAGAAATCCAATTATCAACAAAAGGAATTAATATACTCTAATTTAGAAATAATTATATCTTAAAGACATTGTGAGTTGGGTAGTCCAATTCTCAAGTGAACAATTTCTTGATTCCACCAAGAGAGCTGATGTTGTTTGGTCCAATTCTCGGCTCCAAGGTATAAAACTAGATTTATCAAAATTGATCTTAAACCTATATATGATCCATTGGGTCACTTCAATTTTGAAGAGTCTACCTCATCTGAGTTTTAAATATAAAGGCCACAAATAAATTGGTATAAATAGGTTGAATTTAAAACCCCTTAGGCTCACAAACACTCTCTCCCTTTATAGTCTTAAAAAAATATTTAAAAATCGAAATTATAATTATTTTTTATTTTTTCCTGTCCTATTGTTTTCTTTCTTCTCCCTTCTTCCATTTTCCTCAGCCTATGGCCAGAAACTAGCTTACCATTAGGTGAGGCAAAGGCCTTGCCAACATTTAGCACTAGTGAGGCTCAAGCCTTGTTGATCTAGCAAGACTTGAGCTCATTGTAGGCTAGCTTAGCTCGAGCTTGCTAGGCTGTTGTTGAGCGTCATCATGGTTAGTGATCAGAACAAAAAGAAGGAAAAATAAAGAAATTAAAAAAATTTAAATAAAAATTCGATTTTAAAAAATTAAAAGGAGTGCATGGAGGAAATGTGAATTTTCCATATTGAACGGTGAATATATTTTCTTATTTATTTAGATTTCATGCAAACATTAGAAAATGTTGTCATGTTCATGGAAAAGGAAAAGTGATATAAAAAATCCAAAACTATGCTACTTGTGATAAATTTATCTTTAACTTTTTTTTTATGATACTAAAAATCCCAAATTATACTACTGTGATAGATTTATCATGAATTTTTTTGTGACACTAAAAACTCTAAATTATGCCTATTGTGATACATTTACTTCAAACTTTCTTTTGTAACATAAAAAATCCAGAATTTGTACTCTTGTTATACATTTACCTTCAAACTCTTTGATTGAAGGACATTTTAATTTTTTTTCTTTTTTCATTTCTTCTCTCTTCTTTCTGCCATGGTTGACGAAAGGAAGTTGAGGAGGGCAACCCTCATCCGATGTTGACAAAGGCATCCTTGTCAACTTCCCTCTGCCATGATTAACGGAGGGGAGAGAGAAGAAAGGAAAAAACAAAGAAGAAAAAAAAATAAAAAGGAAAGAAATGAAAATGCATTTCGATCAAAAAGTTTAGGGGTAAATGTCACATGAGTATAACTTCAGAATTTTTTCTATCACAAAAGAAAGTTTGGCGTAAATGTGTTATAATGGGTATAGTTTAAAGTTTTCAGTGTCATAAAAAAATTCAAGGTAAATTTGTTACAAGTGACATAGTTTAAGTTTTTAGGATTGCAAAAAAAAAAATTAAAGTAAATTTGTCACAAGTGGCTTAGTTTGTGGTTTTTTTTTTTTATGGTATTTTCCCAATGGAAAATGACTTCTTGAAAAAACAAATAGAGCCTCAATGTTTTTGGAAAAATATATTTATTGTCCATTATATTTGTCTTGTATATATATATATATATATTTTAAATTCATAAGAAACAAGCTTTCCTAATTTTGATTATATGGGTCGGATATAAGTTGATTATATGTTGATAGATTTGTATTATGATAAACGAGCCATAAATGAATTAAATGAGTTAATTTGAATCGGATAACAAATGACACGGTTCATATCTTATTCGATTAATCTATTTTGGCAAAACTACGTTAAAGTAACCCACCTTGCAAAAGTAATTGTCACTACTTGCAAGGGTCCCCCCCAAACGTAATAGTATCCAATAAAAAAGAAACAAAAGCAAAAAAGAAAGTGTGAAAAATCAGATCTCCCCAGCCAATCCCACGCGAGGCTCGAAAAGCGGAAGATCGGGACGCGTTTAACGTCACCCACATTCCTTCCCTCATCGCAGGTGAAAAATGCCCCCCCGCGCCCACGGCGCACAAATTTCGTTCCTGCATTCTGGTGGGTTATTCTATTATAGCAAGCTTTGACATTCTCCCTCTCTCCCTCCCTCTCTGTGGGCTGTTGTTCATCAGGGTTTTTGAGGGGATCTTCAAGGTACATTCGTCGTCTCCGTCGAGAACCCATCTGGGTCGCCGGCTCTGCCTCGGCCGACCACCGGACTGCGGCGGAGCGCCGCTGATTTTCGAAGGTTCGTGGCTCGCTCCCGAGCGGAATTTGTCTCGACGTGGTTGTTGACCTGTGGCACTCGCTGAATTTTTCGATTTCGATCGTCTCCCGGCTGTGAATTTTTGCCGGACGTTTCCGCGATTTGGGCGGTTAGGTTTGTCGATCTGCATTGATGCGCTGATGGGTTTTTAAGATAGATGTTGGGGAGACGGCGTCTTGGGTTTTTGGTTTTGATCCGTTTGCGAAATGATTCCGGTAGGCGGTTGGTGATATTGTTGGGGCGTGTTCTTTATTAGGGTGCTGATTAAAAAAATGAAGAGGCTGAAGTTCGAACCCGCGAGTGCCAGAAAGCTCAAGCTTTCGCACCTGTTGCTGGTTGTAGGGGCATTGTACTTGCTTTTCATAACCTTCAAGTTCCCAAAGTTCTTGGAGTTGGCGACCTCGATGAGTGGAGACGATAGCCCCATTGGGTCGATAAAAGAGGATCCTGAAGATAGGAGCCTGAGCAAAACATTCATTACTTCTGTCCACGAGGATAAATTTCACCAGAGTCTAGAAGACTTTCAAAGCCAAAATGTTTTAAAAATGCCTAGGAAGGGACATGCAGAGGTGGAAATAAGTGGTTCTAGGGGCACTAAGATATCTCAACCCCGCTACGGACGGATAATGGAAGAAATCATGAGGCGGAGGAATAGGACAAGCGACCTATCGGTGCTTGAGAGGATGGCAGATGAGGCTTGGAGTTTGGGGCTAAAGGCATGGCAGGAATTGGGCAAGTTTAGGCTGAATGAGACTGCACAAACTTCGCTCTTGGAGGGGCCAATAGAGTCATGTCCTTCGTGGGTTTCAATGAGTGGGGATGAATTGGCTCAGGGAGATAGACTCATGTTTCTTCCTTGTGGGCTTGGTGCAGGATCTTCGATTACTGTGGTTGGAACTCCTCATCATGCCCATCAGGAGTATGTCCCACAACTTGCAAAGTTAAGGCGTGGCAATGGCGTGGCTATGGTCTCGCAGTTTATGGTTGAATTGCAGGGGTTGAAGGCTGTAGATGGGGAAGAGCCTCCCAAGATTTTACATTTGAACCCGAGATTAAAGGGTGATTGGAGCCACAGGCCAGTTATTGAGCACAACACTTGTTATAGAATGCAATGGGGAAGAGCTCAAAGGTGCGATGGTTTATCGTCCAAGAATGATGAAGACATGCTGGGTAAGTTTTTTTATTTTTTTATTTCGCCTTTGAAATTTCTTGTAGTCTTGAAGTGTCTTCAGTCTTCATCTGTTTAGTATTGGTGAATGTATATCTTTTACTGATTTTTGATTTCTCAGGAATACTTGCTGTCATTGTAAGTGTGATTTGTCATGTCTTACTCCAGGAAAATAGGGCTGATTCCCAAAAAAATCCCCAAACTTTAGATTTAATGTCAATTCTTCTCTGAAAATTTTTTGTCTAAAAGAAATCCTCAACTTTTACTATGGTCTCAAATCTACCCACACGTCCAAAGTCGCCCCTGCTTTCTTCAAGATTATCAACATTAGAAGGCTCCTGTTGTTTCATACAAAGGTAAGGGGCTTGATGAAGATGCAAGTTTTGATAATAAACCTCTAGCTGGCTTTGATGTTGATGATTTGAAGGAACTAGTATTATTTTTGGATATGTGGGCAGATTGGGACTAGAGTGAAAGTTGGGGATTATTTTTAGACAGAAAAAAGTCCTGGGCAGGATTGGGATTGCACCTAAAGTTGAGGGTTTATAAGGGAATTGGGCTCAGGAAAATATGAAAAGTTCTGACTATTAAGAGTTTTTATCTAATTTGACAATCTTGCTTCTATCTTAAATGATTGCCTGTGCTTTTATTAAGGTTAAGGGGTTAAATGGCGTCAATGTGGGCCTACAGTTGCTTTCAAAGTCTTGATCTGGATGTTAGAACATGTGATTTTCTAAAGGTTTGGTTAGCATTCTCACAGGATTCTAATCTTAATTAATGAAATCTTATCATTGACTCTTTTCTATAGATTGTATCCAATGACCTTAATATATTTTATCTATGGAATTGTATAATTTGGGTTTTATGATTTTAAACTCGATTTGATGTTCTTGTTTCATTTATGATCCTAATTCTTAAATTATGATTTTACCGGCAGTATCATCAATTTTCTTTTATGTGCTTTACGTTGTCTTCCCCACTTCTGGGTGCTTAAAGTCCTGAATTCTTTCTATTTCTGGATCTGATCCATCAGGCATCCATATTGAACCTAAATAAGATCCTATTTTCCTTGTTGAGGCATACAAACATCAGCATAATCTGTAATGCTGTCAACTCAATAGTCTAAAGAGGACTTCTTCCAATGAGAAGTTATATGAAGCGTAGGTATGTTGACTCATGACAAGCAGTCAAAAAGAAGCATTCAAAGAGAGGCTATTTTGTTGTTGTCAATTGATGGATCAACACTTTGCTGAATTTGTGGGATGTTTACTGCCTTCTTTTTGGTCCTGTACAAGGTAGTTTTGGATTCACATTGTCAATTTTTGTGCAAATACTGGTTTTCTCCATGGAGAGGCTCACTTGGTGGCGATGAGAGTAAAAATTGGAAACTTGTGTCATTTTGAGCTATTTTTATTCACAATGCTATCCTCCAATCTATAAAAAAAGAAGGGTTGACTTGTTTCTTGCGACATAGTTCTTGTCAGAGATTAACAACATGGATGAACTGGAAACTTTGGTTTGGTCGTATAAACAATCATGAAGCCCTTAAAAGTAGGAACACAATTTTTGATAAAGTGGTTGATGTTGCTTGAAAAATGTGCTGGAGGAGGTCAGGATCAACCCTTTGTACAATTTGGATGGAACATAGTGAACAAAAAGGGTTTGTGGACCAAATGTGTAAATGGCAACAGTCGAGGGACCAGATTTATATTTGAACCTTAAAAGTTTGGTCTCTCACAAACTTCGCCCCATTCTTTTTTTATATATGTAAAAACACAATATTTGGTACTTGTACTAAAAACATAAGAAATTTTTGAGTGGAGACAGATGGCTTATAGTAGGGTAGGCATTTTACAGAAAGAGTAGCTGTGTATTATTTCTGCCATAAGTGATTTTCAGAACAGTGGGTATCCACTTGATACCTACATACATCGACTCTTTAGCCCAGGAAAGGGATTGTGTTTGTCTTTCCCAGATGTGTTGTTTATGAAGTCACTGAGCTCTGTTTGTCTCTAAGAACTTGGTCCAGAAACTGAGATCAAGGTGATTTGAGAGTGAAGTGGCATTGCCACTGCAGTGATTTTATCTGAAAAAGCTTGTAGGACCTCTTTTTATATCTTTCAGGTTGTCCTAGATGAAGCTTTGGGGTCATTTTACCAATTAAGGCTTTCAAAACAATATTCCTGTGCAATGATTCCAGTTCATTTTAGATCCATTTAACTGTGGGTGTGTATCATTGGGTGCACTTTGTGTCTTCTGCATATATGGGTATTTCTTTCCTGCTAAAATTGTGTTTTATCCTTCTAGTATTTGTAAATTATTGTTCATCAATTGCTGTACTTTCTGTTAATTAATTAATTAATTATTTATTTTGTCACTTGGTTGCTCGAATTGTTTAAATATTGATGGAAGGGAAATTACATTATGGAAATGGCCGAGGGATACAATTAAAATCTTGGGTGGAAAGTGTAACATTGGAGAGGGGGGAAAAGCAATACTTATATATGATTGTAAAGCTAGAGAAATAGAATTCTAAGCATACTTTTCATCTAGTAGTTAATTGGTCATTTTGCTAATTAGCTCACTGTTTGTTTGTGATTTTTCCTTCAAATTAATTAAGTTGGACCTTTTTTGGTAATTCCAAGTAGAATTTCTTGCACAGTCCTTTCTTACATTCTTTGGTGGTGTTAATTAATGGGTGGATATTCATCTAATTGGTATGGTTTATGAGAGAATAGTGATAGTGAAATGTTTGGAACTGATAGAAGCTACGTGGTTATCATATTGTATATATAACATTTTCCTTGTGCATACTGGCAGTTGATGGATATGCGAGGTGCGAAAAATGGATGCGGAATGATATCGTTGATGCGAAAGAGTCCAAGACAACATCATGGTTTAAGCGATTTATAGGACGTGAGCAGAAACCGGAAGTGACATGGCCTTTCCCTTTTGTGGAGGGTGGGCTCTTTATTCTCACTCTTCGTGCAGGTGTTGATGGTTACCATGTTAATGTTGGGGGTCGGCATATTTCTTCATTTCCTTATCGGACGGTATGTTGTTTGATTGAGAGAGACTATCTCATGAGCTTTACTTCTTGAGGCAACTCTTTCAGTTTCTATAAAAATATTTTCCTTCAGATGGATGTCATCTGCTTTTGCTTTAACATCCAATGACATAGCAATTTTTCCTGGGGCTTTTGCTATAAACTGGCGAATCTCTCTTCATCTGGGATATTGTTATTCGATTTGGATGATTCCTATTTATTAGGGTAAAATGATGCTAGATCATTTACTTATTTTGAGTTGAACATATGGTATCTTTTAAAGCCTTTCTTTCTCCCTTGTATCTGTAGGGATTTACACTTGAAGATGCAACTGGATTAGCAATAAAAGGAAATGTTGATGTTCATCAAGTTTATGCTACCTCTCTCCCAACTTCCCATCCAAGTTTTTCTCCTCAAAGAGTTTTGGAGATGTCTGAGAAATGGAAAGCTCGTCCACTTCCTAAAAGACCAGTTAGGCTTTTTGTTGGGGTTCTTTCTGCAACCAACCACTTCGCAGAACGCATGGCAATCAGAAAGACCTGGATGCAATCAGCTGCAATAAAGTCTTCAGATGTAGTAGCTCGTTTTTTCGTTGCACTGGTAAGGTTGATGGCATGCTGACTATAACTATTGTTTATCCAGTGTCAAATTTTAAGTTGAGCATGTGTAAGAGAGAATCAGATGTGCTCTCAAAATTATATATTCTATTGGACGGGGTATTTGTGTGACTTGTGGTTCCTTGCTAATTTGAGTTTTTATAGTTGTTATTGTTTGTTAGTAATCAAAGTTGTAAACTTTACTAAAAGAGTTATTCAAAGATTACTTCTTAAAGTAGGAAATAAAACTGTGGGAACTTAGAAAAATGACTTTGGCATCTGCTGTGCTGTCTTTTCTTTTGGTAATGACTCAGACCCTCTTGGCGGAATGTCTTGGACAAAAACAGTACTGACAAGATCCTAAATAAGCCTTTATGTTCAAATAAGTTGGGTTTGATGATGTGGTTCAGTTTTATGACCCTTCAGGCGCGAAAGCAATCTATATAGATTCTGAATGGCCCAAGTTGCTTGTATCAGCAGCAATCCACATGACAACATGTTCGTATTTCCACTATATCAACAGAGTGAATGTTGACTGATCTCTGTCTGTTTAGATGTTAATGAGGCATTTTCTATATACTTTTGGTCCAATAACTTAAGGGAGTCAAAGTCAGTATTTCATAAAGCACAGGAGGGGTGTCAGTCTCTGTCATAATTTCAAATACATGGGTTGGCACTGAAAGGTATTTAAAATTGAGGGTGTGTTGAAGTAAATTTACCTAGTAGTAAAAACTAAAATGATACTGGGAAAAAGGAAAAGAATAATTATGTTTTAAGATAATCATTTACAATTTTTTAAGTAGTTATCATGTCATCATTTGATGAAATCTGTTGCTGACAATGTTCACTGTGGAAAACTTCATGTGAAACTTAATTCCAGGTGAGAAACTAATGCAACTGTGGCTTTTGAGATGGATGGAATCATTCACCAGAAAAAAAAGAGATGGAAGGAGTCGGACAGCCTAAGTTAAAAGATTCACTGATTAATATGGGTAGGAGTGTTGACTTGAGTGTGACTGCATTGTGTTGTAAGCAGTTGGTCATCAACTAATAATTGACCAGATCTATTGGAAAATTGAAGTTCAAGAATTCTTTCATCTCCAAACAAATGCCCTTTAGAATGTGGAGTATTATGAAAAATGCTTGTACGTGGGCAGACAATTCTAACATCGAATTACGTCTGTAAAACAATACAGATTTATGTAAACTTGTAAAGTATATTATCCTCTTTTCTGCTCATATTTTAAGAATCTTTGCACAGTTGCCAACTTGCAGTCTGATTTTTATATATTGTTTTTAGAATCCAAGGAAGGAGGTGAATGCAATGCTGAAAAAGGAGGCTGCCTACTTTGGTGATATGGTTATTTTGCCATTTATGGATCGTTATGAGCTCGTGGTCCTGAAAACTATTGCGATATGTGAGTTTGGGGTAAGATTTTGTTTAGTTACTGTAAATCTACATGAAATCGTCTACCCAATTTGAACATTGTGTAGTAGAACTCTTCTTTTAACTAGCTCATCATCCTGAGTGCAGATTCAGAATGTGACAGCAGCGTTTACAATGAAATGTGATGATGATACATTTGTAAGGGTGGATGCCGTCTTAAATGAAATTGACGGCATCTCTTCCAAAAAGTCTCTTTATATGGGCAATCTCAATCTCTTGCATCGTCCACTCAGAAACGGAAAGTGGGCGGTTTCTTATGAGGTAGGATGGCTTCTGTGTTTATACTAATTATTGAATGCAATACCAGTTTGTTGTTTATTCACTATTTGGAATTAGATGATTATTGCGGGATTGCTAGACATTTTCTGTTAGCAAAGGTACTTAGCAGCTTGATAGTCAGTCATCAGATCTTTCCTGTTCTCAGATGAGATAACCAACAAAGTTCACTAGATGCATGCACATGCACATATGCGTGCACATATAATTTTTGCATACCCTGTTGATGACTAAGTTCAGTTTCATTATAATGGACCTTTTGCTATGCATCTTGCTGAGCAATTCAAAGAGTACACTTAATGCATAACAGATTGTCTGTATTCATTGCCCAACATGATAATTCTCTCAAAGTGATGATTATTTACCAACATGACAGGAATGGTCAGAAGAAATATACCCTCCATATGCCAACGGACCTGGATATGTCATTACGAGTGATATTGCTAAGTTTATCGTTTCTCAACGTAGAAACCGAAGCCTCAGGGTGAGTTTATTTAACACCTGGGTGGTTTTCATAAGAACATATATCCTCTAAGCTTTTCTCATTAGTGGCTGAACTGTTATATTATTTGTTTGTGGGTAGCTCTTCAAGATGGAGGATGTAAGCATGGGGATATGGGTGGAGCAATTTAACAGTTCTGTACCTGTACAGTACTCGCACAGCTGGAAATTTTGCCAATACGGTTGCATGGAAGACTACTACACTGCACATTACCAGTCTCCTAGGCAGATGATCTGTTTGTGGGACAAATTGGCGAGGGGTCAAGCCCAATGCTGCAACTTTAGATGACGGAGTAACTGACAAATCTTGTCTTTAAGGTTTAGCCATACATAGTCCTCTTTGGCTTCTTGTAATTAAGCTTGCCACTCGTTAGTTCCGTTATATCATGAAATAGGTCAGGCTGGTAATCCCAGTAGAAATGAGGTAAGAAATTTTGACTGGGATATATTGTACCATTGCACTGGCTGTTTAACTGAGCTGAGTAAATCTTGGTTAGGTCATCTTGAACGGAATCTGTTTTGTACTACTGGGCAAATGTCTTCACTGAGAATGGAGTAGGCTATTGAGCAAAGCATGAACCAATGGGATGAAATGGAAAAGATGGTTCAGGGCCATGCCTCTCGATCTCGGTTCCGTTTGACGTTAGCCTGCAGGTTGAATATGCTTTAACTGGACCCGATAATGTCATCTCTGTCTTCAATTTTGATGACCAAATTGTTATTCCGATCCAAAAATCTGGCAAGTTTAATGGATGAAATTTGCACACTTTTGCAAATAGGGCGTCCCATCAAGTTCCTCGCTCCTTTGGGTAAGTCTTTGCATTGATCCGAGTCCATAACCCAATTCCATTGCGAGCATCGATCTTGTGGAATACACTCGGAATCCACATAATTGCCAATATGGGTCCAAGTGAATCCGGATTCAGAAAAGTTTTACTTGCTGCACCAGCCGAGCCACCATTTTCTCCTTGCTGCAGTCCGTTCAAACTCCTTTTGTTTTCTGTGACAGCTCGATTTGGACCGTACAACCTGCAGGCCTTTGTATAGGCTATGTTTTGGGTGTGTCGAATGAATACCATTAAGTTGAGTGTACATGATCTTAAAACTTATTATGAAAGTGCATTTGGATCTTAAAAATTTTGAAAAAAATCAATAAGTCTTAAATTTTATCACAAAAGTACAATTTAATCCTCAAACTTTCAACAAGTGTAATCAAGTTATTGCAATAACATAATCTAACTTGACAAATGAAAAATGCTAACAAGTTTTAAGACTTAATTATACAAATTTGACAAATTTTAAGATTTGATTGCACTTTTTTTGAAAGTTTTAGAATTTGATTATATTTTTGTAACAAGTTTTAAGATTTGATAGTAGTTTTTGAAACTTTTAGAATTTAATTGCATTTTAGTGGTAAGTTTTATGACTTATGGTGTACTTATCCTAAATCATTATCACTGAAAAACAATTGAGCATTGTCGAGTTCATGGTCACAATGTTTCTAACATAAGTGTGTAATGAGCAGTACAGATGGATTAAAGTTTCTTGATTCGAATTGCCTCAGCAATTAGGAAGAAACTGCTATACAATCTTAGTCGGAGACTTTGAAGTACCAAATGAAACTTTGTATAAGAAGTTCATTAGAACTTCGTATTTTAAGGGGTTTAGTGTACGTGTGATTGTTTGAATTCGGTACATTCTATGTGGTTTTGGCTACAACGATAGCGCCACATGGCTTGCTCATGTACGAATTTTATCCAGCAGTTTATTTAATTTTTAAGGTTTTTTTAGCAAAATTTTAACTCTGCATCTCTAAGTCTTACGCATGTTTTGGAAATAAATCACTAATCAATATAGGTATGATTGTTTAAAATTATTAAATGTTTGAAGATAAGTGTTTATATATATATATATATACACACACTATTTCGAAATACCTATATAATATATGAATAAATATAATTGTTTATTATGGAATTTTGCAAGAATTAACAGTGTAGGGTTACCTATTTCACATTTGATGAATAAGTATAATTAAGAGATCAACGCAAAATATCTTTCATCACAATATGAAATTACAATATATTATAAAATTACTCATAAAGGGTTCTATGACAAATTCCTTATAGTTCAACGTGTACAACGAAATGTACGGTAAACACAATTATCATGAGTAAAAGTTTGGATACTCATTATGACGAAATACTTGGTCATACTTCTTAAGTACATGATATTAACAAATTGATAAAGAAAACATGAAAGCCCATATTTTACATTTAAATGACAAAATTAAGAAAAGTGTCAGAAAAGTCTTAAACTTTTTGCATTGATACCAATTTACTCTTAAATCTTTTATTAATGCCAATTTAATCATAAACCTTGAATTTGTGTCAATTCAGTTATAAATATTTTAATGATGCCAATTTATTCATAAACCTTCGAACTAGTATCAATTTAGTCATAAACCTTTTTAGTCTAGTGTCAATTAAGTTATCCTAGCTAATTTTAGCAGGATTTTGTTGATATGGACATAAATCCATTGATGTGGCATGGCTGGCACTAACATGGACAACTTTTGATAATATTGTAATATTTTTTGATTTATTTATCTATTTATTTTTTTCTTTTTGCCTCTTCTCCTCCTTCCTTTAGCAAGTCATTGGCCAAAGGTGAGAGGCCAACAAGGTTGAGGTCGACCTCGCCAGCCTTCAACACGTCTAGAGTGGCCTTGCGATGGGTAGGGGAGGCTCACTCTCACTAGATTCGGCGAGGGTCGAGCCTCGCCCAGCCCCTAACGAGGGCTTGAGCCGTTGCTAGAGGCTGTGAGGGCTCGAGCCTTGACCTCCTTGGATTTGGCAAGGTTGAGCCTTGCTTATGATTAGTGAGGCTCGAACTCTCACTAGTGGCTGCTAGGGTGAGGTCCGACCCTTGCTAGATCTAGTGAGGGCAAGCCTTGCCCACTTGGCACAAGGCCACCCTTATAGCCGTTAGCGAGGGCTCAAGTCTTGCCAATGGTTAGCAAGGCACATTAGAGGCTAGTGAGGTACTAGCCGATTACCTAGCCAGTGACTAGCTGGAGGGAGGAGAAGGAGAGGGGGAAAAAAAGAAAAAAGAAAAAAAATTTCGAAAAAATATTACTAAAAGTTGTTCACGTTATGCCAATCATGGTATGTCAGCCGATTGGTGTCCACTTCAGCAAAATCCGATCAAAATTAGCCGTATGGATTGAATTGGCACTTTTGGGACTAAATTTGTACCAAGTCAAAATGTTAAGGACTAAATTGGCAAAAAGTCAAAATGTTTGGATTAAATTGGTACCAATAAAAGGTTTAGGATTAAATTATCATAAATACAAAATGTTTATGACTTTTCTGGCACATTTCTCGCAAAAAATCAATATAGAAATAACGCTTCCAGAAAGAAAATGTTGCCTAAATCATAGTAATAGCAACGCTTCAAAATAAAGTATCTGTTTTCTACCATATAGAGTGCTACGCTTTGGGCTGTATGGTAGAATAGATCCAAACATATGTATATGGAGAACGCAATGAATGCTCGAATTTCTTGAAAACGAACCTTTATATGAGTAACTATATGTTATGCGATGCCAAAATCAAATATATAAACAGAGGATATTGCCAAGGGGCTGGTTCGAGGAAGCGGAAACCGACTGAAAGTGGGCTGGACGCCCACTATTCAAACCGAAAAAGGGTCTCGATGGTGGACATTCAGGCCGCTCATGGGCTTTAAAACAATCCCGAAATGGGCATCTGCGATCCTAGAGCGATCGTGGGCCAAATGGACCATCGAGGACCAGCCGGGAGAAGCCCGCGCAACTGAAAGTAGGCTGGACGCTCACTGTTCAGACGGAGGACGGTCTAGACAGTGGATGTTCAGCCCATTCTAGGGCTCAAAGATGGCCCAGCAACAGGCCTGGACCGCTTTGGAGCAACCATGAATAAATGGACCATCGAGGACCATTCCGGAGAAGCGAAAACTGACCTAAAGCAAGCCTTAGATCCCATGTAGGGTCGGTTTAAGTTTAATTTATAATATTGAGTGAGTTTATATCCAGTGTAGACACATTATCCTTGACTCCCTACTTTCTTTGAACACTGGAAAGATGACAATGCAAGACTATGTAGTATTGATGTTTTTGTTTAGGGATAAAATCCCGTCATTCTTGACAGACTTGATTCATTTTCTAGCCTATAAATTAGAAAAAAGTGATTGATTTATTGAAGTTGTAAAGAAACAATTATGGATAATTTTTCAAGAAAATTGGATATATAGAGTACCATGAGGTAAAGAAATGGCATTTTTCATTGTAAAACACCTAGACAACTGGTTTCATACTTAGTGTTCTTGCCAACGTAGAAGTAAGATCAGTCATTCAAAAACATCAAGCTCAAATTTGACACAAAAAGAGAAAGAAAGCCTTCATCTCCTTAGTTAATGTCATTTATCTAGATTTTGAACGGCTAGCTTGCAAAATGTTTTTTTTTTTTTGCATTCATATTCATTTTGGTTAACATTATCAAGAATTTTATTTTTGAGACTATATTATGAAGGATTAATTATTATTCCATTGTTTGTAAATAAAAGATTAATTTATTCATGAAAATGGTTAATTGATGGGATAAATATTTTTTTTTTACACGTGTTCAGTCAAAGTAAAATTATTACATTGACAATATACAAGCTTGTGAGCTATCTAAATCTCATATGCTTGTGTCACGGTTCATGAAACCTCCCGTACTTGTGACCTTTGTTAGTGGCGCTTGGCGTTTTCGGGTAAAGAGCGAATGATGCAAATGTGATGAATACAACTAGTTTATAGGAGTGGTGTCAGGATAGTTGGTGTTAAGAATGCTAGAATCGAAGGATTATATTACTTAGGAGCTTTGAAGGCGGGGTTGGCCTTTTGTACACAAACTGGTTGGGAGCTGATGCCGCTCTTCTGATGAGGCTATGATAGGTCAAAACCAGTTGTCGAGCTTAAAGTGATCTACCATCTCACTTGATAGACTAGACGCCTGAGATAAGTTGGGGTGGTATGATCTTGTACAAGGAAACTATTCACTATATTGCTCTTTGGGATAGCTAAAAAACGAAGGCTTGCTGGCCCTAGTTAATTTTGCTCACTTGGTGCCGTATAGGTTATTCTGTGGCTCAAGAATTACTGATCTGTGATAAATGGTATCGGAGTAGGGATCCCTCCAGTAAATAGGTGATTCGGGGAAAAGTCTGTGGTCTTCTCGGTTTTATGTGGGTAGAGAGTGATTGTCGAGGCCATGAGGGCCTGGACAACGTGCGGCTCTCGTTTACCTTTTAGGATGGCAAGGGGAGCATGGGAAGGAACTCAATTACTCACTGAATGGGGATAATGTTCTTGGATCAATGGACCAATCTTAAGAGGAGGTATGTTATCACGTTTCCAACAAGGGGATACTCTCCATTGTCTTGCAAAGATCAGGAGGAGCTTAGCAGGTGAAAGAAGGTACTGCTAAAGGAGCGTAGTTGGCCAGGTGTGCCCTAAATGGCTTTGATATGGAGAAGCAACTAATGAAGTGGAGTGATCTAATCTATTGGGCGAGCATTGCCATCTATGTAAGCCTTAGGGAATGTCATTGATGGTTAAGCGAATGCAAGGAAGCGGCATAATAGCCACAACGAGGGCATTGTAGAATTGAGTGGCGGAAAATGTCTTGGTCCGGGAAACCTCCTGTACTCATGACCCTTATTAATGGAGTTTGGGGTTATCGGGTGAAGAGTGTGATGCAAAGGGGATGAATACAATTGATACATGGAAGTGATGTTAGGATAGTTGGTGTTAGGAGTTACAGGATCAAAGGATTATATTACTTAGGAGCTCTAAAGTGAGGAGGGGATGGCCTTCCATGCACAAATTGTTTGGGAGTTGATGCTGCTCTTCTAATAAGGTCATGGCAAACCGAAATCAATTGTTGAGCCTAAAGTGATATGCTGTTTTGCTCGATAGACCATACACCCAAGCTAAGCTAGGAGAGGTATGATCTTGTAGGAGGAAGCTATTCACTATATTATTCTCTGGGACAACTAATAAATGAAGGTTGGCCTAGTTAATTTCGCTTGCCAAGCGTTGCACAATTTATTCCGCTGCCAAGGAACTGCCGACCTGTGACACTTGCACATGACTTGCACATGAGAGAAATATATTTGCACGTGACTTTCACATGAGAGGGAGTGTTGAAATATTGTCCCACATCGCGTAACAATGGGTCATGATTGCTTTTTATGTTCATTAAAAATCAATTCGTTCTTGTGTGATTTACTTGTTCAGCCACTAAAAAAGGAGTCAACACTCTTATTTCTGTTGTTCTAAGTTGGATCAAATAATATTTATGACATAGATACCCACTCACGAGAGTTATTCTCTCATGAGAGTGATGAATATCAGTTCACTCCAATGTGGTGTTTATTCACCCTAATGTAATGATTAATGGGGACTTACTTCTTAGAGCAATTCAATATTTGTACTGATTTCAGTTTCCTTTTTTTCTTTATTTAGGATTTGCGAAGCCTTTGGGTACGAGAAAGAAAAGAACTCCTTGTTATTCTTTTACTTCTAAATTCACTAACCCAACCATGGCCAGTTTACTTCTCCGTCTTGTTCTTCTATCCATTGCCTCAAGCGAGGGCCATTCGACGTTGGTCGGCGCCATGGTAGTGGTGAGTCAAGACGAGAAAGAAAACTTCCTCAATTGTGAAATAGAATATTAGCTTGCTTGAGCTAACATAATTCAAAAGTCTTTCAAATGCGCAAATTTTCTTCTTTAAAAGCAATAAGGGACGCTGGTTTACGAAGGAGATGAAATTAGAAACACGCGCCGGAGCAAACTTCAAAAAAATCCGGTCAAAATTAGTCGGAAAGACCAAATTGGCATTAGGTTAAAAGTTTTAAGGCTAAATTGGCACCAATAAAAGGTTTATGACTAAATTAGCACCAAATTCAAAGGTTTCAGACTAAATTGGTACTAATAAAAAGTTTATGACTAAATCAACACCAATGTAAAAATTTTAAGACTTTTCTAACACTTTTCCCGATTTTTGGCAAGTGACAAATAATGTTGTTTTATCACCTACAATGAAAGAAAAGAAGAACATGTGGATCAAATTGTTGCTTCAAAAAAAAATTAAATCTTTAATTTGATAAAATTAATGTTCCGTTTGTTTTGTGGAAACTAAATTATTTATAAAGTATTTTCCTAAAAACAATCGCTCATATCGGTTGAAATAATTTATCAACAAGAAAAATTTTCATTTTCAATAACAAATTATGTTTCAATATTTCCATGGACAATGAAAATATTTATTGTTTGTTTATTTTTGTCCATAATACAAGCGATTATTGTTTTTTAAAAAATATTTTTTAAATCACTCATTTTTCGCAAAATAAACAATGCTTAAGTGCCGGAGTTTGTGTTTTTTACATATATATTAAAAATTTTAAGATTAGGTAAGGAAAAAAGAAATGGCATTTTGGTGAATCTTGCTTAGTTATTCCCTCTCCGGTTGATTGAAGGCCATAAACTTTTGGCATGAAGCTATCATGCCACACTAGTTGCAAGTATTGCTTATTATAATGAGTATTGTCAAACGCTGAAATTCGTTGGATAATTGGCGGTCCAAAGATGAAAAGTGATGAAAGGAAGTAATAAATGCCACCCATACCGTTTTAGCGATCAATATATGTCCAACATTTTAGATAGCAATGGCACAATTGCATACTTTAATGGAATAATATTGTGATGGTGCCTTATCAAGATTGATACATTGACCAATTATGTGTAACAATTGATGTTCCACATAATGTCGGCACCATCGTGACATGTCTCAATGGTTAGTTGGTTAGTCGAGCCGATCACCAGACGGATTGCCGGAGGTGTATCTAATCTTTTGCCAAGTCACTCGATCTCTCTCGTTGAATAGTAATTTATGCCCCATGCTTGACAAACCAACTTTGCCAACGACAAATGCGCTTAGAACTCATCTTAACCGGCTTACAATTTCTTGGACTTTCCATCCTGGACAACAATACAAAGCAATTTATTTAATTAGTTGCCGACACGACAATAACATCTTGGAAAGGCCACTCTTCTCAACGGCCGCACAACCCCTAAAGAAGTGTTACGTAAATGTCTCTAGCAGAGCGAACACCCGTAAATGATTATGCAAGCTTATTCTGGACGATGCAGTACGTCAAGCATGAGGAGCGTTGCTCCCCGACATGCTTAGGAGAGAATTCGCATGTTCTTGCACCACCTTCCAAGCCATGATCACGTGCCTCTCCCTCACCAAAACTGCGCCGACCGCGAACCGCAATACATAAACTCCTCCGACCACCGTATGAGTCATGAAGATCCGACCCGAAGCGTTGATGGCGTGAAGTAGCTGTGCATTGAACTTGTTCGCCTCGTTTAGCTCCCATGCTTCGCCGTGTTCGTTTCCCACTGCATGGCCATTCACCATGCTGGCGATCGCCGAAGGATGAATCCTGAAACAAACCAATGCGAAGTTTCTTGGGAAAACGACTTCGAACCGGCAGTCTTTCGCCACGAGCTCCTCAAAGAGCTTAGCCAATCTGCAGTCGTTCCTTATGTGACTCCTCAGATTGCGCACGCCATACATCCTGAGCACAAGCCACAGCTTCAATGACCTGAACCTCCTGCTGAGAGAAAGTTGCCAATCTTTGTAGTCAACAACTTGATTTGACTCGGTTGCGTCGTTCTTGAGATACTCGGGGTCCGTTGACAAGGACTTCACGAGGGCATTCGGGTCTTTTACCCAGAGGCAGCAGCAATCGAGAGAGGTCAAAAGCCACTTGTGTGCATTGAAGCTGAATGAATCTGCAAATTCGACCCCATTGAGGAATTTCCTGTATTCCGGGCATATGCACGAAGCACCTGCGTACGCGGCATCGACATGAACCCACATGCCAAACTCGCACGCCACTTCGCATAAAGGTGACAGCGGGTCCACAGCTGTGACTGAAGTTGTCCCGACTGTGGCGCATAGGTACAATGGGATTAGCCCCGCATCGATGTCAGAACGGATTGCCTTCCCTAGCAAGTCCGGGGATAAACTGAACAAGGTTGACTTCGTCGTCTTTAAGGCCCGGATGTTCCGTGGGTCTATTCCCACGACCCGGGCAGCTTTCTGGAACGAGCAATGGGTTTGGTCTGACCCGTAGACAACAAGCTTCGTGATGGAATCATGTCCCGACCTCCTCAGGACCCTGTCCCTCGCAGCCATGAGAGTGCAAATGATGGCCTCGGTGGTGTTCCCTTCAATGACTCCCCCGCCATTCCCTGAAAAGAGGAATGGCCTTGGCAATTCCAGCATCTTCCCGAGCCAGTCCATGACTAGGCTCTCAAGCTCAGTTGAGGCGGGGGACGAGACCCAGTTGAATCCCACCACGCTGAAGCCCGCACAAAGCATCTCGGCGAGGATTGCCGCAGTGCTAGTGTTGGTCTGGAAGTAGGCGAAGAAATTGGGACTCTGCCAATGAGTCAAGCCCGGGACTATGTAACGGTGCACATCGTCAAGTATGGCCTCCAGGGGTTCCTCATCCTGCGGGGCAGAACTCGGGAGGCATTTGGAAAGATAACCGGGCTCGACTTGGCTAAGAACCGGGTATTTCTCAACGTTCTTGTAGTAGTTGACTAGGAAGTCGACGACCATCTGCTCTTGACGCCTGAACCCTCCCAGATCAAGAGGGTTCATCGCAATCTCATCGCCAACCACGTTTTTGAGCGGGTGCTCGCAATCGCATTCGAGACTTCCCATGATATAGTTGCAGCTGGAGGCTGGAGATGGAAGCAAAATGAAGTGGGGTTGCTGCCAATGCTTTTTTCAGCTAAGTTTGTGAAGATCACTTCTTGCATACACGGCTTGATCTAATAGAGACGGGTGGCCTTAAATAGACCCGTCCAACGGATCGGTCGGGTTTAAATCGGATGAAAAATGGTCCGATCGAAATAGATATATTTAACTCATTTTGATCCATTTCTATACAATATTTCATTATGATATGAATCAAGGAACACGAAATAGAATTTGTGGTAGATATGCTATCTACATGCACGGCTCTCTTGGCCTTAGAATCAAGACTGCTTGCTAACCACCAAATTTCATTCTGAATTTTGATTCATATCATAGAAATAGAACTTTGATGCATATGTTCCACATTGTAGTAAATGTAGAGTATATTATCAAAGATTAATCGAAATATCTGCGGTTTTAAAGGATCATACCAAATAGAAAAGAAGACAAGGAAAAAACTTTAAGGATTTATTGTAAATCACGAAGGGTTGACTCTGCCCCACTATTACTCAAAAAATGCCTTTCTATAGGCATTTAGAAAAGAAAAAAGAAAAACAAAGTTCTAGGACACTCGAGACTCATGACTTTTCTTTTCTACTAGCAGCTGACAATTTCAACCTTCACATTCGTGAGCGACAATCTTTTCATTTGCTACAATATTGCTACAGTGCTAAATGAACTACAATAATAGGCTACAGTAATATCATTTATTGCCACAATAACACTATACTATGCTATAGTAACATAATTTATTCAAACTATATATTTTAACTGACGGTCTTAATAGGTCATATTTACAAATTGGTTTTTTAAAATTGTCTTCGTCCTAGCCATCCGAACTATTTGCATCCTTCTCCCTTATGTATTCTTTAACGAGTCCTTGAACTTCTAAAATTACCAAAGATACATCTTCAATAATCTCTTAGGGTTTCTTCTTTTTATGTGGAAAATGGTGGGAAGTGGATGTGCCATGAGCCGAACTTGATGGAATGTCTATGGAACTGAATGGAACATCTAGTTGGGATAAAACCATGAGTGGGAGTGACGGATTGCTCATGTTGAAAAACTTTATTTGAATATCAACTCCTTTTTTTTTTTTGATAATCTAGGGAATCCCGCACTCCGCCGACGGCTAGGGGAGTAAACCTTGGGGGCCGCATATGCTAGCCATCACACACATGCAACTAGGTAAGTCACCTTATGACGAATCTGGGATTCGAGGATTCGAACTCTTGACCTTTTGCGAGAGGAAGAGAGTACGAATCAAGAACGCTACCCATGTGGGTGGTTTTGAATATCAACTTTTGATATTGAAGATTTTCAAAAAGGATGTTGGTCTGAATGTACGTGGGTATTTCTGGTGGATAGGCTCTACTAGGCCAATCAGGTTTCATCTTGGTTGTTTTTAATCCACCCATTGGACTTTGTGTCACATACATGTTGATAAATGCCGTGAAGGCTTTGGTCTTGACGGGAAGTTGGAAAGTGTGTTTTTCTTTACTGCTGTATGTTTGGTTTCAAAGAAATATTTTAAAAATCATTCTACCCATCTAAGAAGCTGAGGATGTGCTCCCTATTTCTACTTGAACTTCAGCATATGGCGATTCTTAAGAAGGAAAACGTTCCATATGGAATTCTTCTAAAAACCACAAAAAAATGCAACAGATGTTATATCTGCAACAAGAAATATGATTACCTTGGTTAAATAAGAGGCGAAGATCCAACCATTTCTTATGGAAGTATAATTGTGCCGTCAAATAATTATTTTCCTTTAAAAAAATTATGCAAGGGCCATTTATATTCATTAATATTAATAATTGCGCCGTCAAATAATTATTGTCCTTTGAAAAAAACACTCAATGGCCATTTATGTTCAGTAATATCGTGCACCTGTTACATCGCACACCGGGGGGTTGGTTCGCACGTACTTTAAATAAAATATTGCAAGGACCCTTTATATTCATTAATATCGTGCACCTATTATATTGCACGCCGGCAAGTTGATCCATACGTACTTATGGAGAAAAAAAAAACGTGTCTGAATTTTCAGTTCATTAACATATATACCTTTATATATTCCTCTATCATTGATAATGCAAATTTGTACCCTCATGTCCATTATACCGTGCACCTTGCTATTTACATTCTTGAAAATACACGCATCATTTTCTTATGCCTACCAACACACAACCCTAACCATGACACATAAACTGTAATATGAGATTCAACTGTAGAATTGGTCAATATCTTTCACTAACATTCTTATAAAAGCGAGTGTAAGTGTATGTTTAAACTGTTGATATCTAAATTTTAGCGATCTAGTTATTCATTTTTCGTATAAAAATTAGTGATTAATTTTTACCCTTAAACATAAATATTATAATTAAATATCATTGCACATAATTTTAGGCGTATTTATTATTTAGTTTATATTTTTTGTTATTGCATTTGCATTGAACCGATGATGATGATGGGTTTGAATTGAGGTTCTGAGCTTTAATTTAACGAGTTAGATTAAATTCAAATAAGACAGAATTAGGTCAAATCTGTCATTCTTTAAATAGCCGAAAATTAACTCATGAAGAACGACGAGTTTGATGATTAGTATATTCCAGAAAAAAGATTTGTATAATTTTTTCAATATTCATTCACAGAGTATAGAAGGAAAATTTGGCCAACAGAAAAGACAAAAGAAAGACTGATACGGCTTCGTATATTTGGGCAATATATACACTGAGAAAGAGAGAAGGAGAGATCGGTTGCCTTGGAAGGGGAGGGAGAAAGGTGTGTCCAGAGAGCTTGTCCTCTCTCTGACACATCAGGAAAAGTCAAGAGGGTAGGGAGAGAGGGGTCGCTTCTCCTTCGTTAAGCTTTGCATCTTCTCGGCTGTAACTTGCTGCTCGGGCTCAGTCGCGTCCGCCGAACTCCTTCGTACGAGGTGGAGCTTCGCCCGACCGCCCAAGCTTCATCGCACTTCAGTCCCTTTGATGGAGAGCTGCCCGCCTTGTCGATGAGCCGCTGCACCCAGCCTCCTGATGACGCGCTGCTGCTTCGCTTGAGTTCCTTGCCCTTGGCGAGTTGTTGCCCACAGAGCTCCCGGTTGCGACGACCTACTGCCGACCAGCCCATGATGCTGACGGATCGCTGCTCAACTCCAACATCCCTAATGACCAAATAACGTCAGTTTTTCTTTGGACGGTTCGCTTGAGTTTTGTGCAGCTCTTCTGCATACACATGGACCATCAAGGGTGGACAAGTTGAAAATTTGACTGTGGGGCTTTGAAAGTCCAAGTTGAATATTCAAAGAAGGGAAAATGATATCAAAAATTTCAAATTATGCTATTTGGATAATTTTATTTTGAACATTTTTTCGTGCTATAAAAACCTTAAACTATGCCACTTGAAACAATTTTATTTTAAACTTTTTCTTTTCCACCAAAAATCCAAATCATGCCACTTGGGACAGTTTTACCCTGAACTTTTTTTTGTGTCACAAAAAATCTTAAACTATGCAACTTAGGATATATTTACCCAAAACTCTTTAACTAAATGACATTTTCGTCTTTTTACTTTTTATTTATTTTTCCTTTCTTCCCTCTCTGCCATGGCTGGTAGAAGGAAGTCGGCCAGGGCCACCCTCATCGGCGGCGGCATCTGGTGAGGGTCACGTCATGCCTCGACTCTCGAGCTCGCGACAACCCTATTTCACTTGAGGTCTAACTGTACAACGTCCTAGGTATTGTCATCGACTAATTCATTTTATCTTGTAATTAAGCACATGCGGAAACAAACAACTCCCAAACCAAACAACAGGGATAGCAACAACAACAACAGAGGAAAGACAAACAATATTTTATATATCTGAAGGTTAGTCGGCACACTAGCAAATATATACACGCTTTACTACAGGCGTCAAGCTAAGGCCTACTCAAAAAGGGATCGGTCTAGCTAACCTAACCCTGTACAAGTGGGGGAAGGCTCGTAAAAAAGGAAATAGGCTACAGTTGCCTACTCACGGGCTTCAGAGAGATCGCTCTCTTCGATCCTCAAGTACTGCATCATCTAGGCCCTAAAAAGATTAATCATGACGGGTTGAGATAAACTTAGCAAGTTAAAGTCCTAAGCCTTGATTAGGAATTTTGCTTGCCTTGGGAGTTTAACATACAACCTAATTCAGCAGTCAGCACAATACAAAGAGAAATAAAAGCTTAGGACAATTCAATAAGCAGACACAACCACAAGTGATCCTACCTGGCCTTGGCACACGTGACCTGCAAAAACTGTTATGTAACTCATCACGACATTAAGAGCATGCAAATAATCAGAGCATCTCACACAGCTTTCTCATGTCTCACATTCACACATGCTTCGATTATTATGCCCCCTCTTGGGCCACCGCACAACCTTATAGTTGGCGGTTCCTGGCTAAACTAGCTTCGTTCTCTTTACCTTGAGGCACAGCAACGTCAAGGGCTCACTCCCAAGATGGTATTCCCGAAGGAGCATAGGACCTGTCCACTACCGCAGCCCCGCAATTGATAAAGGCCTGGGACTCACCCACTATCGCAGTCCCACAAAGTTAACCTCTCCCTGTCAGGCATCCAACCGAAGTCAGGCGACCTATTGACCACGGCACAACCCCATAAGGATTGGTGGTCTTCCAGCAATGTCGGGTTCTCTCTCTTAATGTGATCATGCAACGCATCATCAAGCAATTCATTTATATCTTTGCTCTATCGTGAATGCAATATTGCTCATGCTCATGCGACATGCCATTTCAGATAACCCACGCAAAATGTCATGCGATATCACTCGACAATTCCAAAATTCCAAATCCAACCAATCAACAATCACGTACATTCCCTAATTATCGGGAATAATTCAATAAATCGAACACTTTTACTTCCACTCAGTCTTCGATCATGCATATAATTAACAATTGGCACTTCAAGAAAGCATAGCAACCAAGAACACATCAATTTGAAACCAAAATTTGCTTATGTATGAACAGTGCCGTGAACAGTAATTGTGAACAATAATCATGAACAGTGATTGTGAACAGTAATCGTGAACAGTGATTATGAATAGTAATTTGCGAATAGTAAATTCGTCCGAAATTAAATAAATAAATAAAAATAAATAAACTTAACCATGGTTAACAAATTAACCTAACCATGGTCAAATTAACCTAACCATGGTCAAATTAACCTAACCATAGTTAAATTCTAACCTTGGTTACTTTAAAACTAACCTTAGTTACTTTAATACTAACTATGGTCAATTAACTAACCCTAGTCAGAATTAATTAACCAATCAACCTTAATTAATCACAAACGCACAAATACACTAATTAACCCCTAAACAAGATTAACTCCTAAACAAGGATTATGAAGTTAACTTACTTGGATCGGAAATCCGGCGACACCGGCGCATAGAGGGGAACGAGAGCTACAAGGGGTAAGCTCGGGGATGGCAACGGACAATGAACGGTGGCCAAAACGGGCCAAAATAGCCCCCGGAACACTGTTCATGCGGAATGACCACCAGAGGGAAAAAGGCCGAAACAGGTGGTCCCGGGCGACCAGGGGTGACCGGGGGTGCACGGCTGGCTTCCTAACTTCTAGGACTACACTTTGGGCGGTGGCAGTGGCTTCGGTGACGGCGGCAAGGCTATTTTTGGGTTGGAAAACAGCAAGGACAGCAAGGAACACCAGAAATGGAAGAGAAAAGGAAGAGAAAAAGGGAGAGAGAGTGTGGCTGGGCTAGTGCACGAATTTTGGGGGAGAAAGATGAGAGAGAAGGAGCTGCTGAAGACTTGAATAAGGGCCAAAGCAAGTGGGCAAGCCACTTGCTTCAAGAACCAATCAAAAACAACCAAAAACAAGCATAAACAAAGCCCACTTGGGCACAAAAGCAAAAGGCCAAAGAGAGAAGCCCATGGGGTTGGAAATGGAGGGGAACTTGAGCCAACTTGGGCCCTTCTTGGGCTGGGCTGAATGGGTGCAAGGCCTATTGGGCCGCTGATCTTGGGCCGGCCCACCCGTGAGCTCGAAACCCGGTCCAATTTTTCCTTTTTTCGATGCTTCCATATCCAATGGAAAATCCCAAAATAAATGAGGAGATGTCCAAGTATTTAGTCCTGATATCACTGAGAAGTCGGTTCCCAAAATTGGATTAAAATCATGCTAAAATGAGTTAATTTTCAGGATGTTACAGTCACCCCGTCGGATATGGCGAGGGTGTCCCTTGCCTGGCCTAACTTAGGTGAGGGATGCCCTTGTCGACTCAGGTGAGGGCCGCCTCGCTTGCCTAGGGCGAGGGTCACCCTCACCCGACGTCAGGGAGGGCCACCCTCACCGAACACTGCTGTTGGCAAGGGTGGCCCTTGTTGACTTCCCTCTACCAGCCATGGCAGAGGGAAGAGGAAGAAAAGAAAAGAAAGACACAAAAAGGAAAAAGTAAAAAGACAAAAATGCCATTCAATTAAAGAATTTGGGGTAAATGTGTCTCAAGTGGTATAGTTTAAGATTTTTTGTAGCACAAGAAAAAGTTTAGGGTAAAATTGTTCTAAGTAGCATAGTTTGAGGTTTTGATGGCACAAAAATTTTTTTAGGGTAAAATTGTTCCAAGTGGCATCATTTGGAGTTTTTGATGGCATGAAAAAAAGTTCAGAGTAAAATTGTCCAGCATAGTTTAGGATTTTTGGTGGCATTTTCCCTTCAAAAAATATTGTCATAGGTCACTTTTTCAGGATCGCTCGATTTCAATAGTAATTGTGTGCGTTCAACAAGTTCGACGTCCACCAAAGTCAAGTTGTAGTGCTAAGCCACTCCTTGATCCGACGAGTCCTCCATTGGGAACCGTGCCGATCCACTGTTCATGTGTTGCCAAATTTGGAAGCAAATATTCGGATTAGGTAAAAGAATTTTGTCTAATTTTTTTTTTGAATATTTTATTTTCTTATTTGAAATATCATTGATGCATGTGATGAAATTCATGATACATTATCATGTTCATAATTTTGAGTAGCTTTTTAAATTAGAAATTATTTCCTAATTTCTTAAAGTGCCACAATCATTAATTCGATCTTCTGCTTGAAATACGATTCACGATTGCATGGGAAAATCGTCAATCTGATCTCATGTCCAAGATATAATTTGCGATTTCGTGAAAAATTGGCCAATCCGATTTTATGTCCAAGATAAGATTTATCAATTTATTTCCAAATTAAACCGACATGGATACCAACGCGATTTGGTGTAGTGCTCAATTTAGATGCGATTTCTTTCTATTTTTCCTTGATTTGAATTAATTTTTTTTCTAAAAAAATCCCATAAAGATTAGATAATAAATTAGAGTAGATTCTTTTTAGATAATATTGCATATTTAGGTAATATCTTATTCCGAATTTTTAAAATAAAAATCCAAAAATATTGCTCTAGATTAAATTTAGCCCCATTTCCTTAATAAAGACTGCATGTTTAAATATATGTTATTTTTAATTTCAAATTTTATTAAAAATGCCATTCTCGCATCACGTAGAATTAGGTCATCTTTTGCTCACCATCTAGTCATTGCATGTTTAGGATTATATGAATGCATGACATATTAGGCTAATTGTATTTAATATTTTCCCGTTGTTAGATTAGGTCAAATAATTAATGTCATATGACATATAGTTTGCATATTAGATTGCATGTTGTATGTCATTCTAGTTAGACACTTTTATACGTTATTGCACTTAGTTTTTTAGGCCTCATTAAGTAAGTGAAAACCTTAAAAAATATTTGAGTGATTGCATGTTAATTAGAAATTATATAAATGATTGCTAATGTGATTTTTAAGCTAATATTGTAGATGCTTACATTGCTTCAAGGTAAGTATTCCTTCTCTATGTTGGCAATTTATTTCTGACTTTGTTTTAATGAGTGCTCAATAATTATTGCGCACCCACATGATCGCCTCACATATTAAGAGTAATTTAAAATCAATGCAAGCTGTTTGCAAAACATTTTTTTTTTGAAATAAAAGAGAAAATGTATCAACAGGGCGTTAGAAAAATCTAGGGCAATCAAGTTCCTATTCCCACAATATCTGGTTTGTAGGAGTAAAGTAATTTGGTTTGTAATCGACCCACCAAAAATAGATTAGTAGCGATTCCTAATCAAAAAATCATTTGCACATTAAATAACTTGAAGCTAAGTCACAAATTGGTATAGGTTTGGGAGAGCCTGATCTAAGTCTAGACTTAGTAATTTATTAGCCGAATCCCTATATGGTTCAACCCGCTCCAAGGTTAGGTCACAACATAAACAGAGTAAGCAATCCTTCATGCACAAATTCTACTTCAGAATATTACTAGAGTAGTTGGTAAAACCTAGATAACCTAAAAGGGAGCAACACATAGGCCTTATCATTGAGTAACATAGGCTCACCGCAACACATAGGCCTTATCATTGAGTAACATAGGCTCACTACTTGTCTAAGCCTTTGATAACACATAGCCCTATGTGTGGAAAAGAGTTAGAAAAGTTTTAAACTTTTGCATTTTTATTAATTTAGTTATAAACCTTTTATTAGTGCCAATTTAACCCTAATATTTTTGACTTTGTATCAATTTAGTCTTAAAACTTTTAACTTAGTGCCAGTTCATTCGTTCCGGCCAACTTTAGTTGGATTTTCTTAGCTAGGACGCTGGTCAGTTGACATGACATGGCTGTTGCTAACATCTAGCAACAACTGTAGGAAGGAGGAGGAGAGGGGAAAAAAAAAGAAAAAGAAAAGGAAAAAAAAGAAAAAAAGAATTAAGAAAAATATTAAAATATTATTAAAAGTTATCTACGCACTTTTGATACCTAAGCCCGTTTTTGTTTGTTTACTAGGTGGATCATGCCATCTTGTTAAATTATAAATCCTAAGGTTCTTCCCACTGCGTGTTCATGCACTATAATTTGATTGGGATTGATCCTAAAATGTAATATACTCGTACATATAAGCTAAAGAAATAAAAGCATTGAATGAAACTTAAAGAAATCAACATGTCACGTAGAGAGAAAGGAATAAATAACAATGAAAGGAGAATGCGAAAAAGTAAACTTGATATTAGTCCGGTGAAAAATATTACATGGTCTTATTCCAAGCCTAGGACATGATCTCTTATGACTTGTTTAACCCGATAAGAGTTAGGGCAAAAAAATATGGCCTTGTTTTAAGCTGATCCCTTAAACCTTCAATACCTTTCTTTTTCATGAAAAATCATTTTGGCAGACAGCTCGAATTAATTTTAAGTTAGCGACTAATATGGGAGGAAATCAGCCCATATTTTCAATTCTTATCCGAATATTTTTAAAAAATAAAATGAATCCTCGACTTTCACTTTAGCCTCAAATCTACTCACATGTCCAAAGTCGCCCTTGCTTTCTTCATGATTATAAACATTAGGAGGCTCTTGTTGTTTCATACAAAGGTGAGGGGCATGATGAAGATGCAAGTTTTGATAATAAACCTCTAGCTGGCCTTGATGTTGATGATTTGAAGAAACTAGTGGTTATTTTTGGATATGTTGGTAGATTGGGATTAGAGTGTATTGACACATAAATTTTGACTAAATATTTATATCTGATTTGCATAGAAAATTAGGCATAATTTGGCCCTAGCAAAAATGATTTTTCGTAGCACTTAGGTATTAATATTGTGCACGTCTACTAGGTTTTATTTTCCCTTATTTTACACTATTTTTCGGATTATTATTATTATTATTTTTAAAAAAAAGAGGAGGGAGGCCCATGCGGGCTGGGCCTTTGCGCCCAGCGCCCCCCCCCCCCCTTTTTGTTATTATTCTTGTGGGTTCGGGCTCGTTCGGCCGTCCTCACCCTCGTGGCCCGGCTCTCTCCTTCTACTTTTTTTCTTCTAGTCCACGCGACCTAGGCCCGTCTTCCCCACTCTTCCTTCTGCAGCAGCCCGGCCCCTTCTCCTTCTTCTTCCTCCTTCCCGCCTCCTTCCTCCTCCGTCTCTGCAACTCACGCGCGAAGACAGCCTGGACAGGGAGAGAGGAGCAGATCGGCGACGAAAGGGATGCCTCGCATGCGCCATCAATGCTGCCGCGCGAGATCCGGCGCAAACTCGGGCGGAGGGGACATCTTGGCGGGACTCCTTCAATGCCGAGATGGCCCCGGCGGAGAAGAGGGGATGGGACGCCGGTTCGGTCGAGGGAGAGCCCGGCTGGGCGCCGAGGACCGCCGGTCGGAGCACCTCTGTCGACCGGGCTCCTCGCCTATAAATAGGGGGGTCGAGCGAAGAAGCAGGCAGCGAGAAACGGAGGCGAAAAAGAGAGAGGGAGGTGAGATCTGAGAGAGAAACAGATCTGAGAGAGAGAGAAACCGGCGACGGCGAGGCTTCGGCGTTCTGACTTCCCGGGAGAGACATCCAGGGAGGCCGGAATTCTGAGCGACCGCCAGTCGACTGATCTGGTCTGAGGGAGAGAGCTGCGAGGGAGGTGAGACCTGGGCGAAGAAGAGTGAGCCCGCCGCCACATCCTACAGCCACTCCGCCACCCCCGACGCCACTGCCGCTCAACCACCGACGACGCCATCCGCATAGCCGTCGCGGTCGTTTCTGCCGGTTGCTCGCACTGCTCCCATCGCCACCCGCGTCCGAAGCCGTCCAAACCCTTATGATCGAGCCCCGACGCCATCGCTGACGGCACTGCTCGCCCGCGTTGCGCTCGTCGTTGCCCGTAGCCGTAGCCGTTGCCGCCCCACCGTCGACGTTGCTCGCTATGGCCACGCCGCCCGGCCCAGCCGTTCTCGACGTACCGAGGAGAGAAGGAGGGCAGCGGCTGCCGAGATCCGGGTCGTGAACCGGGTCGGGCGCGGGTTGAATTCGGGTGGGGTTTGGTCGTTGGATTGGCTGAAGTGGGCTGGGCCGGGCTTAGATTTTATTTATTCTGTGTTTTTTTGGGTCTCAGCCCAAATCGCGGGCTAGGCTTCGTTTTGTGCAGGGAAGCATGGTTGGGCCGAGCCCACTTGGAAGCCAACCCAGCCAAAGGTCTGGGTCGACCCAAGCCGGTCTCGACCCGGACCGGACCCGGATATTCGACCCGGGTCCGATCGTTTTTTAATATTATAATATAATAATATTATTTTAATAATAATAAATAATGTTTTTAATAATTTTTTTAGAAAAATATTAAAAAAATCCGAAAAAAAGGTTTATAATTTCCAAAAAAGAAAAGAAAATCTAAAAATACTTTCTATGTTCCAAAAATATCAAAAAATCCAGAAATATTTTATATTTTCCAAAAAATCAGAAAATTCCATAAATATTTTATAAAAATCAGAAAATTAGAAAAATATGTTTTATTTTCCAAAAAATACAAAATCCGAATAATATGTTTTATTTAAAAAAGAAAATCCAAAAATATTTATATTTTGCAAAAAGCCACGAAAAACCTGAAAAATATGTTTATATTTTCGAAAAAATATCAGAAAAAAAGCCAAAAAATATTTGTTTCAACAATGCATGAAAATCCTTGAAAAATGAAAAATTTTCAAACTTGAGGATTTAAACAAGATAGGTACCGGAATGGCATTAGTAATTAATTAATATAATCAAGTCCCCAATCCTAGTTTTTTTGGTTGTGTAGGAGTAAAATATTTCTCCCGATATTTTACTTGGGTTTCTAATTGACCCACTTTAAATTGATTAGTGGCGACTTATTTTTAAATGAAATTCAATTGCAGGTTAAAAATTCAAACCTTAAGTCGTGAATTGGTGAGCTTAGGAGAGCCCTGGCTAAAGCCCTGATAAAAGGCGTTCAGTCGAGCCATTAGCCTCTCGGGACGCGAGAGAGAGGTCGCGACAGAGTGAAGGTTGGGGATTTTGTTTAGACATAGAAAAGTTCTGAGTAGCATTGGAATCGCACCTAAAGTTGAGGGTTTATCAGGGAATTAGGCTCATGAAAATATGAAAAGTTCTGACTATTAAGATTTTTATTTATTTTGACAATCTTGCTCCTATCTTAAATGGTTATCGGTGCTTTTATTAAGGTTAAGGGGTTAAATGGCGTCAATGTGGGCCTACAATTGCTTTTGAAGTCTTGATCTGGATGTTAGAGCATGTGATTTTCTATAGGTTTGAATAGAACTCTCACAAGATTCTAATCTTAATTAATGAAATCTTCTGATTGACTCTTTTCTATAGATTCTATCTAATGACCTCAATATATTATAGGGAAAAAACCACAAAAAATCCCAAACTATGCCACTTAGGATAAATTTACTCTCAACTTTTTTTTTTTTGTGATATGAAGAACTCCGAATTATATCATTTGGGACAAATTTATCATAAACTTTTTTTTATGATACTAAAAACCCAAAACTATGCCACTTATGAAAAATTTACCTTTAATTTTTTTTTTGTGACACAAAAAATCTTAAATTATGCCATTTGAGATATATTTACCCAAACTCTTTGGCCAAAGGGTATTTTGATCTTTTTCCTTTTTTTTTTGTTTTTTTTTCCCTCTTCTTTTTTCCTTCTTCCTCTTTCCCTCCATTGGCCATGGTAGAGGGAAGCCAGCGAGGGCCCAAGTGAGGGTGACCCTTGCCCTTCCATATTCGGCAAGTGCTACCCTCGCCCAAACCGATGAAGGCGACCCTTGCTTGTGTAAGGACCTGGGGCTCGCTGATTAATATTGTCCGCTTTGGGCCAAGACTTGCACGGCTTTAAAATGCGTTACTTAGAGAAGAGGGATCCCGGCCTTATATACTAGCCCAAGACTCCCTCTCTAAGCGATGTGGGACGAGAGACATGTGCCCCCTCCCTTGCGCACATCCAAGGACCGAGGCGCAGACGCACTGCCATCCCTCCTTCCTGTGCACTGTCACTCGAGCTGTCATATTCTCCCCCCCCTTTGGGCACAACGTCCTCGCTGTGGTCCAACAGGCGGTCGGGAGTTGGCTCTGATAGCATTTGTAAGGACCTGGGGCTCGCTGAGTAATATTGTTCGTTTTGGGTTGAGACCTACATGGCTTTAAAATGCGTACTCAAGGAAGATGGATCCCAGCCTTATATACTAGCCCAGGAATCCCTCCTAAGCGATGTGGGACAAGAGACATGTGCCCCCCTCCCTTGTGCATGTCTGAGGACTGAGGTGCGGATGCACCGCCATCCTTCCTTCCCACGCACTGTCGCCTGGGCCATCACATTCTCCTTCCCTTCAGGCACAACGTCCTTGCTATGGCCCCACACGCAGTCGAGAGTTGGCTTGCGCACCGTCACCCGAGCCATCACAGCCTGAGTCAAGCAAGGGTCGCCCTAGTTGACATTGGGTGAGGGCAGCCCTAGCCAGATTTGACTCAGGTTGACCTAGCTAGCATCGAGCGAGGTAATGAGGGTCACCCTTGCTTGAGTCGAGCGAGGGTTGCCCTTGTCTGATGTCGGTGAGGGCTTGCCCAAGGGTAGTCCTCGCCCAACTCCAACACTGGCCTGGGTCGCCCCTGCTGGCTTCCCTCCTCCAACCATGGTGGAGGGAAAGAAGAAGGGAAAACAAATAAAAAAGGAAAAAGAAAAGAAAAGAAAAAATAGAAAAAGGAAAAAGACGAAAATACCCTTCGGCCAAAGAGTTTGAGGTAAATGTGTCCCAAATAGTAAGATTTGTTATGAAATACATGTATGAATATTCATTATATTCATGTACTTATTATAGTATATTTGTATCATACATTGTAAGTACATCTCCCTATCCGATGAATGTTCATCTCCCTATCCAATACATGTATCTTACGTTCTAAGTACATCTCCCTATCCGATGAATGTTCATCTCCCTATCCGATACATGTATTATTAGATACATTGATGTTCATGATAAGTGCATCCCTATAAATAGGAGCACAAATAGTGAGAAATAAGAGATTTTCCGCTCCTGACTTTTTCTTTACTATCTCTGGTGTCATTTGCTTTCTCTACTTAATCTTTTTCTATTCCCTCTATTATATTTTTGCGACGCGATATTTTACAACAAGATTTAGGGTTTTTTGTGTTATAAAAAATTTTAGGATAAATTTGTCCCAAGTGACATAGTTTGGAGTTTTTTATATCACAAAAAAAGAGTTTCGGGTAAATTTGTCCAAAGTATTATAATTCGGGAATTTTACTGTCACAAAAAAAATTCAGGGTAAATTTATTCCAAGTGGCATAGTTTGAGGTTTTTGGTAGTATTTTCTCGATATTTTATCTATGGAGTTCTATAATATGTGTTTTATGATTTTAAACTTGACTTAATTTTCTTGTTTTCATATATTATCCTAATTCATAAATTATGATTTTACTGGCAGTATCATCGGTTTTCTTTTATGGGCTTTACGTTGTTTTCCTTACTTCTAGGTGCTTAAAGTCCTGGATTGTTTCTATTTTTGGATCTGATCCATCAGGCATCCATATTGAACCTAAGATCCTATTTTCCACGTTGAGGCATACAAACATTGGCATAATTTGTAATGCTGTCAACTCAATAGTCTAAAAAGGACTTCTTCCAATGAGAAGTTATATGAAGCGTAGGTACGTGGACTCATGACAAGCAGTAAAAAAGAAGCATTCAAAAAGAGGCTATTTTATTGTTGTCAATGGATGGATCAACACTGCTGAACCTGTGGGATGTTTTAGTGCTTTCTTTTTGGTCCTGTACAAGCTAGTTTTGGATTCACATTGTCGATTTTTGTGCAAATACTGGTTTTCTACATGGAGAGGCTCACTTGGTGGCGATGAGAGTAGAAATTGGAAACTTGTGTCATTTTCACCATGTGGTTCTTAAGCTATTGTTATTCGAATGCTATCCTTCAATTTTTTTAAAAGAAGGGTTGATTTGTTTCTTGCGACATAGTTCTTGTCAGAGATTGGCAATATGGATGAACTCGAAACCTTGGTTTGGTCGTATAAACAATCATGAAGCCTTTAAAAGTAGGAGCATAATTTTTGATAAAGTGGTTGATGTTGCTTGAAAAATGTGCTGGAGGAGGTCAGGATCAAACCTCTGTACAATTTGGATGGAACATAGTGAACAAAAGGGTTTGTGGACCAAATGTGTAAATGGCAACAGTCGAGGGACCAGATTTATATTCGAACCTTAAAAGTTTGGTCTCTCGCGAACTTCGCCCCATTCTTTTTTTTATATATGTGCTGTAAACATAAGAAATTTTTTAGTGGAGACAGATGGCTTATTCTAGGGCTGGCATTTTACAGAAAGAGTAGATGCGTATTATATCTGCTGTAAGTGATTTCAGAACAGTTGGTAACTACTTGATACCTACGTACATCGACTCTTTAGCCCAGGAAAGCGATCGTGTTTGTCTTTCTCAGGTGTTTTGTCTATGGAGTCACCGAACTCTGTTTGTCTTTTAAGAATTGGTGCAGAAACTGAGATCAAGGTGATTTGAGAGTGAAGTGGCATTGCCACTGCAGCGATTTTTTCTGAAAAAGCTTGTAGGACCTCTTTTCATATGTTTCAGGTTTTTCTAGATGAAGCTCAGGAGTCATTTTACCAATTAAGCCCTTCAAAATAATTTTCCTGTGCAATGATTCCAGTTCATTTTGAGATCCTTTTAACTGTGGGTGTGTATCATTGGCTGCACTTTGTGTCTTGTGCCGACACAAATGGGTGTTTTTTTTTCCTGCTAAAATCGTGTTGTCCTTCAAGTATTTTGTAAACCATCGTTCATCGATTGCTGTACTTTCTGTTAATTAACCATTTATTTATTTTGTCACTCGGTTGCTCGAACTGGTTAAATATTGATGGAAGGGAAATTACAGTATGGAAATGGCCGAGGGATACAATTAAATCTTGGGTGGAAAGTGTAACATTGGAGAGGGGCGAAAAGCATTACTTTTATATGATTGCAAGGCTAGAAAAATAGAATTATAAGCATACCTTCCGTCTAGTAGTTAATTGGTCATTTGCTAGTTAGCTCACTGTTTGTTTGAGATTTTTCCTACAAATTTATCAAGTTGGACCTTTTTTGGTAATTCCAAGTAGAATTTCTTGCACGGTCCTTTCTTACTTTCTATGGTGGTGTTAATTAATGGGTGGATATTCATCTAATTGGTATGGTTTATGAGAGAATAGTAATAGTGGAAAGTTGGGAACTGATAGAAGCTACATGATTGTCATATTGTATATATAACATTTTTCTTGTGTATACTGGCAGTTGATGGATATGCGAGGTGTGAAAAATGGATGCAGAATGGTATCGTTGATGCGAAAGAGTCCAAGACAACATCATGGTTTAAGCAATCTATAGGATGTGAGCATAAACTGAAGTGACATGGCCTTTCCCTTTTGTGGAGGGTGGGCTCTTTATTCTCACTCTTCGTGCAGGTGTTGATGGTTAACATGTTAATGTTGGGGTCGGCATATTTCTTCATTTCCTTATCGGACGGTATGTTGTTTGATTGAGAGAGACTATCTCATGAGCTTTACTTCTTGAGGCAACTCTTCCGGTTTCTTTAAAAATATTTTCCTTTAGATAGATATCATCTGCTTTTGCTTTAGCATCCAATGACATAGCAATTCTTCTTGGGGCTTTTGCTAAAAACTGGTGAATCTCTCTTCATCTGGGATATTGTTATTCGATTCGGATGATTCCTATTTATTAGGGTAAAATGATACTAGATCATTTACTTGTCTTGAGTTGAACATATGGTACCTTTTAAAGCCTTTCGTTCTCCCTTGTATCTGTAGGGATTTACACTTGAAGATGCAACTGGATTAGCAATAAAAGGAAATGTTGATGCTCATCAAGTTTATGCTACCTCTCTCCCAACTTCCCATCTGAGTTTTTCTCCTCAAAGAGTTACGGAATGTCTGAGAAATGAAAAGCTCTTCCTCTTCCTAAAAGACTAGTAAGGCTTTTTGTTGGGGTTCTTTCTGCAACCAACCTTTTCACAGAGCGGATGGAAATCAGAAAGACCTGGATGCAATCGGCAGCAAATAAAGTCTTTAGATGTAGTAGCTTGTTCTTTTGTGGCACTGGTAAGGTTGCTGGCATGCAGACTATAACTATTGTTTATCAAGCGTCAGATTTTAAGTTGAGTGTGTCTAAGAGAGAATCAGATGTGCTCTCAAAATTTAATATTCTATTGGATGGGTTGTTTGTGTGACATGTGGTTCCTTGCAAATTTTAGTTTTTGTAGTTGTTATTGTTTGTTAGTAATCAAAGTTGTCAACTTTTTTTAAGGAGTCATTTAAAGATTACTTCTTCAAGGAGGAATAATATGTGGCCAGAGACTTTCTGGATCGAAAACTACACTAACAGCATGGGAACTTAGAAAAATGACTTTGACATCTACTGTGCTGTCTTTTCTCTTGGTAGTGACTCAAGACCCCCTTGGTAGAATGTCTTGGACAAAAAGGGTAGAGTATATTGACAAGATCCTAAATAAGCCTTTATGTTCAAATAAGTTGGGTTTGACAATGTGGTTCAGTTTCATGACCCTTCGGGCGCGAAAGCAATCCATATATAAATTCTGAATGGCCCAAGTTGCTTGTATCAGCAGCAATCCACATGACAACATGTTCGTATTTCCATTATATCAGCAGAGTGAATGTTGATTGATCTCTGTCTATTTAGATGTTAATTAGGCATTTTCTATATGCTTTTGGTCCAATAAGTTAGGGGAGTCAGAGTCAGTATTTCATCAAGCACAGGAGGGATGTCGCAGTCTTTGTCATAATTTAAAATGGATGGTTTGGCACTAAAATGTATTAAATTTACTTTATAGTAGTAAAAACTAAAATGAAACTGAAAAAGAGAAAAAGAATATCTTATGTTTTGAGATAACCATTTACAAATTTTTAAGTAGTTATCATGTCATCATTTGATGAAATCTATTGTTGACAATGTTCACTATGGAAAACCTCATGTGAAACTTATTTCCAGGTGAGAAACTAATGCAATTGTGGTTTTTGAGATGGATGGAATCATTCGCCAGAAAAGAGAGATGGAAGGAATCATATAGCCTAAGTTAAAAGATTCATCGGTTAGTAAGGGTAGGAGTGTTGACTTGAGTGTGATCGCATTGTGTTGTAAGTAGTTGGTCATCAACTAATAATTGACCAGATCTATTGGAAAATTGAAGTTCAAGAGTTCTCCAATCTCCAAACAAATGCCCTTTGGAATGTGGAGTATTATGACATGTTTGTACTTGGGCAGATAGTTTTAACATCGAATTATGTCTGTAAAACAGTACAGATTTATGTAAACTTGTAAAGTATATTATCCGCTTTTCCGCTCATATTTTAAAAAGCTTTGCACAATTGCCAACTTGCAGTCTGATTTTTATATATTGTTTCTAGAATCCAAGGAAGCAGGTGAATGCAATGCTGAAAAAGGAGGCTGCCTACTTTGGTGATATAGTTATTATGCCATTTATGGACCGTTATGAGCTTGTGTCCTGAAAACTACTGCGATATGTGAGTTTGGGGTAAGATTTTGTTTAGTTACTGTAAATCTACATGAAATCGTCCACCCAATTTGAACATGGTGTGGTAGAACTCTACTTTTAACTAGCTCATCATCCTGAATGCAGAATCAGAATGGGACAGCAGCATTTATAATGAAATGTGATGATGAGACATTCGAGAGGGTGGATGCCGTCTTAAATGAAATCGACAGCATCTCTTACAAAAAGCCTCTTTATACGGGCAATCTCAATCTCTTGCACCGTCCACTCAGAAACGGGAAGTGGGCGGTTACTTGTGAGGTAGGAGGCTCCTGTGTTTATACTAATTATTGAATGCAATAACAGTTTGTTGTTTGTTTGCTATTTGGAATTAGATGATTATTGCTGGATTTGTAGACATTTTCTGAGCAATTTGAAGATTACATTGAATGCATAGTAGATTGTTTGCATTCTTTGCATGACATGTTCTATCAAAGTATGATTGTTGTCCAACATGACAGGAATGGTCAGAAGAAATATACCATCCATATGCCAACGGACCTGGATATGTCATTGCAAGCGATATTGCTAAGTTTATCGTTTCTCAACATAGAAACCGAAGCCTTAGGGTGGGTTTATCCAATGTCTCTGTGGTTTTCGGAGATCATATATCCTCCGAGCTTTTCTCATTAGTGGCTGAACTATTGTATTTTTTGTTTGTGGGTAGCTCTTCAAGATGGAGGATGTGAGCATGGGGATATGGGTGGAGCAATTCCACAGTTCTGTGCCTGTACAGTACTCGCACAGCTGAAAAATTTGCAATACGGTTGCATGAAAGACTACTACACTGCACATTACCAGTCTCCTAGGCAGATGATCTGCTTGTGGGACAAATTGGCGAGGGGTCAAGCCCAATGCTGCAACTTTAGATGACGGAGTAACAGACGAATCTCGTCATTCAGGTCTAGCCAGACATATGTCCTCTTCAGATTCTTTTAATTAGGCTTATAGCTGGTTAGTTGTGCTACATCATGAAATAGGTCAGGATGGCAATCCCAGCAGAGAATGAGATAGAGAAATTTTGACTGGGATATATTGTACCATTGCAAATTTTGACTGGGATATATTGTACCATTGCACTGGCTGTTTAATCGGAGCTGAGGAACAATAAAAATTATCTTTAATTTTTTTTCAACTAAAAAAATGTTAGGGCATCTTGAACGGAATCCGTTTTGCACTACTGGGTAAATGTCTTCATGGAATAGGATGAAATGGAAAAGATGGGTTCAGGTCCATGCCTCAAGTCTCGATCTTGGTTCTGTTTGACATCATAGTCTGCAGGCTGAATTTGACCGAACCGGACCAAATACCGTCGCCTCTCTATTTTCAATTTTGATGATCAAATTGTTACTCATCCAAAAAATCCAGCGAGTTCGATGGATGAAATTTGCGCCTTTTCAAACCAGGCATCCTGTCCAGTCCCACACTCCTCCGGGTAAGGCTTCCTTGGATCTTAGTCCACAACCCAAATATGTCGTATGCATCAATCACATTGAATTCGCATAACGATGGCAAATCCATGTGAATCGCGTTCCAGACAGGTCCTGGGCCACTCTACCGGCGGTCATCAGAACCTCCTCTCTCTCATCTCCCCAGACAGCTCAATTAGTTTTGTCTTATGTGCCAGCTTTAATTGGACAGTACAACACATCCGCCTCTGTGGAGGTCATGTTTTGGCCATTGCCTTTCCACGGATCACATCAATCTATCGGGGTTGCACGTGCCTATATATATCGTGATTGTATTGGATATAAATACATTTTTAAACGTAAAATATAAAAACATTTTTATTTTATTAAAAAAGAAAAATATGTAATTTGAAATAATGGTGCGAGACATACGAGTATCGATACATCAAAATAAGGAAAGCAGTTAGGTTGAGCACCCTCGCTAAGGGACTACTGCTGGTGGCCCTCGAAGGTAGAAACATTCTTGAAATAAGAAAGGCTCGTAAAGTTGATCTCAATTTTGCTTCTTTATAAGCCCGAGACCATCTAATAAGCCCGAGTTGAGATCTCTGGCTCCTTTCTCTCAATTCTCCATATCACTCAACTAGTTTTATCTATTGTGCTAGCTTTAATTGCATGGTACAACCTTTGTGGAGGTCATGTTTTGGCCATTACCTTTTTACGGATCTCATCAATCCATCGAGTCTTTCGTATGTTGAACGTGCCTATAAATATCATTATTGTATGAAAACGGGTGTGCTTTGTTGCTGGCAGGCCCTTGGCCCCGATGTTGCCAACATAGATGTAGAATGGGCATTGGCATAGTTGGGTTAAATCTTTCAATGCGATATTTTTCATAAATCGGGAAGAAATTGCTGAAGAACTCTAGCCAGAAACAGTGCCAAATGAGAGAGAGCATATGAAGTTCATTAAAATTTTATATTTAAGCCATTTTGTTGTATGTGGTTTTGCTTTGTGAAAAGAAGAAAATCAATGCTGTGTTAGTTGTGGTAATGATATTGACTGATGGTGTTGGGGGTGAGTGATATGATGGGGTATACGATACATTAATGATATATTACTATCATCACTAAGGCCTAAAAAACGTACCACCAACCAGAGATGAAGCACTAAAGTTTCACAGATCACATCAATCCATCGAGTCTTTCGTATGTTGAACGTGCCTATAAATATCATTGTCATATGAAAACATGTGTGCTTTGTTGTTGGCGGGTCCCTGGCCCGATGTTGCCAACACAGGTGTGGAATGGGCATTGGCACAATTGGGTTAAATTTTTCGATGTGATATTTGTCAACAATTAAGATGAAACCGCTGAAGAACTTTAGCTAGAAAGTGCCAAATGAGAGAGAGCATATGAAGTTCATTAAAATTTCTTATTTAAGCCATTTTGTATGCGTTTGATTGTCTCAATTCGTTTCGTTGTATTTGGTTTTGCTTTGTGAAAAGAAGAAAATCAATGCTGTGTTAGCTATGGTGGTGATGTTGACTGATGGTGTTTGGGGGGTGGGGTGGGTGATATGATGGGGATGTGTGATACATTGTTGTTGACTGATGGTGTTGGGGGGGGTGTGTGGGTGATATGATGGGGTGTGTGATACATTATTGATATGTTACTATCACAACTAAGGCCTAAAAAACGTGTCACCGACTAGAGGTGAAGCATTAATTTGTGACAATTTATGGATCCACTAGATCAATTTATTTCCCGAGTGGGTCCAAGATTAGGTGGGCCGATTTCTAACTCCACAATTTGGGAATGGACCCACCTAGGAAACTATTTGCTTTTTTTAAGGGTAATGAACCATTTTAGAGGTATGGACCTCTGGAGTGCCAAAAATTGGCACAAAGAGACACTTAAGTGCCAAAAGTTACAAAATATACACTTAAGTGTCAAAATCGGAGCAAAAGGGATCGGTAAAGTGCCAACAACGAAAAATTCGGGCCAAATTGCCACTTGTCCATTTTCCGGCGACTTTATTTTTTCGACGGAGCATTTTTCTTAAAAAAAAATCCACGTTGCAATTTTTTTTTTTATAAAAATTGTCCACATCAGATTTTTTAAAAAATTAAAATCGATTTTATTAAAAAAAAAAAAAACAAGAGGAGGGGATCGGCGAGGGCTCGCCGCCCCACCCTCGCCAAGAAGGCTGGCGACCTCGACCGACCCTTGCCGGCCCTTCCCAGAGAGGGTGGGGCGGTGATGGCAGCGATGGTGAGCCCTCACCGATCCCCTCCTTTTTTTTTTTTAATAAAATCGATTTTACATTAATATATATTTTTAATTATTTAATTAATAAATTTTAAAATTCATGTCAGTGCAAAAACGACGTTGTTTTGCGCTGATTTTCGTTGTTTCAATTTCTGGCGAGCCACGTAGGCAAAAAAATTAATAAAAAATTGCCACGTAGGATTTCCGGCAGGGTTCCGGCGACTTAGCACTTAAGTGATCCATTTTTTTTTAAAAGTGACACTTAAGTATACCTTTTGTAATTTTTGGCACTTAAGTGTCCATTCGTGCCAAGTTTTGGCACTCCTGCTGTACTTATGCTAACCATTTTATATTGATGATGTTGTGGAGGTGGCTCCTAGAGTTTCGAACTCGACTGGTTTACAAGATGCTTATGGATCCCATAATGGTGTGCCTATCTTTTCAATCAATAATGAAAGCAACAATAGGCATAGTTAAAATTGATATCCAATCCTATAGTGCTTGTTGGGAAAATCCTCTAGGTTGTTTTGAAGATGACAAAAACAATCATATGTTACTAATGTGTATAGTGGTTGAGTTAAACTAGGTGACATACACATAAGCTGTAATGCAAATGGTGTTGAAATCAATATCAAGAGTGATCCTAATATATTGAATGCTCAGCCACAATCAAGAATGCTATGCCAATACAGATGGAGCATTGCTTATACCTAAGGTAAACAAGGTGTTGGGTGTGGAGATATCTACAAACCGAAAGGATCTTTGCAAAGGTGAACAAGCTAGATAGACCTTGATTGAGGGTGTACAAGCCAAGAAGAATGAGGATGTTCGTGATGGTTTGAAAGGATCAAGATAACGTAAATAGTTGGATTGATCTTAGTGATGGTGAATAGGCCTCGAACATTAATGTTTGTTGAAGCTTGAAAGGACCGCACTTGGGAAGTTGAATGACTTGGTAGAATCATGATCACTAATACGCTTGGAAGAACTAGAAGATAGAAGAGCGGATCACCATTGGGATAGTAGATTGTTGGTTAGAGTAGTTCTGTTCAGATGAGGTGGAAAAACAGTGTTAGTGCTGATGGTCTAGTGAGTTTAGTGAAGACATGGAATCGGCGGTAATGTTGGTGTCCTTGAGGGTCTTTGGATGTTGACTCGATAAATTAGTGAAGATGAGGAATCAACAGGGATGCTAATGCCCTTGAAAGTCTTTGGAAACTGATGAAGCCAAAAGGATCATCGGAGGATTGATCGGAAGTCATTCCACATGAGTTCGTCAATGGACAAAATCAACAAACTACTAGTAATCTGCACTTTTGATTATATGGGTAAGGAGCAATGCACATATCAAGTCCTAAAAGGTGATGGCTATCCACTGCATTGATTGGAATGTTATTTAACACTATTATAGCCGTTACAAAGGCTTAGAGTTCACATCAAGAGCACTAAAGATGTATTAGAAAATTTATAGCAACTCCAACAGAAGGTAGACACTGAGAAGAGCAGTTCAACTGATTTGAGAAAACTATTATTGTCAGATAAAGGTATTTAATAGCCAATTTGATGCTAGCAATAGTAATACCAATGGCTATTTCTTGGAGCTAAGTTGCAAACGGCCATTTAAGGATTGGAAGGCTACATATACTCAATCTAAGAGAAGTAGTAAGGTTGGTGAGTGAAATGAACAAACTAAGTCTTAGCTCTTGAGTCTTCTTCTTTGCTTTGCTTTTGTTAGTAGTTGTGATGTTAATGATGTCTCTATATGGAGCTACTGAGTTGCAATAGCAAAGAGTCAATTGTACAAGCGTGAGCACAAGTGGTTATGTCCTGATAGATTTTAGCCTGATTGTCCTTATTAGTATTGGGAGTGAATAGAGGCTTGAAGATATAGCCAAACCATTGTAAAACTCAGTGTGTTATCTTCTATCTCTTTTTGATCAGCACCCCCCATTAGGTTTATCTTTTTATTTTAGCACTGCTCTTGATTATATTATCTATTATTAGCAACACTTGTGATGGTTTGGTATTTTGCCAAAGTTCATTATTCTATCTTCACTTAACCTATTCACCTCTCTCTAGATTATATTATTAGACCCAACAGGCACAAGTGCATCATATGTAGATTCATGTAATAGTTAGATACTTTGGTCGTTGCTTATTTAGTTTTTCTTTGAATTTGTACATGTTTGATACAACCAAGGATTTTTTTTAATATATTCATGAATTGACTATTTCGATTGGGATTTGATTTACAGGGGAGTTGTACTTCATTCCTTATTTTTGTCTTCCGCTGCCACTACCAAAGACATTCTGTTTTGCAAAAAAAATAAAAAGCCTCCTTTTTGCTAAAGAATAAATTGTCTTTATTAAATAATCACATTGTATTTTGAGCACATCACGTTACTACAGCTGTGTTATGAGAGGCTTAGTAAAACATTATACGGAGATAGGTTAAAATGAGTTAAATGAATTTATTTGGATCAGACCATTTTCAACGGGACTTAAACCTGACCCACCTATTCAATGGGTCTATTTAAGACCACCCTTCTATATAGATCAAGCCACATCACAAACTTAGCTGAAAAAAGCATTGGCAACAACCCTGCTTCATTTCGCTCCCATCTCCAAGATACAATTGCAACTACATTATGGGAAGCCTTCCTCACGATTGCCAGCACCTGCTTGTTGGCAATGACATTGCGATGAACCCTCTCGATCCTGGAGAGTTCAGGCGTCAAGGACACATGGTCATTGACTTCCTGGCCAAGTACTACGAGAACATTGAAAAATATCCAGTTCTTAGCCAAGTCGAGCCTGGGTATCTTTCCAAACGCCTCCCGAGTTCTGCCCCGCAGGATGAAGAGCCCATGGAGGCCATACTTGACGATGTGCGCCAGCACATAGTCCCGGGCTTGACTCATTGGCAGAGCCCCAATTTCTTCGCCTACTTCCAGACCAACACTAGCACTGCAGCAATCCTCGGTGAGATGCTTTGCGCGGGGTTCAACGTGGCGGGATTTAACTGGGTCTCATCCCCCGCTGCAACTGAGCTTGAGAGCCTAGTCATGGACTGGCTCGGGAAAATGCTGGAGTTGCCAACGCCATTCCTCTTTTCGGGGAATGGCGGGGGAGTCATTGAAGGGAATACCACCGAAGCCATCATTTGCACTCTCACTGCTGCGAGAGATAGGGTCCTGAGGAGGTTGGGACATAATTCCATTGCGAAGCTCGTTGTGTACGGGTCAGACCAAACGCATTGCTCATTCCAGAAAGCTGCCCGGGTGGCAGGAATAGACCCGCAGAACTTCCGGGCCTTAAAGACGACAAGGTCAACCTTGTTCGGTTTGTCCCCAGACACGCTAAGGAAGGCAATCCGTTTGGACATTGATGCGGGGCTAATTCCATTGTACTTATGCACCACCGTCGGGACAACTTCATCCGCAGCAGTTGACCCGCTGGCGCCTCTATGCGAAGTCGCGAACGAGTTCGGCATGTGGGTCCATGTAGATGCAGCGTATGCAGGAGCCTCGTGTATATGCCCGGAGTACAGGAAATTCATCAATGGGGTGGAGTTTGCAGATTCATTCAGCTTCAATGCACACAAATGGTTCCTGACCCCTCTCGATTGCTGCTGCCTCTGGGTAAAAGACCCAAATGCCCTCGTGAAGTCCTTATCAACAGCCCCTGAGTACCTCAAGAATGAGCCAACTGAGTCAAAGCAAGTTGTTGACTACGCAGACCGGCAGCTTTCTCTCAGCAGGAGATTCAGGGCATTGAAGCTGTGGCTTGTACTCAGGAGTTATGGCGTGCAGAACCTGAGGAGTCATATAAGGTACCATTGCCGATTGGCGAAGCTCTTCGAGGAGCTCGTGGAGGAAGATTGCCGTTTTGAAGTTGTTTTCCCAAGATACTTTGCGTTGGTTTGTTTCAGGATTTGTCCTTCGGTGGTCGCCGGAATGTCCAATGGCCATATCGTTGAAAACGGACATGGCGAAGCATGGAAATTAAACAAGGTGAACAGATTCAATGCACAATTGCTTCGCAATATTAATGCTTCCGGTCAGGTCTTCATGAGTCATACAATGGTCGAAGGAGTTTATGTGATACGGTTCGCTGTCGGGGCGACGCTGGTGAGTGAGAGGCACGTGATCATGGCTTGGAAGGTGGTGCAAGAACATGCAAATTCTCTATTAAGCATGCCGGCCAGTGAGTAACATTCCACGTCACTGGCCCACTGCAACGCCCACGTTGCGCCGCGTGGGCTGCATATTCCTCTTAGGCAACACTTTTTCCAAGGATTGCTGGTGCGGCGGTTGCCTAAAGGCACCTGAGTTAGCGTTGGCTCAATAAATTTTAAGAAACTAAATGTTCGTGTTATCTTAGGTCGTTTTTCAAGTATATTCTCCCGACATTTGTCTGTGTGTTGTGATGTAATTCCTTTGCGCTATATATTTCAGCATTGTTATGTCACGTGTTCACATGACCTGTAGGCTATTGCAAGAACTTATCATACGGTTAATAAACAAATGTCACGTGTCGAAAGATGGGATCTCTTTTGATTAGTCCAAAGTGGAGGCAATAAAGCTAGGGCTTAAGCCTAAATCAATTTTGGATGTACGAAATTTCCATGGACTCGCACCTTTTAATCAATGGTTTGTGGAGTATTGCAATACTCTCGTGGATCCTATTATAGAATGCATGAAGATGAGAAATTTCATATAGATTAAGGCAACCCACAATGCCTTTGAAATCATAAAATAAAAGCTTTGTGAGTCTCGTATCATTTCCCTTGCTAATTTTGATGAAGTGTTTGGGTTGAATGCAATGCAAGTGGAGTTGGCATCAAAATTATTCTTACCTAAGCCCAAAAGCCTCTAGCATATTCCAGTGAGAAGTTCATAAAGTCACAGAAAAACTATTCCACTTATGACAAAGAGTTTGATGCTACTGTGAGAGCTCTTGATCACTAGAGACATATTTGCAACCCAAATAGTTTATTCTCCGTTCTAATCACGAGGATTTGAAGTATAAAAGCTATAGGCACAAACTTAACTGGAGACATGCCAAATGGGTAGACTTCCTTTTGTCCTTTTCCTTTGTCTTAAACTATAAACCTAACAAAGTTAATGTCGTAGCATATTCCTTATTGAGAAGATACTAGATTATTTCTGTTTTGTGATCTAGAGTTCTTGGTTGCCAATCAATGAAAAACTCTATGTTGATGATCCCAATTTGTCCATCATCGACAACTGTAAAAATGGACTTCAAGATAATTAAGGAAAACCAATTACCAGTGCCAAAGAGTTTCCTCAAAGACATATTGATTCAAGAAGCACACGGCCAATGATTAGTAGTAGGCCACTTCAGAATTGACAAAACTCTTGAAATCTTTCAAGAGCACTTAAATTGGCAAAGAGTCATTTACATCAAGGGCTTCACACTCCTCTTTCCAACATAGCCTTGGGAAGACATAAGCATGAATTTTATTGTGGCACTCCCTAGAACTCAATGGGGCAAAAATGCCGTCATGGTGGTTGTTGATTGATTTTCATAAATTGCACATCTCCTATCAGGTCACAAGACAAATGATGCTTCTCATGTGGCTGAGTTGTACTTCAAAGAGATTATTATCTGCATGGATTTCCAAGACCATTCTATCTAATTGTGCTTCAAAGTTTTTAAGTTACTTTGAAAGACCCTATGGAGGAAGCTTAACACTAGTCTCCTATTTAGTACAACTTGCCATCACAAATCAATGATCAATTTGAGAAAACAAATCGTACTATCACTACTTTTCTTCGAAGCATGATGTGTAAGGCTTTGAAGGGTTGGGATTTAAAGCTTGCGTATGCTAAATTTGCTTATAATCAATTGTCAAGTTAATTATTGGTCGATCGCCTTTTGAAGTTATGCATGGATTTGATCCTCTTAGACCTATTGACATGATTCCCATCCCATTCAACCCGCAAGTGAACTAGGAAGCTAAAGAGGGAGTCAAAGTGATAAAAAAAACTTCATAAGAATATTAGATCAAAGATTGAAAAGGCAAATGAGTATTACAAACAGAAAGCTAACAAGCATTGGTAGAAGGCTTAGTTTCAATCAGGTGGTCTTGTGTGGATGCACTCAAGGAAGGAAAGGTTTCCATCTTGATGAAAGGACAAGCTCATGCCTCGAGCTAATGGCCAATTCACAATATTTGAAAGGATCGGCAACAATGCATACAAGGTTGATCTTCTAGGAGAATTTGGCATCTCAACAACTTTCAATGTGGAAGACATTTCTCCTTTTGTCAAATATGAAGCACTATCAAATTTGAGGCCATATCTCAATGAACTTGGGAAGAATGTGCGGCAGCATTGGGTCAGCTCTTAGGCTCACTCACCCGTTCCTTATTACTACAAGCAAAGACCGATTCTGCTCCACTTTGACTCGATGGGTTCAAGTTGAAGATGTCGATTCTATGAACTAGTTGGTGATTTCGTGGTTGTGAATCGGTGTTGATTTACAAGTTTGATGTCAACTATGATTACCTAGCAACTGGTGGTTGTTCTAACCGATTGCTATCACTATTTAATGATCTTTTGCAATGACTACTCAGCTTCTAAGACTGATACATGAATTTGCGATAGTTAAAGTTAAAGAATATGCATTTCAATGTATTTTCTAGTTTATTGGTCTTTATTGAATTTTCTAGTTCCTATGTCTTTAATATTTGGCTAGTTACTATCTCTTTAAATGTTTGGCTATTTCCTATGTTTTAGTTCCTCTATAAATAGAGGTGCAATTTCATTTATAAATACAAGACTTGTATATTTAAATTGTGTGAGATTTTCTTATGGGCGAGCGAATATATATATTTTTCTCCGCTTCTTTTTATCTTTGGAAGCTGAATTCTTCCTTAATAGGGAACCAGGAATTCTTTTTCTTGAGCTGATGGTTTAACTTATCGAGCATTGCTTAGGCTGTTATATAAATACAGGGCAACATTTTTTCCGCGTTAGGTAATACTCATTTTAATAAACAACACTCGTAACTAGTATGGCATGGTATCTTCAATTGCCTACGCATTTTCAATATAAAGACAATCTAATGATTCTGGCCAAAAGCTTCAAGGCAATACTCCATAAAACGGTGCCTAAACTGTAGAACTAAGCAAAAAAGGGGCCAAAAAAGAAAGACGCGAGGCACTTACCTTTCAAAAATAAAAGATTTGCATCTTTTTCGGACAATTCTATCCATATTTTTCTTCTCTTCTTTTATTACATGCGATAAAATAATAATGTTCGTGCTAAAAATCAATATAGACATTAAACAGCATTGCCATAAGTTCTTTGAAGAAACGATCTTTTTTTTTTACCTTAGAATTTTTGTCTTCGTGTGTAGTGATGTAATTTCGTGTGCCCTATTTGTTTTAAGCATTGTTGCGTAGCCCTTTTAGGTGCTTTAGAGGTTATCCCGAGAAGTTATGGCACGGTATATGAGATGTCCTTGGATATTAATTGATTGTTGATTGTTGATTGTTATTCGCTATTGAAGTATGTGATTAATTAATTGCTGATTGTTGCAATTTTTGTTTGTTTCCTTATTTGAAATATTATTGATGTATGTGAGGAAATTCACGATATATTATCATATTCACAATATTGAGTAGTCTTTTAAATTAGAGATTATTCATTGATTTCTTAACATGCCACAATCATCAATCTGATCTTACGCTTAAAATACGATTCATGATTGTATAGGAAAATCAATCCGATCTCATGTCCAAGATATAATTTGCAATTTCATGAAAAATCGGCCAATCCGATCTCATGTCCGAGATATGATTTATCAATTTATTTCAAAATTAAATCAACATGGATACTAACACAATTTGGTGCAATGCTTAATTTAGATGTGATTTCTTTCTATTTTTCATTGATTTGAATTAATTTTTTTTCTAAAAAAATTCCAAAATAATTAGTTAATAAACTAGAGTATATTCTTTTTAGATAATATTGCATATTTAGGGTAATATCTTATTCCGAATTTTTAAAATATAAATCCCAAAATATTGCTCTAGATTAAATTTAGTTCCATTTCCTTAATGAAGATTGCATGTTTAAATATAGATTATTTTTAATTTCGAATTTTATTAAAAATGCCATGCTCGTGTCATGTAGAATTAGGTTATCTTTTGCATGCCATCTTGTCATTGCATGTTTAGGATTATTTAAATGCGTGACATATTAGGATAATTGTATTTAATATTTTCCTGTTGTTAGATTAGGCCAAATAATTAATCACGTATGACATATAGTTTGCATATTTGGTTGCATGTTGTATGTCATTCTAGCTAGACACTTTTATATGTCATTGCACCAGTTGCACTTAGTCTTTTAGGCCTCATTAAATAAGGGAAAACCTTAAAAAATGTTTTAGTGATTGCATGTTAATGATTGTTGATGTGATTTTTAAGCTAATATTGTAGATGCTTGCATTGCTTCAAGGTAAGTATTCCTTCCCTATATCAGCAATTTATTTCCGACTTTGTTTTATTGAATGTTCAATAATGATTGCACACCCATATGATTGCTTCACATATTAAGAGTAATTTAAAATCAATGCAAGTTGTCTACAAAACATTTTTTGAAATAAAAGAGAAAATGTACCAAAAAGACATTAAAAAAATATAGCGTAATTAAATTCCTATTTCCACAGTCTCTCGTTTGTAAGAGTAAAGTAATCTTCTCAATACTTTACTTGGGTTTTTAATCGACTCACCAAAAATAGATTACTAGTAACTACTAATTGAAAAATCATTTGCACATTAAATAACTTGAAGCTAAGTCATAAATTGATATGGGTTTGGGAGAGCCTGATCTAAGTTTAGACTTAGTAATCTATTAGCCAAAATCCTATATGGTTCAACCCACTCTGAAATTAGGTTGCGACATATACATAGTAAGCAATCCTTCATGCGCAAATTGTACTTTAGAATATTACTAGAGTAGTTGGTAAAACCTAGATAACCTAAAAGGGAGCAACACATAGGCTCACTATCTGTCTAAGCCTTTGGTAACACATAGCCCTAGTAATGCAGGGGAAAGAGTTAGAAAAGTCTTAAACTTTTTGTATTGTATTAATTTAGTCCTAAAATCTTTAACTGGTGCCAATTTAATCCTAAGTTTTTTGATTTTGTGCCAATTTAGTCTTAAAACTTTTAAGTTAATGCTAGTTTAGTCGTTCCGACCAACTTTAGTTGGATTTTGTTGGCTAGGACTAGGGGTGTGCAACAAGAACCGCCCAACCCGAGAACTACCCAACTCGGATTGGACCGGACCGGATCAGTCGGTTTTGGGTGGTTCCTATAGCTGGCGGTCCAATTCCCGGTTCCCATTCTCGGAACCGGTGGTCGGTCGGTCCGGTTCCCGGTTCCAAGGTGGGAACCGGACCGATCAGACCGACCGGTAGTTTTTTAAAATATATATATTTTAAAAAATTCTTAAGAATCAAAAAAAATTATTCTTTTCAATTTCAAATTCCAAATACAACTCTCTCTCTCTGCAGTGCATGCCACGCCCTCTCAATTTCCATCTCAAATTCCCAACTTCCTATTCCTACAAGCCCTAAGTTTCCTAATCTCAACTTCGTTATCATAGGAAACTTTTGTGTGGCCTATCAATACATCTTTTGTTAGATTTTTCCCTTTGAAAGTTTATATCTTGTAAAAGATTTGGCGATTGCAAAGTTACTGGTCCTAGCGGATCGGACCGGACCAGACTGGATCGGTCGGTCGGTCCGGTTCCTAGTTCCAGGATTGGCTGGTCTGGTCCATGGTCCCAAAATTTGGGAATCGGTCCTTCCAGTCCGGTTCTCGATTCCACCTTGGAGCTAGACTAGACCGGGAACCGATCACCCCTAGCTAGGACGCTGGTTGGTTGACATGACATGGCTATTGCTGACGCCCAATGACTAGTTGGAGGTTAGCGATAGCCATAGGAAGGAGGAGGAGAGGGGAAAAAAAAGGAAAAACAAAAGAAAAGACAAAAAGGAAAAAGAAAATAAAAGAAATAATTAATTAAGAAAAATATTAAAATATTATTAAAAGTTATCCATGCACTTTCGATACCTAAGCCCATTTTTGTTTGTTTACTAGGTGGATCATGCCATCTTGTTAAATTATAAATGCTAAGGTTATTTCCACTATGTGTTCATGCACTATAATTTGATTGGGATTGATCCTAAAATGTGATATGCTCGTACATATAAGCTAAAGAAATAAAAAGCATTGAATGAAGCTTAAAGAAATCTAAGCTAAATAAATAAAAGCATTGAATGAAACTTAAAGAAATCAACATGTCACGTAGAGAGAAAGTAATAAGTAACAATGAAAGGACAATGCGAAAAAGTAAACTTGATATTAGTCGGGTGAAAAATATTACATGGTCTTATTCCAAGCCCTAGGACATGATCTCTTATGACTTTTTTAACTTGATAAGAGTCGGGGCAAAAAAATATGGCATTGTTTTAAGCCTCAAGACCTGATCCCTTGAACCTTCAATACCTTTCTTTTTCATGAAAAGTCATTTTGGCAGACAGCCCGAATTAATTTTAACTTAGCCACTAATATCGGAGGAAATCAGCCGGTATTTTCAATTCTTCTCCAAACATTTAAAAAATATAAATAAATCCTTGACTTTCACTCTAGCCTCAAATCTATTCACACGTCCAAAGTCGCCCCTGCTTTGTTCATGATTATCAACATTAGGAGGCTCTTGTTGTATCATACAAAGGTGAGGGGCTTGATGATGATGCGAGTAATGATAATAAACCTCTAGCTTGCCTTGATGTTGATGATTTGAAGAAACTAGTGGTTATTTTTGGATATGTTGGCATATGGGGACTAGAGTGAAGGTTGGGGATTTTGTTTAGACATAAAAAAGTTCCGAGCAGGATTGGAATTGCACCTAAAGTTGAGGGTTTATTAGGGAATTAGATTAGGTTTAGGAAAATATGAAAAGTTCTAACTATTAAGATTTTTATTAATTTGACAATCTTGCTTCTATCTTAAATGGTTCCCTGTGTTTTTACTAAGGTTAAGGGGTTAAATGGCATCAAGGTAGGCCTACAATTAGCTTTTGAAGTCTTGATATGGATGTGAGAACATGTGATTTTCTATAGGTTTGAATAGAATTCTCACAAGATTCTAATATTAATTAATGAAATTGTTCGATTGACTCTTTTCTATAGATTCTATCTAGTGACCTCAAAATATGATAAGGAAAATATCATAAAAAACCCCAAACTATGCCACTTGGGATAAATTTAGTCTTAACTTTTTTTTTTGACACGAAATATCCCGAACTATGCTACTTGGGACAAATTTACCCTAAACCTTTTTGTGATATTAAAAGTCTCAAACTATGCCACTCGAGATAAATTTACCTTCAACTTTTTTTTGTGACACAAAAAACCTTAAATTATGTTATTTGTGGCACATTTACTCCAAACTCTTTGGCCAAGGGTGTAACATCCTGAATTTTGACCCATTTTGGAATAGATGAAATGGTTATTTTATCAATGCACTGTTAGTTACGTTTACTCTGAATTGATCCATCACGAGTTAACTAACTGTTCGGCAAGGCAATTAAGGATCGATACGCGTACGACTAGTGAATTTAATCAGGGATAGGCCGCTCGATCATAAGGATCAGAGAGGAATAATACTACACTGTTGCAGGCCAGTTAGCGAACGGAGATAAATCGATTCGGCAAAAATACGAGGTCGAATTGCGGGTGATTCCGCACGACTTCGATATTAATTGCGAATGACGTTAAACCGATTTCCTTTTTGGCCATGTACTCAGTGTGAGCAATTAACCTCTTGTGATTACATGACAACCGAGGATCGCCCTGATTTGAATGCACGATCGTGGATTAAAAAGCTATCAACCACGGGTCAAACGCGCGAGAGCCCCTAAACGCTGCCCGAAAGTTAGGTCGTACTAAAGTCGCGATTGATCGATATTAACCACGAATTTCAATCCGGTATCGGGTATCGAACTTTTAAGGATATCGAGACTAAAATATTGGACATTATCTCATTGATTCTCGGATTTATCATTAAGCCTGAATTATTGAAAAAAATTCAACGGGCTGAGTTTTGGAGCCAAATATTTAAAAATTTATGCTTCAGAGGTAAAAAGATCAAAATACCCCTTTTTAGGTGCTTGTTTAGATTTTCGTGTTGTTCTCTTTTCTTTGTCTTTTTCTTCTTTTTCCTCCCCCAACTTCCTCCGCATGTTTCCCTTTCTCTCTCCCCCTTTTCTTTCTCTTCCCCCTCACGTTTCTTCTCTTGGTCGACAGCCACTTGCCCATCCCATCTTTGACTTTGTCAACTTCCTTTTTCTCTCTCTACATCAATGTGTCTGACACCCATGTGGGACCCCCTCTCTCTCTTCGGGCAACTTCCCCTGCACGCCAGCCCCATTTCCTGCAACTTCTTCTTCTTCTCTGCTGGTCGACGCCGGCCTGCTGCTGTTGCCGCCATCACCGACCACCACCACAGCTCCGCCGTCCCGCCAGCTCGCCGTCGGTCGCCGGTGAGTCGCCGTTCGCCGGTCTTGTCGTCCGCCAGCCCCGCGAACCAGCTGCACCGCTCCTCCTCCTTTGTCCGACAGTGCTGCTGTCCTGCTCTAGTTCTGGTCACGCCACCGCCGCTGTCGCCGGCCGCCGCGCCCAGATGCCGGAGTCGTCGACGAGTTGCCCAAACCGTTGCTGCCCCCTATCCTTCTTCTTCCCCTTGGTTTTGACCGAACCAGATCCATGGACGCCGGAGCAGCGAGCTGCTGCCTCGCTGTCGCTCGGCCGCCGTCGTCCTCTGCCCTGGTCGCCACTGGCCGTCCACCCAGCACCGGAGCCACCCTTCGCCGGTTGCCACCCCCCGAACCAGCTGCTGCACGCCTCCCTTTTCTCCTTTCCAGGTTCTGCTTTCCCCTTCGCCGGAGCCGCCGCCTGCCTCGCTGGAGCTCATGGCCGCCGTCTGGAGTCGCCGGGCCGCCCACTAGCCAGTCCCGTGTCGCCGGTTCCCCCATTTCGCAGCCCTTTGTCACGTGGACAGCCGCCCTGGGCCGCCGAGACTCGGTCTCGGGCTGCCTCGTCTCGACGTGTCGAAAGTTTCCGAACGTTCCTCTCGTTGCCGTGGTCGCGCTCGTGTCGTTGGATTCGCTAAATGCGTGAGTTGATTTTCTAAACCTTGTTTAGGGTGCCCTTAGGGTGATTAGTTTAATATTAAGCTTGATTAGTGCTTTTGAATGATGGATGATTAGTGTTTTATTATTATTTGATTAAGCATGTTTAGTGTTAATCGTGGTTAGAATAAATTAATTGCAGTTAGAGTAACTATAGTTGGTTAATCGCGATTAGATTAGAGTAATCTTGATTGGATTAACTAATCGTAGTTGGGCTAATTAATCATTGTTGGGTTAGATCGGTAATCATGATTAGTATTAATAAATATTATTATTATTTTTGGGACAAAATAATAATAATTTATTAAATTCGGAATTATTATTTATTATTTTCGGAATTAATTAATTTATTATTAATTTCGAAATTGGTGGTTATTATTTTTGGGTAATAATTAATTAATTGTTTTTGGAGAATAATTAATTAATTAGCTGTGGATGATTAATAATTCTTGGATGTTGAATATTGATTGTTGGATAATATTATTCTTGGGTGTTGAATATTTATTGTTGAATAATTATTAATTGAATATTTTTGGAGTAAAGTATTATTTTTGGGAAGTACATTATTTATTAATTATTCTAGTATCGATTAATTTCGATGGATTATTGTTTGTACTTTCCTTACATGGATTATATATCGGTGGATTACTAGTTGTACTTTCCTCACGTGAATTATATGTTGAATACATGTATATATGCTGCATTTGATGATATTGTTTAATATATACTCGGTGGAGTAAATTCACGGATTACGATTGTGAATCAGGGTTGAGTATATTCAGCATATTCGTGTGACTACGTGTGAAAGGCATTTGTATTCGTGTGACCACGTGTGAAATATTATCGCATTACATATAGAGTTTGCGATGAATTAATGTGTACAAGCACGAATCATGTCTGCATTGGTTGCATTACAAGATAATGAAATGAGCATGATTAATTGGTGTGCTTGCATGGTCACGTAAGAGCCCGTCACCCAGTGGAGGATCTGTGGTTGACAAAGTCCGTATTATCGGAATGCCCGGGCGAGGACCGGATGCGGGTCGCGGTAGAGGCCGGATCAATGCTCCTTCGGGAATGCCGTCTGGGGGCCAGACATAGCCGTGCCCAATGTAGTGGGATGATGCCCGGTTATGTCGGTTGACTACCAATTTGTGTGTTGAAAGGAAATTCCCCCAAAGGTGTTAATAAATGGAAAACGAGAAAGTACATGGTACATGAGACGATTTGAAAGGTGTTCTGATTGTTTATTATAATTGCTACATTGAGGTGAGCATATGATAAATTGTATCATGCAGGTTGCGTGTGGCAAAAGCGAGGTAAGGATGCCTGTGATTGCGATTATTAACTGTTAATAATTGCATATGAGCCTTGGTCTAATCGTGCGTCTATTAATAGTCGATTGGGTATTACTCTATTGTTGAATTATTGGCGATAGAGACATTACACGTCAAGACGCACTCGAGGCGAGTAGGTTTCCTAACCGAGGCTTAGGATTTTGACTTGCTGAGATTTATCTCACTGGTTATTGAATAACCACTTTCAGGTCCATAGGATGGAGGATCGACGCGTGTTACGGCTCATGGCCTTTTTCGAAGGGAGTAGATTAATCTCGGCTTGTTGGTTTCATTGGTTCGATAGGAAGATGCTCATGGTAAGGGCTTGTGCTTGTAAACTTCCTAGGGTTAATCAGTAGATAAATAAAGCAGTACTTTGGAATGCGTTATTGTTGGGTTTTTCTGCTATCCCTGCTTTTATAGTTGACCGGAGATTGTGATTCGCTTCCGCATGCGTTTAATTAAAAGATAAAAATAACGGTTGGCGACAGATCCTGGAGAGTCGCAAATCAAATGACCGCAAGAGAACAGGGGTTGTCGCGAACTCGAGAGTTGGGTTGTGACAAATGGGCATTTTGATCTTTTTCCTTTTTCTGTTTTTTCTGTTTTTCCTTTTTTTTTTTTTTCGTGCTTCCTCTTTCCCTTTGTCGGCCATGGAAGAGGGAAGTCTACGAGGGCCTAGGTGAGGGTGACCCTTGCCCTTCCATATCTGGCAAGTGCTACCCTCGCCTGAATCGACGAAGGCAACCCTCACTTGAGTCAAGCAAGGGTTGCCCTAGTTGACATCGGATAAGGGTAGCCCTTGCTAGATTCAACTCAAGTCGACCTAGCTAGTGTTGGGCGAGGGAGCAAGGGTCGTCCTTGCTTGAGTCAAGCAAGGGCTACACTCATTTGATGCTAGTGAGGGCTGCCCTCACCTTGGCGAGCGAGGGTAGTCCTCGCCTAACTCCAATGCCGGCTTGGGCTGCCCTTGTCGGCTTCCCTCTGCAAGGGAAAAAAAAAAGAAAAGAAAAAAGGAAAAAGGAAAAAGATGAAGATACCCTTTAGCCAAAGAGTTTGAGGTAAATATATTTCAAATGGTATAATTTAGGGTTTTTTGCATCACAAAAAATTTTAGGGCAAATTTGTCCAAAGTGATATAGTTTGGAGTTTTTTATGTCACAAAAAAAATTTTTAGGTAAATTTGTCTCAAGTAGTATAGTTTGGGGTTTTTAGTGTTTCAAAAAAAGCTCAGGATAGATTTGTTCCAAGTGGCATGGTTTGAGATTTTTGGTGGTATTTCCTCTATATTTTATCTATGGAATTGTATAATTTATGTTTTATGATTTTTAACTTGATATGATTTTCTTGTTTTCATAAATTATCCTAATTCTTAAATTATGATTTTATCGGCAGTATCATCGGTTTTCTTTTATGGGCTTTACATTGTTTTCCCTACATCTTGGTGCTTAAAGTCCTGGATTCTTTCTATTTCTGGATCTGATCCACCAAGCATCCATATTGAACCTAAATAAGATCCTATTTTCCGCGTTGAGGCATACAAACATTGGCATAATTTGTAATGCTGTAAACTCAATAGTCTAAAATGGACTTCTTCCAATGAGAAGTTGTATGAAGCGTCGGTATGTGGACTCATGACATGCAGTAAAAAATAAGCATTCAAAAAGAGGCTATTTTATTGTTGTCAATGGATGGATCAACACTGCTGAACTCGTGGGATGTTTAGTGCCTTCTTTTTGGTCCTGTACAAGGTAGTTTTGGATTCACATTGTCGATTTTTGTGCAAATAATGGTTTTCTCTATGGAGAGGCTCACTTGGTGGCGATGAGAGTAAAAATTGGAAACTTGTGTTGTTTTCACCATGTGGTTCTTGAGCTATTTTTATTCCAATGCTATCCTCCAATTTTTTAAAAAGAAGGGTTGATTTGTTTCTTGCGACATAGTTCTCGTCAGAGATTGGCAATATGGATGAACTCGAAACCTTGGTTTGATCGTATGTTTAATCATGAGGCCTTTATAAGTAGGAACACAATTTTTGATAAAGTGGTTGATGTTGCTTGAAAAATGTGCTGGAGGAAGTCAGGATCAAACCTTTGTACAATTTGGAAGGAACATAATGAACAAAAGGGTTTGTGGACCAAATGTGTACATGGCAATAGTCGAGGGAACAGATTCATATTTGAAAGTGAGATCAAGGTGATTTGAGAGTAAGTGGCATTGCCACTGCAGCGATTTTATCTGAAAAAGCTTGTAGGACCTCTTTTCATATGTTTCAGGTTTTTCTAGATGAAGCTTAGGAATCATTTTTTAATTAAGCCTTTCAAAATAATATTCCTATGCGATGATTCCAGTTCATTTTAGATCCGTTTAGATGTGGGTGTGTATCATTGGCTGCACTTTGTGTCTTGTGCCGACACAAATGGGTATTTTTTTTTTCTGCTAAAATTGTGTTGTCCTTCTAGTATATTGTAAACTATCGTTCATTGATTGCTGTACTTTCTGTTAATTAACAATTTATTTATCTTGTCACTCGGTTGCTCGAACTGGTTAAATATTGATGGAAGGGAAATTACGGTATGGAAATGGCCGAGGGATACAATTTTAATCTTGGGTGGAAAGCGCAACATTGGAGAGGGGCGAAAAGCATTATTTATATATGATCGTAAGGCTAGAAAAATAGAATTATAAGCATACCTTCCATCTAGTAGTTAATTGGTCATTTTGCTAGTTAGCTCACTGTTTGTTTGAGATTTTTCCTAATAATTTATCAAGTTGGACCTTTTTTGGTAATTCCAAATAGAATTTCTTGCACGGCCCTTGCTTACTTTCTATGGTGGTGTTAATTAATGGATGGATATTTATCTAATTGGTATGGTTTATAAGAGAATAGTAATAGTGGAAAGTTGGGAACTGATAAAAACTGCATGGTTATCATATTGTTTATATAACATTTTTCTTATGTATACTGGGAGTTTATGGATATGCGAGGTGTGAAAAATGGATGCAGGATGGTATCGTTGATGCGAAAGAGTCCAAGACAACATCATGGTTTAAGCGATTTATAGGATGTGAGCAGAAACCGAAGTGACATGGCCCTTTTCTTTTGTGTTGGGTGGGCTCTTTATTCTCAATCTTCGTGCAGGTGTTGATGGTTACCATGTTAATATTGGGGGTCGACATATTTCTTCATTTCCTTATCGGACGGTATGTTGTTTGATTGAGAGAGATTATCTCATGAGCTTTATTTCTTGGGGCAACTCTTCCAGTTTCTTTAAAAATATTTTCCTTCAGATGGATATCATCTGCTTTTGCTTTAACATCCAATGACATAGCAATTCTTCCTGGGGCTTTTGCTATAAACTGGTGAATCTCTCTTCATCTGGGATATTGTTATTCGATTTGGATGATTCCTATTTATTAGGGTAAAATGATGCTAGATCATTTACTTATCTTGAGTTGAACATATGGTATCTTTAAAGCCTTTCTTTCTCCCTTTTATCTGTAGGGATTTACACTTGAAGATGCAACTGGATTAGCAATAAAAGGAAATGTTGATGCTCATCAAGTTTATGCTACCTCTCTCCCAACTTCCCACCTGAGTATTTCTCCTCAGAGAGTTATGGAAATGTCTGAGAAATGAAAAAGCTCTTCCTCTTCCTAAAAGACCAGTTAGGCTTTTTGTTTGGGTTCTTTCTGCAACCAACCACTTCGCAGAGCGCATGGCAATCAGAAAGACCTGGATGCAATCGGCAGCAATAAAGTCTTCAGATGTAGTAGCTCGTTTTTTTGTTGCACTGGTAAGGATGCTGGCATGCTGACTATAACTATTGTTTATCAAGCGTCAGATTTTAAGTTGAGTGTGTCTAAGAGAGAATCGGATGTGCTCTCAAAATTTAATATTCTATTGGATGGGTTGTTTGTGTGACGTGGTTTCTTGCGAATTTGAGTTTTTGTAGTTGTTATTGTTTGTTAGTAATCAAAGTTGTCAACTTTACTGAAGGAGTCATTCGAAGATCATTTCTTAAAGTAGGAATAATATGTGGCCAGAGATTGAAAGCTACACTAACACTATGGGAACTTAGAAAAATGACTTTGGCATCTGCTGTGCTGTCTTTTCTCTTGGTAATGACTCAGACCCTCTTGGTAGAATGTCTTGGACAAAATGGGTAGAGTACACCGACAAGATCCTAAATAAGCCTTTACGTTCAAATAAGTTGGGTTTGACGATTTGGTTCAGTTTTATGACCCTTTAGGCGTGAAAGCAATCCATACATAGATTCTGAATGGCCTAAGTTGCTTGTATCAGCAGCAATCCACATGACAACAAGTTCGTGTTTCCACTATATCACAGAATGAATATTGATTGATCTCGGTCTATTTAGATGTTAAATGGGCATTTGCTATATGCTTTTGGTCCAATAAGTTAAGGGAGTCAAAGTCAGTATTTCATCAAGTGCAGGAGGGACGTCACAGTCTGTCATAATTTAAAATGGATGGGTTGGCACTAAAATGTATTAAATTTATTTAATAGTAGTAAAAACTAAAATGAAACTGGAAACAAGAAAGAATATCTTTCGTTTTGAGATAACTATTTACAATTTTTTAAGTAGTTATCATGTCATCATTTGATGAAATCTGTTGCTGACAATGTTCACTGTGGAAAACCTCATGTGAAACTTATTTCCAGGTGAGAAACTAATGCAATTGTGGCTTTTGAGATGGATGGAATCATTCACTAGAAAAAAGAGATGGAAGGAATCAGACAGCCTAAGTTGAAAGATTCACTGATTAGTAAGGGTATGAGTGTTGACTTGAGTGTGATCGCATTGTGTTGTAAGTAGTTGGTCATCAACTAATAATTGACCCAGATCTATTGGAAAATTGAAGTTCAAGAGTTCTTCAATCTCCAAACAAATGCCCTTTCGAATGTGAAGTATTATGACAGATGTCCGTACTTGGGCAAACAATTTTAACATTGAATTACGTATGTAAAACAGTACAGATTTATGTAAACTTGTAAAATATATTATCCTCTTTTCTGCTCCTATTTTAAGAATCTTTGCACAATTGCCAACTTGCAGTCTGATTTCTATATATTGTTTTTAGAATCCAAGGAAGCAAGTGAATGCAATGCTGAAAAAGGAGGCTGCCTACTTTGGTGATATAGTTATTTTGCCATTTATGGATCGTTATGAGCTTGTGTCCTGAAAACTATTGCGATATGGGAGTTTGGGGTAAGATTTTGTTTAGCTACTGTAAATCTACATGAAATCGTCTACCCAATTTGAACATGGTGCGGTAGAACTCTACTTTTAACTAGCTCATCATCCTGAATGGAGAATCAGAGTGGGACAGCAGCATTTACAATGAAATGTGATGATGAGACATTCGAGAGGGTGGATGCCGTCTTAAATGAAATTGACGGCATCTCTTACAAAAAGCCTCTTTATACGGGCAATCTCAATCTCTTGCACCGTCCACTCAGAAACGGGAAGTGGGCGGTTACTTGTGAGGTAGGAGGCTCCTGTGTTTATACTAATTATTGAATGCAATAACAGTTTGTTGTTTGTTTGCTATTTGGAATTAGATGATTATTGCTGGATTGCTAGACATTTTCTGTTAGCAAAGGTACTTAGTAGCTTGATAGTCAGTCATTGGATCTTTCCTGTTCTCATATGACATAACCAACAAAGTTCACTAGATGTTATCGCCTTGAAGCTTGAATAGAAGATATTTGACACATGCATGCACATATAATTTCTACATATCCTGTTGATGATTAAATTTCGTTTCATTATAATGGTCCTTTTGCTATGCATCTTGCTGAGCAATTTGAAGAGTACATTGAATGCATAGTAGATTGTCTGCATTCTTTGCATGACATGTTCTATCAAAGTATGATTGTTGTCCAACATGACAAGAATGGTCAGAAGAAAAGTACCCTCCATATGCCAACGGACCTGGATATGTCATTGCGAGCGATATTGCTAAGTTTATTGTTTCTCAACTGTCGCGACCTCCCTTTCGTGTTTGGGGAAGGCTAATGGCTCTGCTGAACGCCTTTCATCAGGGCTTTAGCCAGGGCTCTCCCAAACCCATCAATTCACGACTTAAGGATCGAGTTTTTAACATGCAATTCAATTTCATTTAAAAAGAAGTCGCCACTAATCAGTTTAGGGTAGGTCGATTAGAAACCTAAGTAAAATATCGGAAGAAATATTTTACTCCTGCGCAACCAGAGAAACCAGGATCGGGAACTTGATTATACTAGTTAATCACTAATGCCATTCCGGTACCTAATCTTGTTTAAACCCTCGGGTTTGATATTTTTGCATTTTTTCGAGGATTTTTCCATGCATTTGTTGAAACAAACATTTTTTTGGAAAATATAAGATATTTTTTGATTTTATGATTTTCTAAAAATAGAGAATATTTTGGGGTTTTTCTGATTTTTGGAAAATAAAACATATTTTTCGAATTTTCTGATTTTTATAAAATATTTCTGGAATTTTCTGATTTTTTGAAAAATATAAAATATTTCTGGATTTTCTGGTTTTTTTCTAGAAAATGTGAAATATAAAATACTTTATGGATTTTCTGATATTTTTTGGAAATTATAAACTATTTTTCGGATTTTCGGATTTTTCTGGAAAATAAAATATTTTTTTTTTTTTTATTTTCGAAAATATTATTATTATAAAAATATAAACAAACCGAACCCGGGTCGGGTCTTCTGGATCCGGCCCGATTGAACTCAGCCCACCCGCATGGCCCAGGCCTTCGGCTAGGGCCCAGTTCGTCAGGCCCAAAGGATACCTGCAAATTAAATAGAAATTAGTCAAGCCCAAGCCCAAAAAAATTCTGGCCCAAGACAGAAAAGGCCCAAAGCCTGACTTATTTCAGCCCAAAAAACCCAACCCTAGCGGGTCGACCGGGTCTTCGTGCCCGACCCGGTCATGACCCGACCCGCATTCCCCCACTTCTCTGTCGCAACCTCTCCGCGGCGTTGAGGCGGCCGAGCGAGTCACGGCCTGGCCGCGGCGAGCGATGCCGGTCGTCGCCGGACCAGCTGGCGCGTCGACGAGGTGGCAAGAAGAAGCAGGGGCGACGGTGATCGTGAGGCTAGGCCGAAACCAGTGGGTGGTTGGGTCGTGGAGATGATGAAGACAGACGGCTCGGTCGTCATTGGCTCCGGCAGTGGGTTGCGAACAGCGGCGAATTGGGCTTTGCGGTGGTGGCACGAGCGGTGGATCGACGAAGAGCAGCAACTTGGGCATGCGGTGGCGATGCGAGCGATGGATCTGCAGAAGAGACGACGGCGGGTTGAACGGCTTAGGGTTTTGATGAGCACGAACCGTCGTTGGTGGCTGACCGGTGGAAGTAGGCGGCTTCCGACGCGGCGACACGGCGACGAGGCTTGGTCTCGCGTCTCTTTCTCCGATCTCAATCGCAGCCACAAACTCAGATCTCTCTCGCCGCAGCTCTCTCCGCCCTCGCAGCTCTCTCTCTCTCTCAGTTTCTTTCTCTTGCCTATCCCAGATCTGTTTCCTCTCTCTCTCAGATCTCACTTTCTTCTCCGCCTCTCTGCAGATCTCTCTCTCACTCGACCTCGCCTCCTATTTTTCAGATCTGCTATTTTTCTCTCTGTTTCAGATCTCACTTTCTTCTCCGGATTCTTGTAATTAGGCTTACAGCTGGTTAGTTGTGCTATATCATGAAATAGGTCAGGCTGGCAATCCCAGCAGAGAATGAGAGAGAAATTTTGATTGGTATTTATTGTACCATTGCACTAGCTGTTTAATCGAGCTGAGTAATCTTGGTTAGGTCATCTTGAATGGAATCCGTTTTGCACTACTGGGTAAATGTCTTCATGGAATAGGATGAAATGGAAAAGATGGGTTCAGTCTTTGCCTCAAGTCTTGATCTTGGTTCTGTTTGACATCATAATCCAGGCTGAAATTTCCCGAACCAGACCAAATACCATCGCCTCTCTTTTTTCAATTTTGATGATCAAATTGTTACTCATCCAAAAAATCCAGCGAGTTCGATGGATGAAATCTGCGCCTTTTCAAATCGGGCATCCTATCAACTTGATATGGAATTCGCATCAAATCTGTCGTCTGCATCAATCATATGGAATTCGCATAACGATGGCAAATCCATGTGAATCGCGTTCCAGACATGTCCTGGGCCACTCCACTGGCGGTCATCAGAACCACCTCTCTCATTTACCCAGACCGCTCAATTAGTTTTTTCTTATGTGCCAGCTTTAATTGGACGGTACAACACGCCCGCCTCTGTGGAGGTCATGTTTTGGTCATTGCCTTTCCACGGATCACATCAGTCTGTCGGGGTCGCACGTGCATATAAATATCATGATTATATTGAATATGAATAAATATTTAAACGTAAAATACAGAAATATTTTTATTTTATTAAAAAAAGAAAAATATGCAACTTTAAATAAAGGTGCGAAAGCATATAGATATCAAAATAAGGAATGCAGATAGGTTGAGCACCCTCGCTAAGGGACTACCGTTGGTGGCCCTCGAAGATAGAAACATTCCTGAAAGAAGAAAGGCTTGTAAAGTCGATCTCAATTTTGTTTCTTTATAAGCCCATGACCATCTAATAAGCTCGAGTTGAGATCTCTAGCTCCTTTCTCTCATTTCTCCATATCACTCAACTAGCTTTGTCTTCTGTGCTAGCTTTAATTGCATGGTACAACTTTTGTGGAGGTCATGTTTTGGCCATTTCCTTTTCATGGATCTCATCAATCCATTGAGTCTTTCGTATGCTGAACATAACTACAAATATCATTATTGTTTGAAAACGTGTGTGCTTTGTCGCTGGTAGGCCCTTGGCCCCGATGTTGCCGACATAGGTGTGGAATGGGTATTGGCACAATTGGGTTAAACTTTTCAATGCTATATTTGTCAACAATCAGGAAGAAATTGCTGAAGAACTCTAGCCAGAAATAGTGCCAAATGAGAGAGAGCATATGAAGTTCTTTAAAATTTTATATTTAAGCCATTTTGTATGTGTTTGATTGTCTCAATTTGTTTTGTTATATGTGGTTTTGCTTTGTGAAAAGAATAAAATCAATGCTATGTTAGTTGTGGTGAAGATATTGACTGATGGTGTTGGGGGGTGAGTGATATGATGGGGTATACGATTCATTAATGATATATCACTATCATCACTAAGGCCTAAAAAACGTACCACCAACCAGAGATGAAGTAGTAAAGTTTCACAGATCACATCAATCCATCAAGTCTTTCGTATGTTGAACGTGCCTATAAATATCATTATCGTATGAAAACATGTGTGCTTTGTTGTTGGCGGGTCCTTGGCCCGATGTTGCCGACACAGGTGTGGAATGGGCATTGGCACAGTTGGGTTAAATTTTTCGATGCAATATTTGTCAACAATTAAGAAGAAACTATTGAAGAACTCTAGCTAGAAAGTGCCAATGAGAGAGAGCATATGAAGTTCATTAAAATTTCGTATGTGTTTGATTGTCTTAGTTCATTTCGTTGTATGTGATTTTGCTTTGTGAAAAGAAGAAAATCAATGCTGTGTTAGCTATGGTGGAGATGTTGACTGATGGTGTGTGTGGGGGGGTCGGTGATATGATATCATGGGGTGTAAGATACATGATTGATATGTTACTATCATTGCTAAGGCCTAAAAAACGTGCCGACTAGAGGTGAAGCACTAAAAATTTGTGACAATGCATTAATGGCTAGTTTCTAGATCCAATAGATCGATTTGTTTCCCGAGTGGGTCCAAGACTACGTGGGCCGATTTCTAACTCCACAAACTGGGAATGGACCACCTAAGAAACTATTTGCTTTTTTTGGGGGCAATAAACCATTTTATATTGATGATGTTGTGGAGGTAACTCCTAGAGTTTCGAACTCGACTAGTTTACGAGATGCTATGGATCCCATAATGGCGTGCCTTTTTTTTTTTTTCAATCGATAATGAAAGCAACAATAGGCATAGTTAAAATTGATTTCTAGTCCTATAGCGCTTGTTGGGAAAATCCTCTACGTTGTTTTGAAGATGACAAAAACAATAATAGGTTACTAATGTGTGTAGTGGTTGAGTTAAACTAGGTGACATACACATAAGCTGTAATGCAAATAGTGTTGAAATCAATATCAAGAGTGATCCTAATATATGTTACTATCATTGCTAAGGCCTAAAAAATGTGCCGACTAGAGGTGAAGCACTAAAAATTTGTGACAATGCATTAATGGCTAGTTTCTAGATCCAATAGATCGATTTGTTTCCCGAGTGGGTCCAAGACTACGTGGGCCGATTTCTAACTCCACAAACTGGGAATGGACCACCTAAGAAACTATTTGCTTTTTTTGGGGGCAATAAACCATTTTATATTGATGATGTTGTGGAGGTAACTCCTAGAGTTTCGAACTCGACTAGTTTACGAGATGTTATGGATCCCATAATGGCGTGCCTTTTTTTTTCAATCGATAATGAAAGCAACAATAGGCATAGTTAAATTTGATTTCTAGTCCTATAGCGCTTGTTGGGAAAATCCTCTACGTTGTTTTGAAGATGACAAAAACAATAATAGGTTACTAATGTGTGTAGTGGTTGAGTTAAACTAGGTGACATACACATAAGCTGTAATGCAAATAGTGTTGAAATCAATATCAAGAGTGATCCTAATATATGTTACTATCATTGCTAAGGCCTAAAAAACGTGCCGACTAGAGGTGAAGCACTAAAAATTTGTGACAATGCATTAATGGCTAGTTTCTAGATCCAATAGATCGATTTGTTTCCCGAGTGGGTCCAAGACTACGTGGGCCGATTTCTAACTCCACAAACTGGGAATGGACCACCTAAGAAACTATTTGCTTTTTTTGGGGGCAATAAACCATTTTATATTGATGATGTTGTGGAGGTAACTCCTAGAGTTTCGAACTCGACTAGTTTACGAGATGCTATGGATCCCATAATGGCGTGCCTTTTTTTTTCAATCGATAATGAAAGCAACAATAGGCATAGTTAAAATTGATTTCTAGTCCTATAGCGCTTGTTGGGAAAATCCTCTACGTTGTTTTGAAGATGACAAAAACAATAATAGGTTACTAATGTGTGTAGTGGTTGAGTTAAACTAGGTGACATACACATAAGCTGTAATGCAAATAGTGTTGAAATCAATATCAAGAGTGATCCTAATATATTGAATGCTTTGCCACGATCAAGAATGCTATGCCGATACAGATGGAGCATTGCTTATGCCTAAGGTAAACAAGGTGTCGGGTGTGGAGATATCTACAAACCGAAAGGATCTTTGCAAAGGTGAACAAGCTAGATAGACCTTGATCGAGGGTGTACAAGCCAAGAAGAATGAGGATGTTTGTGATGGTTTGGAAGGATCAAGATAACATAAATAGTTGGATTGATCTCGGTGATGGTGAATAGGCCTTGAACATTAATGTTTGTTGAAGTTTGAAAGGACTGCACTTGGGAAGGTGGATGACTTGGTAGAATCATGATCACCGATATGCTTGGAAGAACCAGAAGATAGAAGAGCAGATCACCATTGGGATAGTAGATTGTTGGTTAGAGTAGTTTTGTTCAGATGAGGTAGAAAAACAGTGTTAATGCCGATGGTCTAGTGAGATTAGTGAAGACATGGAATCGGCAGTAACGTTGGTATCCTTGAGGGTCTTTGGACGTTGACTCGATAAATTAGTGAAGATGAGGAATCAACAGGGATGCTAATGCCCTTGAAAGTCTTTGGAAATTGATGAAGCCAAGAGGATCATCGGAAGATTGATCGGAAGTCATTCCACATGAGTTCATCAGTGGACAAAATCAACAAACTACTAATAATCTGCACTTTTGATTATATGGGTAAGGAGCAATGCACATATCAAGTCCTAAAAGGTGATGGCTATCCATTGCATTGATTGGAACATTATTCAACACTATTATAGCCGTTACAAGTTCACATCAAGAGCACTAGAGATGTATTAGAGAATTTATAGCAACTCCAACAGAAGGCAGACACTGACAAGACCAATTCGACTAATCTGGGAAAACTGTTATTGTTAGATAAAATTGTTAAATAGCCAATTTGATGCTAGCAATGGTAATACCAATGGCTATTTCTTGGAGCTGAGTTGCAAATGGCCATTTAAGGATTGGAAGGCTATATATACTCAATCTAAGAGAAGTAGTGATGATGGTGAGTGAAACGAACAAACTAAGTCTTAGCTCTTGAGTCTTCTTCTTTGCTTTGCTTTTGTTAGAAGTTGTGATGTTAATGATGTCTCTACATGGTGCTACTGAGTTGCAATAGCAAAGAGCTAATTGTACAAGAGTGAGCGCAAGTGGTTATGCCCTAGTAGATTTCAGCCTGATTGTCCTTAATAGTATTGGGAGTGAATATAGGCTTGAAGATAAAGACAAACCATTGTAAAACTTAATGTGTTATCTTCTATCTCTTTTTGATCAGCACCACCCATTAGGTTTATCTTCTTTTCAGGACCGCTCTTGATTATATTATCTATTATTAGCAACACTTGTGATGGTTTGGTATTTCGCGAAAGTTCATTATTCTATCTTCACTTAACTTGTTCACCTCTCTCTAGATTATATTATTAGACCCAGTAAGCACAAGTGCATCATATGTAGATTCATGTAATAGTTAGATACTTTGGTTGTTGCTTAATTAATTTTTCTTTGAATTTGTACATGTTTGATACAACCAAGGATTTTTTTTTTTAAATATATTCATGAATTGACTGTTTTGATTGGGATCTGATTTACTAGGGAGTTGTACTTCATTCCTTATTTTTGTCTTCCGCTGCCATTACCAGAGACATTCCGTTTTACAAAAAACCTCCTTTTCGCTAAAGAATAAATTGCCTTTATTAAAAAATCATGTATTTTGAGTGTGTCATGTTACTATAGCTGTGTTGTGAGAGGCTTAGTAAATAATTATATGGAGATGGGTTAAAATGAGTTAAATGAATTTATTTGGATCAGGCCATTTTTGACGAGACTTAAACCTGACCCTCCTATTCGACGGGTCTTTTTAAGACCACCCTTCTATATAAATCAAGCCGCATCACAAACTTAGCTGAAAAAAGCATTGGCAACAACCCTGCTTCATTTCGCTCCCATCTCCAAGATACAATTGCAAGTACATTATGGGAAGCCTTCCACGCGATTGCCAACACCTGCTTGTTGGCAATGGCATTGCGATGAACCCTCTCGATCCTGGAGAGTTCAGGCGTCAAGGACACATGGTCATTGACTTCCTGGCCAAGTACTACGAGAACATTGAAAAATATCCAGTTCTTAGCCAAGTCGAGCCTGGGTATCTTTCCAAACGCCTCCCGAGTTCTGCCCCGCAGGATGAAGAGCCCATGGAGGCCATACTTGACGATGTGCGCCAGCACATAGTCCCGGGCTTGACTCATTGGCAGAGCCCCAATTTCTTCGCCTACTTCCAGACCAACACTAGCACTGCAGCAATCCTCGGTGAGATGCTTTGCGCGGGGTTCAACGTGGCGGGATTTAACTGGGTCTCATCCCCCGCTGCGACTGAGCTTGAGAGCCTAGTCATGGACTGGCTCGGGAAAATGCTGGAGTTGCCAACGCCATTCCTCTTTTCGGGGAATGGCGGGGGAGTCATTGAAGGGAATACCACCGAAGCCATCATTTGCACTCTCACTGCTGCGAGAGATAGGGTCCTGAGGAGGTTGGGACATAATTCCATTGCGAAGCTCGTTGTGTACGGGTCAGACCAAACGCATTGCTCATTCCAGAAAGCTGCCCGGGTGGCAGGAATAGACCCGCAGAACTTCCGGGCCTTAAAGACGACAAGGTCAACCTTGTTCGGTTTGTCCCCAGACACGCTGAGGAAGGCAATCCGTTTGGACATTGATGCGGGGCTAATTCCATTGTACTTATGCACCACCGTCGGGACAACTTCATCCGCAGCAGTTGACCCGCTGGCGCCTCTATGCGAAGTTGCGAACGAGTTCGGCATGTGGATCCATGTCGATGCAGCGTATGCAGGAGCCTCGTGTATATGCCCGGAGTACAGGAAATTCATCAACGGGGTGGAGTTTGCAGATTCATTCAGCTTCAATGCACACAAATGGTTCCTGACCCCTCTCGATTGCTGCTGCCTCTGGGTAAAAGACCCAAATGCTCTCGTGAAGTCCTTATCAACAGCCCCTGAGTACCTCAAGAATGAGGCAACTGAGTCAAAGCAAGTTGTTGACTACGCAGACTGGCAGCTTTCTCTCAGCAGGAGATTCAGGGCATTGAAGCTGTGGCTTGTAATCAGGAGCTATGGCGTGCAGAACCTGAGGAGTCATATAAGGAACCATTGCCGATTGGCGAAGCTCTTCGAGGAGCTCGTGGAGGAAGATTGCCGTTTTGAAGTTGTTTTCCCGAGATACTTTGCGTTGGTTTGTTTCAGGATGTGTCCTTCGGTGGTCGCCGGAATGTCCAATGGCCATATCGTTGAAAACGGACATGGCGAAGCATGGAAATTAAACAAGGTGAACAGATTCAATGCACAATTGCTTCGCAATATTAATGCTTCCGGTCAGGTCTTCATGAGTCATACAATGGTCGAAGGAGTTTATGTGATACGGTTCGCTGTCGGGGCGACGCTGGTGAGTGAGAGGCACGTGATCATGGCTTGGAAGGTGGTGCAAGAACATGCGAATTCTCTATTAAGCATGCCGGCCAGTGAGTAACATTCCACGTCACTGGCCCACTTCTGCAATGGCTACTCAGCTTCTAAGACTGATACATGAATTTGCGATAGTTAAAGTTAAAGAATATGCATTTTAATGTATTTTCTAGTTTATTGGTCTTTATTGAATTTCCTAGTTCCTATGTCTTTAATATTTGGCTAGTTACTATCTCTTTAAATGTTTGGCTATTTCCTATGTTTTAGTTCCTCTATAAATGGAGGTGCAATTTCATTTATAAATACAAGACTTGTATATTTAAATTATGTGAGATTTTCTTATGGGTGAGCGAATATTTTTTTTTCCGCTTCTTTTTATCTTTGGAAGCTGAATTCTTCCTTAATAGGGAACTGGGAATTCTTTATCTTTAGCTGATGGTTTAACTTATCAAGCATTGCTTAGGCTGTTATATAAATACGGAGCAACACTTTTTTCGTGTTAGGTAATACTCATTTTAATAAACAACACTCGTAACTAGTATGGCATGGTATCTTCAATTGCCTACGCATTAACAATATAAAGACAATCTAATGATTCTGGCCAAAAGCTTCAAGGCGATACTCCATAAAACGGTGCCTAAACTGTAGAACTAAGCAAAAAAGGGGCCAAAAAAGAAAGAAAGACGCGAGGCACTTTCCTTTAAAAAATTAAAGATTCGAATCTTTTTCGGACAATTTTATCCATATTTCTTTTCTCTTCTTTTATTACATGCGATAAAATAATAATGTTCGTGCCAAAAATCAATATAGACATTAAACAGCATTGCCATAAAATCTTTGAAGAAACGACCTTTTTTTTTTACGTTAGAATTTTTGTCTTCGTGTGTAGTGATGTAATTTTGTGCGCCCTATTTGTTTTAAGCATTGTTGTGTAGCGCTTTTAGGTGCTTCAGAGGTTATTGCGAGAAGTTATGGCACGGTATATAACTAATACTAATTAAATTCATCTGAAATTTTTATCATGTCAGGTATAGGCCATGTAGACTAAGCCCATTTGAAGGGATGGAGATTCACCCTTTAGAATCTTATTAATGGTCAATCATTCATAAAAACTTCTTCTCCATAATCAATAGCTATAATTAATTGAGACACCATGATGAACATTGTACAGGATAAATGGTTCACGTCTCATCTAAGCCATTGGTCACGTGAGCCCGACCGTGGGATCCATGAATTCGACGGTTTACATCGACTTGATTTACATGATTTAAGGATGGCAAGATGTTACTTCAGCTATTTCATAAAGTAGGGTGTCATCGTGAGCTGCGCTCATTGACCATGTCTTACACCGCTGGTCGGATCCTACACTCTCTCCCTCTGGCGAGAAGCAATGCCTACGTGCTTCTGCCGTACGTGAGCACTAAATACATGAATCGTTGGATTGTACAAATCGTTGCGATCACGACATTCACATGATTCGACCGCTCTGATTTGTTGGGCGCGTGTTCTTCGGATGTATGTATGATGAGCTTTCATCTCAGCTTGACGCTACCGAATGCATGTCTCATGACTTAGGCCGCGTTTGGCAATTTGTCAAGTTTTCTCTTTTTTTGTTTTTGTTTTCTAGAATAGACCTTTAGTATTTCTATTCCTGAGAATATAAAATTATTCTACGGAATAGATTTTGAATGAAAACAAAAAGTAAAAAAAAGTAACTCTTATTCCCGAAAATAATTTTTAAAATAAGTATTTCTTTATCATCGCTACTCATTGCTGTTACCGCCACTTGCCGCCATTGGAAGCCTGTCCACTAGTTGCCGTTGCCATTGGAAGAAAAAAAAAAGAATAGAATGTTTTTGAGTCGGTACTAAACGTATTCTTACTCTTTTCTAATTCCGAGAATATAATATTTATATAGTTACCAAACATGTTATTTTACTAAGAAATTATTTTAGGGAGTAGAAATAGAAAAATAACTATTTCTCAAAAAAGATTGTCCTGAAAAATAGAAATGTTACCAAATGCATCTTTAACTTCCTTGCTGTATGAGGAAAATGTTTTGAAGAAGTAGTATCGTTGGATACAATGTTATGAACGTGTCTACGATAAAATCGAGTTATCTCGATTTAATAAAAGGGGGCCTTTGCACGAAAGTAGCAACTAGATTAGCCTTGGAATTAGTAAAAATTCCATTGTTTTGCAACATGTGCTTTACCCATCTCGACTTAATCAAAGGAGGCTTCTCTCGTCGAAAGGAGTCATTCGTATGACTAGAGGTATGGATGTAAGAAAGCGACGACTCAACATGATCAGTTTTTGGGCGGGTAACTCGCATCATTTCATGTCAGTGTCAATTATAAGATCAACTTATATGTCGATCCATGTGAAGAAAAATTACCTATTCAAAATTCAAAATGGGGCTAATTGGCACCATATGTCTGGCCAAATTGCACAAAGGTCCTTCTTTATTGTTTGTGCAGCTTTGAATGAAAATCTTTTTGTTCTTGAGAATAATTTATGGTCAGAATTAGATTCTCTATTTCTATTTCCCTGAATGAGTTTTTGAGCAAGATTTAATAAACTAAATTTCTATTTCAAGAGTCTACTCATTTAATAACTACACAAAATTTTTGTTCCACAATCACAAATTCATTGATAAGCCTTATTAAATATCTCCGTCCTGGGTGGCAGCAGTGATGGGTGGCGAGCAGCAAGGGCACGTGATATATAGAGTTTTTATTTATGTTTTTGTTGTAGAATTAAAAAAGTAGAAAATTTCTACTTCTCATTTCTATTATAAATATATTTCTAAGCTAAAAATTGTCATGAAAATAGAAAAAAAGGAAATTGCTTTACCAAATGGATTTTTCAAATTGTTTCTCAAGTATAGAAAAATAGAAAAACAAAAAAAAAAGAATGGTTATCATTTGTGCCCTTAGCAAATCAGTATGTGGTTTGTCTTAACATTTTTTGGCCCTTGTTACAGCTACTACCTACTAGCTTCTATGGAATGATTGTACTAAAGGGTAGTATCGTATGATGCTCAATCGTCTTGTCATTTTGTTACTCATCTTTCATCTTTTTGTGTAAACCGATATTATGTAAATTATTAATTATATGTTGGAAATTTCCTATAATATGGACTTATATTAATTAATTAAATTTCTATTTTAAATGATCAGTTAATGGATAGTTCAATATATATTGAACTCTTTAGTGATCTTATTAAATTGGGTTTTGGCATCTTTTAATAATGAGCCTAGTTGAGCAACAAAGTATAAGCAATTATATTTAACTGAAGCCCGTAATAGGAGGGACCTAATTAGCACACTAGTAATTAGGGTTTGTTAGGTCCCCTCTCTAGCTTGTAAAATGATGGATTATACCTATAAGTTGCTTAATCCCATTAAAAGTTGCTATATTGAAATAAGTTATAAAGAAGAAGATTTGGCATTCCAATAAATCGCTGATTACTGTCGATCTGATATATTTTTCTTCAAGTGAAGTAATGTCTCAAATATGTATGTTTTTAATTCTACTGTATGTATAGGTTTTGATGTTTTACATTTATATATGAATTTAATTTATTTTTGATTAATTAGTTATTTATTTGAAGAATTTTCTACATGTGGTATTAGAGCAAGTCGTAAATGATTGTATAACCCAATTTTTTTTTAATTATAAATCTAGTTATGATGTTTACCGTGTTTGCTCTCTTTGGTTTTGAGCTTCTATTAGATTGTGATTTATAAATTCTTATGCAACTTCAGTCGATCAAAGTACTTTTTCAAAACTTCTCACCTTGTACACAATTCAGGGTCTCATAGAACGCGCACTCACAGAGGAAAACGCCAAAACATATTTTTGATTAAGAGAACCTCAAACTGTCAAAAATCCAAAATCTATTCCTTTATATATATATAAAAGGAAACCAAACCAAGGGAAGAATTGTTTTTCCTTTCGGTAAACATACTCCACCGGTCACCGAGAGATTCTTTCAACCAAGAAAAACGAAATTAGAAAAAAATAGGGAAAATTCGTGACAACCCAAGTCAAAGAAAGTAAAGAGATTCTTTGACATCAACAAAAGAAATAATTTTTTTTTCCTGTCTTTTCTTGATACAAGTGCGTGTAATTGAAAACATTCTAGATATATCATTCAATTATGAAACTTGAGGGCTTTTGTTCTATATGTCAAGATCTTTTCAATCATATATGATTTGCATAGTTTCATTGAATATTGAGTGCATTGGTTTGTTCATATCTCGTTGCTAATTTTTGTACTCTGCATCTTGCTTCAAGTTCCGATAGCGGGCATGTCTCAGAGGGTGGTGATTGTGATAAATTGTGTGATCAATGGTCAATAAGTGGTCAAATAATTCTCAGTGCAAGTGAGGAAGACAGGATGCAGGAACGCGGTCTTTATGAGTTCTCTTAGTCGGCAAACCATTGTGTGCTGAATCTTTGTTGGATAGTCTTAATTTCTACAAAGTTAACGTGCTTCACCGTGAAATAATGCTAGGTGGAAGACAAGATACTCTGGAGGACTTGCGGTGAATATGCGATGGTCTGAAATTGGTTGTTGGTCAGATTGTTATCAAATTCAGTTGTCTGGGTCAGTTATTAAGCTCTCTCTCAGATTTCTTTAGAAGGTTTATCTATGGCCCTTATGGATTGTCCTAGGAACATTTGTTATTGAGAAAAAAGCCACTATGTTGGTAGTTTGTGCTGATAGATTTAAGTAGGGGAAACCTACGGTGAATTTGCATTTGGACATGGGATGTGCTAACACAGTGGTAGCTATGTCTTACTAGTGGACAGCTATCCCTCTTTACGCTCACCACTTGGAAGTCCGTGAGGATAACGAGTTAGGGTTTGCGTGATTTAATGCCTACAATTTTACTATCTGAACTGCCGCGTGGATGGGTATGTGTCCTCGTGACCTAGGAAAGGTCGCGAATTTAAGCCGCTCGTGCTATATAGAGTAGGTTCACAGTTGATTCAATGCTTGGGGTTGATTTGGTGGACCTAAAAATGGGAACTCGGCAGGCTCGAGAAGATGGTTGTGGCGGGCTTTGGGGCTATGAGATTTGGAGCTGGGCAGGGAATCTTCCTTTTTGAATGTGCATTTATTCGATTGTTATTTTCTTGCCAAGGTGCTGGTTTGTTTTGGGGAGCATATCTTTTGAGTGGATTCTGTATTTTTTTTTTTTTTCCTTTTCTCAATAGGTAATGGCACTTTGTTGGAAATAGAACGTCATATTTTTTAGTATTGAAGATGTATGATGAGCAAAGAAAAGGGTATAGAGGTGCCATACAACGTAATGCACCTTAGGTTTAGTGTTCATACTCTTAAAAAGGTTCAAATTACTTTCAATTGAATGATGTATGTTAGAATTGTTATATGAGTATTGTAATACTCATTTGCCTTTTCAATCTTTGATCAAATATGAAGTTTTTTCATCACTTTGACTCCCTCTTTAGCTTCCTAGTTCACTTGCAAGTTGAATGGGATGGGAATCATGTCGATAGGTCTAAGAGGATCGAATCCATGCACAACTTCAAAAGGTGATTGACCAATAATTAACTTGACAATTGATTATAAGCAAATTTAGCAAACGCAAGCTTTAAATCCCAACCCTTCAAAGCCTTACACATCATGCTTCGAAGAAAAGTAGTGATAGTGCGATTTGTTTTCTCAATTTGACCATTGATTTGTGATGGCAAGTTGTACTGAATATGAGACTAGTGTTAAGCTTCCTCCATAGGGTCTTTCAAAGTAACTTAAAAAATTTTGGAGCACGATTTGATAGAATGGTCTTGGAAATCCATGCAGATGAATAATCTCTTTGAAGTACTACTCAACCACATGAGAAGCATCATCCGTCTTGTGATCTGGTAGGAGATGTACAATTTATGAAAATCAATCAACAACCACCATGACGGCATTTTTGCCCCTTTGAGCTCTAGGGAGTGCCACAATAAAATTCATGCTTATGTCTTCCCTAGGCTATGTTGGAAAGAGGAGTGCAAAGCCCTTGATGTAAATGACTCTTTGCCAACACCATACATTTGGAAATGTGGCATGTACATCTCCATATAGTTTTGGTCAATTTAGGTGCTCTTGAAAAATTTCAAGAGTTTTGTCAATTCTGAAGTGGCCTACTACCAATCATTGGCCGTGTGCCTCTTGAATCAATATGTCTTTGAGGAAACTCTTTGGCACTCATAATTGGTTTTCCTTAATTATCTTGAAGTCCATTTTTACAGTTGTCGATGATGGACAAATTGGGATCATCAACAGAGTTTTTCATTGATTGGCAACCAAGAACTCTAGATTCCAAAACAGAAAGAATCTAGTATCTTCTCAATAAGGAATATGCTACAACATTAGTTTTGTCAGGTTTATCGTTTAAGACAAAGGAAAAGCACTAAAGGAAGTCTACCCATTTGGCATGTCTCTAGTTAAGTTTGTGCCTACAGCTTTTATACTTCAAATCCTCATGATTAGAATGGAGAATAAACTGTTTGGGTTGCAAATAATGACTCTAGTAATCAAGAGCTCTCACAACAGCATAAAACTCTTTGTCATAAGTGGAATAGTTTTTCTATGACTTTATGAACTTCTCACTGGAATATGCTAGACGCTTTTGGGCTTAGGTAAGAATAATTTTAATGCCAACTTCACTTGCATTGCATTCAACCCAAACACTTCATCAAAATCAGCAAGGGAAATGATACGAGACTCACAAAGCTTTTATTTTATGATTTCGAAGGCATTGTGGGTTGCCTTAATCAATTTGAAGTTTCTCATCTTCATTCATTCTGTAATAGGATCCACGAGAGTATTGCAATACTCCACAAACCATTGATTAAAAGGTGCAAGTCCATGGAAATTTTGTACATCGGAAATTGATTTTGGCTTAAGCCCTGGCTTTATTGCCTCCACTTTGGACTGATCAATAGAGATCCCATCTTTTGACACTATGTCTCCCAAGATAAAAATGCTTGTCCAAAAGAATTGACACTTCTTCATCTTCGCATATAGTTCTACTTTCTTATGGCTTCAAAGATATGCCTCAAATGAGGTACATATTCCTCCTCATTCTTGCTATAACCAAGAATGTTGTTGAAGACCAATAAAGAAATGAAGAATCTCGTTCATGAGTCTCATGAACGCGCTGGGAGCATTTGATAGCCCGAATGACACAAGTAGCCACTCATAAACATACCATTCATTTTGAAGGCTATCTTCCATTTGTTACCTTCTTTCATGCAGATTTGATAATAGCCACTCCTCATATCAACCTTTGTAAACACCATTAATCCATGCAACTCATCAAGCTTAGGTATGTGGTATGTATACTCGATTGTGATGTTGTCAATGGCTCGACTATCGACACACATCTTTTATGTTCCATCCTTCTTTGGCATTGGTACAACTGGAATTGAATAAGGACTCATGCTTTCTCATTTATTTCCTCTTGCAATCAACTTATCAACTTGTTGTTGCAGCTCTTTAGTCTAGAGAAGCACTAGGGATCAAATCAATTTGATGCTCAATACCTCTTATGAGAGGTAATCCATGTGGTAGATCCTTTGAAAATACATCAAGTTCTTTCATCAAGGCATGCATTTCAAGGTGTAGAGGTCTCTCTATCTCACTATATTTGTTCTCAATTGTAAGCAAGGCAAAAACAATCTTATACTTGTATATTTCTCAACCCATGTTTCACTCGAGAAAAAGGTTTTTTCTTACTTGTGTTTCCCACCCCAGGTTTATTGTGGATATAAAGGGGCTCAAAAGTGCAAAGGTGATGTATTTCATATCATTGCAGAATGAGTAGGGGTTTTTGTGGACATGATGCATAGTTTCTCTATCAAATTGCCAAAGCCTCCCCAATAAATGGCATGCATTCATAGGAATAACATTACATAGAACCTAGTCCTGGTAAATTTTACCAATTGAAATTGACAAGAAAGCTTGTTTAGTTACTTGAAGGATGCTCCCCTAGCTAAGCCATTGAAGCTTATACTATTCAGGATGCTTAGAAGTGGGGCTTTAGCTTATCAATCAAAGTTGCAGACACTGCGTTGGTGCAACTCCCCCCATCAATGATTAAGCTACACACTTTTCTATTCAATGAAGCAATGGGTTTGAAAAATGTTCCCCCTTTGCTTATTCGTTTATGGTGCACTCGTTTGTGTAGAGCCCTCCAGATAACCAACAACTCACCATCATCGGTTTATTCCACAACCTTATCTTGCTCCTCATATTCATAATCAACATGGTCAAAAGTTTGCTTGGCCTCTTGAACTTCCTAGTCGACTTCTAAATTTCTCGAAGAGTTGTAACTCTTCAGTTAGGATAATCAGCTTTGAAGTGCCCATACCCATGCCACTTGAAGCACTTTTGAGTACTTCCATTGGCGATCTTTTTATAGAGTTCTTTGACAGCCTACATGGTTTTCTCATTGCTTTTGTCATTTGTTGACATATTCTCAGTCTTGCTAGAGAAGCACCCTTAAATAAGGATGTCCTCTCAGTCGATTACTTGGGCAACAAACCCTTACTATGCTTCAGTTGTTTTTCCACCTTCATGGCCAATTCACAAACATCTTCAAAAGACTAATATGATTGAAATTCAACTAAATTGGTAATCTATCTTTTTAATTACCAAGGAAAAGAGTGATAGTTAGTTTTGGCAACTCTAGAATATCGCACAACGGTGGTTAGTTCTGGCAATTCTGAAATATCGCACCTCATAAGGAGCTATTCAAGTTCCCTAAAGTATTCTTCAATGCTCATTTTGTAGTACTCGAGGGGACTCATTTTGAGGAATAGGTCTTGCTTGGAGTTGTCAAGCAAGAATCTCTTCTTCATAATCTACCCGAGCTTTTCTCAAGCTCTTCCCTTATTGAACTCTCCAATTCTTCAAGTTTTCCCACCAAAAGTGAGACATATTTCCTAAACTTGAGGATGAAAACTCTGCATTCCTTTTCATCCGAGTACGATTCAAACTCACAAACCCATTTGATGTCATAGAGCTAGTTGATAAAATCATCAAAATTAAGTCTCCCTTGAAATTCTAGCAATTCTACTTTGATTTCTCAATCATATACCTCGTGCCTTCCTCTTCTCCTTCAGATTTGATAATCCTAATCACTAGAGTCTCCTCCATTATTATAGGATTCATCTCCAGAATTTTAACAAGAATCTAGATCGTTACGGTGTGATCGGTTAATAGGAGGTCTTTCTCGCTGCTCCTATCTTGCTGAACTCTCTAGGAGGTTGAGGACTCGCTCCATTTATCTTTGGAAATTTTCTATGACACAATCTCGTCTTTTGTTGTATACTTGCTCTAAGGCCAAGCCTCTTGGAATCAAATCATTCACATTTTTGGCAAAAGTATGAATAATAGAAAGAATCACTCAATTTGAGTTCAACCTTGAGCTCTGATACCAATTAATATAGGTGTCGGGTGGGCGAATGTGTTTTGAGTGATAATAGGATGATGTGTGGTGGATGAACAATAGATTGCAATCACCACCAAGGCCTAAAGAATGCGTTACCAGCCTAGGATAAAGAACAGGAATAATGAAGTTCACCGCAAGGGTTTAAAGGATAAACCACCCATCAAGGATAAAAGATTTCAGAATAGGATAAACTCATCATCAAGGCCTCAAAGACAAATCACTAACCAAGGATAAAATGCTTCTTTGTTCACTACTAACAAAGAATGCACTTCCTAATGATCAAGAACTGGGAAAGATATACTCATATAGAGAAAAATCTCATAAATTTTCAATATTCAAGTATTATCTTTACAAATGATACACATCTATTTAAAGAGAAACTAAAGCATAGGAGACAGCCAAACATTGGACAGGAGAGACAAGGCGCTGGGCGCGAGCTTTTGAAAGTTGAGCTTTCTGGACACACGTGACGACGACAGGAACCTAGGCGTGATGATAGTGGGAAGCTCATTGGAAGTTGGGCTAGATTCCCTAACGCTAAGAGACGAGGTGACGTATTGGAGATGATGGCTGCAGGAGCTCGCTTCCGAGTGTGGAATTTCTCTGGACATGAGCACTCCTTATTTCTTTTCCCCTCTCTCCTATTCTCTCTTTTTGTATTTTTTTTTTTCTCTTGAGTTCATAATCCCCCTCTAAGTACATGCCTATTCCTTTTTCAGACTATTTGTAAGATCATAGAACTATTATAATGAAGTAGATCGTAGAAAGTGATGATTTGGTGGAGCAAGTTCTTCAAAGTTTTATATTTTCTCTCAATCTTTTTTCTTTAGATTCTTTATTAATAAATTATCTTTTGTCCTTTCTTCAATTCTTGCTCTCCAAAATAGCCTAGACTTCCCCCTCGAGAATTTGCAATATTATTCTGCTTTCCTGCTGTTCTTTAACCGAGATTCCAATCCTTCATGCTGACAATTGTTTCCATAGCACGCATTAACATAGATTTGTTAAATGGATGAGTCAGATCGAGTTAGGTTAAAATGGAAATTGATATGTTTAACCCCTTTTGACTTATTTATATGTAATATAAATATAGTGATTTATATCCAACTCAAACCATACCCGACTCAGCCCATATTGTTAAAACACTTCTATATTTTAGCAAATCTAGAAAAATTCATGCCAAAACTAAGGCAAAATTTGGAGTGAGCAAGTGCAACATCGAGATGGTGAAGAGAGGATCATAGAGATAAGTTGGGTCTACATCTTATATTCAACCCATTTATGACCCTTAGAATTGGGTCTAAATTTATTTATGACTCATTAGCTAACCCATATAACAACCAAGCTCATCAAATATGGATTTAAAAATTTATTTATGGCCTATTTTGATAGGTCTATGTGTCACGCCCCGTCTCTCAAGCACGCGGCAATCCCTGTTCTCTTGCGGTCATTTGATTTGCGACTCTCCAGAATTCATCGCCGATCGTTATTTTTATCTTTTAATTAAACGCATGCGGAAGCGAAATACAATCCCCAATCAATTACAAAAGCAGGGATAGTAGGAAAACCCAACAAGAACACATTCCAAAGTACCGCTTTATTTATCTACTGATTAACCTTAAGAAGTTTATAAGTACAAGCCCTTACCACAGGCATCTTCCTATCAAGCCAATGAAACCAACGAGCCAGTGTTAATCTACTCCTTTCAAAAACGGCCATGAGCCGTAATACGCGTCGATCTTCCATCTTACGGACCTGAAAATGGTTATTCAACAATTAATGAGATAAAATCTCAGTAAGTCAAAATCCTAAGCCTCGGTTAGGAATTTCGCTCACCACGAGGATAGTCTAACCATGCAACCTAGTTCCGGCAAACAACACATACCACACCTCAAGTAACATTATCATACGACAATTCAATAAGCAGATGCAAACACATGTGACCCTCCCTGGCCTTGGCACACGCAACCTACAGAAACTGTCATTTCAATCATCATGACATTAATAGCATGCGAATAATCAGAGCATCTCACACAACTTTCTCATGTCTCATACTCACATATGCTCCGATTATTACGACCCATTCTCTTGGGCCACGACATAACCTTATGGTTGGCGGTTCCTGGCTAAACCAGCTTCGTCCTTTTTACCTCGAGGCACAACGACGTCAAAGGCTCACTCCCAAGACAGCATTCTTGAAGGAGCATAAGATCTGCCCACTACCGCAACCCTGCAATTGACAGAGGCCTGGGACTCGCCCACTACCGTAGTCTCACAAAGTTAACCCCTCCCTGTCAGGCATCTGACCGAAGTCAGGCGACCCACTAGCCACGGCACAACCACATAGGGATTGGCGGTCTTTCGGCAACGCCGGGTTCTCTCATTTAATGTGATCATGCAACATATCATCAAACAATCCATTTATATTTTTGCTCTGTCGTGAATGTAACATCGCTCATGCTCATGCGACATGCTATTCAGATAACCCACACAATATGTCATGCGATCTCACTCGACAATTTCCAAAATTCAATTTCCAATCAGCATTCAATCACGCACATACCCTAACTTTTGGGAACAACCAACAATTCAAGTCACAGTCTGTCAATTAATTCCGATCAATCAACATCACGATACTTGCACCCTTTTCCAAATAATCACGTATATTTAATAATAAATAAACACATGTCTCAATATTCAATTATCCCAAAAATAAGTATAAACTATAATTATACTCAAAAATACTCATTTAAGCATATAATACTATAGTCAATTGTTCCGATAAAATAATTCAAGTCCCACAAAATACTTATAATTATTTTTCAATCCCATAATTAATTATCCAAACCAAATAATTCCATTTAGTAAAACCCTTCTTTAATAAACCAATGTCATTTAATAATGTAGTATATAAATACTATTGATTTTGGAAAAATAGACCATAGTAATTTTCCCTCAAAATTAATCAATTAAAATCATTTCCAATAAATAATCACAATTAATTATTTTCTCCAAAAATAATTAATTTTCAGCAATGAATAGTAATAACAATATTAATATTAATAATTCGAAATTATAAATTAATTTAACTAATTAATAATTCCGAAAATAATAAATAAATATTATTTATTCCAAAAATAATAATAATATTTATTAATACTAACCATGATTAACACTAAGAAATGCTTAATCAAATAGTATTAAAACACTAATAATCATCATCCAAAACACTAATCAATAATTAAACTAATCAAACTACTCCCAAGCAAGATTAACCCCTAACTAAGGGATTATGAAATTGACTCACAGTTTAGCGATTCCGACGACACGAGGGCGATGGCGGCGGCGAGGGGAACGCCTGGGAACTTCCGGCGCATCAGGACGAGGCGGCCCGGGACCGGATCTCGGCCGAGGGCGGTTGTCCACGCAGCGACAAGCTGGGACACGGAGGAACCAGCGGCTGAGGTGGCATGGGGCTGACTGGTGGTCGGTCCGGCAACTCCGAACGGCAGCCAGCAGCTCCGGCGAAGGCTGGACAAAAGCTAAAAGGAAGAAGGAGGGGCGGTGCAGCAGGATTCATGGGGCGGCAGCAAGCTGGGGTGGCTCTGGTGCGGCGGAGGGGTCTCGGGAACGGTCCTTCGGCGGGCTTGTGGTGGTGATCGGCGGCGGTGTGCAGCGGCGAGGCTGCTGGCCGCTTCTCCAGGTCACGGCCAAAGGGGCCGAGAGGGAGAGAGAGGGCACGGCGAAGGCGGCAACTGCTGGGGTGGCTCTCGGACGGTACCTAGCGGCGGTCCAAGGCGGCCAGATGGTGGCGGAGGACGGCGAGGACAGAGGCAACCCAGAAGAAAAGGGCAGCAGCAGCGACAACAGAAGAGAAGGGTTTGCAGAAGAAGAAGACAGCTGGCTCGGGTTCCGAACGGCGACCCACCGGCGGTCCGACGTGCCAGCGAAGCGGCGGTGTTGCGACGGTGATGGTTGGTGGTCGCCAGCAGCGGCGACAACAAAAGAAAGGGCAGCAGCAGCAAGCTAGGGACGTCGGCCAGAAGAAGAAGAAGCAGCTGCATGGGGGACGTGCTGGGGAAGCTGCCCGAAGAGAGAGAGAGAGAGAGAGAGAGAGAGAGAGAGAGAGAGAGAGAGAGAGAGACCCACGTGGGGTGTCAGGCAAGTGGGAAGAAGAAGAAAGAGATAAGAAGAGAAGACTAGTCAAACAAGTGGGGAAAAAGAGAGATAAGATGGGGACAAGTGGGGTTGTCGACGGGGAGAAGAAACATGGGGGAAAAGAGAGAAAAGGGAGAGGAGAGAGAAACGTGCGGAGGAAGATGGGGAAAAGAAAAAGAAAACGAAAAAGAAAAGACAACAAGACAAATATCTAAACAAGTAACTAGAAAGGGGTATTTTGGTATTTTTACTCATGAAGCACAAATTCCCAAATATTTGGCTCCAAAACTCGGCCTGTTGAATCCTTTTCCAATATTTCGGACTTACCGAAAAATTTGAGAATCAATGAGACACGTCCAATATTTTAGTCTCGACATCCTTAAAAGTTCGATACCCGATATTGGATTAAAATTCGTGGTTAACATTGATCAATCGCAACTTTAGTACGACCTAACTTTCGGTCGGCGTTTAGAGGTTCTCGCGCGTTTGACCCGTGGTTGATAGCTTTTCAATCCACGATCGTGCATATTCAAATCAGCGTGATCCTCGATTGTCATATAATCATGAGGGATTAATTGCTCACACTGAGTATATGGCCAAAAAGAAATTGGTTTAACGTCGTTCACAATTAATATCGAAGTCGTGCGGAATCACTCGCAATCCGACCTCATATTTCTACCGAATCGATTTATTTCTATTCGCTAATTGGCCTGCAACAGTGTAGTATTATTCCTCTTTCATCCTTATGGTTGAGCGGCTTATTCTTGATTAAATTCACTAGTCGTAGCGTACCGATCCTTAATTGCTTTGCCGAACAGTTAATTAACTCGTGAGGGGCCAATTCAAAGTAAACGTAACTAACAGTACATTGATAAAATAATCATTTCATCTATCTCGGAATAGGTCGAAATTCAGGATGTTACACTATGTTAGCTGAATATTAGCGCATTTAATCTTTGATTAAATAAAAATGGATGTGGCTGAAATCATGGGGGGGCCAGGCTTGTGCGGGCTTGATGAATTTAGGGTTTCTCTGCTTGAGTGCACTAATTTCAGTTCACTTTAACATGTAATCCATGTGGGCTTCTTAAAATGCATATTAATCATATTTTCTATTAGGAGTCGAAATTGACTCTAAATTTCCTATATGATGAATGATTAAAAAAGTCTCCAAAATTTAGATTTCAACACATGAAGATCTATAACCTACATAATTGATATTTCAAATGAATTTACTTAACATTTGTTTATTAACCATATGATAACTTCTTGCAATAGCTTACGGGTCATGTGAACACGTGACCCAACAATACTGAAATATATAGCGCAAAGGAATTACATAACGACACACAGACAAATGTCGGGAGAACGTACTTGAAAAACGACCTAAGACAACACGAACATTTAGTTTCTTAAAATTTATTGAGCCAACGATAACTCAGGTGCCTTTAGGCAACCGCCGCACCAGCAATCCTTGGAAAAAGTGCTGCCTAAGAGGAATATGCAGCCCACGCGGCGCAACGTGGGCGTTGCAGTGGGCCAGTGACGTGGAATGTTACTCGCTGGCCGGCATGCTTAATAGAGAATTTGCATGTTCTTGGACCACCTTCCAAGCCATGATCACGTGCCTCTCACTCACCAGCGTCGCCCCGACAGCGAACCGTATCACATAAACTCCTTCGACCATTGTATGACTCATGAAGACCTGACCGGAAGCATTAATAGCGCGAAGCAATTGTGCATTGAGTCTGTTCACCTTGTTTAATTTCCATGCTTCGCCATGTCCGTTTTCAACGGTATGGCCATTGGACATTCCGGCGACCACCGAAGGACAAATCCTGAAACAAACCAAGGCAAAGTATCTCGGGAAAACAACTTCAAAACGGCAATCTTCCTCCACGAGCTCCTCGAAGAGCTTCGCCAATCGGCAATGGTACCTTATATGACTCCTCAGGTTCTGCACGCCATAGCTCCTGATTACAAGCCACAGCTTCAATGCCCTGAATCTCCTGCTGAGAGAAAGCTGCCAGTCTGCGTAGTCAACAACTTGCTTTGACTCAGTTGCCTCATTCTTGAGGTACTCAGGGGCTGTTGATAAGGACTTCACGAGGGCATTTGGGTCTTTTACCCAGAGGCAGCAGCAATCGAGAGTGGCCAGGAACCATTTGTGTGCATTGAAGCTGAATGAATCTGCAAACTCCACCCCATTGATGAATTTCCTGTACTCCGGGCATATACACGAGGCTCCTGCATACGCTGCATCGACATGAACCCACATGCCGAACTCGCTCGCGACTTCGCATAGAGGCGCCAGTGGGTCAACTGCTGCGGATGAAGTTGTCCCGACGGTGGCGCATAAGTACAATGGAATTAGCCCCGCATCAATGTCCAAACGGATTGCCTTCCTTAGCGTGTCTGGGGACAAACCGAACGAGGTTGACCTTGTCGTCTTTAAGGCCCGGAAGTTCTGCGGGTCTATTCCTGCCACCCGGGCAGCTTTCTGGAATGAGCAATGCGTTTGGTCTGACCCGTACACAACGAGCTTCGCAATGGAATTATGTCCCAACCTCCTCAGGACCCTATCTCTCGCAGCAGTGAGAGTGCAAATGATGGCTTCGGTGGTATTCCCTTCAATGACTCCCCCGCCATTCCCCGAAAAGAGGAATGGCGTTGGCAACTCCAGCATTTTCCCGAGCCAGTCCATGACTAGGCTCTCAAGCTCAGTCGCAGCGGGGGATGAGACCCAGGTAAATCCCGGCACGTCGAACCCCGCGCAAAGCATCTCACCGAGGATCCCAGCAGTACTAGTGTTGGTGGGATAGTAGGCGAAGAAATTGGGGCTCTGCCAATGAGTCAAGCCCGGGACTATGTGCTGGCGCACATCGTCAAGTATGGCCTCCATGGGCTCTTCATCCTGCGGGGCAGAACTCGGGAGGCGTTTGGAAAGATACCCAGGCTCGACTTGGCTAAGAACTGGATATTTTTCAATGTTCTCGTAGTAGTTGGCTAGGAAATCAACGACCATGCGTCCTTGACGCCTGAACTCTCCAGGAGCGAGAGGTTTCACCGCAATGTCATTGCCAACGAGCTGGTGCAGGCAATCGCATGGAAGGCTTCTCATAGTGTCGTTGCAATTGTATCTTGGAAATGGAAGCGAAATGAAGTGGGGGTTGTTGCCAATGCTTTGTTCAGCTAAGTTTGTGATGCAGCTTGATCTATATAGACGGGTGGTCTTAAATAGACCCGTCAAATGGGTAGGTTGGATTTAAGTCCCATCAAAAAATGTCCGATCTAAATAGATTCATTTAACTCATTTTAATTCATTTCCATACAATGTTTCGTTAAACCTCACATAACACATAGCCGTAGTAATATGATGCACTCAAATTACAATATCATTGTTTAATAAAGACAATTTATTCTTTAGCAAAGAGGGGGCTTTGTTCTTTTTTTTTTGCATAACGGAATGTCTTTGGTGATGACAGCGAAGACAAAACTAAGGAATGAAGTAGAACTCCCTTGTAAATCATATATCCCAATCGAAACAGTCAGTTCATGAATAATTTTTTAAAAAAAATCCTTGGTAGTATCAAACATGTACAAATTGAAAGAAAAATTAAATAAGCAACGACCAAAGTATCTAACTATTACATGAATCTACATATGGTGCACTTGTGCTTGTCGGGTCTAATAATACAATCTAGAGAGAGGTGAATTGGTTAAGTGAAGATAGAATAATGAACTTTCGTGAAATACCAAACCATCGCAAGTGTTGCTAATAATAGATAATATAATCAAGAGCGGTGCTAATAAAAAGATAAATCTAATTGGGGGTGCTTAAAAAGAGAAGATAACACACTAAGTTTTACAGTGATTTGGCTATATCTTCAGCCTACATTCACTCCCAATAGTAATAAGGACAATTAGGTTGAAATTTACTAATAATCAGCATTGCAAGTTACGATCGGTTAGTGTTGTTCCCATTACACGATCACACTATCAGGACATAACCAGTTGTGCTCACACTTGTACAATTGACACTTTTCTATTACAACTTAGTAGCACCATATAGAGACATCATTAGCATCACAATTGCCAACAAAAGCAAAGCAAAGAAGAAGACTCACAAGTTAAGACTCGGTTTGTTCGTTTCACTTGCCAACCTCACTACTTCTCTTACATTGAGTATATATAGCCTTCCAATCCTTAAATGGCCGTTTGCAACTCAGCTCCAAGAAATAGCCATTGGTACCATTGCTAGCATTAGACTGGCTATTTAATGGCTTTATCTGACAATGACAATTTTCTTAGATCAATCGGACTGCTGTTGTCAATGTCTGTCTTTTGTTGGAGTTGCTATAAATTCTCTAATACATCTCTAGTGTTTTTGATGTGAACTCTAAGCCTTTGTAACAACTATAATAGTGTTGAATAATGTTCCAATCAATGCAATGGATAGCCACCACCTTTTAGGACTATATATGTGCATTGTTCCTTACCCTTATAATCAAAAGTGGAGATTACTAGTAGTTTGTTGATTTTGCCCACTGACAAACTCATGTGGAATTCTTTCGATCAATCTTATGATGATCCTCTTGGCTTCATCAATTTCCAAAGACGTTCAAGGGCATCAACATCCCTATTGATTCCTCATCTTCACTAATTTATCGAGTCAGCGTCCAAAGACCCTCAAGGACACCAACATTACCGCCAATTCCATGTCTTCACTAAACTCACTAGACCATTGAGATTAACACTATTTTTCCACCTCAACTAAAGAGAACTACTTTAACCAACAATTTATTGTCCCAATGGTGATTTGCTCTTCTATCTTTTGGTCCTTCCAAGCATATTGGTGATCATGATTCTACCAAGTCATTCACCTTCCCAAGTGTGGTCCTTTCAAGCTTCAATAAACATTACCGTTCGAGGCTTGTTCACCATCACCAAGATCTATCCAACTATTCACGTTATCTTTATCCTTCCAAACCATCATGAACATCCTCAATCTTCTTGGCTTATTCACCCTCGATCAAGGTATATCTAGCATGTTCACCTTTGCAGAGATCCTTCAAGTTTGTAGATATCTCCACACCCAATACCTTGTTTACCTTATGCATAAGCAATTCTGTATTGGCATAGCATTCTTGATTAAGGCAGAGCACTCAATATATTAGGATCACTCTTGGTCCTGATTTCGACACCATTTGCATTACAGCTTATGTGTATGTCACCTAGCTTACTCAACCAATACACACATTAGTAACCTATGATTGTTTTTGTCATCTTCAAAACAACCTAGGGGATTTTCCCAACAAGCCCTATAGGATTGGAAATCTATTTTAACTATGCCTACTATTGCTTTCATTATTTACTGAAAAAATAGGCATGTCATTATTGAATCCATAACTCGTAAACCAATCGAGTTCGAAACTCTAGGAGCTGCCTCCACAACATTATCAATATAAACTGGTTTATTCCTAAAAAAAAGCAAATAGTTTCCCAGGTGGGTCCATTCCCAATTTGTGGAGTTAGAAATCAGCCCACCTAGTCTTAGATCCACTTGAGAACCGAATCGATCTAATGGATCTAGAAACTGGCTATTAATGCATCGTCACAAATTTTAGTGCATCACCTCTGATTGGTGGCACGTTTTTTAGGCGTTAGTGATGATAGTAATATATTATTACACCCTATCATATCACCCACCGCAAACACGATCAGTCAACATGACCACCATAGCTACACGGCACTGATTATCTTTCTCTCACCAAGCAAAACCACACACAACGAAATGAATGGAAACAATCAAACACATACAAAATGGTTTAAATATGTTTTTAATAAACTTCATATGCTCTCTCATTTGGCACTATTTATGGCTAGAATTCTTCATCAGTTTCTTCCTGATTCTTGACAAATATCGCATCGAAAAATTAACCCAACTTTGCCAATGCCCATTCCACACCTGTGTTGGCAACATCGAGGCCAAGAATCTACCAGCGACAAAGCACACGTGTTTTCATATGATAATGATATTTATAGGCACGTTCGACGTACAAAAGATTCGATAGATACATGTGATCCGTGAAAAGGCAATGGCCAAAACATGACCTCCACAGAGATTGTACCGTGCAATTAAAGCTAGCATAGAAAACAAAACTAGTTGAGCGGTACAGAGAAATGAAAGAGGAGCTAGAGATCCCAACTTGGGCTTATTGAATGATCATGAGCTCACAAAGAAGGGAAATTGATGTCGAGTTCATCGGTCTTTCTTCTTTCATGAGTATTTCCACCTTCGAGGGCCGCCAATAGTAGTCTTTCTAGCAAAGGTGTTTAATTTGATTGTGTTCTTTATTTCAACGTATTAATATCTATACATTTTTTATTTTTTTTGGTAAGGTAAGATTATAAATTAACAACCAACAAAATGTACAACGGGGGTGAGGCACGGCACCGGCAAAAGACTCAACTAGACAACATGTCGTTGGAGTGCCCGGGTACCACGATCACAGGATGAACAAAACATGTACAAACATACAGATTAAAGGAGGACCAAAGGGTCCCAAGTGGTCCTAAGCATTTTGTACTCTTGTTTCACGTTATATGTTTTTCTTTTTCAACAAAATAAAAATATCATATATTTTATGTTTCACAATTCAAATAGAATAATTTAAAATTTTATTCAAATTCAATACGATAATGATGGTTATAGATATGTTTAGCATACAAAAGATTTGATGGATTGATGTGATCCCGGCAATGGCCCAAACAGGACCTCCACAAACGCTGGCGGGTTGTACCGTCTAGTTAAAGCTGGCACATAAGACAATATTAATTGAGTGGCAGGTGACCGCAAGTGGAGTGGCCTAGGACCTGTCTGGGACGGGATTCACAGGGATTTGCCATCGTTATACGAATTCCATGTGATTGTTGCAGACAACAGACTTGGGTTATGAACTGGGATCAAGGGAAGCCTTACTCGGAGGAGTGTGGGACTGGATAGGATGTCCCTGTTTTTTTTTTTTTTTGGTCATAAGGATGCCCGATTTGAAAAGGTGCAAATTTCATCCATTGAACTCGCTGAATTTTTTGGATGAGTAACAATTTGATCATCAAAATTGAAAATAGAGAGGCGACTACGGTATTTGGTCCGGTTCGAGCAAATTCAGCCTGTAGACTATGATGTCAAAATGAACCAATGGGATTGCCAGCCTAGCCTATTTCATGATGTAGCACAACTAACCAGCTGTAGGCCTAATTACAAGAATCCGAAGAGGACATATGTCTGGCTAAACCTGAAGACAAAATTCGTCTGTTACTCTGTCATCTATAGTTGCAGCATTGGGCTTGACCCCTCGCCAAATTGTACACAAGCTGATCGTCTACCTAGGACATCTGCCGAGACTGGTAATGTGCAGTGTAGTAGTCTTTAATGCAACCGTATTGGCAAAATTTTCAGCTGTGCGAGTACTGTACAGGCACAGAATTGTTGGATTGCTCCACCCATAACCCCATGCTCACATCCTCCATCTTGAAGACCTACCCACAAACGAAAAATACAGCAATTCAGCCACTAATGAGAAAAGCTCGGAGGATATATGTTCTTACGAAAACCACACAGGCGTTGGATAAACTCACCCTGAGGCTTCGGTTTCTATGTTGAGAAACAATAAACTTAGCAATATTGCTCGCAATGACATATCCAGGTCCGTTGGCATAGGGAGGGTATATTTCTTTTGACCATTCCTGTCATGTTGGACAATAGTCATACTTTGATAGAACATGTCATGCAAAGAATGCAGAAAATCTACTATGCATTCAATGTACTCTTCAAATTGCTCAGCAAGATGCATAGCAAAAAGACCATTACAATGAAACGGAACTTGATCATCAACAGGATACGCAGAAATTATATGTGCATGCATGTGTGCATTTGTCAAATGTCTTCTATTCAAGCTTCGAGGCGATAACATCTAGTGAACTTTGTGATTGTTGCAGACAACAGACTTGGGTTATGGACTAGGATCCAGGGAAGCCTTACCCAGAGGAGCGTGGGACTGGATAGGATGCCCCTGTTTTTTTTTTTTTGGTCTTCAGGATGCCCGATTTGAAAAGGCGCAAATTTCATCCATGGAACTCGCTGAATTTTTTGGTTGAGTAACAATTTGATCATCAAAATTGAAAAAAGAGAGGCGACGGTATTTGGTCTGGTTCAAGCAATTTCAGCCTGCAGACTATGATGTCAAACCGAACCAAGATCAAGACTTGAGGCATGGACCTAAACCCATCTTTTCCATTTCATCCTATTCCATGAAGACAGTTACCCAGTAATGCAAAATAGATTCCGTTCAAGATGACCTAACCAAGATTACTTAGGTCGATTAAACAGCCAGTGCAATGGTTCAACATATCCCAGTCAAAATTTCTTTATCTCATTGTCTACTGGGATTGCCAGCCTAACCTATTTCATGATGTAGCACAACTAACCAGCTGTAAGCCTAATTACAAGAATCCGAAGAGGACATATGTCTGGCCAAACCTGAAGACAAAATTCGTCTATTACTCTCATGTAAAGTTGCAGTATTGGGCTTGACCCCTCGCATGTCCACAAGCTGATCGTCTGCTTAGGACATCTGCCTAGGAGACTGGTAATGTGCAGTGTAGTAGTCTTTAATGCAACCGTATTGGCAAAATTTCCAGCTGTGCGAGTACTGTACAAGCACAAAACTGTTGGATTGCTCCACCCATATCCCCATGCTCACATCCTCCATCTTGAAGACCTACCCTCAAACGAAAAATACAGCAATTCAGCCACTAATGAGAAAAGCTCGGAGGATATATGTTCTTAAGAAAACCACACAAGCATTGGATAAACTCGCCCTGAGGCTTCGGTTTCTATGTTGAGAAATGATAAACTTAGCAATATTGCTCGCAATGACATATCCAGGTCCGTTGGCATAGGGAGGGTATATTTCTTCTGACCATTCCTGTCATGTTGGACAATAATCATACTTTGATAGAACATGTCATGCAAAGAATGCCAACAATCTACTATGCATTCAATGTACTCTTCAAATTGCTCAGCAAGATGAACAGCAAAAAGACCATTACAATGAAACGGAACTTGATCATCAACAGGATATGCAGAAATTATATGTGCATGCATGTGTGCATGTGTCAAATGTCTTTTGTTCAAGCTTCGAGGTGGTAACATCTAGTGAACTTTGTTGGTTATCTCATCTGAGAACAGGAAAGATCCAATGACTGACTATCAAGCTGCTAACTACCTTTGCTAACAGAAAATGTCTAGCAATCCAGCAATAATCATCTAATTCCAAATAGCAAACAAACAACAAACTGTTATTGCATTCAATAATTAGTATTAACACAGGAGCCTCCTACCTCACAAGTAACCGCCCAGTTTCCTGAGTGGATGGTGCAAGAGATCGAGATTGCCCGTATAAAGAGGCTTTTTGTAAGAGATGTTGTCAATTTCATTTAAGACGGCATCCACCCTCACGAATGTCTCATCATCACATTTCATTGTAAATGCTGCCGTCCCATTCTGATTCTGCATTCAGGATGATGAGCTGGTTAAAAGTAGAGTTCTACCTCACCATGTTCAAATTGGGTAGACGAGTTCATGTAATTTACAGTAACCAAACAAAATCTTACCCCAAACTCACATATCGCAATAGTTTTCAGGACACAAGCTCATGACGATCCATAAATGGCAAAATAACTATATCACCAAAGTAGGCAGCTCCTTTTTCAACATTGCATTCACCTGCTTCCTTGGATTCTACAAACAATATATAAAAATCAAACTGCAAGTTGGCAATTGTGCAAAGATTCTTAAAATATGAGCGGAAAAGAGGATAATATACTTTACAAGTTTACATAAATCTGTATTATTTTACAGACGTAATTCGATGTTAAAATTGTCTACCCAAGTACAAACATTTGTCATAATACTTCACATTCCAAAGGGCATTTGTTTGGAGATTGGAGAACTCTTGAACTTCAATTTTTCAATAGATCTGGTCAATTATTAGTAGATGACCAACTACTTACAACACAATGCGATCACACTCAAGTCAACACTCCTACCCTTACTAACTAGTGAATCTTTTAACTTAGGCTGTCTGATTCCTTCTCTCTCTTTTTTTCTTGTGAATGATTGGATCCATCTCAAAAGCCACAAGTGCATTAGTTTCTCACCCGGAAATAAGTTTCACATGCGGTTCTTTTACAGTGAACATTGTCAGCAACAGATTTCATCAAATGACGACACGATAACTACTTAAAAAATTGTAAATGGTTATCTCAAAACATAAAATATTCTTTTTCTTTTTTCCAGTTTCATTTTAGTTTTTACTACTATTATTTTGTTTCCTTATCGGACGGTTATTTTGGACGGTTATTTTGTTTGATTGAGAGAGACTATCTCATGAGCTTTACTTCTTGGGGCAACTCTTCTAGTTTATTTAAAAATATTTTCCTTTCAGATGGATATCATCTGCTTTTGCTTTAACATCCAATGACATGGCAATTTTTCCTGGGGGTTTTACTATAAACTGGTGAATCACTCTTCGTCTGGGATATTGTTATTCGATTCAGATGATTCCTATTTATTAGGTTAAAATGATGCTAGATCATTTACTTATCTCAAGCTGAACGTATGGTATTTAAAGCCTTTCTTTCTCCCTTGTATCTGTAGGGATTTACACTTGAAGATGCAACTGGATTAGCAATAAAAGGAAATGTTGATGCTCATCAAGTTTATGCTACCTCTCTCCCAACTTCCCATACGAGTTTTTCTCCTCAAAGAGTTATGGAAATGTCTGAGAAATGAAAAGCTCTTCCTCTTCCTAAAAGACCAGTTAGGCTTTTTGTTGGGGTTCTTTCTGCAACCAACCACTTCACAGAGCGCATGGGGATCAGAAAGACCTGGATGCAATCGGCAGCAATAAAAGTCATCATATGTTTTTGTTGCACTGGTAAGGTTGCTGGCATGCTGACTGTAACTATTGTTTATCAAAAGTCAGATTTTAAGTTGAGTGTGTCTAAGAGAGAATCAGATGTGCTCTCAAAATTTAATTTTCTATTGTAGGGGTTGTTTGTGTGACATGTGGTTCCGTGCGAATTTGAGTTTTTGTAGTTTTTATTGTTTGTTAGTAATCAAAATTGTCAACTTTACTGAAGGAGTCATCCAAGATTACCTCTTAAAGTAGGAATAATATGTGGCCAGAGACTTTCTGGACTGAAAACTACACTAACACTATGGGAACTTAGAAAAATGACTTTGGCATCTGCTGTGCTGTCTTTTCTCTTGGTAGTGACTCAGAACCTCCTGGTAGAATGTCTTGGACAAAAAGGGTAGAGTATACTGACAAGATCCTAAATAAGGCTTTATGTTCAAGTAAGTTGGGTTTTCACAATGTGGTTCAGTTTTATGACCCTTCAGGCGCGAAAGCAATCCATATATAGATTTTGAATGGCCCAAGTTGCTTGTATCAACAGCAATCCACATGACAACATGTTCGTACTACCGCTATATCAGAAGAGTGAATGTTGATTGATCTCTATCTATTTAGATGTTAATTAAGCATTTTCTATATGCTTTTGGTCCAATAAGTTAAGGGAAAAGTCAGTATTTCATCAAGCGCAGGAAGGACGTTACAGTCTCTATCATAATTTAAAATGGATGGGTTGGCACTAAAATGTATTAAATTTACTTAATAGTAGTAAAAACTAAAATGAAACTGGAAAAAAGAAAAAGAATATTTTATGTTTTGAGATAACCATTTACAATTTTTTAAGTAGTTATCGTGTCGTCATTTGATGAAATCTGTTGCTGACAAATGTTCACTGTAAAAAAACCGCATGTGAAACTTATTTCCAGGTGAGAAACTAATGCACTTGTGGCTTTTGAGATGGATCCAATCATTCACCAGAAAAAAGAGAGAGAAGGAATCAGATAGCCTAAGTTAAAAGATTCACTAGTAAGGGTAGGAGTGTTGACTTGAGTGTGATCGCATTGTGTTGTAAGTAGTTGGTCATCAACTAATAATTGACCAGATCTATTGAAAAATTGAAGTTCAAGAGTTCTCCAATCTCCAAACAAATGCCCTTTGGAATGTGAAGTATTATGACAAATGTTTGTACTTGGGTAGATAGTTTTAACATCGAATTACGTCTGTAAAATAGTACAGATTTATGTAAACTTGTAAAGTATATTATCCTCTTTTCCACTCATATTTTAAGAATCTTTGCACAATTGCCAACTTGCAGTTTGATTTTTATATATTGTTTGTAGAATCCAAGGAAGCAGGTGAATGCAATGCTGAAAAAGGAGGCTGCCTACTTTGGTGATATAGTTATTTAGCCATTTATGGATCGTCATGAGCTTGTGTCCTGAAAACTATTGCGATATGTGAGTTTGGGGTAAGATTTTGTTTGGTTACTATAAATTACATGAACTCGTCTACCCAATTTGAACATGGTGTGGTAGAACTCTACTTTTAACCAGCTCATCATCCTGAATGCAGAATCAGAATGGGATGGCAGCATTTACAATGAAATGTGATGATGAGACATTCGTGAGGGTGGATGCCGTCTTAAATGAAATTGACAGCATCTCTTACAAAAAGCCTCTTTATACGAGCAATCTCGATCTCTTGCACCATCCACTCAGGAAACTGGGCGGTTACTTGTGAGGTAGGAGGCTCCTGTGTTAATACTAATTATTGAATGCAATAACAGTTTGTTGTTTGTTTGCTATTTGGAATTAGATGATTATTGCTGGATTGCTAGACATTTTCTGTTAGCAAAGGTAGTTAGCAGCTTGATAGTCAGTCATTGGATCTTTCCTGTTCTCAGATGAGATAACCAACAAAGTTCACTAGATGTTACCGCCACGAAGCTTGAACAAAAGACATTTGACACATGCACACATGCATGCACATATAATTTCTGCATATCCTGTTGATGATCAAGTTCCGTTTCATTGTAATGGTCTTTTTGCTATGCATCTTGCTAAGCAATTTGAAGAGTACATTGAATGCATAGTAGATTGTTGGCATTCTTTGCATGACATGTTTTATCAAAGTATGATTATTGTCCAACATGACAGGAATGGTCAAAAGAAATATACCGTCCCTATGCCAACGGACCTGGATATGTCATTGCGAGCAATATTGCTAAGTTTATTGTTTCTCAACATAGAAACCGAAGCCTCAGGGTGAGTTTATCCAACGCCTGTGTGGTTTTCGTAAGAACATATATCCTCTGAGCTTTTCTCATTAGTGGCTGAATTGCTGTATTTTTCGTTTGTGGGTAGGTCTTCAAGATGGAGGATGTGAGCATGGGGTTATGGGTGGAGCAATCCAACAATTCTGTGCCTGTACAGTACTCGCACAGCTGAAAATTTTGCCAATACGGTTGCATTAAAGACTACTACACTGCACATTACCAGTCTCGGCAGATGTCCTAGGTAGACGATCAGCTTGTGTACAATTTGGCGAGGGGTCAAGCCCAATGCTGCAACTATAGATGACGGAGTAACAGACGAATTTTGTCTTCAGGTTTAGCCAGACATATGTCCTCTTCAGATTCTTGTAATTAGGCCTACAGCTGGTTAGTTGAATTTGAATAAAATTTTAAATTATTCTATTTGAATTGTGAAACATAAAATACATGATATTTTTATTTTGTTGAAAAAGAAAAACATATAACATGAAACAAGAGTACAAAATGTATAGATATTAATACGTTGAAATAAAGAACACAGTCAAATTAGACACCTTTGCTAGAGAGACTACTACTGGCGGCCCTCGAAGATGGAAATACTCATGAAAGAAGAAAGACCGATGAACTCGACATCAACTTCCCTTTTTCTGTGAGCTCATGATCATTCAATAAGCCCAAGTTGGGATCTCTAGCTCCTCTTTCATTTCTCTGTACCGCTCAACTAGTTTTGTTTTCTATGCTAGCTTTAATTGCACGGTACAATCTCTGTGGAGGTCATGTTTTGGCCATTGCCTTTTCACGGATGACATGTATCTATCGAATCTTTTGTATGTCGAACGTACCTATAAATATCATTATCATATGAAAACACGTGTGCTTTGTTGCTGGTAGATTCTTGGCCCCGATGTTGCCGACACAGGTGTGGAATGGGCATTGGCAAAGTTGGGTTAAATTTTTCGATGCGATATTTGTCAAGAATCAAGAAGAAACTGATGAAGAATTCTAGCCATAAATAGTGCCAAATGAGAGAGCATATGAAGTTAATTAAAAACATATTTAAACCATTTTGTATGTGTTTGATTGTTTCCATTCATTTCGTTGTGTGTGGTTTTGCTTGGTGAAAAAAAGATAATCAATGCCTTGTAGCTATGGTGGTGATGTTGACTGATCGTGTTGGCGGTGGGTGATATGATAGGGTGTAATAATATATTACTATCATCACTAACGCCTAAAAAACGTGCCACCAATCAGAGGTGAAGCACTAAAATTTGTGACAATGCATTAATAGCCAGTTTCTAGATCCACTAGATCGATTTGGTTCTCAAGTGGATCTAAGACTAAGTGGGCCGATTTCTAACTCCACAAATTGGGAATGGACCCACTTGGGAAACTATTTGCTTTTTGTTAGGAATAAACCAGTTTATATTGATGATGTTGCGGAGGCGGCTCCTAGAGTTTCGAACTCGATTGGTTTACGAGTTATGGATTCAATAATGACGTGCCTATTTTTTCAATAAATAATGAAAGCAATAGTAGGCATAGTTAAAATAGATTTCCAATCCTATAGGGCTTGTTGGGAAAATCCCCTAGGTTGTTTTGAATATGACAAAAACAATTATAGGTTACTAATGTGTGTATTGGTTGAGTTAAGCTAGGTGACATACACATAAGCTGTAATGCAAATGGTGTCGAAATCAGGACCAAGAGTGATCCTAATCTATTGAGTGCTCTGCCTTAATCAAGAATGCTATGCCAATACAAAACTGCTTATGCCTAAGGTAAACAAGGTATTGGGTGTGGAGATATCTACAAACTTGAAGGATCTCTACAAAGGTGAACAAACTAGATATACCTTGATCGAGGGTGAATAAGCCAAGAAGATTGAGGATGTTCATGATGGTTTGGAAGGATAAAGATAACGTGAATAGTTGGATTGATCTTGGTGATGGTGAACAAGCCTCGAACGGTAATGTTTATTGAAGCTTGAAAGGACCGCACTTGGGAAGGTGAATGACTTGGTAGAATCATGATCACCAATATGCTTGGAAGGACCAGAAGATAGAAGAGCAAATCACCATTGGGACAATAAATGGTTGGTTAGAGTAGTCCTCTTCAGTTGAGGTGGAAAATTAGTGTTAAGCTCGATGGTCTAGTGAGTTTAGTGAAGACATGGAATTGGCAGTAATGTTGGTGTCCTTGAGGGTCTTTGGACGCTGACTCGATAAATTAGTGAAGATGAGGAATCAATAGGGATGTTGATGCCCTTGAAAGTCTTTGGAAATTGATGAAGCCAAGAGGATCATCGAAAGATTGATCGAAAGAATTCCACATGAGTTTGTCAGTGGGCAAAATCAACAAACTACTAGTAATCTCCACTTTTGATTATATGGGTAAGGAACAATGCACATATATAGTCCTAAAAGGTGGTGGCTATCCATTGCATTGATTGGAACATTATTCAACACTATTATAGTTGTTACAAAGGCTTAGAGTTCACATCAAAAACACTAGAGATGTATTAGAGAATTTATAGCAACTCCAACAAAAGACAGACATTGACAACACTAGTCCGATTGATCTAAGAAAATTGTCATTGTCAGATAAAGCCGTTAAATAGCCAGTCTAATGCTAGCAATGGTACCAATGGCTATTTCTTGGAGCTGAGTTGCAAACGGCCATTTAAGGATTGGAAGGCTATAAATACTCAATGTAAGAGAAGTAGTGAGGTTGGCAAGTGAAACGAACAAAGGCGAGTCTTAGCTTGTGAGTCTTCTTCTTTGCTTTGCTTTTGTTGGCAATTGTGATGCTAATGATGTCTCTATATGGTGCTACTAAGTTGTAATAGAAAAGTGTCAATTGTACAAGTGTGAGCACAACTGGTTATGTCTTGATAGTGTGATCGTGTAATGGGAACAACACTAACCGATCGTAACTTGCAATGCCGATTATTAGTAAATTTCAACCTAATTGTCCTTATTACTATTGGGAGTGAATGTAGGCTGAAGATATAGCCAAATCACTGTAAAACTTAGTGTGTTATCTTCTCTCTTTTTAAGCACCCCCAATTAGATTTATCTTTTTATTAGCACCGCTCTTGATTATATTATCTATTATTAGCAACACTTGCGATGGTTTGGTATTTCATGAAAGTTCATTATTCTATCTTCACTTAACCTATTCACCTCTCTCTAGATTGTATTATTAGACCTGACATGCACAAGTGCACCATATGTAGATTCATGTAATAGTTAGATACTTTGGTCGTTGCTTATTTAATTTTTCTTTCAATTTGTACATGTTTGATACTACCAAGGATTTTTTTTAAATATATTCATGAACTGATTGTTTCGATTGGGATATATGATTTACAAGGGAGTTCTACTTCATTCCTTAGTTTTGTCTTCCGCTGTCATTACCAAAGACATTCCGTTATGCCAAAAAAAAAAGAACAAAGCCCCCTCTTTGCTAAAGAATAAATTGTCTTTATTAAACAATGATATTGTAATTTAAGTGCATCATATTACTACGTCTATGTGTTATGTGAGGTTTAGCGAAACATTGTATGGAAATGAATTAAAATGAGTTAAATGAATCTATTTAGATTGGACATTTTTCGATGGGACTTAAATCCAACCTACCCATTTGACGGGTCTATTTAAGACCACCCGTCTATATAGATCAAGCCGCATCACAAACTTAGCTGAACAAAGCATTGGCAACAACCCCACTTCATTTCGCTTCCATTTCCAAGATACAATTGCAACGTCATTATGAGAAGCCTTCCATGCGATTGCCTGCACCAGCTCGTTGGCAATGACATTGCGATGAAAGCTCTCGCTCCTGGAGAGTTCAGGCGTCAAGGACGTATGGTCGTTGATTTCCTAGCCAACTACTACGAGAACATTGAAAAATATCCAGTTCTTAGCCAAGTCGAGCCTGGGTATCTTTCCAAACGCCTCCCGAGTTCTGCCCCGCAGGATGAAGAGCCCATGGAGGCCATACTTGACGATGTGCGCCAGCACATAGTCCCGGGCTTGACTCATTGGCAGAGCCCCAATTTCTTCGCCTACTATCCCACCAACACTAGTACTGCTGGGATCCTCGGTGAGATGCTTTGCGCGGGGTTCGACGTGCCGGGATTTACCTGGGTCTCATCCCCCGCTGCGACTGAGCTTGAGAGCCTAGTCATGGACTGGCTCGGGAAAATGCTGGAGTTGCCAACGCCATTCCTCTTTTCGGGGAATGGCGGGGGAGTCATTGAAGGGAATACCACCGAAGCCATCATTTGCACTCTCACTGCTGCGAGAGATAGGGTCCTGAGGAAGTTGGGACATAATTCCATTGCGAAGCTCGTTGTGTACGGGTCAGACCAAACGCATTGCTCATTCCAGAAAGCTGCCCGGGTGGCAGGAATAGACCCGCAGAACTTCCGGGCCTTAAAGACTACAAGGTCAACCTTGTTCGGTTTGTCCCCAGACACGCTAAGGAAGGCAATCCGTTTGGACATTGATGCGGGGCTAATTCCATTGTACTTATGCGCCACCGTCGGGACAACTTCATCCGCAGCAGTTGACCCACTGGCGCCTCTATGCGAAGTCGCGAGCGAGTTCGGCATGTGGGTTCATGTCGATGCAGCGTATGCAGGAGCCTCGTGTATATGCCCGGAGTACAGGAAATTCATCAATGGGGTGGAGTTTGCAGATTCATTCAGCTTCAATGCACACAAATGGTTCCTGGCCACTCTCGATTGCTGCTGCCTCTGGGTAAAAGACCCAAATGCCCTCGTGAAGTCCTTATCAACAGCCCCTGAGTACCTCAAGAATGAGGCAACTGAGTCAAAGCAAGTTGTTGACTACGCAGACTGGCAGCTTTCTCTCAGCAGGAGATTCAGGGCATTGAAGCTGTGGCTTGTAATCAGGAGCTATGGCGTGCAGAACCTGAGGAGTCATATAAGGTACCATTGCCGATTGGCGAAGCTCTTCGAGGAGCTCGTGGAGGAAGATTGCCGTTTTGAAGTTGTTTTCCCGAGATACTTTGCGTTGGTTTGTTTCAGGATTTGTCCTTCGGTGGTCGCCGGAATGTCCAATGGCCATACCGTTGAAAACGGACATGGCGAAGCATGGAAATTAAACAAGGTGAACAGACTCAATGCACAATTGCTTCGCGCTATTAATGCTTCCGGTCAGGTCTTCATGAGTCATACAATGGTCGATGGAGTTTATGTGATACGGTTCGCTGTCGGGGCGACGCTAGTGAGTGAGAGGCACGTGATCATGGCTTGGAAGGTGGCACAAGAACATGCAAATTCTCTATTAAGCATGCCGGCCAGCGAGTAACATTCCACGTCACTGGCCCACTGCAACGCCCACGTTGCGCCGCGTGGGCTGCATATTCCTCTTAGGCAACACTTTTTCCAAGGATTGCTGGTGCGGCGATTGCCTAAAGGCACCTGAGTTAGCGTTGGCTCAATAAATTTTAAGAAACTAAATAATCGTGTTGTCTTAGGTCGTTTTTCAAGTATGTTCTCCCGACATTTGTCTGTGTGTCGTGATGTAATTCCTTTGCGCTATATATTTCAGCATTGTTGGGTCACGTGTTCACATGACCCGTAAGCTACTGCAAGAAGTTATCATATGGTTAATAAACAAATGTTAAGTAAATTCATTTGAAATATCAATTATGTAGGTTATAGATCTTCATGTGTTGAAATCTAAATTTTGGAGACTTTTTTAATCATTCATTATATAGGAAATTTAGAGTCAATTTCGACTCCTAATAGAAAATATGATTAATATGCATTTTAAGAAGCCCACATGGATTACATTTTAAAGTGAACTGAAATTAGTGCACTCAAGCAGAGAAACCCTAAATTCATCAAGTCCGCACAAGCCTGGCCCCCCTGATGATTTCAGCCACATCCATTTTTATTTAATCAAAGATTAAATGCGCTAATATTCGGCTAACATGGACCTATCAAAATAGGCCATAAATAAATTTTTAAATCCATATTTGATGAGCTTGGTTGTTATATGGGTTAGCTAATGAGTCATAAATAATTTTAGACCCAATTCTAAGGGTCATAAATGGGTTGAATATAAGATGTAGACCCAACTTATCTCTATGATCCTCTCTTCACTATCTCGATGTTGCGCTCGCTCACTCCAAATTTTGCCTTAGTTTTGGCATGAATTTTTCTAGATTTGATAAAATATAGAAGTGTTTTAACAATATGGGCTGAGTCGGGTATGGTTTGCGTTGGATATAAATAACTATATTTGTATTACATATAAATGGGTCAAAAGGGGTTAAACATATCAATTTCCATTTTTAACCTAACTCGACCTGACTCATCCATTTAAAAAATCTATGTTAATGCGTGGGGATGGAAACAATTGTCAGCATGAAGGATTGGAATCTCGGTTAAAGAACAGCAGGAAAGCAGAATAATATTGCAAATTCTTGAGGGGGAAGTCTAGGCTATTTTGGAGAGCAAGAATTGAAGAAAGGACAAAAGATAATTTATTAATAAAGAATCTAAAGAAAAAGATTGAGAGAAAATATAAAACTTGGAAGACTTGCTCCGCCAAATCATCACTTTCTACGATCTACTTCATTATAATAGTTCTATGATCTTACAAATAGTCTGAAAAAGGAATGGGCATGTACTTAGAGGGGGATTATGAACTCAAGAGAAAAAAAAATACAAAAAGAGAGAATAGGAGAGAGGGGAAAAGAAATAAGGAGTCCTCATGTCCAGAGAAATTCCACACTCGGAAGCGAGCTCCTGCGGCCATCATCTCCAATACGTCACCTCGTCTCTTAGCGTGAGGGAATCTAGCCCAACTTCCAATGAGCTTCCCACTATCATCACGCCTAGGTTCCTGTCGTCGTCACGTGTGTCCAGAAAGCTCAACTTTCAAAAGCTCGCGCCCAGCGCCTTGTCTCTCCTGTCCAATGTTTGGCTGTCTCCTATGCTTTAGTTTCTCTTTAAATAGATGTGTATCATTTGTAAAGAAAATACTTGAATATTGAAAATATATGAGATTTTTCTCTATGTGAGTATATCTTTCCCAGTTCTCGATCATTAGGAAGTGCATTCTTTGTTAGTAGTGAACAAAGAAGCATTTTATCCTTGGTCAGTGGTTTGTCTTTGAGGCCTTAATGATGAATTTATCCTATTCCGAAATCTTTTATCCTTGATGGGTGGTTTATCCTTTAAACCTTTGCGGTGAACTTCATTATTCCTGTTCTTTATCCTAGGCTGGTAATGCATCCTTTAGGCCATGGTGGTGATTGCAATCTATTGTTCATCCACCACACATCATCTTATTATCACTCAAAATACATTCGCCCACCCGACACCTATATTAATTGGTATCAGAGCTCAAGGTTGAACTCAAATTGAGTGATTCTTTCTATTATTCATACTTTTGCCAAAAATGTGAATGATTTGATTCCAAGAGGCTTGGCCTTAGAGCAAGTATACACAAAAGGCGAGATTGTTTCATAGAAAATTTCCAAAGATAAATGGAGCGAGTCCTCAACCTCCTAGAGAGTTCAGTGAGATAGGAGCAACAAGAAAGACCTCCTATCAATCGATCACACCGTTATGATCTAGATTCTTGTTAAAATTCTGGAGATCAATCCTACAATAATGGAGGAGAGTCTAGTGATTACGATTATCAAATCTGAAGGAGAAGAGAAAGGCACAAGGAGTATGATCGAGAAATCAAAGTAGAATCGCTAGAATTCAAGGGAGACTTAATTTTGATGATTTTATCAACTGGCTCTATGACATCGAATGAGTTTGTGATTTTCAATCATACTCAGATGAAAAGGAATGCAGAGTTTTTGTTCTCGAGTTTAAGAAATGTCTCACTTTTGGTGGGAAAATTTGAAGAATTGGAGAGTTCAAGAAGGGAAGAGTTGAATCAAAACTTGAGAAAAGCTTAAGCAACTTATGAAGAAGAGATTCTTGCCCGACAACTCCAAGCACGACCTGTTCCTCAAAATGAGTTCCCTCCAGTACTGTGAAATGAGCATTCAATAATACATTAGGGAACTTGAATAGCTCCTCATGAGGTGTGATATTCCAAATTTGCCACAAGTAACCATTGTTGTGTGATATTCTAGAATTGCTAGAACTACTGCTCTTTTCCTTGGTGGTTAATGTCACGCCCCGACTCTCGAGCTTGTGGCAATCCCATTTCACTTGAGGTATAACTGTACGACGTCCTAGGTACTGTCGTCGACCAATTCATTTGATCTTGTAATTAAGCACATGCGGAAACAAACAACTCCCAAACCAAACAACAGGGATAGCAATAACAGCAGCAGAGGAAAGACAAACAGTATTTTATATATCTGAAGGTTAGCTGGCACACCAGCAAATACATACATGCCTTACTACAGGCGACAAGCTAAGGACTACTAAAAAAGGGACCGGCCTAGCTAACCTAACCCTGTACAAGTGAGGGAAGGCTCGTAAAAAAGGAAATAGGCTGCAACTGCCTACTCATGGGCCTCAGAGGGATCGCTCTCTTCGATCCTCGGGTATTGCATCATCTGGGGCTTGAAAAAGCTAACCACGACGGGTTGAGATAAACTCAGCAAGTTAAAGTCCTAAGCCTGGGTTAGGAACTTCGCTCACCTAAGGAGTTTAACATACAACCTAATACATCAATCAATGCAATACCACCTCAGAGAGATAACCACAGAAGACAGTTTGATAAATAGGTGCAATCACAAGCGACCCTACCTGGCCTTGGCACACGCTACTTGCAAAAACTGTCAATCGCCTCACAATAACAGTAAGAGGCATGCAAATAATCAGAGTATTACACCAAACTTTCTCATATCTCAAAATCCATGCACATGCTCCGATTATTACGACCCTCTAGGCCACGGCACAACCTTATGGTTGGCGGTCAACTGGTGGTAGACCAAGTATCGTCCTCCCCCATGAGACATGGCGACGTCACAGGCTATCCCCCATCGACGGCATTCCATAAGAAGCATGGGCCCGGCCTTAATCGCGACTCCGCATCTGACCACTGTTAGGCGACCCAATGGTTATGACACAACCTCGAAGGATTAGCGGTTATATGGCTCAACCGGGCTATCAACTTTAATCTGACCATGTAACACATCAGCAAACAATTCATTCTTGTCTTTGCTTTTACTTGGTCGTGAATGCAACATCGCTCATGCGCTTATGCTCATGCGACATGCCATTTTAGATAACCCACGCAATATATCATGCAGCATCACTCGATAATTCCAAAATTCCAAATTCCACCAATCAACAATCACGTACATTCCCTAATTCTTGGGAATAACTCAATAAATCAAACACTTTCACTTCCACTCGGTCTTCGATCATGCATTTCATCATTATTCATGTATATAATTAACAATCGGCACTTCAAGAAAGCATAACAACCAAGAACACATCAATTTGAAACCAAAATTAGCTTCTGTATGAATAATGCCGTGAACAGTAATCGTGAATAGTGATTGTGAACAGTAATTGTGAACAGTGATATGAATAGTAATTATGAACAGTAAATTCGTCCGAAAATAAATAAACTTAACCATTGTTAACAAATTAACCCAACCCTAGTTAATCTAACCTAACCATGATTAATTTTTAACCTTGGTTACTTTTAAAACTAACCATGGTTACTTTAGTTAATTAACTTTAGTTACTTTATTACTAACTATGGTCAATTAACTAACCCTAGTCAACCTTAATTAACCAGCCTAATTAATCAACCAACCTTAATTAAACACAAACACACAAATACACTAATTAACCCCTAAGCAAGATTAACCCCTAAACAAGGATTAGGAAGTTAACTTACTTGGATCGGAAATCCGGCAACACCGGCGCATAGAGGTGAATGAGGGATACGAGGGGTAAGCTCGGGGATGACAACAGATGACAAACGGTGGCAAATAGCCATCGGAACACTGTTCATGCGAAACTGACTAACTGGGCGGAAAATGCCGAAATGGGCGGTCCGGGGTGACCAAGGGTGACCGGGGGTGCGTGGCTAGCTTCCTAACTTCCAAGACTACACTTTGGGTGGTGGTGGCAGCTCCGGTGACGACGGCAAGGCTATTTTTGGGCTAGAAAACAGCAAGAAATAGCATAAATGGAAGAGAAAAGGAAGAGAAAAAGGGAGAGAGAGTGTGGCTGGGTTGGTGCACGAATTTTGAGGGAGAAAGAGGAGAGAGAAGGAGTTGCTGGAGACTTGGATAAGGGCCAAGGCAAGTGGGCAAGCCACTTGTTGAAGAACCAATCAAAACAAAGCAAAAACAAGCATAAACTAAGCCCACTTGGGCACAAAAGCAAAAGGCCAAAGAGAGAAGCCCATGGGCTGAGGAGGGAGAGGAGAATGGGCCAGCTTGGGCCCCCTTTGGGCTGGGTTGGATGGGCGCAAGGCCCATTGGGCTGCCAGTCTTGGGCCGGCCCACCCGCGGGCCCGAAACCCGGTCCAATTTTCCCCTTTTTCCGACACTTCCGCGTCCAACAGAAAATCCTAAAATAAATGAGGTGACATCCAAATATTTAGTCTTGATATCACTGAGAAGTCGGTTCCCAAAATTGGATTAAAAATCGGGGCTAAATTGAGTCGATTGCAACTGTAGTACAATTTGGATTACTGAGCGCCCTTTTTGGACTTTTGACCCATGGTCAATCATTCTTTGATCCACGTTAATGTCAATTCTCGAATTAGGGACGTCCCTTGATTATCGTGTAATCCCGGGGGCTCAATTGATAATCCCGAGTACTAGATGAAAATGATTCGGTTTAACGTCGTTCGTAGTTCGTATCGAAGTCATGCAGAAATCACCCGCAGTTTGACTTCGTACTTCCGCCGAATCGATTTATTTCCATTTCCTTAATAGTTTGGTACTTAGAGGATATCGTTCCTGCCTAGGTCCTCATGGTCGAATGATTCGTTTCTGATTGAAATTGCGAGTCGTACGCAAATCATTTCCTATCGACGCCTCTCTGTAATCCATTATCTCACGAACACACAGTTCGGAAAATTTGTACTGATCAGGCCTTCGACTAATATCGCCATTTTATAAAATCCTTCAGGATGTTACAGTTAAAAAGATAGATTACCAATTTAGTTGAATTTCAATCATATTGGTTTTTTGAAAATGTTTGCAAATTGGCCATGAAGGTGGAAAAACAACTGAAACATGGTAAGGGTTTGTTGCCCAAGTAATCAACAGGGGGTACATCTTTCTTTAAGGGTGCCTCTCTAACAAGACTGAGAATATGTCAACAAATGACAAAAGTAAAGAGAAAGCCACATAGGCTATCAAAGAACTTTATAAAATGACTAACAATGGAAGTACTCGAAAGTGCTTCAAGTGGCATGGCTATGAGCACTTCAAAGTTGATTGTCCTAACTGAAGAGTTACGGCTCTTCGAGAAATTTAGAAGTCAGCTTGGAAGTTCAAGAGGCCAAGCAAACTATTGACCATATTGATTATGAATATGAGGAGCAAGATAAGGTCGTGGAATAAGCCGATGATGGTGAGTTGTTGGTTATTTGGAGGGCTCTACACAAACGAGTGCACTAGAAACGAATGAGAAAAGAGAGAACATTTTTCAAACCCGTTGCTTCATTAAATAGAAAAGTGTGTAACTTGATTATTGATGAGGGAGTTGCACTAGCGTAGCGTCTACAACCTTGATTGAGAAGCTAAAGCCCCACTTCTAAGCATCCTAAATAGTATAAGCTTCAATGGCTTAGCTAGGGGAGCGACCTTTAGGTAACCAAACAAGCTTTCTTGTCAATTTCAATTGGTAAAATTTACCATGACTAGGTTCTATGTAATGTTATTCCTATGAATGCATAGCATTTATTATTAAGGAGGCCTTGGCAATTTGATAGAGAAACTATATATCATGTCTCCAAAAACCCCTACTCATTCCACAAGGATATGAAATACATCACCTTTGCACTTTTGAGCCCCTTCATATCCACAATCAACCTGGGGTGGGAAACACAAGTAAGAAAAAACATTTTTCTTGAGTGAAACATGGGTTGAGAGATATGCAACTATAAGATTGTTTCTGCCTTGCTTATGGTTGAGAACAAATATAGTGAGATAGAGAGACCTCTACACCCTAAAATGCATGCCTTGATGAAAGAACTTGATGTATTTTCAAAGGATCTACCACGTGGATTACCTCTTGTAAGAGGTATTAAGCATCAAATTGATTTGATCCCTAGCGCTTCTCTAAACTATGGAGCTGCAATGACAAATTGATAAGTTGATTGCAAGCGGAAATAAACAAGAAAGCATGAGTCCTTATTCAGTTCCAACTCTACCAATGCCAAAGAAGGATGGAACATAAAAGACGTGTGTTTGGATTAATGGTGTTTACAATCGAGAATATACATACCACATACCTAAGCTTGATGATATGCTTGATGAGTTGCATGGATTAATGGTGTTTGCAAAGATTGATATGAGGAGTGGCTATTATCAACTCCGCATGAAAGAAGGTAACAAATGGAAGATAGCCAACAAAATGAATATCAATCTTTATGAGTGGCTACTTGTGTCATTCGGGTTATCAAATGCTCCTAGCACCTTCATGAGACTCATAAACGAGATTCTTCATTTCTTTATTGGTCGATTTGTTGTTTATTTCAACAACATTCTTGTTTATAGCTAGAATGAGGAGGAATATGTATCTCATTTGAGGCATATCTTTGAAGCCATAAGAAAGCATAAACTATATGCGAAGATGGAGAAGTGTCAATTCTTTTGGACAAGCATTGTTATCTTGGTATACGTAGTGTCGAAAGATGGTATCTCTATTGATTAGTCCAAAGTGGAGGCAATAAAGCCTAGGCTTAAGCCAAAATCAATTTCTGATGTACGAAGTTCCCATCTACTTGCATCTTTTTATTGATGGTTTGTGGAGTATTGCAATACCCTCATGGATCCTATTACATGTATGAAGATGAGAAACTTCAAATAGATTAAGGTCACCAACAATGCCTTCGAAATCATAAAATAAAAGCTTTGTGAGTCTCATATCATTTCCCTTGCTAATTTTGACAAAGTGTTTGTGTTGAATGCAATGCAAGTGGAGTTGGCATCAAAACTATTCTTATTAAAGCCCAAAAGCCTCTAGCATATTCCAGTGAGAAGTTCATAAAGTCACAGAAAAACTATTCCACTTATGACAGAGTTTTATGCCGCTGTGAGAGCTCTTGATCACTAGAGTCATTATTTGCAACCCAAACAGTTTATTCTCCATTCTAATCATGAGAATTTGAAGTATAAAAGCCGCAGGACAAACTTAACCAGAAACATGCCAAATGGGTAGACTTCCTTTACTACTTTCCTTTGTCTTGAATGATAAACTTGACAAAACTAATGTTGTAGCATATGCCTTATCGAGAAGATACTAGATGCTTGCTGTTTTGGAATGTAGAGTTCTTGGTTGCCATGTAACATCCTGAAAATCGACCCCATTTTAGGATTTTATAAAATGGCGATATTAGTCGAAGGCCTGGTCAGTACAAATTTTCCGAACTATGTGTTAGTGGGATAATGGATTACAGAGAGGCGTCGATAGGAAATGATTTGCATACGACTCGCAATTTCGATCAGAAACGAACCCTTTGACCATGAGGACCTGGGCGGGAACGATATCCTCTAAGTACTAGACTATTAAGGAAATGGAAATAAATCGATTCGGCAGAAGTACGAAGTCGATCTGCGGGTGATTTCCACACGACTTCAATACGAACTACGAACGATAGTAAACCAAATCCTTTTCATCTGGTACTCGGGATTATCAATTGAGCCCTTGGGATCACACGACAATCGAGGGACGTCCCTGACTCGAGAATTGGCGTAAACGTGGTTCAAAGAATGGTTGACCATGGGTCAAATGTGAGGAAAGTCCAAAAAGGGCGCCCGATAATCCAAATTGTACTACGGTCGCAATCAACTCAATTTGGCCCTTATTTTTAATCCGATTTTGGGAACCGACTTCTCAGTGATGTCAGGACTATATATTTGGACGTCGCCTCATTTATTTTGGAATTTTTCGTTGGACACGGAAGCGTCGGAAAAAGGAAAAATTGGATAGGGTTTTGGGCCCGCAGGTGGGCCGGCCCAAGACCGGCGGCCCAATGGGCCTTGCGCCCATTCAGCCCAGCCCAAGAGGGGCCCAAGTTGGCCCAAGTTCCCCTCCATTTCCAGCCCATGGGCTTCTCTCTTTGGCCTTTTGCTTTTGTGCCCAAGTGGGCTTTGTTTATGCTTTGTTTTTGCTTGCTTTTGATTGGTTCTTCAACAAGTGGCTTGCCCACTTTCCTTGGCCCTTATCCAAGCCTTCAGCAGCCTCTTCTCTCTCCTCTTTCTCCCCCAAAATTCGTGCACCAGCCCAGCCTCACTCTCTCTCCCTTTTTCTCTTCCTTTTCTCTTCCATTTCTGGTGTTCTTTGCTGTCCATGCTGTTTTCCAGCCCAAAAACAGCCTTGCCGCTGTCACTGGAGCCGCCGCAACAGCCCAAAGTGTAGTCCTGGAAGTTAGGAAGCCAACCGCGCACCCCCGGTCACCGCTGGTCACCGTTAGCCGCCCGTTTCGGCCTTTTCCGCTCAGCTGCACCGGTTCCGCGTGAACAGTAACCAGCACTGTTTTTGGCCCGTTTCGGCCATCGTTTGTCATCTGTTGCCATCCCCGAGCTTACCCCTCGTAGCCCTCGTTCCCCTCTACGCGCCGGTGTCGCCGGATTTCCGATCCAAGTAAGTTAACTTCCTAATCCTTGTTTAGGGGTTAATCTTGCTTAGGGGTTAATTAGTGTATTTGTATATTTGTGATTAATTAATGTTGATTGGTTAATTAGTCTGGTTAATTAATTCTGACTAGGGTTAGTTAATTGACTATAGTTAGTATTAAAGTAACTAAAGTTAATTAATTAAAGTAACTAAGGTTAGTTTTAAAGTAACCAAGGTTAGACTTTAACTATGGTTAGGTTAATTTGACCATGGTTAGGTTAATTTGTTAACCATGGTTAAGTTTATTTATTTTTATTTATTTATTTAATTTCAGACGAATTTACTGTTCACAGCACTGTTCATGCAGAAGCTAATTTTTGGCTTATTTTGATGTGTTCTTGGTTGTTATGATTTATTGAAGTACCGATTGTTAATTATACTCGTGAATATTGATGAAATACGTGATCGAATGCAGATTGGGAATTGGATTTTGGAATTGTTGAGTGAGACCGCATGACATATTGCGTGGGTTATCAGAAATGGCATGTCGCATGAGCATGGGTGATGTTGCATTCACGATAGAGCAAAGAAAAGAATGGATTGTTTGATGATGTGTTGCATTGTCACATTAAGAGGAGAGCTCGGCGCTGCCGGTAGACCGCCAACCCTTGGGGTTGTGCCGTGGCCTTTTGGTCGTCCTGACTTCGGTCAGTTGCTTGACAGTGGTCAGTTGCGGGGCTGCGGCAGTGAGTGGGCCCCATGCTCCATAGGGAATGCCGTCGATGGGAGAGAGCCCGTGACGTCGCCGTGCCTCATGGGGGAGGACGATGCCTGGTCTTTGACTGGTAGATCGTCAACCATAAGGTTGTGCCGTGACCCTAGTGGACATAATAATCGGAGCATATGTGTGGATGTGAGGCACGAGAAAGTGTGTGAGATGTTCTGATTATTCACATGCTCTTAATATCGTGATGGATTAAATGACAGTTTCTGCAGGTCGCGTGTGCCAAGGCAAGGTAGGGTCGCCTGTGATTGCACCTGTGTATTAAACTGTCTTTTGTGGTTATTTCTCTGAGGTGGTATTGCACTGATTGCTGTATTAGGTTGTATGTTAAACTCCCGAGGCGAGCGAAGTTCCTAACCGGGGCTTAGGACTTTAACTTGCTGAGTTTATCTCAACCCGTCGTGGTTAACATTTTCAAGCCCTAGATGATGCAGTATCGAGGATCGAAGAGAGCAATTCCTCTGAGGCCCGTGAGTAGGCAGCTGTAGCCTATTTCCTTTTTTACGAGCCTTCCCCCACTTGTACAGGGTTAGGTTAGCTAGGCCAGTCCCTTTTTGAGTAGGCCTTAGCTTGTCGCCTGTAGTAAGGCGTGTATGTATTTGCTGGTATGCTGGCTAACCTTCAGATATATAAAATACTGGTTGTCTTTCCTCTGCTGCTATTGTTGCTATCCCTGTTGTTTGGTTTGGGAGTTGTTCGTTTCTACATGTGCATAATTACAAGATAAAATGAATTGGTCGACGACAGTACCTAGGACGTCATACAGATAGACCTCAAGTGAAATGGGGTTGCTGCGAGCTCGAGAGTCGGGGCATGACATGCCAATCAATGAAAAACTGTATGTTGATGATCCCATTTTGTCCATCATTGACAATTGTAAAAATGGACTTCAAGATAATTAAGGAAAGCCAATTATGAGTGCCAAATAGTTTCCTCAAAGAAATTAATTCAAGAAGCACATGGCCAATGATTAGTAGTAGGCCACTTCGAAATTGAGAAAACTCTTGAAATCTTTCAAGAGCACTTAAATTGACCAAAACCATGTGAAGATGTACATGCCACCATTTCCAAATGCGTGATGTGCCAATTGGCAAAGAGTCATTTACATCAAGGGCTCCACACTCCTCTTTCCAACATAGCCTTAGGAAGACAAAAGCATGGATTTTATTGTGGTGCTCCCTAGAACTCAAAGGGGCAAAAATGCCATCATGGTGGTTGTTGATTGATTTTCATAAATTGCACATCTCCTACCGGGTCACAAGACGGATGATGCGTCTCATGTGGCCGAGTTGTACTTCAAAGAGATTATTCATCTGCATGGATTTCCAAGACCATTCTATCTAATTGTGCTTCCAAGTTTTTAAGTTACTTTGAAAGACCCTATGGAGGAAGCTTAACACTAGTCTCCTATTCAGTACAACTTGCCATCACAAATCGATGGTCAAATTGAGATAACAAATCGCACTATCACTACTGTTCTTTGAAGCATGATGTGTAAGGCTTTGAAGGATTAGGATTTAAAGCTTGTGTATGTTGAATTTGCTTATAATCAATCGTCAAATTAATTATTGGTTGATCACTTTTTGAAGTTGTGCATGGATCCAATCCTCTTACACCTATCGACATGATTCCCATCCCATTCAACTTGCAAGTGAACTAGGAAGCTAAAGAGGGAGTCAATGTGATGAAAAAACTTCATGAGAATATTCGATCAAAAATTGGAAAGGCAAATGAGTATTACAAACAGAAAGCTAACAAGCATTGGAAGAAGGCTTAGTTTCAACTAGGTGGTCTTGTGTGGATGCACTCGCGGAAGGAAAGGTTTCCATCTTGATGAAAGAACAAGCTCCTGCCTCGAGCTAATGGCCAATTCACAATAATTGAAAGAATTGGCAACAATGCATACAAGGTTGATCTTCTAGGAGAATATGGCGTCTCAACAACTTTCAATGTGGAAGACATTTCTCCTTCTGTCAAATATGAAGCACTATCAAATTTGAGGCCAAATCTCAATGAACTGATGTGGCAACATTAGGCTAGCTATCAGGCTCACTCACCCGTTCCTTATTACTCACCCGTTCCTTATTACTACAAGCAAAGCAAAGACCGATTCTGCTACACTTTGACTCAATGAATTCCTGTTGAAGATGTCGATTCTATGAGCTAGTTGGCGATTTCATGGTTGTCAATCGGTGATTTACAAGTTTGATGTCGACTACGATTACCTAGCAACTGGTGGTTGTTCTAACCGAATGCTATCACTATTTAATGATCTTTTGCAATGTTTGGCTTATAAGATTGATACATGAATTTCCAAGAGTTAAAGTTCAAGATTGTGTTTGAATGTATTTTCTAGTTTATTGGTCTTTATTGAATTTTTTAGTTCCTATTACTATCTCTTTAAATGTTTGGCTATTTCCTATGTTTTAGTTCCTCTGTAAATAGAGGTGCAATTTCATTTATAAAGACAAAACTTGGATATTTAAAATATATGGAATTTTATATGAGTGAGCGAATATTTTTTCTGCTTCTTTTTATCTTTGGAAGCTGAATTCTTCCTTAATAGTGAACCAGGAATCCTTTATCTTTAGCTGATGGTTTAACTTATCAAGCATTGCTTAGGCTGTTATATAAATACATGGCAACACTTTTTCCACATTAAGTAATACTCATTTTAATAAACAACACTCGTAAAGCTTCAAGGAAATACTTCATAAACCTGTGCCTAAACTGTAGAACTAAGCAAAAAAGGGGCCAAAAAAGAAAGAAAGACGCGAGGCAATTACCTTCAACAAATTAAAGATTCGAATCTTTCTCGGACAATTCTATCCATATTTTTCTTCTCTTCTTTTATTAAATGCGATAAAATAATAATGTCCGTGCCAAAAATCAATATAGGCATTAAACAGCGTTGCTATAACTTCTTTAAAGAAACGATATTTTTTTTTTGCCTTGGAATTTTTGTCTTTGTGTGTAGTGACGTAATTTCGCGCGCCCAATTGGTTTTAAGCATTGTTGCGTAGCGCTTTTAGGTGCTTCAGAGGTTATTGCGAGAAGTTATCACATAGTAAATAACTAATACTAATTAAATTCATCTGAACTTTTTTTATCATGTTAGATATAGGCCAATTTGAAGGTGTTAGATATATTGAGAAATTTTGAATTATCTTTACAATATTCTAAATATTCTGAATATCTTCAATATTCTGGAAATCTAGAATATTTTGGAATATCTTAAATATTTTGGAAATCTAAAATATTCTTGATATATTTGGGATTATCTTTATGATTGATTTTATGATATTTTATTACTGTAAATAATCTTCCTGTAAAACCTATAAATAGGCCCTTGTATTCCTCTTACTACATCATCAAAATTTACAGAAATTCTCTATTCCTTCTCTATTCCTTCTCTATTTCTATCAGAATATCTATAATATCGTAAAAATAATCCATAATATCTTAGTATATCTAACAGAGATCCACCCTTTAGAATCTTAGTAAAGGTCAATCATTTATAAAAACTTCATCTTAATAATCAATAGCTATAATTAATTAAGACACCATGAAGAACGTTGTGCAGGATAAATGGTTCACGTCTCATCTAAACCATTGGTCATGTGAGTCCGACCATAGGATCCATGAATTCGACTGTTTAGATCGACTTGATTCTCATGATTTAAGGATGGCATGATGTTACTTTCCTAAAGTAGGGTGTCATCGTGAGCTGCGCTCGTTGACATGTCCTACACCGTTGGTCGGATCCTATACTCTCTCCCTCTGGCGAGAAGCAATGCCTACGTGGCTTTGCCGTACATGAGCACTAAATACATGACTTGTTGGATTGTACAAATCGTTCGATCACGACATTCACATGATTCGATCCCTGTGATTTGTTGGGCGCATGTACTTCGAACGTATGTATGATGAGCTTTCGTCTTAGCTTGACGCTACCGAATGCATCTCTCATGACTTAGGGTGCATTTGGCAACTTGTCAATTTTTCTGTTATTTTATTTTTTGGAATAGAAAATAAATAAAAATCCATTTGATGACGTCCTTTAGTATTTCTATTCCCGCGAATAGAAAATTATATTGGGAATAGATTTGAAATAGAAACAAAAAGTAGAAAAAAGTAGTTCTTGTTCTCAAGAACAATTTCTAAAATAAGTGTTCCTTTGTTGTCGCTACTCATCGCTGTCGCCACCCGCTCGTCGCCACCAGAAGCTCATCCATCGATTGCCGTTGCCACCAGAAAAAAAAAAAGAGAATAGAAATTTCTTGAATTGGTACTAAACGCATTCATATTCTTTTCTAATTCCGAGAATAGAAAATTTGTACAATTACCAAATATGTTATTTTACTCATAAATTGTTTTAGGGAGTAAAAAAAAAAATTATATTTAAAAAAAAATTATTCCCAGAAACAAAAACTTTACCAAACACATCTTTAACTTCCCTACTGTCTTCCCTACCATCTGAGGAAAATGTTCCGATAACGTAGTACCGTTGGATACAACATTATGAACGTGTCTACCATATTATCGAGTCATCTCGACTTAGTCAAAGGCGGGCCTCTCCACGAAAGTAGCTATTGGATTAGCCTTGAAATAAGTAAAAATTCCACTGTTTTGCAACATATGCTTTACCTATCTCGACTTAATCAAAGGAGACTTCTCTCGTCGAAAGGAGTCATTCGTATGACAAGAGGTATGGATGTTAGAAAGCGACCGCTCAAAATGATCAGTTTTTGGGCGGGTAACTAGCGTCATTTCATGTCAGTGTCAATTATAAGATCAACTTATATGTCGATCTATGTGAAGAGAAATTACCTATTGGAAATTCAAAATGGGGCTAATTGGCACCATATGTCTGGCCAAATTGCACAAAGGTCCTTCCTCTTTACTATTTGTGCAGCTTCTGAGGACACAAATGATAATCATTTTGTTCTAGAGAATATTTTATGGTCAGAATTAGATTCTCTATTTCTATTTCCTTGAACGACTTTTTGTGCAAGATTTAGTAACTAAATTTCTATTCCAAGAGACTACTCATTTAATAACTACACAAAATTTCTGTTCCAAGATCATAAATTCATTGATAAGTCTTATTAAATATCTCCCTCTTGGGTGGCAATAGCGATGGGTGGCAAGCGGTAAGGGCAAACAATGAGAAAAGTTTTATTTTCATTTATGTTCTAGAATTAGAAAAGTAGGAAATTTCTACTTTTTATTTTGATTCCAAATATATTTTTAAGCTAAAAATTGTCTTGAAAATAGAAAAAATGAAATTGCGTTATCAAATGGATTTTCCAAATTTTTTCTTAGGAATAGAAATAGAATGGCTATCACTCACGCTCTTAGCAAATCAGTTTGTAGTTTGTCTTAACATTGTTTTGCCCATGTAACAACTACTAGCTACTAGCTTCTATGGAATGATTGTACTAAAAGGTAGTATCCTATGATGCTCAATCGTCCTCTCATTTTGTTACTCATCTTTCATTTTTTTTTTGTGAAAATCGATTAAGGGGGTTAAGCTTGTTTAGTCTTAATTAATTGAATTTTTTTAATTTACTTATAGTTTTATTGAATTTTGAATTTAATTATTAGTTATTAAATTTTGGAATTTCACTGTTCATGATGTACTGTTCACGCGGTATTGTTCACGCGTACCGTTCATATGACACTTATGTTGTACTATTCATGCAGTACTGTTCACGCACACCGTTCACATGACACTATTCATGCATAAGCAAAATTTGGTTTAAATGAACATGTTTTGATCATATGATATGCATTGATAGTGGTTAAATACATGGACATTTGTATGAATTGTGTGGGGTATAAAAAGGGGGAAACCCGAGGTGTCGAGCATGTGTCTTTGTTCTGCATTGTCTTGATTTTAAAAGGGAAATTATGCTTTGTTCGTGAGACATGAGAATTGAATGATTTTCTTAAGATGAAATTGTGACTACATGGGTTTAATCGACTGTTTCTACAAACACGTATCATGTATGCATTGGTAATGTTCAAGATAAAAATAAGTTGTGATGATATGCTTGTGTGGTCACTAAATTAAAATCATCACCTTGTCAGGAGTTTAAAGGATGATAATCCAACTCGTAGGAAATCCTGACAAGAGTCTAGATGCGGAGTCGCGATGGAGGCCAAGCACATGCTCCTTCACGAATGCCGTCTTAGGAGAGAACCCTTGATGTCGCCACATCTCATGGGGGAGGGTGGTGCCTAGCTATGCTAGTAGACACTGGCAGGAGTTCGGTTTTGGCCTTGTGGGGCGTTAATAATCAGAACATGTTTGGATGCAAGAATGCATGAGAAGTATGACATCATTGGTTCTAATTATGCATGTGTTGGTTGCACTGCTTGTAGCATGCTTGAATTGATAATGTGCAGGGTGTGGCAATGGCCAGGTGAGATCGCCTGCAATGCGACTCGCATGTGATTGATCGAATGTAGTACTTGATTGTAGTATGCACCAATTGTATTGTGTATGTGTATATCATGCAGGGTATGGCATAACTGGGTGAGGTTGTATGTGAAGTGACTATTTGCTCATTTTTTGGCCCTGGATATGTGTGTTAGTCGTGTCTTGGCTATAGTATATGGTATTATTGCTATTGGTCTACTTGAGAGGTGGATCTGGAGAGATACCCAGGTTGAGTTTGTATCCTAACCAAGGCTTAGAGCGATGACTCACTGAGATTATATCTCATTATTGTATTAACCATTTCAGATCCTTAGAATAGCGTACCTTCTGGTGCGATTCGGGGTCCCTAAGGATTGTGACCTATTATGATGCACCACCGCTTCCTAGGCCGGGTTCATTTGTATGAAAAGTACGTCTCCACCATTTGGGTGGATAAGGGACCAAGGCAATGGATCCCCCATTGGTTCTTAGAGTGGTATATCAAGAAGGACAATCTCTTGATTGGTCCTCTGTGTGGTTTTGATGGGCCGCATGGTAGGGGCCCCGAAGGCACTGATTGGGATCCTATGGAGCTGGATCCTCCTAATGGCGCAGTGGTGAATTATGCTCTTGCTCCATCTGTGGTTGACTCGTATGCCTCCGACTAAGACTCAATAGAGCCTGAGTCCAATGGATCCTTGATTTGGTAATGCCTAATGGACATACCAAACCCGAGAGTTCCTTTTGGAAAGAACAAATTGACCTAGCCTTAGTCTCTTTTTGTCTGGCTTAGAGAAAAGGAACCGACCCACTAGTGGGCTTGTAAATTGAAATTGTTCCTTTGTTGGTTAATCTAGTAAATAAATAAATGAGTAGTTGTTGTTGTTCTATTGTCCATCCCTCTATCTCTTTCTAATTGTTTGATTGTTGATTGACTGGGGGATAGTCCGTTTTCCGCTTGTGCATAATGAAAGAATAAAATGAGCGATCAACGACATGTCTTGGGACGTCGCATTCTATTGACCAAGAGAAGGGGTTGTTGTAAGCTCGAGGTTCGGCACGTGACAATGGTGATTTAGATGGTAAAGGGGGCAGCAAGGGCAAGAAACATTAAGAACAGAAGAGGAAAAGAGAGGAAAATGCGTATGCGGGCCAAAATTTTAGACAGCTTGAATAAAATTGATTTGGGCTAAAAAAAAAGATGAGAGACGGACTTGAAAATGCTATTGGGCTCAATGGGCTTGCTTGGGCCCACTTAGCTGACCCACATTGGGCGTGAGGCCCATTGGGCTTTTGGTCAACCCAACTCCTTTTTCGGCTCCAATTCTTGGCCCATTAATCCTTTTCCAATAATTTCAGGTTTACCGATAAATTTGAGAATCAATGACATAACGTCCAATATTTTAGTTTCATCATCCTTGAAAGTTTGATACCTGAAATCGAATTGAAGTTCATGATTAAAATCAATTAATTGCGACTTTAGTACAACCTAACTATCGAGCGACGTTTTGGAGTTTCTGTGCGTTTGATTTGTTGTTGATAACTTTTTAATCCGTGATTGTGCCTATTCAAATTAGGGCAATTCTTAGTTGTTATGTAATCATGCAGGGTTGATTGCTTACTCTAAATATAGAGCCAAAAGGAAATCGGTTTAACTTAGTTCGTAGTTAGTATCGAAGTCGTGTGAAATCACTTGCAATCTGACCTTGTACCTCTACCAAATCAATTCATTTCCATTCACTAATTGGCCTGCAATAGTGTGGTATCGTCCCTCTTTGATCTTTATAGTCGAGCAGCCTATTCGCGATTGAATTCACTAGTCGTATGCATATTGATCCTTAATTACCTTTCCAAATAGTTAGTTAACTCATAAGGGGCTAGTTTTGAGTTAACGTAATTAACAGTATATTGATAAAATAACATTTTTATATATCGCAAAATAGATCAAAATTTAGGATGTCATAGTATATTATGAGAAAACGGTCATGCAAATCTGTCCATTCATTCAACTTTTCATTCCTTGATTTTAGCTTTCATTTCATGTCGAGGATAAAGGGGAAGGCCTGACTAGGCAAAAAAATAAAATTAAAAATAATAAAATATAGTAATACCTGGAGAGTTTTTTATTTTTGGTCATGAAAATACTTCATTGATCATCATCCAGAGGAAGAAGTACATTCATTTTGATAGTCTAAGCATAAAAGGGAAAATAATGGGTGATGAGGCATCAACACCCAATTATGGGGAAGGTTACCGGCCCAGTGGGCTTTGGCAACCCAATCCACAACCATATTAGTGTTTCTTGATTCAAAAATTAATTGGGCCTATAGGAGTTAGCCCAGCAACTGTTGGCAATCTTGGATCAGACTTCGGGAGGCCCACGCCAGCTAAGTGCGACCCATGATTTGCTCCACCACCGACCAGTTGTCGTAGGAGATTAGCACGTGCAGGTTGTCATTTAGTTTGAGACTTCCCCAGTTGGAGTTCAAGGCTTTGGCTTCGAGCAACCAAAGAAGAACCGCACGACCTGCTAGGGTTTCGGTGATTTCAGTCGAATGGGCACAAATCTTTGTCGCAAGGCCATTGATGAGCATGCCGTCGCTTCCTCGGCAAATTCCGGCGACCGAGCCTTCGAGATCAGCAGCAGACCAGGAATAATCAGTATTGATTTTCACCGAGCCCTGTTCTGGAGGCAGCCATTGCTCGGTAAAATTTGGTCACTTTTTCATTCTTGCTGGTGCAGGCGAGCTCCATTTCTGGTAGAGCTGTTGACTAACTGCTACTTCTTGTTTGATGCAGGTCGAATTTGGCCGATGCCCCTGAAAAACCAGCCCATTCCACGCCTTCCATATGAGCCATAAGGCGGTGGAAAACAGAGCTTGTTCTTGCGATGAAACTCCCGAAAGCAGGTACTCTATGACCCACTTATCTATCCTTGTAATGAGTGTTGGGTCGGAAGATAAGCCGGCATTGAATTATGACAAGAACTGATTTATCTAATCGCATAGTATAAATAAGTGTTCGGTGGATTCTAGAGCTCACGCACAGACCGAGCAAAGGGCATCAGGTAATTTTTTATTTTTTATTTATGACTCAGGGAACCCCGCACCCTGCCGACAATTAGGGGAGTAAATCCTGGGGGCCGCACGTGCTAGCCACCACACACATGCAACCAGGTAAGTCACCCTATGACGAAGCTGGGATTCGAACTCTCGACCTTTTGCGAGAGGAAGAGAGCACGAACCAGCAACGCCACCCAAGCATCAAGTAATATTTGTCTCTTATAAAGGTTACATTTTGTAGGAAGACCCTCATGGCACAAGCTCCACATGAAAAACTTAATTCGGGGATGAGTATTCAAGTTCCAAATTGCAGTCCATAATTTGTTGGGAACTTGAAACGAGGAGGAGGCTTGTGGAACTAGATGAGTTGTTTTGATACTGCGTTGTTTATTATAGCCACTTTTCACTTGGTAGTCTCTTGATTTGTTTGTGGTCCACCGCAATTTGTTTGACTGTGAATGTATACTTAGGGGAATGGCTAGTATATGTTGTGCTATAGAAGTCTCGAACTTTTCCACTATAAGAGGGGAGTTCGATTCTCTCGAACCTGGTTTGAGGAGTTCTGCCACTAGTCTAGGGTCATCTTTGTTGTAGGGTCTTCCTATTTTACCTATAGGCAGCCAATTATCCTCTCTGACTTTAATGCTTTGACCATCCCCGACCTCCCATCTGACTTCAGGCTCAAGAACAACATGCCTTGTGAGAATGCTTGCCATCCCCATGATGGTCTAGTAACTTTCTGAGATGACCAGAAGTTTGTATTAGGGAAATAGAGCCCTCTAAACACTCGGCTCCACAAGGTTGCTGGATTTTGGCTTAGTCGCCACGCTTATTTACCTAACATGGCGTGATTAAAGTCTACTAGATCTTTAAACCCTAGTCCTCCTCTATCTTTCTTGTTTTCAGTAGGTCCCAGTTCTTCTAATCGATGCCTTTATGTTGCAGATTTTGTTGCCACTAGAATTTTGCTATTCTCTTTTCAATAGCGCGATAGATGGATACAGGTATCTTAAAAATGGACATTGCATAGGTAGGTAAAACTTGGACAACCGTTTTTAGTAGGACCTCTTTCCCAACTTTGGATATTAATTGCTCCTTCCACCCCTCTAGTTTTCTATCCACACTCCCAAGAAGCCCTTGAAACATCTGTTTTTTAGTCTATCCCTAATCTAATGGTAGTCCCACCCAATTTTTTCAATAATAGGGACCTGTAATTCTAAAGCAATATTTCATTGTAGCCCCTGAGAACAGACTTTCCCATAGAAAATTCCTGACTTATTTAAGTTGATGTCTTGTCCTGAAGCATAACAGTAGCAGTTCAGGATATTTGCCAAGTTCTGGGCTTCTCAAACCTTTCCTTCCAAGAAAAAGATTGCGTCATCCGCACAAAGCAAGTGTGAAAGGACAGGATAGTTGGAACTCAACCTAATGCCATTGATAGAACTGTCTTGCATGGCTTTTGTCATTAGGGAGGATAGAGCATTCGCCACTATAATAAATAGGTAAGGAAAGATAGGATCACCTTGGCGTAGCCCTCGTGTAGGAGAGAAGTGTTGGCATGATTCCCCATTAACTTTAGCATTGAAACTGACAGAGGAAATACGGCATAAGTACAGCGGGAGTGCCACAACTTGGCACAGAGGGACACTTAAGTGCCATAACTTACAAATGGTACACTTAAGTGCCACTTTTCAAAAAAAATGGATCACTTAGGTGCCAAGTGGTCGGAACCTTGCCGGAAATCCTACGTGCATTTTTTTATTAATTTTTTTGCCTACGTGGCTCGCCGGAAATACTAAATCGGTGAAAAATTAGCCAAAACGACGTCGTTTTGGCTGACGTGGATTTATAAAATTTTATTAATAAAATAATAATAATATTATTATAAAATCGATTTTATTAAAAAAAAAAAAAAAAAAAGAAGAAGGAGGAGATCGGCGAGGGCTTTTTAAATTTTTTAAAATATGACGTGGACAATTTTTTTATTAAAATTGCCACGTGGATTTTTTATTTAAAAAAAAATGCTCCGTCAGCAAATGAAGTCGCCGGAAAATGGACACATGGCAATTTGGCCGGATTTTCTCGCCGTTGGCACTTAAGTGATCCTTTTTGCTCCGATTTTGGCACTTAAGTGTACCGTTTGTAAGTTATGGCACTTAAGTGTCCCTTTGTGCCAAGTTATGGCACTTCTGGGGTCCGTACGTCGAGGAAATACAGAACTTAACAAGTAGAACCCATTGCTCAATAAACCCCATTTGTCGCATGTAATCACATAGGAAGTCCTATTCGACCCTATCGTAAGCTTTTTTCATGTCCAACATTAGGACTACTCCAAATTTCCTTCTTCTTTTCCTGACTCTAAGCTGATGTAGGACCTCCTGAACTATGAAAATGTTATCTTGGATTTGACGGCCTCCAATAAAAGCACTTTGTTCTGGGGAAATAATTTGTGGGAGCCATGTTTTTAATCGGTTTGCCATAACCTTTGCAATAATTTTGTAGTTGAAATTACAAAGGCTGATAGCCCTATATTCAATAATGCTCTCGGGAGATGGCACTTTGGGGATGAGGGTGATTAGTGTTCTGTTTAGGCTGGGGTCAAAGCTACCATAGGTAAAGAAAGTCTCCACCATTCAAAAGATGTCCTCCTACACAATAGACCAAGTATATTGGTAGAATTGACCATTAAGCTCATCTGGTCCTAGGGCCTTTGTTGCACCCATTTGAAAAGCAATAGCTTGTACTTCCTCCTTAGTAACTGTTTTCAATAGTTCTGCATTCATTTCATCAGTTACTACTATCGGGCATTGTTCTATTACAGGACGATAATCTCTTGGGCTCCTAGAGGTATATAATGCTTTATAGAAATCAGTAATATGTTGTTTAATGACAATAGGATCTCTACTCCACTCATGATCAGTGATTCTCAACATTGCAATTATGTTTCTTTGCCTTCTTTGAACAGTGGTAGTGTGAAAAAACTTTGTGTTTCTGTCTCCCCACTGTAGCCAATTGATTCAGGATCGCATCCCCTAATACATCTCCTCTTGTCTCTAGAGACCCTCCATTTGGTTTTTAGTTTGCTTATAAAATTCCCCTTGATCTGTTCCTCTTGTAGAATTAGTGAGGTCTATAAGTTTGGATCGACATTCTTCAAGCTGTTTGGCTACATGTTTGAAGGTTTCTTTTGCTCCATTGGTTTAGGGCTTGTGTAACTTGCATTGTTTTGCTAGCAATATTTTGCTGGGCTCCCCTATTATCATTCCATGCATCGTCCACCACTGCTATGAATTCTGGGTTAGAGGGCCAATAAGCTTCAAATCTGAAAGCTCTATGTATTTTCACTCTAGGTGACTCAGTACATAATAGAAGTGGGCTATGATTAGAACCAACAGCAGGAAAAGCAAATACCTCAGCTTGAGGGTATAGCACTCTCCAGTCCATATTACAAAGAGCTCAATCTAGTTTCTTTTTAACTAATTCATCCCCGTCTCTGTTGTTTGTCCAGGTAAACTTGCAGCCTTTACTTTCAACTTCCATGAGAGAACAAGAGTCTACGAATTCATGGAAGGCCGCCACTTGGTATCTCTCCACATCTCTTCTCCCAATCTTTTCCCAATGGTATAAAACTTCGTTGAAGTCACCGATACACGACCAGGGGGTATTGTCAAGCGTATTATGGGAACAGATAGTATCCCACAATCTGGTTCACTGTTGGAAGTTCGTTGATGCATGTAGGAGTGATATGTTCATCACTAAACCCTTGTCTAGATCCTTGCACGTCACTTCCAGCACTTCTATACAACCGTAATTCACTATCACCTGCACTTCCTCATCCTAGAATAATGCTAGGCCACCCACTATTCCCACCAGGTTAACCACAAAGTAGTGTTGAAAATGAAGTCTCCTCCTGATACGATCCACCATAGCTTCTTTATTTTTTGTTTCCATAATGAAAACTAGATTAGGCCTCTCTCGAGCCACCATGGCTCTTAGATGCTGGACTGTCAAGGGAGTGCCTAGACCTTGACAGTTCCAGCTTAGGAACTTTATGTTTGCTGTGGTGGCTTATCAAGGCTAGCCACCAAAGCCCTTGATTGTGCCCTTTCCCACACCTGAATTGGTGTGTCTGTTAGGTTCTCCATGTCCACCAAACTAGTTAGAGACCCATTCTTTTCATAAGATGCAAAATGTTTCAATTTCTTTGCAGCATGTTTTTTCTGGCATGATTTCTCAGACTTTTACTGTTTTGGCTCTGTGACATAATCAGTGGGATAGAGATGCTGTTCCAGTGGTTGTTGAACCTGTTTGCCTTTGTGGGCAAGAGTATCTAAACCCCCTAACTGTCTTTCTGCAGGTTTGTATATCACTATGGCTTGACTAGTCTCATTGTGTTCGTGGTTTTGCAGCTTTTTATCAGCCGGAGCTAATGGAGTTTCAGGCACCATTTCCTCATCCTCTTGGCATAAGTCGATCTCTCCATAGAATGTGTGCTAGCAGGGGCTCTGCTCCTTCATTTCAGCTTTTAGCCAAGACCCGTAACGTCCTGGTTTGTCCTAAGGTAAGCCTGATTCTTCATAAGCTATTAGTGGACACGTAGTTGTATAGTGACCAATACTCCCACATGAATAGCAGAAGTGAGGTAGGCCTTCATATTTGAAATCAATCCACCATTTTCGACCTCCCAAGTGGATGATAGTGCCTATTTTTAGGGGCTTGAACAGATTCAAACTAACTTTAGCCTTCCCTATTTTCCTGGCACTGTTATTTCGAGCTTCAATCTTAACAGCCTCCACTCTCCCTAATTTACCAGCAATTGCCTTAATTGAATCCTCCACCACGATAGCACGTGGTAAGCCTATTAAGTGTACCCAAAAGGAGCAGTAAGTAAAATCATAACAATGTTATGGGATTTTTGGGTCCCCTTCCTACATGATTAACAAGTTGCTGGCAAAAGACCAAGGGCCAGTTTGAACTACTTGCCTCCTCTCTTCTGCCGAGGTAAAGATGAACACATAAAATCCAAGTTCAATGATTTCGCATTTAACATCCTCTATTTTCCAAGCTTTCCGCATTGTAGTAAGAAAGGCCTGAAAATTGACATTAGGCTTAGAAAACAGCTTCCCATAGAGGAGGAATTCACCTACCTATGTTACATTTACAGGGGAGTAGTCGTCCAAAACAGTGGGGTCAACTTCAACCCATAAATCCCCCATTTGTCGGCATAGAGCCATCACTCGGAGGTCATCTTCCTGGTTCGCTTCCATGGAGAGTGAATCGGTGCTGTGAGTTAGAGTTAGGAGTGAAGGGAGCTCTGATTTGTAAAGAGAGTGTTGTGGGTATAGGAAATCAGTGGGTACGAGCTATCCTCTTCTTGCTGGGATGAGTGATCTTTGACTTCCTCAAGGAAGGTAATGAGGGAAGCGAAGGAATCGGGAACATATGATTAATCTAGGAATAACACTCGAAATGCAGCCATGGTGTTGAAATCGGATGGATGGAAGGTAGGTTTAGGGTTTCAGAAGGAAAGGAGGACTATCCCCTTAGGTATAGAGAGAAACTCACCCAAGGTGAGAGATATACCTGGAGAGTTGGTCCACCGCAACCCATGAAAAATATTAGGTGTAATTGTAATAGTCACATCATCAATGCATTAGTCCATTCATTGGATGACAAGTGGCACTGTAGGGCCTGCTTTGTTAGATTAAGTAGTATCGACATCAATAGCGACATACGACACGATATGACACGCTAACATATTATTTAAAAAAAAAAAAGAATTTTGATATGTTAGGACACGTTATATATTAAATATATATTTTTATATATACATGATAAATTATCATTTTTATGATTATTTCAATTAAATTAACTTGATTCAAATTCACAAATAAATAATTAAAAAAAAAGCATAGAATGAATTTATACTAAAAAATTAATCCATCATTTGTTAATAACATTCCATTCCAATAATCCATAAAACTTGGAGGAAAAAAACAATCAATATTTTGGACTCGTGTGTTAGGAGAGAATAGAAAAAAACTTGGGGGAAATTATGTGTCATGGAAAATGAGAGTCAAAAGAGAAAAAAAGATTAAGTTTTTGTCTTTCCTCTTTATATTTTTATTATTTTTATTTTTTACATATTTACATTTTTTTTTTTTTTTGGTAACCAGAGAACCTTGCACCCCGCCGACAGCCTAGGGGAGTAAACCCTGGGGGCCGAAAGTGCTAGCCACCATACACAAACGACCAATTAAGTCACTCTATGACAACCGTGGGTTTTGAACCCCCGACCTTTTGCGAGAGGAAGGGAGCTCAAGTCATCGGCGCCACCCAGGTGGGTGGTTACATATTTACATTTTGATCCTTTATTTATCGAATTTTTTAAAAATTGACCCCTATATTAGAATCATGTGTCAAAATTCCAAATTTGTGTGTCGCATAGTGTCAAAAGAGTTAACCAAGTGTCGAAGTGTCAAACATGACACGAAAACTCCCAAAAAGTATTGGTGCTTCCAAACTATTAGCAAGTCTCTCTCCCCTCCTGCATGTTATAATTTCTTTCCACTTCTTCATTCTTTCCTTCTCATAAGAAAAAAGAAGAAGAGCCACTCCTCTCTCTAACGAGCAAAGTAATGTATAAATGTGTATGACCAAACAAAAAAAGAGAAGTAATGTATATATGTGGCAAGAGCAATGAATTAAGTGGACTCACTAAGGTTGGAATGATGCATATATATGTGGCAAAGACCAAATCGCCCTAATTAGTAGGGGCAAACCCAGTGGTTTTTTGGGCAAAGTGGTTGTCGGTCTATAAAAATAGGAAGGTGTGCAACAACCAGGTAACTCCGTACCGGACCTACTTCTATACTTCCACGAGAAAATATTAGGTACCACTCGGATTCCAACGTGTCAAAATCCGACCCACTCACCGAGTGACACGTGTCGCCCGGGCCCACACTGGTATTCAGCCCTTATATCACTGTTCGCGGGTGGTTTTTTCGATCGAAGGCGGTTTCCGGTGATTTACTTTCCCCTCCGAATAGTACCAATCAAGTCGGCAGCAGTAGAGTCAAATCGGTTGGGCAGCTGCCCCTACGTCTCTCCCCCTCTCGTTGATTTCAAATTAAAACGGAGGGAGGGAGAGATTTTTTCATGCTGTTCTTCTCTGTCGACTCTCCCCTTCCCCGCCCGACTTCGCGTGCTCCTTCTCCGACCGACGACGGACCCAGCCGTCTGACGAACCCTGCCGGCATTGGTGCCGCATCCGCTGGTCCACCCCACGACCGAACCATGCCAAATGACGTCGTCTTCGAACCCGTCTCTCTCGACTCGCTCTGTCTCACACCCTCCGCCACCGCTCGACTTCGCTTGCTCTTTCTCCGACTCACGATGGAATCGACCGTCTAACGAACCCCGCCGCCGTTGTCACCGCATCCACCTGGTCCGCCCCACGACCAAACCACAGCCAACGACGTTGTGTTCTCTCCGTCTCTCTCGACTCGCTTTCTCGCCCTCTCCGCCGCTGCCCGACTTGCTCTTTCTCCGACTCATGAGGGAACCGGCTGTCCAACAAAAACCCACCGTCATCATTGCCGCATCTGCCTTGTTCGTTGCACCACCAAACCACGCCAAACGACACCGCATTTTCTCTCGACTCGCTCGTCTCGCACTCTCCGCCACCGCCCGACAAGCCACTCCGCCTCGCCTCCGCCAAGGTATCGACTTTCTTTGTATTTACTTTAACATTGTGCAATTTTTTCCGTCGATTCTAATTTTAGGATTTTGATGATTTATAGAATTCGTTGGACGAGTACTTCGAGGGATGAAACCATGCCCAACGCCGCTGCTGCATTCTCTCCGTCATCTCTCTCGACCCGCTCTTGTCTTGCCCTCTCACCCGTTGCGCAAACGACCGTGCTAGCTCACGGCAATGTGATCGGTTGTAAAGAACAAGGAAAATTGAATTTGTTCTATATGTGTGATCAGCAACCATTTTTTGCATCTTTTTCAACTTCTCTGATTTTGATGAATTTATTTTGATTTTCATATATTATGTCACTTTCACCCGTATCTGGAATGAGACTTGGTTGGCGAACTTCTTCTACAAGCCATGTGACTATGAGCTATTTGTGAAGCAATCCCTAAATATGGAAATGGCTATTGTCATGGCAAGGGTATGCAGAGTGTTTTGGTTAATTCTATCGTCCAAAATGTCTTTTTAAATCGTTTAGAAAGACATTTGAATCTTTCTCAGCGAGTTAACATCTTCTTTCGATTTTAGGATGCAGGGATGGATTGGATCATCCATCTTGACACGACGAGCTCATATACCCAGCAGGAACTCGTGAGTATTCAGTGAGACAGTTGCTGGCTAATGTGGCTGGAAATGTTGATATGGTCATTTTTGCAAATTACGTGAGTGAAATGTCTTTAGCATGTGGAAATTGAATGCCCTGTCTACCCTACGATATCCTGATTATCTGCTAATATGCGATCATCTTATATCAGGAAAGCAGTGCGGAGAGAGATGATGTTAAAGAGCCCTTTAGTGAGGTAAGGTTTTTGATCATGTTGTCTATTATTTAGCTGATTTTAGTGGTAATGAATATAATTTAAGTGGCTGAAAGATCAGAACTTTTCAATGTCAGCATTATTCGGAGCACAATCATCTTGACAAGGGTAAAAGGCATGATTAACTATGGTGCTTTCCGACAAATTTGTCGACTCAGTTAAATATAAAGCAGCTCATGTTTTATTTGTTTAGCATCAAACTTTCTGAGCTACATTCTGCAATTTGTATTGGAAGAGCATCAATTGATATTTTGCGAGCATCGTCTGTTTTTTTGGGCCTTACGGTGCATTGGATAAGTCACAGCTTGATGGTACCAGTCTTGGGAAAAGTGTGTCACAGCAAAATTCTATTGTGAATGACGGGAATTGTGATGTGAAACCTTTGCTTGTGCACACTGTGGGAACCCCAATTGATGGGTTTAGCTCTTGAGCTGGTGAAGTTTCTACAGGAGATCACAAGGATGGTCGAGACTGCGCTAATGAGTGCTATGCTAACATTCTGCTATCTAGTGTAAACGAGTTCCCATTTATGCGAGCTTGTGGAAGTGAATCACAGTTTAATAGTTCAGATCTTGGGGTCCAGCTAGGAAGAAGTGATTTTACCTTTGAGGAACCATGCCATCCTGAAGATGAAGACCGATCAAATAGCAGATGTGATTCTAAAGATGCATTTCATCATTTAGCTGGGGTAAATTTGGGGTGTGAAGATCCTTTGACATCAGATCAATTCAATCTAGCACTGGAGCATAATCGTACTCTGCGATATGCTGAAAAGCACATGGGTGCTAAATCTGGATCCGGAAATCCTCATGTAACGTTAGACAGGTTTAGTTTGCCATCTAAGGGTAATCATGCCTTGAATTCTGCTGGGAACCCCTCTGTGGGTTTACATCAGTTTGAACACACCGTGGACTCTCCCTGCTGGAAAAAAGCAATTTCATGCTCAAAGCACAGGGAGGAACCTGAACTAAGCGGTTTTGATCTGCTACAGGACCTTCGAATCTTTGGCAATTCCTTATATCCTGCCAAGGTCTCCTCTGATAAACCTAGTGCAGGAAAAGCACTCTACATGGGTGGGTGTAGTAACAGAGCTTCAGTGTCACCCTCAGTGCCACATGCCTTTGTTAATCCATCAGGCAGAGAGGGAAGATCCAATGATAGTGAGGATATTTGCTCGAGTGATTCAATACATGTTCCATTTTCTAATGATGTCGGGGAATCTACTGGACATTGCATTACACGCCAAGAGTCAATCCGTGATTCTAGTGCTAAAACTTATCATCCCACACAGCGGAGTTCAGGAGAAGGTGATGTGACTTCTGACAAAGGGCGCATGCCCACCCATCACATCTCTGATGTGGGTACAAATGAAAATGATTCTTTGAAAATGGATCCACCTGAAGGGTTGCTTCTTTCTATGAAGCATGTGTTGGAATCAACCAATGCAGTAGATAATTCTCCTGGGCTTGCCAGATGGGATAGGGGACCAGTAATCCCAAAGATAGATGGTCAGATGCTTCTTTCAACTTTGCATAATCTGTCGGAGTTACTTCTCTATTCATGTTTAAGTGGTGCGTGCGACTTGAAGGAAAGAGACACTGATGTCATTCAAAAGGTGATCAATAATCGTTGTGCATGTTCATCAAAGAATGTTGAGCAGATGACAACACAGGCCAAAATACAAAGTTCTGAGGAACACATGTACAAAGGTTTTGAAGCATCACCTGATCTTGACATGGTAATCTTGTTTATCTCACTGCTGCCTTTTTAATCTCCTACCTTAAATTAGTTGATGATGCTAAAATTGCTAGAGCATGCAAAGCCACTCTTTTAACAGCAAAATATGGATGGTGATAATCTCAAATTGGATGATAACTAACATGCCAATGAGGATCATTTAGCCTTTCTGGACTTTAGGTGATAACCTTGTTGTGAATCTAGAATCATGTCTTGAAGCATTTGATATCCCCTTGCTAGTTCCTTTTCATGTTTCCATGTAATGAAGGTGATGATCTTTTGGCTTTTAGACACCAAGTAATAGTTGTTGAGGCAATTGAAAGCATTTTGAATAAATGGGACTTGGGAAATTCGAATGCATGTTTTCACCCTCACATTGTGCTGCACCATATTCTAGAAGGGCTCATAACTATGAAGAGATTTGTGGCACTGGCCTATTTACTACCTTAGTAGCCTTTCCTGATTAAATATTGTCAAGATAGATCTATCATGACAAAGACACTTTGAGTTTTATTCAAAAATCAGATAGACAATGGAACAGGAAGACGATAACACGGTGAAGAGATGGCTTTATCTGTAGTGCTTGAGTATCATCTCCTTTTTCTACCTGCATTTTAACTAAAACGTTGTAGCAATTAACTATGCATGTTGTGATGTTAGAAGTGAGCTACCCCTACATGTTGATTATTAATACAAATTGAAGCTACCTGTGCAGGATATTATCTGCAATGCTAGACCATTTCTAACACGTTCCTTTGATATGGATTATTGATTTATTTTTCCTTATGCCTATTTGTGAATATCTAGTTTTGAGTTATAGCATTCTAGGTAGGTTGTTTTCTGGAGAAAAAAGGATAACTGTTTTTTTCCCCCCCTACAGAGTGCTAGTGTAAATATGCCTCCTCTCGCCAGTGCAGGTTCTGTAAATATTCAGGGCCAGATTGACAATCACTGTGCCTTTGACAAGAAGAGGCAGCACACTGGGTTTGATAATGAGGTTGAAAGTTCTTCTGAACTTTCCTACTCTACGGGTAATGCCCTGATAAACAAAGACGATGCCATGACCCAGGTACTTTATTTTTTTTGGTAAATACCCAGGTACTTATTTTAATACTCTGTAAATCTCTGCCATGGAAAGGTTGGAACTATAAGCTAATGGATCAATAGAAACTGAGTAAATTTGTTGTGGATAACTTTGCAGGCTATCAAGAAGATTCTCAGTGAGAATTTTCAGGTTGAGGATGATTCACAACCGCAAATACGCTTGTTTAAGAATTTGTGGCTTGAGCCAGAGGCTACTCTATGTTCCATGAATTACAAGGCTCGCTTCAATCGTATGAGGATCGAGATGGATAATTCCAGGACCAATGTAGTGAAAGGTTGGGATTTAAGTTGCTTAACGTATCTATCTTGCATGACCAAGCTGATTCTTTCATCTGAGAAAAAACTCTTAAATTCTCATAATTAACGGTTCTTTATTGCAGATTCACTTGAAAATAATTTGGATGTGGAGAACTCATCAGATATTGGAGTCTCTGTTCAATCAGATGAAGATGATAAATTGTCGGCTGGGACAAGGAGCTGTGAAAAGCCTGAGAAGCTGAATGCCTCTGTTCAGAGTCTGATTGTGGTCAGCACAATTGATCCTACGACCAACCTTTTAGCTCCAAGTTGCCAGCCTCATAACTCAAGTACTAAAAGTACTCTGAATGTGGAGGAACAAGGGCTTCTGAAAGTTTCTCCTGATCTCAGCAGGACTGCAGAATCAGCATCCAGAGCATCCAAAGAGAACGGTAGCCTCACACCTGAAATCTCTCTGAATTCTCCTGTAACAGGTGCAATCTGCTGCACTAATGATGTAGAGGCTTCTGTTATGACCAGATTGAAAATCCCAAAACGATGGGATGAGAGCTTACTTTCTGAAAATCAGACAGATTCCTCCAGATTCGGTTGATATTGGGGTCGCACTTAAAGAAGAACGCTTTCCAGTTGCTATCGAAAGATTGATCGAGGAAAGCACAAACCTTTCTGGTGGCAAGTTGAAAATGGAGTCACGAGGTGGTGCTGAAGATAGTCAAATACTCCATTCTCGAACAAAAGATGTGCGCAAAAACCTGTTCTCTGCTAATTGGCAGGACTGTTCATCAGACTGGGAGTATGTGCTGAAAGAGGAGATTTCTGGCAGAGGCTTAGCACCTTGACATCGGGAGTAAGTGTTCCTCAGATGTGAATGATCACCTCAAAATTTACTGGATCTGTATCTCTCCTCTCTATGTTATGTAAAACACTGTTGAATCCCGTGAATTGCTCTTATGGAGCTGTTTGGTCTCCCAACTTGTAAATAGCTTTCAAACGCTCTGTCAGTCTTACAGCTAAATAAGACAAGTTGTGCTTGCATGTGATTTGCTTCTTCTAAAGCTTAAGTAAGGCAAGTTGCATTTGCATGCATTGTTCACATAAAATAAGCTCAGCTTGCAACTGAGATTCGCTAGGCGTGCTCAAGCATGATGTCCACTCAGCAGCATATTTTAATTTGTGCAAGAGCGAGCTCCGCTCAGTTGCGGCTAAAGACGGTCAAAGACGTGGAAACCAGAACTACTTCCGTTGGGGTCAACGGCCAAGACACTTAAAAGACTATCATTCGTTACCATTCTTGAGTAAGTCCAGTCCATGGTGAAGAATCAAGCCAAAGTGCAAACAAAACCCGAGGCATTTGTCATGATCATTAGATCGATCAAGACATGAAAGCTTTGACACTTAGAACCTCTTTGGTTCCAGTTTTGAATTTGGTTTGAATCGCCTAAAGCGATTTAAGTATTCACCTGTTAGGCTATTTGCGTCTGGATAGGAGACGCCCGTGATCAATGATTTACTCAATGTCATGAACCGGTCATGTTATAACTTTAAGAGAACTTGAAAGAAGCTGAAAAGGGCATATGGTCCGGCCAGGTTCACAATATATGAATGGATTGTTGACAAAACGCCCGTTTCAATTTCTCTTCTACAAATTTAAGAAAAAAGGACCCGATATAGAAACCAGAGAAATGCTGCAAATAATCCAACTCAGATAACCTAGACTGTTTTCAAAGCTCATCACCAAAAAAAAGCCAGACAACAAACCCCGATGGAGCATGTTTAGGTAGTAAGCTCCATGATAGCACCGACAATGTCCCCATTGTGTGTCTTGAGAGCCTTCATGGCCTTGTTCCTTGAAACTCCAGCCTGGATCATCACCAAGTCAATGTCGCGAGGCTCAACCCCAGTTTCATCGACCTCTTCCTCTTCTTCATCAGCCTGTGCTGCTGAGGCTGCGGCTGAAGTCTGTCCTGCCCATCACAGATCCCATGTCGGGCATCCTGAACTGCTGGGCAGCTTGTGTCTGCAGTTGTGAGCTCAAGTCTTCAATCTTCGCCTCCCCAAATATGACATAAGTCTCAGAGTGAGGGCTCTTGAAGACATCGGGCTTTGAGATGAAGAAAAGGATCTGAAACACCAGGAATTTCTTAAAAACATGCCACTGTTTATGTATGCAAATCATTTATAACAATAACGAACTATAAGATACTCCACTTTTCCAGGTCAGCTATAAATGGATCTTCCAAAGCCACTAGACACCATTTAGTGCCACATAATCAATGTGACTGACACAATTTAAAATTTGCTCTAGTCATTTGCTAAATTATACAAAGGAAAAGTATCAAATGCATGACAGAGAATTGAAAGGAAAATTACTCACGTTCTTAGTTCTTTTGATGGTGACCCTGCTTACACCAGTTATAGGTTTCATGCCCAGCTTCAACATTGCCTCACGGCTCTTCTTCTCACTTCTGCTCTGCTTCGAACCCCCAGAACCTGCACATTCATGTTTGAATTCTTAAATCCAAAAGCAGCAGTTGACAAAATCAAATAGAAATTTGCCTTTGTGGGAATTTTCAAGAAGCTTCAGTAAAAAATCCTGCTCTGCTCAAGCAGCCTGGGAGTATATGCATTGCAGAGACCAAAAACTGCACCAATAGACTTGAGCCAAAACACAAAATCCAATGATACTCCACACAAACAACTTCCTCATTCACACACCAAAACCCAAAGGAACCAGCCTTCAGCCTGCCCAACAGGAATTTAACACTTGAGTTTGTATGTTTGCATCCAGTGAACTAACCAAAACCAATCCAAAAGCAAAAGTTTCAGATCATGAAATCTCTATGTGATTTACTGAGTTGATTTCTGACTAAAACAGAAACCAAAGGACTGTCTTTCTAGGTTTCTCTATCAACGTGATCACACACTAAAAGCTCAAATTATTAAATGAAACAGACCCTTGCCACACCCACACTCTTTCCCACAAAAGTAGCACAAATCTGCATAATCAGTTAAACAGACAAGCTTAGTATCACAATCATTGCTATCTGTTGAAAATACAAAAATTGAAACAACATCCGCAACATCCGCAACAACGATGCCCTTCAGAGATGAAAGAATGACTGGGATTATCCTACACCTAACATGATTTCCATGGACAGAGTACTTGCATTACTCCGCCTAAACTAGAGTAGGCCATTAGGATTCCCGAACTTCATCTCAAAAATCAAAGGCCATTACGTTTCCTGATCTTCATCTCAAAAATCAACTTCGCAATACGACCTCAACAGACGCTAAACACACTCCAAAAGTCACACCTCAGAATTCTCCTGAACCATCCCATTTGCCCAAAAACAATCTCTCCTGATTCAAAATAATCATCCTCAAACATGTGCAGAAACTTCACCAAGTCCTTGACTGACTTGTCGTTCTTATCAGCCTCAGCTCTCTTTCTCAGCTCCTCCATGATGCCATTGTCAGGGTTGATCTCCATTGTCTTCTTGCTTGACATGTAAGAGCTCATGCTGTTGTCCCTCAGAGCCTGAGCCTTCATGATCCTCTCCATATTTGCGGTCCATCCATATTCTCCAGTCACCAAACAGCAGGGAGAATCCACAATTCTTTCCAATACCACCACTTTCTCAACTTTGTCTCCCAAAATGTCCTTCATCGTCTTGCACAAGTTCTCAAAAGACTTCTTTTTCTCCTCCTTTTTCTTCTTCTCTTCCTCACTTTCATCATCGAGTTTCAGCCCCTCTTTGGTTGCAGACACCAACTTCTTTCCATCATACTCCTTCAATTGTCCTACAGCATGCTCATCAATTGCGTCCACCATGTAAAGCACCTCATAGCCCTTCTTCTTGAGCCGCTCCAAGAATGGAGAGTTCTCAACCGCCTTCTTGCTTTCACCAGTGATGTAGTAGATATCCTTCTGCCCTTCCTTCAAACTTGTCATTTTGTCCTCACTCTTTGTCGAGTGGTACTGGAGGAGGTCTGCAAGTTTAGCCCTGTTCTGGCTGTCTTCATGTATACCCAATTTCAAATTCTTCGAGAATGCCTCATAGAACTTGTTGTAGTCCTCCTTATTCTCTGCAATCTCATTGAACATCTCAATGCACTTCTTGACAAGATTCTTCCTGATGACCTTCAGAATCTTGTTCTGTTGCAGCATCTCACGAGAAATGTTGAGGGGTAAGTCATCAGAATCAACAACTCCCTTCACAAATCCAAGATACTCTGGAATGAGCTCTTCACAGTTGTCCATAATGAAAACCCTCCTAACATAGAGCTTTATGTTGTTCATCTTCTTGCGAGTATCAAAGAGGTCGAACGGAGCGCGTTTTGGGACGAACAGAATAGCCTTGAATTCGAGCTGCCCGTCAACGGAGAAGTGCTTCACGGCAAGATGCTCTTCCCAATCATTGGTCAAGCTCTTATAGAAGGAAGCATACTCCTCCTTGGTGATCTCCTCTGGCTTTCGCAGCTAGATGGGTTTCTGTTTGTTGATGAGCTGCCACTCATGAGAAACCTCCTTAATCTTTCTCTTCTTGGACTTCTTTTGTTCCTTCTCCTCATTGACATCCTCAACATCTCCTTCCTCTTCCTTCTTGGGCTCATCGTCTTCATCATCACTGATCTCTTTCTCAGTTGTCTTCTCAGTCCATAGATGGATGGGGTAGCTAATGAATTCGGAGTGCTTCTTCACAAGGTCCTTAATCCTTCTTTCTTCCAGGTACTCCAGCTGAGGAAAAGAGAGACGTGACGATGTTAGCACCATGTATCATAAAACAATAGCAAATTTCCTCTACCGATCCATAAAAGCAAACCCAAAGGAACTCACCTGGTCCTCCTTCAGGAAGAGGGCGATCTTGGTCCCTCTGCCCAGTTGCTCCCCACTCACATCTCTCGTGACAGTGAAGGAACCACCAGCTTGGGACTCCCAGATATACTGCTCATCGTCATTGTGCTTAGTAGTCACGATGACTTTCTCAGCCACGAAGTAGGCAGAATAGAAACCGACACCAAATTGGCCGATCATGCTCACATCAGCTCCAGCCTGCAATGGCTCCATGAATTCTTTGGTTCCCGACCTTGCAATCGTACCCAGGTTGTTCACAAGATCTGTCCAATTCATCTTAAATGTTAATATCTATTGATAGTGTCAAAACTCATATGAACTGAACGTAACAACTACTGCTGTTGCATGGGAACGGAGCCAAAAGATGCAAAAAAGAAGATTTATTAATCTCAGTAAACTAATTGCATTACCTGCTTTAGTCATGCCGATGCCACTGTCAATGATCGAAAGGGTCTTGTTGGCCTTGTCTGGTAACGGCCTAATAAACAGCTCAGGCTGCGCATCGAGCTTGCTCTTATCCGTGAGGCTTTGGTATCTAATCTTGTCCAAGGCCTAAAGGACACAATCCCAACGCAGAGCACAATCAGTATATCATCCCTGGCGTCACAATATTGCATTTTGATCACAATCATTTTTCAACAATGCTGAGGGCAGAGCCACTCAATTACTATAGATAACGCTCTTAGTCTTCACGAGACATTGAACGTCTAATTCAAGCAAACACAAATCCAGAATAGCAACTGCTCTGACTAAAAGCAACGTAGAGATCATCTTAAGTCTGCAAGCCATTTTACTAGTGCCGAAACAAAACCACGCTATATAGGCACACCAAACAGACAAGCCATTGAACAGCGCAAGTTGCACTGATGCCATAGCTCACCAAGTAACGCTGCCCATTTCTAGGGAGACGCGAATTTCGATTCCTCTCCACACGGCTATAACAGACAACATTCTAGTTCCCTCAAGTTCATTGTGCGGACAGTACAGCGAGGAACACGCAAGCTAATAGTTCAACGAAAGAGAAAGAGAGGCGACGTACATTAGAGGAGTTGCTGATGAGCTCGCTGAGGAAGATCTCCTTGTTGCTATAGAAGGTGTTGATGATCAAGCTCAGGAGCTGGTTTATCTCCGCCTGGAACGCGAAGGTCTCTGCAACCGATCACATTGCCGTGAGCTAGCACAGTCGTTTGAAAAAGATGCAAAAAATGGTTGCTGATCACACATATAGAACAAATTCAATTTTCCTTGTTCTTTACAACCGATCACATTGCCGTGAGCTAGCACGGTCGTTTGGCAGGCAACGGGTGAGAGGGCAAGACAAGAGCGAGTCGAGAGAGACGACGGAGAGAATGCAGCAGCGGCGTTGGGCATGGTTTCATCCCTCGAAGTACTCGTCCAACGAATTCTATAAATCATCAAAATCCTAAAATTAGAATCGACGGAAAAAATTGCACAATGTTAAAGTAAATGCAAAGAAAGTCGATACCTTGGCGGAGGCAGAGGCGGAGTGGCTTGTCGGGCGGTGGCGGAGAGTGCGAGACAGAGCGAGTCGAGAGAAAATGCAGTGTCGTTTGGCGTGGTTTGGTGGTGCAACGAACAAGGCAGATGCGGCAATGATGACGGTGGGTTTTTGTTGGACAGCCGGTTCCCTCGTGAGTCGGAGAAAGAGCAAGTCGGGCAGCGGCGGAGAGGGCGAGAAAGCGAGTCGAGAGAGACAGAGAGAACACAACGTCGTTGGGCGTGGTTTGGTCGTGGGGCGGACCAGGTGGATGCGGCGACAACGGCGGCGGGGTTCGTTAGACGGCCGGTTCCATCGTGAGTCGGAGAAAGAGCAAGCGAAGTCGAGCGGTGGCGGAGGGTGTGAGACAGAGCGAGTCGAGAGAGACGGGTTCGAAGACGACGTCATTTGGCGTGGTTCGGTCGTGGGGCGGACCAGCGGATGCAGCACCAACGCCGGCGGGGTTCGTCAGACGGCTGGGTCCGTCGTCGGTCGGAGAAGGAGCACGCGAAGTCGGGCGGGGAAGGGGAGAGTCGACAGAGAAGAACAGCATGAAAAAAATCTCACCCTCCCTCCGTTTTAATTTGAAATCAACTGAGAGGGGGAGAGACGTAGGGGCAGCTGCCCAACTGATTTGACTCTACTGCTGCTGACTTGATTGGTACTGTTCGGAGGGGAAAGTAAATCGCTGGAAACCGCCTTCTGATCAGAAAACCACCCGCGAACAGTGATATAAGGGCTGAATACCAGTATGGGCCCGGGCGACACGTGTCGCTCGGTGAGTGGGTCGGATTTTGACACGTTGGAATCCGAGTGGTACCTAATATTTTCTCATACTTCCATACAAAAAAGACCACCTCGTCTTTATAGGCCCACCTAGAAACTGATCATCTCATAGTTAGCTTAAACAAAAGCATCGGCAGCAACCCCATGTCATTTTGCTTCCATCTCCAACCTCCAGCTGCAGCTATATCATGGGAACCCTCGAATGCGATTGCGAGCACCTGCTCAAACATGTGGTTGGCAATGAGATCGCGATGAATCCTCTTGATCTTGGAGAGTTCCGGCGTCAAGAACAGATGGTCGTCGACTTCCTAGTCAACTACTACAAGAACGTTGAGAAATACCCGGTTCTTAGCCAAGTCGAGCCCGGTTATCTTTCCAAATGCCTCCCGAGTTCTGCCCCGCAGGATAAGGAACCCCTGGAGGCCATACTTGACGATGTGCACCGTTACATAGTCCCAGGCTTGACTCATTGGCAGAGTCCCAATTTCTTCGCCTACTTCCAGACCAACACTAGCACTGCAGCAATCCTCGCCGAGATGCTTTGTGCGGGCTTCAGCGTGGTGGGATTCAACTGGGTCTCGTCCCCCGCCGCAACTGAGCTTGAGAGCCTAGTCATGGACTGGCTCGGGAAGATGCTGGAACTGCCAAGGCCATTTCTCTTTTCAGGGAATGGCGGGGGAGTCATTGAAGGGAACACCACCGAGGCCATCATTTGCACTCTCATGGCTGCGAGGGACAGGGTCCTGAGGAGGTCGGGACATGATTCCATCACGAAGCTTGTTGTCTACGGGTCAGACCAAACCCATTGCTCGTTCCAGAAAGCTGCCCGGGTCGTGGGAATAGACCCACGGAACATCCGGGCCTTAAAGACGATGAAGTCAACCTTGTTCAGTTTATCCCCGGACTTGCTAGGGAAGGCAATCCGTTCAGACATCGATGCGGGGCTAATTCCATTGTACCTATGCGCCACAGTCGGGACAACTTCAGTCACAGCTGTGGACCCGCTGTCGCCTTTATGCAAAGTGGCGAGTGAGTTCGGCATGTGGGTTCATGTTGATGCCGCATACGCAGGGGCTTCGTGCATATGCCCAGAATACAGGAAATTCCTCGATGGGGTCGAATTTGCAGATTCATTCAGCTTCAATGCACACAAGTGGCTTTTGACCTCTCTCGAGTGCTGCTGCCTCTGGGTAAAAGACCCGAATGCCCTCGTCAAGTCCTTGTCAACGGACCCCGAGTACCTCAAGAACGAGGCAACCGAGTCAAATCAAGTTGTTGACTACAAAGATTGGCAACTTTCTCTCAGCAGGAGGTTCAGGTCATTGAAGCTGTGGCTTGTGCTCAGGATGTACGGCGTGCGCAATCTGAGGAGTCACATAAGGAACGATTGCAGATTGGCTAAGCTCTTTGAGGAGCTCGTGGCGAAAGACTGCCGGTTCGAAGTCATTTTCCCAAGAAACTTCGCATTGGTTTGTTTCAGGATTCATCCTTCAGCAGTTGCTGGCATGGCGGAAGGCAATGCGGTGGGAAATGAACACAGCGAAGCATGGGAGCTAAACGAGGTGAACAAGCTCAATGCGCAGTTGCTTCATGGCATCAATGCTTCAGGTCGGGTCTTCATGACTCATACGGTGGTCGGAGGAGTTTATGTATTGCGGTTTGCCGTTGGGGCAGTTTTGGTGAGGGAGAGGCACGTGATCATGGCTTGGAAGGTGGCGCAAGAACATGCGAATTCTCTCCTAAGCATGTCGGGGAGCAACGCTCCTCATGCTTGACGTACTGCATCGTCCAGAATAAGCCTGCATAATCCTTTACGGGTGTTGGCTCTATTAGAGACATTTACGTAACACTTCTTAAGCGGTCGTGCGGCCGTTGAGAAGAGTGGTCTGTCTAAGATGTCATTGTCGTGTCGGCAACTAATTAAATAAATTGATAGTCCAAGAAATTGTAAGCTGGTTAAGATGAGTGTTAAGCGCGTTTGTCGTTGGTATAGATTTGAATCCTCTTTCGAGGCAACAATTTGATCCACATGTTCTTCTTCTTTTCTTTCAATGCAGGCGATAAAACAACATTATTTGTCACTTGCCAGAAATCAATATAGAAAAATAACGCTTCCAGAAAGAAACTATTTCTTAAAGTCACATTAAAAGGAACGCTTCAAAACAAAACGTATTGTTTTCTACCATACGTAGGGCTACGCTTTGGGCTGTGTTGCCTAATGAATGAGACTAAGCAACATTTGTCCCCCTCATTTTGTGCTGCCTCTTAAAACAATATGTTAAATAGCTTTGGCTTAAGAAATTTGAGGAAGCAGAATGTTCTTGTGACGATGTCTAAACTCTGCGCAGGTAAAAATGTGTCACTAGTCTACACAAAAGATATTAGAATAGATCCAAACATATGTATATGGAGAATGCGATGAATATTCGAATTTCTTAAAAACGAACCTCTACATTAGTAATTATATGTTACGCCATGCTAAAATCAAATAAATAAACAAAGGGTATTGCCAAGGGACCGGTTCGAGGAAGCGGAAACCGACTGAAAGTGGGCTGGACGCCCACTATTCAGACCAAAAAAGGGTCTCGATGGCGGACATTCAGACCGCTCACGGGGCTTAAAAACGATTCCGAAACGGGCATCGGCAATCCTAGAGAAATCGTGGACCAAAGGGACCATCGAGGACCAGCTGGAGAAGCCATGAGGGTAAAGAAATGGCCCTTTTCATTGTAAAACACCTAGACGACTGGTCTCATACGTAGTGTCCTGTGCATGACATGTTCTATCAAAGTCATGATTATTGTCCAACATGACAGGAATGGTAAGAAGAAATATGCCCTCCTCCATATGCCAACGGACACCACGTTCACCCCTCGGTCCATCGCCTGGGCCAACGCCGCTTTCTCCGCCAGGGTCTTCGACAGCGCGTGCCACAGCTGTGCTCATCGCATTGGAACAAAACAAAACACAGCCATCTCAATCATTTCATTTCGAGGCAAGAAAGTAAAAGAGAAAATGGGGAATTTGTTTTATGGCCTACCTTGTATTTGCGGCACAGGTTGACGTTGCTCCAATGCCTCTTCGTCGAAATCCAATTCCTGCGATTTCCGGTCATCTGTCCAGATCACCGCGGTCGCGGAGGAAGTAAAGACCACCTCATCGATGGCGTCCATCTGGGCGCACACCTCCAGCACGTTGTGCGCTGCCCTTACTTCCACTTCGGCCTTGAACTCCTGCGACCAAACACGCTGTTAATGTCACGATTCGAAGCTGCGTTCGGCAATAATTCAGCTGTAATTCGTACTCGATTCTACATGAAAAGATATCAATGGCTACGGCGATATTGAGGACAAGCCTCCGCGAAAACTTCTCGGGGTCCTGGCCATTTGACTGTCAGAGCCATTCTGGGGACAGCAAATTGACACTCGAGTCCAACGATTCAGTAATTTTTCAACTAGAGTAGTAGGGTTTCGATGGAAAGAAACAAGCAAGGACTACGGATCAATGGAGACAAGGATCCAGAGGCTACAAAGTCAATGGTTTTGGTTCTAAATCCCGTCCAGGTTCTTGAGAAAGCTAGCCACTAGCTAGGATAGAGATTGATGGCGGTTGTCAGCAGTCTATGTAGCAATGGTACCCTAAATGGACTTATGCAAAAAGTTACCAATAGCAGAGCATAGCGTGTCTTTCACCAGCTAATCAAGCAAGAAGATCTGTCAATTCTCAGGATCTTGACACTCCTTGAAGTACCAAACACACGCGTAATCTTTTTATACACGAGGTGAAGCCCACATGACAATCCATCTCATGATTTTAAAAAATGAACTTCCAACTCCCAGACAAAATTAATTAAATCTCAACTAAGACAACTAAAGAAAACATAGGACGGCAATTCTTTTGGGCCAATGAATCCGGACAGTCTTTACTTTAACTATTTTCTGACCCAGTACAGGTTAAGCTGTCGCCACCTGCCCCATTTGTTACTGTGCAAACATGCATGTGTCACAGAGTAGAAATTGCCGTGATTAATGGAGCATTCAGCTTGTGATATATGCATATGTGCAGAAACATTCAACGCGGGCAATGGAATAGATTACTGGGGAAATTAGCATTGGAATTGACAGCCAAACCACAAGACGGACTCATTGATTCCTCTTACTTAATCGAAGTGTTGCCATCCAACAGTCTATTGCTCTCAAAAGTGCCTTGATGACCCGGAGAAAATATCAGATACAGTTCATGTGCCAGCGTGGCAAATCGAAGGATCTCCAAAGCACTCCAGGTGTCCTACCGGGGCCATTTGTTGTCAGTCCAGCCAAAATGCATTTTTCTCTCTCTCTCTCTCTCTCTCTCCTCCCTCTACAAGCCTCCTCTCTCCTCTCTCTTCCCTTGCTCTCTCTCTGTCGCCCGACTCTCTCCCTCTTTGCCATCCCCTCGTCCAACTAACAAATCACCGTACCGGCGAACTTCGCGACGGCAGAGTCGAAGTGGAGGCAGAGGCTGCGTGGTGGTTCGTCGGACGAGCCACCGCATCCTCGTCCAACTATTGACCGACAAGCGACAGCGGGGGAACCTTTCGAGGCGGAGGTTGAGGCCGCGCGGTGGTTCGTCAAACAAGCCATCGTGCCCTCGCTCGACCAACCTGTCGCCGAATCACTGCTTCTTTTCGAGTGTGCCCTCTCTCTCCCTTCGAGTCACGAACGAGCCCTCGTCCGACGAGCCACCGCACGGCCTCCGCTTCCGCCTCGCAGGGTCGCCTCTGCCCTGTGAAGTTCCTTGGTCGGACAAGGGCTCAATAGGGGGCGGCGAAGAGTAAGAGAGTCGAGCGTGAGGGAGGGTGTATGCAGGGGAAGAGAAAGGAGAGAGAAAAATGCGTTCTGGCTAGATTGACAACAGGTGGTGATGCTTATGACCTTCCCGATGGCATTAAAGAATGTATACGATGATAGGGTCCTTATGACGGGCATAGAACACGAAAAGCTTCTCTTTTGATGTGTTGAAAAAATACGGGCATCAGTGTGGAATTAACAAATCAAAAAGGCAAAACATCAGAGCGATTGCAGTGCAGAATCTTTTACAAATGGCTATGGAGATAAAATATCAAGTAGAGTATTTCCGGTAAGATGATTCGCATATGATCATTTTTTGGAGATATTTTTTAATTTATCATTTATTCAATTTTCATTTAAATAAAATTGTTATATTTTATCTTTAAATAATATTCTTATTTATACTGTACAACATATCAAGGAAAAGTAATGCCGCTTTGACTTAATTCTCTATATAACTAGTACCTCATTCGACAGATTCTTCTATTCCCCATACGTATATTATCATTTAGCAAATTGTAGAATTCCAGTTTTTTTTGTTTTTCAGGTCGTGGAGGACACTATACTAAAGCTCAAGACTATATTTTAAATTTTTATTTGAAGTTTACATATTCATCTCATACGGTTGGTAATATTAATAATTCTTCTTCAACTGTCTGCGACCGGCTAGCGGTCGGTGATGCACTGAAACTCCATCGGGCCACGCGATCAACATACCAGAAACTCCTATGTTTCTTTTTTTTTTTTTAAGTTTTACAATTTTAGGCCTCGAAATTATTATTGTATATATTACGAGTTAGGGTTTCTAATTTTATGTTATACGACGATATTTGTGTAATAAATAAATGTGGCCGACCATTCTCCTTTGGGTACTTGGAACCCGCAAGGTTCGAAGAAGCAGTAGGACCGAGTTTTAAGACATACATCACTCCATATTTGATAATTAAATTACCAGTCTTTTCTTTAATAAATCATTACGAAAGGGTTTTAATCAATTTAAATCCCTAACAAAGATAGCTTAATATTTTCTTGAGACATTGAAAATTAAAGCATTTCTCTCATTAAGTACGGTTAACAAGTGCATCACGGGCGCTCCTTATCCCCTGCGGAAGCCCTATCGGCTCTTCTTTGTTTCAATTCCAGCTTTTTTGTACCCGCAAACTTTTCCAACCAAAAGAAAATGAATAACAACTGTTGGTAGTTTATTTGTGAAACAAATCAAGAGGTGCCTTGTCCCACATCGAAAAGATATGAATGCGCACGTGAACAAAATTTGGTACTAACCAACGATTATTATTTTTTATTTATTATTCCAAAATTTCTATAAATGTCTTTTCAAGAAAATTTTTGAAAATTATACTAGTTCATTTTGTAATTTTTTTCAAAGAATTACATTGATTCATTTTGAAACTTCTTTCAAAATGTTACATTTGTTTATTATGCAACTTCTTTCAAAGAGATATCTTTATTAATTTTTGCAACTATTCACAAAGAGTTGCCTATGTTCCTATATATATATATATATATATATATATATATATATATATATCAGTTTTTCAAAAATCATGAAATAAATAATCAATATTATTTTCAATTCCTCTTAAAATCTACAGACATTGTTTCCAATCATTTCCTAGAGAAACCTTGGAGATATACCAAAATTGCTATATAATATTTTCATATGAGATTTTGTTGTATATTGGAGGAAATTTGCTGGTGACCATTAGTAATTTTGTGGGGCAAATAAATCCATAAAGAAAATGATATCACGCCTTAAAATCCGATTTGATTACTTTATTGATTTGAACTCAAATTGACTTCATTAATCTACCCAAGTATGAAGATGATTTTCTCCAACAATTTTAAGGATTTATTTGTGTAACAATGGAGTTAGAGTCAATCAAAGGATAACCTGGGAGGGAAACCCTCAATCCAACCAGCAAAAGGACATTAGAGAGAGAGAGAGAGAGAGAGAGAGAGATTACTCTAGACCTGATTTGATGCAATGAAATTCTCTATGGCCCTTCTCTAGATCAAAATTAGATGAGTTGGTCTGAAAACTTCCGGTTTCCGAAACATACGAAGCACTTCGTCTTTGCTTTGAGGGAACTAGAGTCGCATTTCGTGAATTAAGTCTTCACCGCGAGAGGTTACTGCTGAAAAAAATGATATCTCCTTCTTTGATTGGGGAATTAGTCGCCAGGAACCAGTGGATTATTTTCGCTGCCTTCTCCCCTCTCATGTCGCCATGTTTTCAGAGATTTATATGCCACAATTTGACGGCATCAATATTCTCGGCACAGGATTGAACACCGCGATGTTTCATTGGAATGTGTCTCTTGGTTCTTTTGTGCATTATTGCAGGAATAGTAGGGAACGGGTCATTTACCATGCCCGGATTGGAGCGCAATGCTGGTTCATCTACAACAACAACAGCGAGGATGATGCAGACAACGTAATCGAGTGTCTTGCCAACGTCAATTACAACATCTTGAGGCTTGTGTGTCCTTGGATTAAGACGCAAGAAGTCGGGTTCGCTCATTACATGATGCGGGCACCAGATGCATGTGAGGGGGCTGAGTTCATCAACATGGATGAGTTCTTTCACTTGCCAATAGTCGCCAATCTATAAGCAAGATTTGGGTGGAAGCTCATGGCTGGGGATGTTTCAGCACTCCGTCAAACCCCACCGTTTTGTGCTTAATGGTTGGAGACGGTCCAGTTTCTTGAAAAGGCAGTGGTGACCATATTGTTTGCTACGCTCGAGTTCATGTCCCCTGCTTCAAGATGGGACACTAATCACCGGTATGTTATTCTTCTACATGATTCTCGGTGTAGTTGCTGGTTACATTGTTGTTCGACTTTGGAGGACCATCCCCACGAGGGATGAGTGTCGGTCACATGGAAAGCCATGTGCTTCTTCCCTGTATAACCTTTTTGATCATGACCATTCTGAATTTTTTTCTTATCGATGAAGTAGATATTTTATTGGATATTAAAGTTAAAAACATAGTGGGGTTACTCTTGCACTAGAGTAATTATGTGGAAAAGATGTTGAATAAATTTAAAACACCTTAGGTTTCAAAGAAATGAATAAATCCATTTGATTCATGATAGAGGATCTTTAGTGTGAGTGCTATAGGGAATGTACACGATGCATTGTATTGACCTGATATTACTTATTCCATGTGCAAGTTGAGTACATCTATTTGTTATCCAAGTATAGAACATTGGAAAGATATTACCTAACTTTTTTGGTTATTTTAGAGAACTAAAAATTTGGGATTGTTTTATAATAATTATTCGGTTGTATTATGAAAATACATCAATATGAATTGGATTACAATTGTGAGAGATAAACAATCCATTTGTAGATGGATTTTCACATTTGACAAATATGTTGTTTCTTGGATGAGCAAGAAACAAATGTACATAACTCACTCAACGATGGAATCCAAACTCGTTACCTTTGGTGACAATTGAGAAAGAGGCTGAATGGATTAAGAATTTGTTGTTGGATATCAAATTATGTCCAAGTCCTATGCCTCATATTTCTATACATTGTGATAGTCAAGCCATTTTGGCAAAAGCTTATAATAGCACTTATAATGGTAAGTCTAAACGTATTAGCCTAAGGCATGAGTATGTGAGACAATTAATTAAATATGGTACCTTAACAATTTTCCACGTGAAGTCAATAAAAAATTTGGCCAATCATTTTACAAAGGCTTTACAAAGAGATGTGGTAAAGATGACCTCACAAGAAATAGGGCTGAAACCCTTTAATTAAAATCACTAATAATGGTAACCCAACATTTTTTCTAGAACATCACTAGTTATAATGTTTAATGGGTAAGAGCAAGTTATTGAATTTAATTGTTTGATACCGACATAGCCCTGATATGATAAATCAGTATCGTCTGTTACGTTTCATATGTTGAATTAAGTTCTTAATGAAGTATACTACAAATTTGTAATGTGTTAATAGTAACAGAAACACATGGTAGATACTTCACCTATATGAGCTTAGAAGTGGTGCCATTTCTTACAAAAGTTAGGGTTGCTTTTGAGAGAGCTCATGAAACAAGATCAAGCACATGGCCATGATAGTGCGGTGTAATATAGAACTTTTTGCTGAAACAAGAGGTTAATATATGTGCGGTATGTCCGTTCTATCATTTAAAAGTAAAAATTTAAAGCCAAACTATTTGTCACTTTGATAGGGTTTTGAGATACTTGCACTAAGTAAAGGTTTAACTCGAAAGAGACCTTTATGTATGTTTATTAATCTCATAAAAATTTTGACTGTGTATTTTTAACATTTTATTTCATTTTTTTTTTACTAACAAAAGTGGGGAATTGTTGGTAGTTTGTTTGTAAAACAAACCAAGAGGTGCCTTGTCGCACATCAAAAAGATGTGAGTGCACACGTGGACAAGATTTGGTACTAACCAACGATCATTATTTTTTATTTATTAAAAAACACTAAAAAAAAAATTATTATTTTTATTATTCCAAATTTTCTATATGTGTCTTTTCAAGACAATTTTTGGAAATTATACTAGTTCATTTTTGTAACTTTTCCCGAAGGGTTACATTGATTCATTTTAAAACTTCTTTTAGAAATGTTATATTTGTTCATTGTGCAATTTCTTTCAAAGAGATATCTCTATTAATTTTTGCAATCATTCACAAAGAGTTGACTATGTTTCTATATATATATATATATATATATATATAAGTTTTTGGAAAACTATGAAATAAATAATCAATATTATTTTCAAGTCATCTTTCCAAATTACAAACATTGTTTCCAATTGTTTCCTAGAGAGACCCTAGAAATATATTAGAATTGTTATCTAGTATTCTTATTTGAGAATTTATTGTATCCTGAAAGAAATTTATCGGTGACTATTAGCAACTTTATGGGGCAAATAAATCATTAAAGAAAGTGATATCACGCCTCAAAATATGATTTGATTACTCTATTGATTTTGGCGCATATTAACTTCATTGTTCTATCCAAGTATGAAGATGATTTTCTCCAACAACAACAATGCTTGTATTGATAGATGAGGAAAGAGGAAACTAGCATGAGGGGTTGATGTGCTAGTACGATCACATAATGGAAAACACAATTGATGGATTTCAAGAAAGCGTTACCAATAGATTTTGGATACCTAATGGATTTTGGAAGACGCAATTGATGGATTTTGAGGAAAGCGTTACCGATAGATTTCGGTTACCCTATGGATTTCGGGAAAACGTGACCAATGAATTTTGGATACTCAATGGATTTCAGGGAAAGCATTACTAATGGATTTTGGATTTGGCCCTTAGCGGATGCAATAATTTGGATACATATGGATACTCAAAGTATGGAGTTAATAATTACTGTGTGTTCTAGATGATTGAGTACATTTACTGCATAATGGTTGTTTGACTTCATATGGGTATTGAACATGTGAAATGTTAGATGTCGCAGTAAAAAGGATAGAGCCCTAGTGTGTGTTTACGTGAGGAGGTGCATGATTGGAACACGCTTGACTACAATATACTTGGAATGCTATATGTGCAATGTTCTAATTATGTGAGTATTGATTTACCTTTGTATAGCCCGTGTGACTAATATCGTGCAGGGTATGTGTGACCACGAGGTAAGGTTGCCTGTTTTCGTAAATTTGATTGAGATTTCATTGCACGTTATAAACAAAGCAAAGCGGTGGTTGCTTGGCTTTTGATTGGCTATCACTAATAGGTTGCATGATTAGGCTACACCCAAGGCGAGCGAGTTTCTTAACTGAGGCTTAGGATAATAACTTACTGAGATTTTATCTCACTGATTATTGTATAACCATTTTCAGGTCCCTGATGGATGCGCTTGGCTGCTAACTGTTGGGACTGATTGAACCTCAAACTCTAAGGATAAGGGAGGAAGTAGATTGACCCCTTTGCCCTTATATATATTTTGATGGCCATCGGATTAGTGCCTAATGATAAGACCAGGATGAAACAAGGTCGTTGTGAATTATCTATTTTCTAACTATTCCTATTGTTGATGTTTGACTAGGGTTTATTAATTGCTTTTGCATGCACATATTTGTATGATAAAAAAAATAGTTGGTGATGCGTCCCGGGACGTTGCACTCTTTTGATCACAAGTAACAAAGGAGATCGTTGCGTTCTCGAGGGTTGAGGGCATGACATGGTCATATTTCTTAACTACATGATATTAACAAATTGATGAAGAAAACATGAAAGCCCATATTTTACATTTAAATGACAAGTATTAAGAAAAGTATCAGAAAAGTCATAAACATTTTGTATTGATGCCAATTTGTCTTAAACCTTTTTATTGATGCTAATTTAGTCATAAACCTTTGACTTTGTGCCAATTCAATTCTAAATATTTTAATGATGCAAATTTAGTCCTAAACATTTTGAATTAGTATCAATTTAAACATAAAAGTTTTAGTCCATTGTCAATTCAGTTATCTCGGCTATTTTAGCAAGATTTTGTTGATGTGGACGCAAATCCATTGACATGGCACGGCTAAAACTGATATGAACAACTTTTGATAATATTTTAATATTTTCTCATTCATCTATCTATTTATTTATTTCCATTTTGCTTTAATTTTCCCCCTCTTCTCCTCTTTCATGATAGGCCTCACGATGAAGGGCTCGAGCTGTCGCTAGAGGCCACGAGGTCATACATGTGAGGGCTCAAGCCTTGCCAATGGTTGGGTGAGACTCAACCACCTTGGATTTGGCGAGGCTTGAGCCTTCACCAGTGGCAGTGAGGGTGAGGCTCGACCCTCACTAGATCCGGCAAGGGCAAGCCTTGCCCACCCAGTGCAAGGCCACCCTCATGGCCATTGATGAGGGCTCAAGCCTTGCCAATGGTCAGTGAGGCATGCCAGAGGCTAGCGAGGTACTAGCTAGTTGCCTAGCCGATGACCGATTGGAGGGAGGAGGAGGAGAGGGGGAAAAAGAAAAAGAAATAAATAAATAATTTGAAAAAATATTAAAATATTATTAAAAGTTATTCACTTCGATGGCGATCATGTCATGTGAACCGACTGGTGTCCACATCACCAAAATCTTGCCAAAATTAGCTACAAGGACCGAATTAGCACTTTTGGGACTAAATTTGTATCAAGTTAAAAAGTTTAGGACTAAATTGGCACCAATAAAAGGTTTAGGACTAAATTGACATAAAATCAAAAGGTTTAGGACTAAATTAGCACCAATAAAAGTTTAGGACTAAATTGGCACCAATAAAAGGTTTATGACTAAATTGACATAAAATCAAAAGGTTTATGACTAAATTGGCACCAATAAAAGGTTTAGGACTGAATTGGCACTAATACAAAAGCGTTATGACTTTTTTGACATTTTTCCCACCAAAAATCAATATAGAAATAACGATTTTAGAAAGAAAATGTTGCCTAAATCATAGTAATAGCAACGCTTCAAAACAACGTATCTATTTTCTACCATACGAAGTGCTATGCTTTGGGCTGTGTTGCCTAATGATTGAGGCTAACCAACATCAGTCCCCTTCGTTTTGTGCTGCCTCTTAAAACAATACATTAAATAGCACTGGCATAAGAAATTTGTGGCAGCAGAATGTTCGTGTGACGACGTCTAAACTCTGCACAGGGAAAAGGTATCACTTATATACACAAAAAAGATTAGAATAGATCCAAGCATATGTATATGGAGAACGCAAAGAATGCTTGAATTTCTTTTAAACGAGCCTCTATATGAGTAACTATATGTTGCTAAAATCAAATAAATAAACTGAGGATATTGCCAAGGGCCTAGTTCGAGGAAGCGGAAACCGACTGAAAGTGGGCTGGACGCCCACTATTCAGACCAAAAAAGGGTCTCGATGGCGAACATTCAGGCCGCTCACGGGCTTAAAAACAATCCCGAAATGGGCATCGGCGATCCCAGGGCGATCGTGGACCAAAGGGACCATCGACGACCAGCCGGGAGAAGCCCGCGCAAACTGAAAGTAGGTTGGACGCTCACTGTTCAAACGGAGGACGGTCTAGACAGTGGATGTTCAGCCCATTCTGGGGCTTAAAGATAGCCCAGCAACAGGCCTGGACCGCTCTGGAGAGAAGCGAAAATTGACCTAAAGCAAGCCTCAGATTGCATGTAGGGTCGGTTTAAGTTAAATTTATAATATCGCGTGAGTTTATATCCAGTGTAGACACATTATCCTTGACTCCCTGCTTTCTATGAACGCTGAAAAGATGACAATGCAAGACTATGCAGTATTGATATTTTTGTTTAGGGACAAAATTCCGTCGTTCTTGGCAGACTTGGTTCATTTTCTAGCCTATAAATTAGAAAAAGTGATTGATTTATTGAAGTTGTAAAGAATATAGAGACATAAGCAACGATTATGGGTCATTTTTCCAGAAAATTGGATATATAGAGTACCATGAGGTAAAGAAATGGCCCTTTTCATTATAAAACACCAAGACAACTGGTCTCATACTTTCTGTTCTTTGCATGACATGTTCTATCAAAGTGATGATTATTGTCCAACATGATAGGAATGGTCAAAAGAAATATACCCTCCATATGCCAACGGACCTGGATTTGTCATTGCGAACGATATGGCTAAGTTTATCATTTCTCAACATAGAAACCGAAACCTCAGGGTGAGTTTATCCAACGCCTGTGTGGTTTTCATTAGAACATATATCCTCCGAGCTTTTCTCATTAGTGGTTGAACTGCTGTATTTTTTGTTTGTGGGTAGCTCTTCCAGATGGAGGATGTGAATATGGGGAAATAGGTGGAGCAATTTGACAGTTCTGTGCCTGTACAGTACTCGCACAGCCGGAAATTTTTCCAATACGGTTGCATGGAAGACTACCACACTGCACATTACCAGTGTCCTAGGCATATGATCTGCTTGTGGGACAAACTGGCGAGGGGTCAAGCCCAATGCTGCAACTTTAGACGACGGAGTAATAGACGAATCTCGTCTTTTAGGTTTAGCCAGACATTTGTCCTCTTCGGATTCTTGTAATTAGGCTTACAGCTGGTTAGATGTGCTACATCATGAAATAGGTCAGGTTGGCAATCCCAGCAGAGAATGAGATAAAGAAATTTTGACTGGGATATATTGTACCATTTCACTGGCTGTTTAATCGAGCTGAGTGATCTTGGTTAGGTCATCTTGAACGGAATCCGTTTTGCACTACTGGGTAAATGTCTTCATGGAATAGGATGAAATGGAGAAGATGAGTTCAGGTCCATGCCTCAAGTCTTAATCTTGGTTCTGTTTGACATCATAGTTTGCAAGCCGAATTTGCTTGAACTGGGCCAAATACCATCACCTCTTTGTTTTCAATTTTGATGATCACATTGTTTACTCATCCAAAAAATCCAGTGAGTTTAATGTATGAAATTGGTGCCTTTTCAAATCGGGATAGATCATTGCACCTTTGCATCGATTGTAGGGAGTTTAATCAAGAGATGGTTATGAACAAGTATATCTCGCCGAGGATAGATGACTTGTTTGATCAATTTCAAGTGTTTCGGTATTCTTTAAGATAGGTCCAAGGATGGACTATCATTGGTTGATGATTAAAAGGAGGATATACTAAAACGGTGTTTCATAAGCGATATGGTCGCTATAAGGTTACTATAATGTCGTTTGGATTGACCAATGCACTGCAAGGATATATCATTGGCTAATGATCATTGTCTTTATGGATTTGATGAATTGAGTATTTAAGGCGTACTTGGATCAATTTGTAATCGTGTTCATAGACGATATATTGATATAATTAAGGAGTTTGGATAAACACAAATAGCACTTGAGAATGATACTGCAAACCCCTTGAGATTACTTGCTGTGTTAAATTTAGTAAGTGCTAGTTTTGACTAACTTGTGTATCTTTTGATTGATCGTGTGGTTTTGAACAAGGGAATTTATGTGGACTCAACTAAGATAAAGGTAGTTAAGAATTGGTCAAGGCATATGATGGTGACAAAGGATTGGAGTTTTCTAGGCTTGGTAGGTTGTTATAGATGATTTGTAGGAAGGTTTTCTATGGTAGTTATGCCTCTGAAGTGATTATTAAAGAAGGACATAAAAAATTAAATGGACAGATAAGTGTGAGCGTAGTCTTCAAGAGCTTAAGAATAAGCTGACTACTGAATTAGTTTTGACTATACTACTTTGATTTGGAGGTTTGGAGATTTACAGTAATGCATTGTATAAGGAATTGGACTGCATTATAATGCAACTTGAGAAGGTGGTTGCATATGCGTCCTAACAATTAAGACCTCATGAGTAGAATTATCCAACACATGATTTGGAATTAGTAGCAATCATTTTGCATTAAGGATTTGGAGGCACTACTTGTACGGAGAAAGGTTTCGGATTTTTATGGACCATCAAAGTCTAAAGTATATGTTCTCTCAAAAGGAATTGAAGATAAAGCAATATTGTTGGATAAAACTTCTTAAGGATTATGACTATGATCTTTTGTACCATTCTGGAAAAACTAATAAGGTAGCAAATGCGCTCAGTCGAAGGTCATCAACTATGCAAATGATGGTTTGATAATGGACCCTACTCGAAGGAGTTTGAGATTTCGAGAAATACAAGTTTGAGGTAGGCTACTTTTCAAGTCTAATGGCTACTCTTAGAATAGAGCCCAAAATGCAAACTAAGATTAAAGTAGTACAATCTACAAACCCTACAATCCAAATGGTTCTGCAATTAAATGCAGTGAAAAGGAAACTTGACTTTCAAGTATCTAAGAACGGGATCTAGAATTTTCGTGGACTATTATGCATTCCCAACGATGCCAAGCTTAAGGAGGAAATTTTGTTGGAAGCTCATCGTAGTAGTTATAGTATCCACTCAGACAGCACAAAAATATACTAGAATTTATGGCAATACTACTGTGGAATGGCATGAAATTGGACATTGTTAAGCATGTAGTTAAGTGCTTAACATGCTGGTAAGTGAAAACACAACATTGTCAATGATTCCTTATTGAGGCATTGGTAAAGACTTGAAGTAGTCGAAAGCTTTTAGTGCAATAAATGAAATTTGGTTTGCACTAATCTTCAAGGGGTTGAGGTGAATTGATGGCTTGAGAAATTTAGATCGTGATCTAATGGAAACTCGATGGATCATAGATCAAGTGATGATGAGTGATCCCATGGAAATGACCTCATGGATTGACAAACTAGAGAAAGCTTTGCACATTGAGGTGTTTAGATGAGTTTAAGACTGTGAGGCTCAGTATGGAACGAACCAAAATGGATATTACCTTAAAGAGTTAGTTTAGATGAGAAAGAAACTTTTGCTAGTAGAGGTGCAGTTCAAGGATGCTTATAACGACTAATCCAACGAGAGAGGGGAGTGGTCGTTGGGGCTAGAGGATATGAGTAAGGAGCCACTCTTAACAGGCTTCTATGAAGCCAAGGGGGCAAGAATGAACTAAACTACACATTGTATAAAAAATAGAGTACTTTTGGTATAAATTTTTTATCATAATGGTGTAGCAAAAGTATGGTCAGGCTTGTGAAACTCTAATTTATTGGAACTAGGTTAGGGAAAAGGGGATTACTAGTTCAACAATAGTCGGGCAATTAGCGCATGTGATTAAGAGTATTAGGGATAAGCTAAGGACAAGGCAAAGTCGCTAAAAAGGTGGTGCGCATAAAAGACTAAGGCCTTTGGAATTTCAAGTAAGTAACCACGTTTTCCTTAGGATGTCACCTATGAGAGGGATATCTTGATTTGGTAAGAAAGAAAAGTTGAGTCCTAAATATATTTGATCTTTTGAGGTTTGGAACAGATAATGATTTTGGCCTTAAATAAAAAAAAGAATGTAACTTTGGACACCACCGGCACCTTTAGCCGAGTGGTACGCTAGGATGGAAGCTGCATGGTTCAAACAGGGGTTTGAACTCCAGAAGCGGCAATTTGCCTTGTAAATAAATAAACAAAATTCTTGTAACTTTTGTTTTTGCAAAAATGGGCAAGTGCTTATCCTTTTGGAACAAAGGTGGTTTGGACATGGTTGGAAATAATCTAGCAGCATTGAAAGTGGTGGATGGCATCATATTGCAGAAGGAACAATTTGGGAAAGTGAATATACAATGAGGCATCAATACCATCATCTGTTTAAGGATGTAGATAGTTTTGCAAATTTTGAGGATGAAATTTTTTAAGGGGGAAGAGTTGTGATATCTTGAATTTCGACCTATTTTGGGATATATGAAATTGTTATTTTATCAATGTAATGTTAGTTATTTTACTTTAAATTTGCCACTCATGAGTTAACTAATTATTTAGAAAGGTAATTAAGGACCAATACGTGTATGACCAGTAAATTCAATCAAGGATAAGCCGCTCGACCATAAAGATCAAAGAGGGACGATACCACGATGTTGCAAGCTAATTAATGAATGAAAATAAATCGCTTCGGCAGAGGTACGAGTCGAATTGCAAGTGATTCAGCATGACTTCAATACTAATTGCGTATGCGTTAAACCGATTTCATTTTCCCCTTGTACTTAGAGTGAGCAATCAACCTCTCATGATTACATGACAATCAAAGATCACTCAAATTAATCATGAATTGAAAAGGTATCCACCACAGGTTAAACGCGCGGAAACCCCTAAATGTTGCTTGATAGTTAGATCGTACTAAAGTTACGATTGATCAATTTTAATCACAAATTTCAATTTGATTTCAAGTATTGAATTTTCAAGGATATCAAGACTAAAATATTGGACAATGCCTCATTTATTCTCAAATTTATCGATAAACCCGAAAATTATTGAAAAAGAACTTTTTTTTTTGAAAAAGAATTTAAGGGGCCGGAAATTGGAACCAAGAGAAGATGGACCGACCGAAGGCCCAATGGGTCTTGCGCCTACTAGAGGTTAGCCATGTGGGCCCTAAGCTTGCCCAAGTGGGCCCACCAAGCCCAACTTCAAGCTCTTGAGCCCAATAGCATTTTCAAGCCCGTTTCTTATTCTTTTGAGCTCAAATTAATTTTAATCAAGCTCATATAAATTCTGGCCCATATACGTGTATAGTACAGTATATTGTACTTTGGAAAATTACCAAATTGCCCCTTTTAGAAAGTGGCATTTAATTTTTGAGAATAAAAGGCAAGAAAGTCAAGGGAAATGTTGAAATTTTTTTTGGGAAATTGGACTTGGCTTCTTGAGAAGCCAAATAAGAGAGGTATTTTCTCTCTCTCTCTCTCCTCCCCCCCATTTGGTAGTGCACCCTCCTTCCTCTCCCTTTTCTCTTCTTTTTCTTCTTCTTTTGCTTGCTTTCTCCCTCATTTTTCCCTTTGAATTGCCCCCCTTGCCGCCATGCATCACCATAGCCTCATACCACCTCCTTGAAGCCTCCTAGGAGCCATATGTGCCGTTTGCCACCCACCCAAGCTATGCGTCCTCTCTCCCTCACAATTGCCCCTCACCAAATTGGAATTGCCCCACTAAAACCTATTTTTCATCAATACCCCCTCAACGTTTTGGTGGTAGCTGTGCATAGCCCTTGCTGCCACCACCGCACCTGTGTCATCGGAATTGTTGCCGAGTGAGTTTACATTCTAATCCCTTGATTAGTCCATTAAACTTGCTTAGGGTTAGTTTAGATTATAATTAATCTTGATTATGATGTTACTTAGGATTAACAATGGTTGAACTATAGTTACATACAATAACCATGGTTGATAGGTGGTTAGATTAATTAACTACAGTTAGTTAATTAACCATGGTTTATGTGATGTCTTGAAATTTGAACCATTAAGGAATATAATGACTGTGAATTTCATCAATGCATTATTAGTTAATCTTACTCGGAATTGATCACTCTTGAGATACTAACCCTGAGGGAAAAACTAATGTAGAAATGAGTATGTATGACTAAAGAACTTGACCTGAAATAATGATTCGACCACGAGACTTACAAAAGGACAATCCTGTGGTTACACAGGCCGATTCAAGGAATGATTATAAGTTGATTCGTAGACAAAATACAATGGGATACTGGGTGATTATGTTTACCATTACCGAGACTGTAAACAACCCTAAGTCAATTCCAAGTAATTGAGTATTTTGAATTAAGAATCGATCTTTTGTAATTTCATGATAATAGAAGTCATCCAGGTGTCAAAAAAACTTTAATGTGATTTAAGGCTAAGTCAAACACGAGTTGATAGTGTGCAATTTCTTGAAGCCACCCGTTAGTTTGAGACACTAAAATTTGCATTTGATCAAAATTGGCTATGAATGGTAATCCAATTTTGGGTGTCATACTTTCAAAAACATTAGGGACGAATCATTGGATGATGCCTTTGTAATCCTCGAGAAAATCGATAAGCTTGAAATTGACGAAAAAAGGTTTAACAGATCGAAAAGTTGAGCTCACAAGGAAGTAGGCCGAGCAAGGCCAAGGTGGATCAGTACGAACCGAAGTTCTTTGAGCTGTCGAAGTATACTCCGTGGTTCATAGAGGATCCCTTAGACAAGGCAAGAGGTTTAGGGATGGCTTGAATACTGAGCTTTAGGATCAATAGGTACCCTTAACCTAAAAAGTTATAATGAGATGTACTAGAGGGTGGTTCTCGATTTTAAGATGGGAACTACTCACTTGGACCACGCTTAGCCTAGCTATAAGTATTGGAAAAAGAGTTCTTATCACTGTTAATGATAAGAGATTCGTTGGTTGGTTCTCCTTCATTCTGTTTTGATGTTGAGATAGAACCATTCTTGTGGGATGCAAGTGTGTTTATTACAACAATTTATAATTTATTGTTAAAATTTACTAGTTTGAATATCCTTTATTTTGAATATTTTATGTATCATGTTAAGATATGAATAAAGTATTTACTTTTGATAAAAATAAAAATAAAATCTCAAGCTTGGCCATCGTTGTAGAGTAATTTTTGAGGGACTAACATCCATTTGGAGAATTTGGGGAAAAAATCCTTTTAGGGTAATTTCTATTTACTTCACAAATTTCCAAATAAGACATGGTAGTATTGTTGGCTAATGCCCTAAATCAATCATATAAGACAGAATGCATGAATTACATGGTAGCCAATGTTGAAAGGTTCAGTATGTTTTTAAAGTATTCACACTGTGTGGATAGTCATGACGTATTATCTTAAGACAGAACCATTCTTGTAGGATGCGAGTGTGTTTATTACAACAGCTTATAATTTGTTGTTAAAATTTACTATTTTGAATATGCTTTATTTTGAATTTTTTACATATCATCTTAAGATATAAATAAAGTATTTACTTTTGATAAAAAAAAAAAAATCTCGAGCTTGGCCATCGTTGTAGAGTATTTTTTTTATGGACTAACATCCATTTGGAGAATTTTGGGAAAAAAATCCTTCTTAGGGTAAGTTCTATTTATTTCACAAAATTTCCAAATAAGACATTATGGTATTGCTAGCTAATGCCCTAAAGCAATCAGGTAAGACAAAATGATTAAATTACATGGTAGCCAAAGTTGACAGGTTTATTATGTTCTTAAAATATTCACACTTTATGGATAGCCATGACATATTAGTACTCATGATTTGTTGGAATTGGAGATTAATTGAGACAATCGGTTCTGTTAGTTGTATTAGCGTGTTAACACAAGTGATATTGTCAACTCAATAATGAACCTAAGGATGTCACACACCATAACCAATTTAGAATGGCATTTGAACAGGAGAGACAACATTCTAAATGTGTTTGTAATTATAGCAATCAAATTGAGTCAGGTTGAAGATTGACGTTTTGAAACAATTTCAGAACCAATGGCAAAATTAAAGACTTGAAATGGTTTTAGAATTAATAGTCAGATTAATGATCTGAAATGGCTTTAAAATCAATGGCTCAAAATCAATGCCCAATGCCCAAATTAAAGATCCGAAACAGATTCAAAATCAATAGCTAGTTTAATTATCTAAAATGGTTTCAAAATCAATAACTAGTTTAATGATTTGAAATGGTTTTAGAATCAAATGACCAAATTAACGTTGTGAAATGCTTCCAAACTTAATAGTTGAATCAAAATTTTGCAACGGTTAGAGAATTAGGGCGCGGATGATAAAATTTATGTCCAAAAATTGATTTCTGGAATAGAAATAATTTTTTTATTTCTATTCTTGAATAAGTTTCTAAGCAAAAATACACATTTGATAACGTCACAAAATTTCTATTCTGGAAATAAAACAAAATTTCTCCCTCTTGATTGTTGGCGGCAAGGGGAGGGGGCAACAATAGCTAATGACAAGCAGCGATGGTCAGCAACTGATAGCAATAATGGTGGGAGGAGGGGGCAACAAAGGCCAATGACCATCGACGACAGTAGTGGCAGGCAGCCAGTGGGGGAAGGGGGCGACGACGGCTAGTAGGGTGAGAGGGCAGTGGTGGTAGGGGAAGAGGACGGCGATGGCCAACAACTGCTAACAACAATGGTGGCAAGTGAGCGGCAATGAGGGGAGAGGGCAACGATGGCTAGCGGCAACAGTGGCAGGCGACAACGACCAAAAGAGGGCAAACAGCTACGAATTAGGGAGAGACTTCTTCATATGAGAAGTAGAAAAGAGAAACAATTTTTAATTTCTATTTCAAAAATAGAAAAGTAAAAAAAATTTACTTCGATTTCTATTCCAAACCTATTTTGGAATATAAATCTGTTCTAAAATAGAAAAATGAAATTATTTTATCAAATAGATTTTTGTTCCTTTAAACAAATCTATATTATAAAAATAGTTCTTGAACAAAAATAAAATAGTTATCATGTGCACCCTTAATGTCTTGAATAATATTTTGTAATGATTATAGAAATAATTCCTGCATTAATGCTCTAAAATGATTTCAAAATCAACGTTGAAATTCAGACTTTAAAGCGAGTTTACACTTAATGGTCAAATTAATGCTTTGAAATAATTTCAAAATTAATGAGCTGAATTGATTTGAATAAATGAGATCTAAGACCGACAATTTGAGGTGATTGACAAAAGATTACATGATGATAGAGATCAATCAAATTAGTCACATATAAAAATAATTGCTAGCACAATTGAAGTGATGAATTCTTTCAAATTTCTCTCTACCGTTTGACGCAAGATCGGTTATGTGTCTAAACTAAAGGTTTCACATTTGTGGGGCTCAAACTGAAAAACATCATAAGCAAGATACTTTAGGCAAACTACATGGAGATCAAGCGTTTATGGTCTAAATTTGAAGAAAATCAAAAATTAAATTACTTTGAGCATGGTACAAGGGCAGTGCGATTAGCCCTCATTTTCATTTATACGTGCTTCTTATTAAAATGTACAAATAATGTTTTGGAGATACAGGCATGGGTGTTTTGCTTCCATTGGGAATATTTTTTTTTTTTCAATTTTATCTATGCAAGTGTTTTTCAATCAAAACCCAATATGTATATCTTGAGAAATTGGTCATGAAAATCTCTCCATTCATTCAATTTTTCATTCCTTGATTTCAGCTTTCATGTCCTGCCGAGGATAAAGGGGAAGGCCTAAGTAGGCAGAAGAAAAGAAAATAAAAAAGAAAATATAAAAACAGAGAGTTGGTCCACCGCAACCTATAGAAAATATTAGGTGTAATTGTAATAGTCATGTCATCAATGGACTACTCCATTCATTGGATGACAAGTGGCACTATAGGGCCTACTCTATTAGCTTAAGTAGTATCGACACCAACACGCGACATGCAACATAATATGACACACTAACATGTTATATCTAAAAAAAATTGAGAATTCCAATATGTTGGAACACGTTGTATATAAAATATATATTTTTATATATACATGATAAATTATTATTTTTATGATTGTTTCAATCAAATTAATTTGATTCAAATTTACAAATAAATAATTAAAAAAATAGCATATAATAAATTTACACTAAAAACAATAATTTATCATTTGTTAAATATCATTCATTGTTTCAATTTAACAAATTCAATTACATTCCATTCCAATAATCCATAAAACTTGCAAAAAAAAAAAAAAAAAACAATCCACATTATGGATTTGCATGTTAGAAAAGAAGAAAAAAAAACTTGGGTGAATTGTGTGTCACGGAAAATAAGAGTCAAAAAGAGAAGAAAAGATAAAGCTTTTCTTCTTTCCCTCTTTATATTTTTTTATTTTTTTTATTTTTTTACATATTTACATTTTGACCCTTCATTTATTAAAAATTTCTAGAATTGACCTAGTGTATTGAAATCACGTGTCAAAATTCCAGACTCACGTGTCGGAGTGTGTCAAAAGAATTGATCACATGTTGGAGTGTCGAACATAATGCAGAGGCTCCCAAAATGTATTGGTGCTTCCTAACTATTAGCAAGTTTCTCTCCCCTCTTGCACATATTTATTATATTTTCTTTCCTCTTCTTCATTCCTTCCTTCTCATAAGAAAAAGAAGAAAAGCCACTCCTCTCTCTAACGAGCAAAGTAATGTATAAATGTGTATGACCAAACAAAAAAAAAAAGTAATGTATATATGTGGCAAGAGCACTGAATTAAGTGGACCTCACTAAGGTTGGAATGATGTATACGTATGTGGCAAGGACCACATCGCCCTAATTAGTAGGGGCAAAGTGGTTGTCGGTCTATAAACATAGAAAGGTGTGCAACAACAACCCGAAAACTTCGTACCAGACCTACTTCAATACTTCCATACATAAAAGACCACCTCGTCTGTATAGGCCCGCCTAGAAACTGATCTTCTCGCAATTAGCTTGAACAAAAGCATCGGCAGCAACCCCATTTCATTTTTGCTTCCATCTCCAACCCCCAGCTGCACTTATATCATGGGAACCCTCGAATGCGAATGCGAGCACCTGCTCAAACACGTGGTTGGCGATGAGATCACGATGAATCCTCTTGATCTCGGAGAGTTCCGGCGTCAAGAACAGATGGTCGTCGACTTCCTGGTCAACTACTACAAGAATGTTGAGAATTACCCGGTTCTTAGCCAAGTCGAGCCCGGTTATCTTTCCAAATGCCTCCCGAGTTCTGCCCCGCAGGATAAGGAACCCCTGGAGGCCATACTTGACGATGTGCACCGTTACATAGTCCCGGGATTGACTCATTGGCAGAGTCCCAATTTCTTCGCCTACTTCCAGACCAACACTAGCACTGCAGCAATCCTTGCGGAGATGCTTTGTGCGGGCTTCAGTGTGGTGGGATTCAACTGGGTCTCGTCCCCCGCCGCAACTGAGCTTGAGAGCCTAGTCATGGACTGGCTCGGGAAGATGCTGGACTTGCCAAGGCCATTCCTCCGTTCAGGGAATGGCGGGGGAGTCATTGAAGGGAACACCACCGAGGCCATCATTTGCACTCTCATTGCTGCGAGAGATAGGGTCCTGAGGAGGTCGGGACATGATTCCATCACGAAGCTTGTTGTCTACGGGTCAGACCAAACCCATTGCTCGTTCCAGAAGGCTGCCCGGGTCGTGGGAATAGACCCACGGAACATCCGGGCCTTAAAGACGATGAAGTCAACCTTGTTCAGTTTATCCCCGGACTTGCTAGGGAAGGCAATCCGTTCGGACATCGATGCGGGGCTAATTCCATTGTACCTATGCGCCACAGTCGGGACAACTTCAGTCACAGCTGTGGACCCGCTGTCACCTTTATGCAAAGTGGCGAGCGAGTTCGGCATGTGGGTTCATGTTGATGCCGCATACGCAGGGGCTTCGTGCATATGCCCGGAATACAGGAAATTCCTCAATGGGGTCGAATTTGCTGATTCATTCAGCTTCAATGCACACAAGTGGCTTTTGACCTCTCTCGATTGCTGCTGCCTCTGGGTAAAAGACCCGAATACCCTGGTCAAGTCCTTGTCAACAGACCCCGAGTACCTCAAGAACGAGGCAACCGAGTCAAATCAAGTTGTTGACTACAAAGATTGGCAACTTTCTCTCAGCAGGAGGTTCAGGTCATTGAAGCTGTGGCTTGTGCTCAGGATGTATGGCGTGCGCAATCTGAGGAGTCACATAAGGAACGATTGCAGATTGGCTAAGCTCTTTGAGGAGCTCGTGGCGAAAGACTGCCGGTTCGAAGTCGTTTTCCCGAGAAACTTCGCATTGGTTTGTTTCAGGATTCATCCTTCGGCGGTCACTGGCATGGCGAAAGGCCATGTGGTGGGAAATGAACACGGTGAAGCATGGGACCTAAACGAGGCGAACAAGCTCAATGCGCAGTTGCTTCATGCCATCAATGCTTCAGGTCAGGTCTTCATGACTCATACGGTGGTCGGAGGGGTTTATGTATTGCGGTTTGCCGTGGGGGCAGTTTTGGTGAGGGAGAGGCACGTGATCATGGCTTGGAAGGTGGTGCAAGAACATGCGACTTCTCTCCTAAGCATGTCGGGGAGCAACGCTCCCCATGCTTAACGTACTGCATCGTCCAGAATAAGCTTGCATAATCATTTACGGGTGTTCGCTCTATTAGAGACATTTACGTAACACTTCTTAAGGGGTTGTGCGGCCGTTGAGAAGAGTAGCCTTTCCAGAATGTTATTGTCGTGTCGGCAACTAATTAAATAAATTGCTTTGTATTGTTGTCCAGGATGGAAAGTCCAAGAAATCGTAAGCCGGTTAAGATGAGTTTTAAGCGCGTTTGTCATTGGCAAAGTTGGATTGTCAAGTGTAGGCATAAATTTTCATTATTTTATTTAAGAACCAGTCACTGAGAGAGATATCAAGTGACCCAGCCAAGGATTAGATACACCTCCAGCAATCCGTCCGGCGATCAGCTTGATCTTCGAAACAATCAACATTCTAGAGGGATACCACAGACTATTTTGTAAATAATCGACAGTAAAGGCAATGTTGACCAACCAATTGACCCTTGACACACGTTGCGATGGCACTGACATGTATGTGTAACATCGACAATTACACATAATTAATCAGTTGATCAATCTTGATAGGGCACCATCACAATATTATTCCATTAAAGCATGCAACGGTGCCAATGCTATCTAAAAGGTTGGACATAGATTTATTGCTAGAAACGGTATTGGTGGCATTTATCACTTCCTTTCATTACTCTTCATCCAATTGTCCAACAAATTTCAGCGTTTGGCAATTCTCATTATAATAAGCAACACTTGTCACTATTGTGGCATGGTATCTTCAACTGCCAAAAGTTGATGGCCTTCAATCAACCGGGGAGGGAACAACTAAGCAAGACTTACCACAATGTCATTCCTTTTTTCCTTATCTAATCTTACATACAGACACGGGACACTTAGACTCCATTTATTTTACAAAAAATGAATTATTTAAAAAATATTTTCTTAAAAATGATTGTTTGTATCGTGAACAAAAATAAACAAACAAAAAATTCATCATCCACGAAAATATTGAAACATATTTTGTTATCAATAATGAAAACGTTTCTTGTTGATTAATTATTTCAACCGATATAAACGATTTTTTCATAAAAATGTATAAATAATTTTTTTACCACAAAACAAATGGAACATTAACTTCAACAAATTATAGGTTTGAATATTTTTTCGAGGCAACAATTTGATCCACATTGTCACAACCTAATTTTTTTGTTTAGATATTTGGTTGGGAAACCTTTGATTAGGTTTAGGAGTATTGTTAACTTTGAACCGGTAGTCTTTCATTAACTTGGGCTCTCCCAAGCTCATACCTCACGTGACATTGGATATTCAAAATTTTAACCGGTTTAGCCTATACAAATTTAAACAAAGGAGTTGCCACTAACATTTTTAAGGTCGGCTAGAAACTTAGTAAGATACGGGAAAATATTTTACTATTTGTGCAATCAGAGATTCTAAAATTGGGGATTTGGTTAGGTTAATCATGTGACTAATGCCCTTTTAGTACTTAACTCAATTGTGTATTAATTAAAGCCATGGCAAACTATTCAAGAAATTTAAGGCTTAACCTAATCATTCTAAAGTAGGAAAATAACATCCAAAATAACATCATAAAATAAAAGCACAAGAGGATCCTAATATTTTCCCTAAAAAGAAAGAGAAAAATATAGCATAAACAAAGAACCCTATTGTAGAGCCCTAAGGGCTTGTCCAATTTTGGGTTTTCTTTTTCTTTTTCTAAGGGTTTTCTTAATTTTTTTCAATTTTATCTACTTTTTCTAAATTGTTATGAAATTTTTATATTTCTTATATTTTCCAAAATTAAAAAAAATGAGTTTTCAAGATTTTTTGATATTTTGAGGCTTTTTCTGAATTATTTTTAAAAAATATTTATTAATATTTTTGGAATTTTCTAATTTTTCTAATTTTTTGGAATTTTTGAAGATTTCGGAATTTTTTTGTATTTTTCAAAATTTTCAAATTTTTTAATATTTCCCATGAGTTTTCTGAATTTAAAGATATTTTATTAATTTTTAAGGATTTTTAGAATTTTTAAAGATTTTTTTATGCTTTTTTTTTTTTTTTTTTTTTTTACTTTTTAATGATCTTTTTAAGGGATTCGGACTAGGTTAGGAAACTCGATCCTGCTGACCCAATTCGGACCCTGTCGGTCCAAGTCGGGCTAAAGGAACCAAGCCGGCCCTAAGCCCACTAAAAATTAATCCAAAGCTTCAAAAATTCTTTAAAAAAATGCCCATTTCCAATTTCTATTTCTAGCCCCCTGCAAGCCAGTGACAAACTCAGGCCAGCGCACACCAGCCCCCCTCGTTGCCCTATTTCAATTTTCGGCCTTTTTTTTTTTTTTTTTTTTTTAATCTTTTCTTGGTTTTTTGGTCTTCTTCTTCTTGTTTCTTCATGCACGCCTGACGCCGACGCTGCCGCGAGTCCTGATCATCCTAAGGAAGTCCCCATGCCATCGCCTGGCATTGGTCATTCCGTTCAACCAACGCCCAGCGCCACCGGCCACCGGTTTGCCAGCATTCCAAGGGTTGCAGGGTAGACTCCGGCGAGATGTGCGCCTTTGTCTTACCCAAACGGCGTGAAATAACCTACCAAAAAGCTAGGAAAACAACTGAAACGGTGCGTGACACGATATAACCCCGAACGACGTTGAAAAACCAAAAGTCAAGCTCCGGTCAAGGGTTGGGTTTGGTTTGGTTTTTTCAAAGAGACATTTTGCCAAACAGTTAACGGGCATTACCAAATTCAAAAGTTTTCGGCTGAACCAAGCCTCGAACATGCTTTAGGGGGTCTCGAGTATGACATACAAGGAATGTGAGAACAAAATGCAAGAGCGACGAGGGCCAAAGCTTGCATGAGCTGTCGTCCGCAAGCTCCGGCCCAGCATTTTCCAAAAATAGGACAATAGGGATTCAGGGGGACCTACCTCATTCGGGGTAGTGCTGAGGCGGACAACGGCAGGCGGATGGGCCTCCGGCGATGGCTAATTGCTCCCTCGAGCTCGCCTTCTCCCTCCGTTTCGCTCACTCACGTTCAAAACTCTCTCAGTCTTCACTTTTTCTCTCCCTCCAATGCAGCCAAACTTCCCCTCCGAAGAAGCAGAAACTCAGAAAAACCAGAAGAAACACAGGAAAACGACTCCCATTGCTCCAAATCCTCCTCCAAAAACCTAGAAACCAGCTCCCTTCTCCCTTTCCTTTTTCCAATCTTCCTCCGGTTTTCTTCTGCGGCCCCTAGTTTTTTCTTCTTCTTCATTGCCTTTGGTTTTTTTCTTCTCCATCATCCATAACCGAAAATAGTCACCTCCCCCTCTCCGCATGACAGCGCAGCAAGGGAATGGTGTCACGCGGCCAAGGCTATGGCGGGTGACGTTGGAACAAATGCGTCATCGGTTGCTAAGTGCGTGCTCTGCGTGCGTGTGTTTTGGTATGGGATGGGGGTGAAGAGAAAATAGAAGAGGGATGGTGGGCTGGGCTAAGGTGGGCCGGGTTAAGAAGGGAAATAGAAAGGTAAGGCTGAGCTTAAAAGATTAAAAAAGTGGGCTGAAAGAGTAAAAGAATGGGCTGGGCTATGCCAGCCCACCTGAAATTTTTTTTAATTTTTTTCGATTTTTTTATCAATTTTTTTTTTTTATCTTTTCTATAAATTTATACATATATATTTTCAAAATTAATGGGTATTTAAAACGCGTCAGCAAAAATTTGGGTATCAACACACATGTTCTTCTTTTCTTTTATTGCAGGTTATAAAACAACATTATTTGTCACTTTCCACAAATTAATATAGAAATAACGCTTCCAGAAAGAAAATCTTTCCTAAAGTCACATTAAAAGCAACGCTTCAAAACAAAACGTATTGTTTTCTACCATACGTAGGGCTACACTTTGTGTTGTGTTGCCTAATGAATGAGACTAAGCAACATTTGTCCCCTTCGTTTTGTGCAGCCTCATAAAACCAATACATTAAATAGCATTATCTTAAGAAATTTGAGGAAGCAGAATTTTCTTGTGACGACGTCTAAACTTTGCGCAGGAAAAAGGTATAACCAGTCTGCACAAAAGCGATTAGAGTAGATCCAAATATATTTATATGGAGAATGCATGAATGCTCGAATTTCTTGAAAACGAACCTCTATATGAGCAACTATATGTTATGCGATGCTAAAATCAAATAAATAAACAAAGGGTATTGCCAAGGGACCGGTTCGAGGAAGCGGAAACCAACTGAAAGTGGGCTGGACGCCCACTATTCAGACCAAAAACCGGTCTCGATGGCGAACATTCAGGCCGCTCACGGGCTTAAAAGGATACCGAAACGGCCATCGGCAATCATAGAGCGATCTTGGACCAAAGGGACCATCGAGGACCAGCCAGGAGAAGCCTGCGCAAACCGACAGTAGGCTGCACGCTCACTGTTCAGACGGAGGACGGTCTAGACAGTTGATGTTGAGCCCATTCCGGGGCTTAAAGATAGCCCAGCAACAGGCCTGGACCGCTCTGGAGCGACCATGAATAAAGGGACCATCGAGGACCATCCGGAGAAGCGAAAATTCGCCTAAAGCAAGCCTCAGATCGCATGTATATCGCGAGTTTATATCCAGTGTAGACACAGTATCCTTGACTCCATACTTTCTATGAACGCTGGAAAGATGACAGTGCAGGACTATGCAGTATCGATATTTTTGTTTAGGGACAAAATTCCGTCATTCTTGGCAGACTCGATTCATTTTCTAGTCTATAAATTAGAAAAAGCGATTGATTTATTGAAGTTGTAAAGAATATAGAGACATTAAGCAACGGTTATGGGTCATTTTTCAAGAAAATTAGTAGAATACCATGAGGTAAAGAAATGGCACTTTTCATTTTAAAACAGCCAGACAACCGGTCTCATACTTAGTGTTCTTGCCAATGTAGAAGTAAGATCAGTCAGAACTGTTGAACGGAATCATCTAAAACCATCAAGCCCAAATTTGACACAAAAAAGGGAGAGAAAGCCTTCATCTTTAGTTAATGTCATTTATCTAGATCTTTCAACGGCTAGCTTGCAAAATGACTATTTTTTATGCATTCATATTCATTTTGGGATTGCATTCGCATTTGTTTTAACAATATCAAGAACTTTATTTTTGAGACTGCTTTATGAAGGATTAATTATAATTCCATTGTTTCTAAATAAAGATTGATTTATTCACAAAAATGCTTAATTGATGGGATAAATAAATGTTTTTGACACATGTTTAGTCGAAGTAAAAAAAATTACATTGATAATATACAAGCTTGTGAGCTATCTAAATCTCATATGCTTGTATCACGGGCCAATCGATTGAACATTCCCTTCAACCTGTGCGGCCTTAAGATTTCTCCCAAGCAGCCTTTCCTACTCAACTCACAAAGATTTTAGAGGGAAAAACTTTAGAGAGAGAAACTCTAGATTGTATTTCTCATGTGAATGAGATGGTACAAATGAGGAGGAGGAGACCTCTATATATACAAGTACAGGACACACCATATCCGTAGATCTCTCATCAATCATACAGTTGAGATCGTATCTCCCCAACTACCGCCTAGTTGCCTTTATTACATAAGTATACAACTACCGTTTCGCCCGCCCCTAGGAATATTCTAGAATACTCAAAAAAATCCTAGGACTTAGGAACATCGATTGAGGGTCGCTGTTCCAAAGGATCGGTCATGGGGTCATGCAGAAACTCTCCTGGATCAGTCTACATCTTTGAGCCGTGACATTCTCCCCCACCTAATCAGGCAACTTCCTCATCGTGTATTTAGCATGGTATGCTTCGATTTGCATTTTGAATTGCCAAAGAGTGTCCGTGGGTTCCCAGCTAGCTTCACTCTCCGGAAGACCCTTCCATCGAACCATGTACTCCTACTTTGATGCACAATACCACTTCTATATGACTTGATCTGCCATGATGTAATTGACTTCCTGATTATACGAGGTCTTTGCTCCCAATAGTGCCTATTGTGACTCCCCTCGATCCGAATCTTCCTCATCTACGTGGAAAGGATTAAGGATACTCACATGGAAAACCATATGTACCTTTAGTTTAGGTGGCAACTCTAGCTTGTACGCGACCTTCCCGACCTATTAAAGCACATTGAATGGCCCTTTGTAGCATCGGATCAACTCCTTGTGCACGTCCTTATATCGAAGAACCGTGTGTAGCTTAGCCAACACTAGATCCCCAACTTGGAACTCCACGTGCCGTCGCTTTTGATCCACCCATTTCTTCATGTGCTTCAAGGCCTTGTGTAGACATGCTCGCACCAAGTCCGCTTGCTCCTACCAATCTTTTGTAAACTTGAATACGGGAGGTCTATTCCCCTTGTAATCCGATGTAACTGCACTTGGGGTTTGCGATTGTTGCCCCGTCATGATCTCGAGCAGACTCCGGTAGACTCGCTCCAATGCAAGTTGTAGGAGAATTGGGCCACGTCGATCAACTTCATCCAATTTGCTTGTGTCAAGCTCACGTAGTGCCAAAGGTAGATCTTTAAGAGTACATTGATTCACTTCGTTTGACCATCGATTTGAGGATACAAACTTGAAGAGCTCTGTCCAAAACCGCCCAATGAATCAAGGATCACAATTGCTCACAATCATCTAAGGGACTCCCTAGTACTTGATCACATGCTTTGGAAAGAGCTTGGCTATCTCCTCGGCCAGACAATCGTTCATTGCAGACACGAACATCGTGTACTTAGAGAATCAATCAACCACAACCATAAGTGTCCATAACCCTTTGGACTTCGGCAAGTTGACAATAAAGTCCATGGAAACACTCTCCCATGGACGTGTGGGGATGGGAAGTGGCTCTAGAAGTCTTGGCGACAACCATTGCTTGAGCTTGTCTTGTTTGCATACGTGACAAGTTCTCACATATGCCTCAACGTCATCCTGCATTTGAGGCCAGTAGTATTGTTCCTCGATGAGGGCCGGTGTACGGTGGATCCTTGGATGACCGCCCACTTCAAATCGTGGCACTCACATAATACCTCATTCCTCAACTTCCCATAGAATGGCATGTACAGTCGCCATCCCTTAGTGTAGAGAAGATCGTCTTCGCATCAAAATTGACGGGTTTTGCCCTCTCATGCATACCTTAAAGTCCTTGAGCCCTTTGATCATGCTTGAGCCCCTCCTTGATATGATTAATCCACAAAAAACTCGGCCAACTTAAAAGGTGCGCTAGCTCCGTCTTTCAACTAAGTGCATCCGCCACGGAGTTAACCTTCCCCGGCTTGTACTCCAGCACATAGTCAAACTCCGCCAAGAAATCTTACAATCGAGCTTGCTTCGCACTCAGCTTCCTTTATGTTCGAAAGTAGTTCGTAGCTATGTTGGCCGTTCGCACAACAAACTTTGATCTGAGAAGATAATGCCTCCACGTCGAAGGCAATGGACCATCGCGGTCATCTTCTTCTCTTGAACAATATACCGTTGCTCAATATTGTTCAACTTGTGAGACTCGAACACAACCAGATGGCCATCCATCATGAGAACACCACCAATAGCATAATCAGAAACGTCAATCTCTACCTTGTAAGGTTTTGTGTAATCTGGCAGCACCGGCATTGGTTCCTCGGTTATGGCTTACTTCAATCAATCAAACGCTTCTTGGCATCAGTCCATCCACTCCCATGGCTTCTCCTTCTTCAGCATGTCCATGAGTGGCACAATGATGCTCAGGTAGCTCCGAATGAAGCACTAAAAATAGTTGGTGAGGCTAAGGAATGACCTCAACTTCGTCACCTTGGTCGGTGGCTCCCATTCTACAATAGCTTGGATCTTCGCCCCATCCATTCGAACTCGACCATCCCCAACAATGTGCCCTAAGAATAGGACTTCTCTTTGGGCGAAGGCACATTTCTTGCACTTCACATACAACTCATTTGAGTGTAAGACTTGGAAAACCAGCCTCAAGTGCTATAAACAATGATGTTATCAAGATAAACTACTGCGAACTGATCAAGAACAGATGGAGTACATTGTTCATCATGGTGCAAAAAGTAGTCGAAGCATTGGTTAGGCCAAACGGCATGACGAGGAACTTGTATGATCTGTAACACGTCATGCATATGGTATTCGACTCGTCTCCTTCAGTGATCCACACTTGATAGTAACCCGATCAAAGATCAAGCTTGGTGAACCATTGTGCTCCCCCAAGTTGATTGAAAAGACCTGCAATGAGAGGGATTAAATACTTGTTCTTCACGGTAAGCTTGTTCAATGCCTGGTAGTCGATGCACATCCGAAATGATCCGTTAAGCTTCTTTTGAAATAAGACCGACGCACTGAACAGAGCCTTGGACGGCCGAATATAACTGGCATCGAGCAGCTCCTTGAGTTGCTTCCTTAGCTCTTCCAATTAAAGGGGTGCCATGAGATATGGTGCCATGGCAGGTGGTCAAACATTGGGCACCAACTCAATCCGATGATCCACCTATCTTAGAGGTGGAAGTTTCTTGGGCAACTCGGGAGACATGACCTCCTTGAATTCTTCAAGGACCTTGGTTCACCACTGTTGGTACATTCCCAACATTCTCATTGTCTTCATCCTTCAAGGCCGCTAAGATAGTCACCTCACATTTCCTTGCTCTCTTGGTGAGTTGCATTGCTGAGATTATCTTCTGATTGCGACTCGATTCGCGATGGACTGGAACCACACATTGGCATCATGTATCCAAAATGCAAATACACTCGGCAAGAGGCAATATAACGGCATGGATCCTATCTAGGAATTTCAATCCAATGACAAAATATAGTCATCAAGTGGAATTACCTCAATAGTCTCCTTGCTCCTCCATTGCCCGATTTGGAGCTTCACATCCCTTGTAACACCGACAGTAGGGACCTCCTTAGAGTTCACAATTTTGAGCCATCGGCTCCTTTCTCGACCCAAGATTGAGTTTCTTCGTGACTTCCTCCAATATGAAGAGATCAGATGCCCTAGTGTCCACGAGTGCACTCATCGTGGTTTCTCTAATCTTCAAGTATGCAAACATAAGTCTCTTAGGCTCCTTTGCTTTCTTAGACTTGATCGTGCTAAGGATTTGCAATGAACTCAACCGCGATTCCTCAATAAGCCCGTCTTCCTTGTAAAGGCCGTCAATTTGGCCTTGTTCGGACAATCTCACGCCATATGTGGATTGTCACAAAAGAAACATTTATATGTGCATATCTTCTTTTGATCTCCACCACTCAATTTCGCATGAGCTTTAGGAGGGGCCGTCAATGGTTTGCCTCCATTTAAGCAATTGAATCTTCCCCGATCTCCTGTACCATTGGCCTTGACCTTTGGATGAGAGTTCGACTTGGATGTGGAAGGTGCCTTGTATTCTACAAGTGATTCAGCCATGGCTATGGCCAATGTGAGGTCTCCTACGTTGCACCGCTTGAGTTCCTGCTTGGTCCATAGCTTGAGACCACTCATAAATTGGTGGTACATCTCATTGTTGCTCATTGAAGGGATTTAGAGTAGCAACTCTGAAAACCGCTTGATGTAGTCACATACCGCACCCTTTTGCTCAAGCCTCCTTAGCTCATCACAAGCATCTTCCTCCGCATATGAAGGATGGTACATTCGTAGAAACTCCTCGACAAATCTATTCCATGTTGTGATGAGATCGTCTTTCCTACCATTTGATTGATGACGCCACCACAATAATGCATTATCAACTAAGTACATAGATGCGGTGTTTACCCGTGTCACATCGTCGTTGATCCCCATAACTTGGAAGTATCATTCCATGTACCAAAGAAAGTTATCAACATCCTTGGCTACCCGTGAGCCCTTGAACTTGTCTAGCTTAGGTGCATCTATTCGTGGACCAGCATGCACCATGACCACCCCGTTCATGCGTACCGCTTCCAATTCGGCTAGCTTCCCTTTGAGCTCTGCTATCTCCACATGCATGGCTACCATCATGGCCTCCAAAGATTCATCCCCTCGGTTTAGCTCTTGTCTTAGGGTCCCTAGCAACTCGCCTCGTAGTTTTCTCATGCCAATCTTGAGCTCTTGTACCTTAATTGCAAGCTCCTCATTTTTTGCTTCCACTCCATCGACAATCTGGGTCGGGTCATCAACCAATCCTTGGATCTCGGTGGCGAACAACTCTACCTTCATCACCCGTCATTCTAGATCTCCTATAGCATCCCTTGAATTGAAACCAGCATGGTTCTTCTTTCCCTTGTTGGCCTTCTCGATAGCCTTTCCACGATTCTCATAATCAGCCTCTGGCACGATCAACACCTCAGGACAAGAATGAGCCATTGTGCCTAGAAATGAACTCACTCTGATACCACTTGTCACGATCTAGCGTTCCCTTCAACCCTTGTGGCCTTGAGATTTATACCAAGTAGCATTTCCTACTCAATTCACAAGGATTTTAGAGAGAGAAGTTTTGGATTGTATTTCTCTTGTGAATGAGATAATAAAAATGAGGGGGAGGAGACCCATATATACAAGTACAAGACACACCATATCCGTAGATCTCTCCTCGATCATACGGTTGAGATCGTATCTCTCCAACTATTGCCTACCTGCCTTTATTACATAGATGTACAATTACCGTATCGCCCACCCTTAGGAATATTTTAAAATACTCAAGAAAACCCTAGAACTTAGGGATATCGGTTGAGGGTTGCCGTTTCAAAGGATCGATCATGGCATCGTGTGGAAACCCTCCTGGATCATTCGCATCTTCAAGCCGTGACACTTGTTTCATAATTCGTGAAACCTCCCACACTCATGACCTCAGTAGTGGAACTTGGGGTTCTTGGGTGAAGAGTGAGTGATTCAAAGAGGATGAATACACTGGTCCATAGAAGTGGTGTTAGGATAGATGGTGCTAGGAGTTCTAGGATTGATGAATTATATTACTTAGGACCTCTAAAAGCGAGGTTGGTTTCTCGTGCACAAACTAATCGAGAATTAATGCTGGTCTCTCCTTAAGAAGCCATGGCAAGTCGAAATTAGTTGTTAAGCTTAAAGTAATCTATTGTCTCACTCGATAGACTAGACACCCGAGCTAAACTGGGTGTGGTACGATATTGTAGAAGAAAGCTATTCGCCTACTGTTCACTAGGACAATTAATGAACAAAGGCTAGCCTAATTAATTCCGTTTGCCAGGGGTCACACATGTTATTGTGTGACCAAAGAACTGTTGACCCATGATAAATGGTATTAGAGTAGGGATCCCTCTAGTAAGTGGGTGATTCGGGGAAAAGCCTATGGTTTTCCTAGTCTTATGATGGCAGAGAGTGATTGATGAGGCTAGGAGGGTTGGATAATATGCGGCTCTCATCTAGCTCACCGAATAGGGATAACATTCCCGTGGGCGAATCTTAAGAGGAGGTATGTTATCACATTTCCAACAAGGGGATACCCTCCATTGGCTTATAGAGATTAAGAGGAGCTCAGTAGGCAAAAGATGTCACCCCCCAAACCCCAAGCACGTGACAACCCCTTACCATGGTTAATTGAAAGCGACGTCCCAAGACTCGTCAATGACCATTCATTTTATCTTTCATTATGTGCAAACAGAAGACGAACCATCTTCAGTCCAACAAACAATTAAACAATCAAACAGGGATAGAGGGATGAACAGCAAGAATAACAATCACCACTCATTTATATAATTTACAGGATTAACCAATGGAGGATCGTTTTCCAATTTACAAACTCGACAAAAGGGCTTAATCCATCCTCTAAGCCAAACCCAAAAAGAACTAGATTAGGCTAATCCAGCTATACAAAATAAACCCTCGAGTTTAGCACCACCATCACTAGGATCCATCAGACTCAGGCTCTGTCGAGTTGATCACAGGTGGAGTGGGAGCATGATTCTCCACTGCGGGTGTGCCATTCTAAGAGCCTAAAAATGATTATACAATAACTAGTGAAATAAAATCTCAACGAGTTCTTCCCCTAAGCCCCAGTTAGTACACCAACTCAACATGGGGTATTTCTCCAAAACCATCCCTCACTCAACTCAACAACAAGCAACCAACAATCAGTAACCAACAACAAACAGGGTCAACCAACAATGATATAGTCGGTTCGCATGCAACTTTACTCAGTATGACATACCCTGCACGTTAAACCTCACACAATACAAGCAATGCAACCAATAATCACCTAGTCGGTTCGCATGCAACCTTACCCGATATGCCATACCCTGCAAGTTATAAGTCAGCACAATACACGCAATGCACATGGTCGTTAGATGATGCAGTTCACCAATCACATGCGAGTTACGTCACAAGCGATCTCACTTGGCCATTGCCACACCTTGCACGTTATAAATTCATGCGTGCATACCATGAATGATGTGATCACCTCATGCATAATCGGAACCCATGATGCACTATTGCTCATGCACTTTTGCATCTACACGTGTTCTGATTATTATTGACCATAAGTCAATGCCAGTGTGGATCCATCTCAAGAAGATACCTTATGCATTATGGTCAACCCCTGGCATTAGTACGGTGGCAAGTGTTATCGGCAAACCTCTTTATGTCGACCAAAGGACTGAGCAAATGAGGATAATATCGTTTGCTAGGGTATGTGTGGAATTATCAGCTAGCAATGATCGCATAGATGATGTGGATGTTATGTTGAATGGCGAGACTTGTACAATACTAGTAGAGTATGAGTGGAGGCCCATCTCATGCCAAATTTGTGGCACCTTCGGCCACAAATGTACAAGCAAAGTCAATCCTCCTACTCAATACTGCTCTGCTTAGCCGAAACAAGCCAACCACGCTGCTGCTAATCGGGTTGTTGTTGTTCCTGCTACTGGCTAGGCTACATCTCAAGCAGCTAGCTCTGGCACCGTAGACCATGATCCATTTGTCCAATGAAAGGAAGAGTGGCAACACGTCAGATCTTCAAAGAAAGCTGCTATTCGCAGCCCTAAAGGGGTCTCCCAAACCTCAGGAAATGTATCTCGCTCAATCTCATCCCTGCCTTCTATGGCATGGGCTATTAGAAAGAAGGGCAAGCTGGATCGGATGGGTGAAGATGCCTCCCCATCCAACACACATAGTCAAGGCACTGTCATCCCCTCCACTCCGATTGGATCATCTAATTCTGATAAAGAAGAGGATGAAGGTGACACCAATATCGATTATTCAAAAGAGGAGGATTCCCCTCTGGCCCAGACGACAGCTGTCCGGGAACATCCTAAGGCTCCCATGTAGACTGTCCAACATCTTCTAGGCAGGCTTCTCTAGTGGCGAGTTCTGATCCTTCTCTAGAGGCAGAGTTTGTTCCCTCTCCTGGTCCGAAAACTCACTCAAAAACCGATGGCCAATAGGCGTTGATCCAACAAATGTAAGTAGGCTTTCTCGCCTCTTATAAATATGTATACATGTATGCATTTTAGTTTTTGGAATATCCGGGGGCTTATGGACCTGGTTAGGCAACCGGAAATGAGACGTTTTGTCCACTCTAACAATATCTACTGTCCTGGTTTAATGGAGACTAAAGTCCATGCTTCTCATTTTGGCCCTATTTCGGCTGGTCTGGTTCTGGGATGGGTATGTATATCTAACTATGAGTACTCTGATCAGGGGCGTATTTGGGTTGGATGAAATTCGATTTTGGTGGAGTTTGATGTCCAGCTTGTGAATACCCAAATTATCCATGGAATTGTCAAGGTTCCAAACTCTGGCACTTCATTATATCTCTCGGTGATTTATGGAGAACATACTTTTGTCTCCCGTAGACCTTTGTGGAATGACCTTATTCGACTAAGCTCCCTCACTAAGGACAGTCCATGGATGGTGGCCGAGAACTTCAACGCTATACGGGACGCCTTGGATTGTATGGGTGGCTCAGATAATTGGATCCCCTCCTTTGATGAGCCAAAGGAGTGCCTTGACCAAGTTGAGCTGATTGATCTTCGATATGTAGGATTTTGATTCACCTAGTCTTCTTCTTCTGGTGCTATGAGGAAACAGAGAAAAATCAATCAGGTTCTTGTTAACAATTTCTGGTGTTCGGTCTTCTCTCACTTGGAAGCTGCTTTTCTTGCCCTGAGCATATCAGATCACACACCAATGTTGGTGAGAATTCTTGCTCCCACTCCCGGCAGAAAACCATTCAATTTCTTCAATTTTTGGATGAACCACCCAGCTTTCTCTTAAATTGTATCATAGGTGTGGGAGACCCAAATCATGGGTTCTCCTATGTTTAGACTATATGGCAAACTAAAATTACTCAAAGGCCGGCTCAAGCATCTAAATAGAGAAGCTTTCTCGGACATAACCATGAAAGCAGCCGATGCCAAGAGGGCCCTTCTCTCTACTCAAGAAGCCCTACATCGAGACCCCTTCAATAGTGGGCTGACAAAAGCTGAACATGCCCAAATTAGAACTTATTATGAACTCCGGTCCTTTGAGGAATCTTTCTTTAGGCAAAAATTCAAGATCCGCTAGCTAAAGGAAGGCAACGATAATACTAAATTCTTCCACCACTCGGTCAACCACTAGCACTTACGTAACCGAATCAACTTTATGGTGGACAGTTCAGGTTGAATGGTGACAAATCAGGGGAAGTTCAATAGGTTTTTGTTACATACATCCAAGAGTTATTGGCTCTGGCGGGTGGGAACTCATGTCCGTTCGTACAAGATATCAAAGAGGTCCTTCGGTCCCCCTTAAATGAAAACCAGGTTAGAATTCTCTCTTAGCTGGTTACTCCTTCTAAAATTCGTGTTGCTATGTTTTCCCTTTCTGGGGGAAAAGCCCCGGGTCCTAATGGATACAATTCAAACTTCTTCAAAAAGAATTGGGATAAGGTTGGCCCCTCGGTCATTGAAGCAACTATGGATTTTTTTAATTTTGGTTCATTGCTTAGGGAGACTAACAATACCATCCTTGATTTGGTGCCTAAAGTTCCTAATGCTTCATCGGTGGTGGACTTCCGACCTATTGCATGTTGTAATACCATTTACAAGTGTATTACCAAGATCCTCTCGAATAAAATTGCAGCGGTCCTCCCCGCTATCATTAGCCCAGTTCAAATGGCATTTGTCAAAGGCAGACGTATAAATGATAACATCTTCTTGGCCCAGGAGCTATTCAGTGGTTTCCATACTGAACCATATCTACCAAAGTGTGCTATCAAAGTTGTCTTCAGGAAAGCCTATAACACACTTGATTGGGATTTTTTGGAATTGACTCTTGTAGCGTTTGGCTTTCCCAACCACTTTGTAAAGATTATCATGGTATGTGCTCGCACTTCTACATTCTCCAATTCTATTAATGGTGAATTTCATGGATTTTTTCCTAGTGGACGAGGCCTTAGGCAAGGAGACCCAGTATCTCCTTATCTCTTCACATTAGCCATGGAAGTATTCACTAGGATACTTGATTCTCAAACTCAGCGACTTGAGTATCGATACTTTTGGAGATGTAAGGCTTCCCATCTTTCACATCTATTCTTTGCTAATGATGTATTTATATTCAGTGAAGCAAGTGTAGCTTCTATCTCTTGTGTGAAAGATGGCCTTAACACCTTGTCTTTGTGGAGTGGCTTGACTCCTAATGCTAATAAGAGCAAGATCTTTATTTTGGGTGGTTCTCTAGAAGTTAGAGACCAAATTACACATTCATTTGGCTTCAGGTTGGGATCTCTTCCGGTCCACTATTTGGGTGTTCCAATTATTACCTCGTGGCTGAGCAAAGCAAACTACAATACCCTGGTATGTCTTCTTACATCTAGAGTCCACTCTTGGACTCATCGATTTCTTTCATTTACAAGTCGGTTACTTCTTATCAAGTCTGTCTTGCATGCAATACAAATGTATTGGGCATCCATTTTCTGGTTGCCATCATCAGTAGTGGACCGAATAGAACAAATCTGTCGCCAATTCCTTTGGAAGGGCCCGTCTCTCGGTCTAGGTGGGGCGAAGGTCTCCTAGGAAGAAGTTTGTCTCACTACTCAAGAGGGCGGGCTAGGGATCTGTAAGTTTCGTGACAGCAACAAAGTAGCAATATATAAACACATATGGATCATTTTCACTAATCAGGAGTCACTATGGTGTAAATGGATTCATGCAATACATCTCAAAAGGAAAATTTTCTGGATTACTCCTACTCCGACTTTTTGTTCTTGGGCATGAAGAAAGCTCCTCACCCTAAGGAACGAAATCAAACCACTATTCAAGTGGCAAATAGGTGATGGTATGTCTACTTCGCTTTGGTTCAATCCATGGTTGGAGATGGGCCCCCTAAATTCTATCTTCTCTGACACCTACATTTACCAATCGGATCTCTCAAGACAGGCCATGGTAGCGGACTTGTTTTCTCCTGCTGGGCAGCCTCTTCTATAGGAGCTCTTATATTGGCAAATCACGGTCCCTCCCTTGAATCAATCGCAAGATAGATTCACTTGGGTCATGGACCCTTCGGGTAAATTTTCTATTGCATCTGCATGGTCCGCCATTCAGCGGAAAGCTCCTATTGTCCCATGGTCCTCGTTTGTATGGAATAGGGCTATCATCAGGAATCGCCTCCCTACTCAGGTATTCCTCATGTCTTATGGAAGAATTCCTACTTCGGTGTGTGCCTTGTGCAATTCCAAACCTGACTCTGTTGATCACTTATTTTTTGAGTGCCAAGTGTCTAATTCTCTTGCCATGTTTTGGGCTACAAAGTGTAAATCTTCCTTGGCACAATTTTTTGTGGAGAGACAATCTGCATTGGACTATCAATACATTGTCCGATAGTGGCTTTTACCGTGAGATATCTTGGTTCACTTTTGGTGCCTTATGTTACGTGATTTGGAAGACTAGGAATGATATAATATTTCAAGCTTGCAACTTATATATTCCTTCGATGAAGCAACACCTCATTAAGGCGATGAAGGATAAATCTTTCGCCTATTAATCTGTTGAAGACAATCCCAACAACAGGTGGCTCCAGCAGCATTGCTGGGGTTTAGATCCCAGAATTTTTGGTGATAATTTGAGAGAAGTTCTAGATGTGGCTGCTTTACCTTGATCTGGTCTTGTATATGTGCTCTTATAGTCTGTATGTTTTTCATTTTGTGAACATGATACCCTCCTACTCCAATGACTTGTTGTCCCATTGAGTGCGGGTTGGTGCCGTGCTTCACTCTTTGTACAGTTCGTCTTGGTTGAAAGTTTATAATACTTACTTTATCAAAAAAAGAAAAAAACATATTTCAACATGTGAATAAATACATATTAATGTAAGTAGAAGGATAGCTTATGTTGTGAGATTTTTATTGAATATTCTAACTATAAACATTTCAAGTAACAACAATTTATCAGAAAAAAGAAGTTCAAAAGTTACATGAAACATGCACATTGACATTTCATTCGGTTTTAGGTCCTATCGAAATCCACTTTATTTAAATGTATCTTACAACCTTCAAAGTAAATCTATTCAGTAAAAAATAAAACATGCATATAAATTCACTTAACGTCTGCATAATTCGAAATTTATTCAAAAAAATAAGTGAGAACTCAATAAACACATTAGTTTGTTGTTCAATAGATATTTTAAATACAACTCAAATAATATTCACGTAGTGCACAAAAAAGTATAATCTTGAGTTTTAATTTAGCAATTCAAAGGATTGAACAAAAACGACCTTTAAACAATACAACGCTAAAATAAGGAAATCGACACTCTCTAGACTAAAACGAATTAAATACGTGAAGAAGAAGAAGCTAATAATTAAAATCCTATTTTCTAAAAATAAACATTTCTATACGTACGCTTAGCAAATTTTTTAATTTATATTTTCAAGCCACTTGAATTCAATTTATAAATTTTTTTCGTCTGGTTTGTTCTATCCTCAATGGGTTACAACCCCAAGTTATACTAATACGTGCTCAAAAAAAAGAAAAAACATGTAAAAGTACATTATCAAAATATGTTAACTAATTATTTTTCCTAATATAAATTCTACAAATTTTCACATTTATGCATTCTTTTGAAGCCACTTTGCAGAGCTTATTTACTCTCATAATGGCTCAATGGGCAAGGATCGCGAGTCTCTAAAACCTAGTTTGGATTGACACCTTTCAAGATGAATCTTCTTATTATCTTCGTAAGTTTAAATTTATAAGATCTATTCATATGAATTGCAATGTAAATGTATCAGTTTTTCATTCAAAAGTACATGTAGCGTCATAAGCTTATGAAGTCCATTGGTCAGTTTCCCTTTGAACAATTTTTATCAATAAAGTAGTCAGCCTATGCAATGTGAATTTTCATAAGAGCAAAAAGAGTATGCAACAACAAATTTGAGTTCGTACAATTTATTAATCAAATTTGAGGTACAATTTATTAATCATTTATTTATAGCGCTCTGTTTTACTTCGCTTTTTCAATAACAAGACACAATCATACAGAAAAAATGATGGCCAAAGTTCCACGGTAAAATCTCTCAAGAAAAGGAAAGGTTTCCATTCGACAAGCAAAATGCATATCAATTACTAATGAGGAATCATATACAATTCCAGCTATTGCTGTCAAAAAAATCAATGTCTATACAAAAAAGACAGCCCAAGAAACTAGGATTGTGGTGCACAAGAATTAGTTACAGCCGTCCCGTTTCTTGCGTTAAATCACAATCCCAGTTGCATCCGTTAAAAGATGACATTGTCTTCCTTGCGAAATTTGAACTCCAATGTCAATAGCTTTGATGCTGTCTTCTGCTTAGCATGAATCCATCGGATGAGGAACCTGCTCTTTTTGGCTCTTCGGAGAATCCAACCAGTTCCAAACAGTCAACATCCCTGCAGCGTCTCCCGTGAAGAATAAGCCTCCGGGAGCCGTTTGAAGAGTCCTAACTTCCCGTCTTGAAAATATCTTGCCCCTTTCAGTGAACCTGGTGTACGATGCAAGAAGTCAGCCAAGAAGAAGGTAGAGAACAGTCTTCACTGAGACAAGGATGTCAAAACCAATTAAAGAAATTATTTTGGACTTACGATGGGAGCTCATACAACCGAACAGTGTTGTCAAGGCATGCGCAGAGAAGGATCGGCTTACCACTTGCATCATTCATCCCTGACAGTGCAAGAATACCCTGTGGAGGACAAAATGATATTTGCAACATCAACATATGAAATTGCATCACTTCCATGGGACTAGGAGCACAGGTAATAAACTGACAAAGCACCCACAGGTAGAAGATGAAAAATCATGTCTTCCCCACATAGAGCAAGCACATGGGAGGCACTTGACAGTATGGATATATTACAAAGCTTCATAACACATTATTCATATAGTTATTTTTAACTGCAGAGATAAAACCAGAAAGAAATAAGGCACATCCTTACGATATAATATTGTAAAACAGATCCATGCATTTCCCACATATGAAGTCAATAAAAGAAAACACAATTTCACCCTTATTGTCTACACTTCTTCGGATAGTAACATACAAAATACCATAATCCAGACAACTGCCAAAAATATTTTATCAAGCAACTTACATGGTCCTCATGATGTGTATAGGCAACTTGCAAGCTGCCTCCTTCAGTGGCAATCCCCCAGACCTTAACTGTCTGATCCAATGAACAGGATATCAAGTACTGGTCCCAGCAAAGAAGTGACATCACCACATCAGTGTGTCCAACAAGTTCCTGAACACACTCCAGAGTGTGCAAGTCCCACACCTGTGGCGGAGGAGAAAACAAGAAAGATGCAAGGGGTCAGGACGGCGTTACAGTGGAGTGCAGCAGAAAAATACAGAGGGAACATAGCAAACCAATAGGAGGTGATGCAAAAGAAAGCATAAACACAAGGGCCAAGTCATGCCTTCCCAGGACACAACTAGATATAATCAGGGGGAGAGACATCTAAGATAAACCAGCTTACCCTTATGGTCCGATCAATGGAACCTGAATACAACCGGTCACGCCCAATAGTTAATGATACCACGCCCCGTGTGTGGCCCCTGAGAGGCGCAGCCATCTGAAAAGGATCAGCCTCACTACTTCTTCCTTTCCACACCAAGATAGCACCATCCTAGAAGCACACTTTGGTCAGTATAATCATCGAAAGCCAGCATAATTCATCACAAGTATCAACAGAATGAGGCAGTCAGTGATCACATGAATGTTGAATTAGGTGGGCACACTTAAGAAGAAGAAGAGAAGAATTTCAGGTGTAAACCAAAAATCCACACGCACACTCAGCATCAAAATATCACTAATGCTGCAAACTCACAGGAGGAACGAGATTCTAAAGGAATGTACTAGACAATATTACAGCAGATAAATCACCTAAATTGACATTAAATTCTTTCTAATGATAAATTACCTGGGCTCCAGCAAAAAGCATGTTATTAGCAACTTCCAGAGCATGGACCTGTCCAACTGGTCCACTGATATCATAGCTAGCACCATTCTGGTTATTCCATGCCTACAAGATGTACAAGAGAAAGCAATGAATTAAAGCTCAGCAGCTCACTAATTCAAGACTTGACAAAAAAATAATAATAATAATAACGAAGGACAAAGGACACCCGGCCAACCAACCACTCACCTTAACAGTATTAGGCAGGCCAACAAACACCCAAGGACCCTCACAAGTAAAACACCCAACTTCTCCTCCAAGGTTGATCACTTGATCACATTGACCAGTGTGACAGTCCCAGATTCTAGCTGTTCCATCTTTGCTTCCAGAGTAGAGCTTAGTAGATCCAGAAGGAAGTGCTATCCCAAAAATACCCTGTCATAAAGAGCATCGGGTGAGTCCAGACCTACTTTTATGCCAAACAGGCAATGATATTTCCACATCTTAATTAGTAAAGGACAGAAAATTGAAGTTTAATAAAACATGCGATGCCACTAAGTTTTCTCCGGCTATAGTCCGGATAACACAAAAGGCGTACCTTTTTATGGCCCTCCAGCTTGGCCAACATGGCAAAATCAACACCATGAAACCACGAATGCAAGAAAGGGCATGCATCGCCTTTCACACAGTTGCCATATATCCAGTAATGGCATAATTTTTGTTGGGGCTTTCGAGGGTATTTATCTATCGACGGATCACCCTCTCTAGAAGTTGAACTCACTGAATTCATCAAACTAGATTCAGAGCCCTTCCCAGGGCAATCCTCAGGTATATGAGTCGACTGCTTTGCAGCTCGATGGTAAACATTGCGCGGAAGAGATGCATCGTGCAAAAACCTGCACGGATTCCGGTTGCACCTCCCTTGTAACCAGTAAGTGCAAACTTTGCCGCTGGTTGGTGCTGTCCAAAGCTGATTATAGTGAGAAGCTGATTTTTGTGGCCAACCCACAGAACTCCTTGCTGTCTCAATATCCATGCTATTGAACAGAAATACAGATAATCAATCACTGAACACAGATGACCTATCCAAAGTCTAGCTCAAAGCATCAGAACTCGTTCTTGCAAGAAGATTTGTTGCAGAAAAACCGACGTCCACTTTAGCCAGCAATCCCAAGAATTTCAGTTCCTCTTTTCACCAATGATAAGGACAGAATAAAGAAAAATCGACTATAAGAGAATGCATAACCATCTCGATCCATCATGATTCCCATCTCTTTTGGGTCCAACCAAATCAAATTCACCCAGAAGGAGAACCAAATGAAAACCCAGAACACGAACTAGAGAAACTAAATCTGGACAACAATGTGGCATCGTCCGAACCCCTTCAAGAAAACTTCCAGTCATCAAACCTAATCTCCAAATTGGCCATCCTCGTAGTAATAGCCCCTCAAATCAAGGCAACAAAAACCCGATCCTTCCAGGGGGAAGAAAACCCGCGATTCCTTCGGGATCAAGAAGCCTAACGATCCCGCCGAACGACATATTGTCACCGGCGGACACCCACCTCTTGAAAATCCCTCCGACGGCGAGCGGGAGACTGTCATCGTCGTCGAGAGAAGATGGAAACCCTAACTTGGAACTTCCTCGTCGCTACTTGGCTAGAAACCGATCCGCAGAGAAGAGAAGCGAAGCTAACCTGAGGGAAAACCGCAAAGCGACGAACCGGAGATCGCCCACCAATCGAGAGTACGAAGATCGGCGGGGCGTGGCGGCGATCGAGAAGAAGAAGAAGAAGAAGAGAAATCGATGATCGTTGGCGACAGAGAGAGAAATCGGGAGAGAAGAGACGAAAGCTTTTTGTTTCTTTGAATGGGCGGGAAGTTTGCCTCGCCTCGCCTCGCCTTCCTACATTTTATATAACAAGGGAAAGCCAAAGCGCGTTCACCTCACGCGGTCGGTGGAAATTACCGATCCAGATTTATTTTATTTTTATTTTATTTTGGAAAAGAGGGAGAAAATAATATAAAAACATTAAATATGGTATAAAGATAAATTTCTAGATGATTTAAGTGGATTTAGGGGGATAAAACCCTTAAAAATCAGAATTTTTTTATTAAATTTCAATTCGAAGGTGTTGCAGAGATTTTACGTTATGTTTTATAGACGGTGGAGAAAATATAAGGGTAGAGAAAAATGAGGTGGGAAAATGGAGGCAGGAGACATTTTTTTGGTTATCATTATTTAAAATGGTAAAAAATACTTTTACTTGCATAATTCTCATAAATATTGTGGCGTATATAATATAAATATAGAAAAACTAGGTGGAAAAAAAAGTAGACAAATGAATATGAGTGAATGATAGATCCCTTTATAAGGAAAAAGCAACAAAACATCTTTCAAGGCAACATAGGAAAATGAATCAGTTTTTTCTTAAAAGTATTTTCGAATCATGTTCATTTTTCATAAAATAATCAAAATTGTGGAAAATCAACAATTGAGAAAATGCTTTGTTAGTTAAATAAAAATTATCTTCATTATCAATAAAAACGTATGTCAAGCATTTTCTTTGGTAATCAAAATTTTTTCCATCAACTCAACTTTCTAAACAACATAAAGATCAAAATTAGGATTTTTTTTTTTTTTTTTGAAATTATTAATTTTCCGTGTTGGCAAATCGTGCTTTGCATCCATTTTCATAATCATTGTTAAACTGAGTTGCTCAACTCCCATTCCGTAGGTTTTCAGCATCATAGAGATCTTTCCCCTGATTTCTCAATCCCTTGATTTCGAATCATGTTCATTTTTCATAAAATAATCAGAGATGGGTAGGTATCACTTCCATAATTTCCTGGCACTCCTCTCCTATTGCCTTACACATCCTAAAGTTAGTTGACAAGTAGGAGGGAGATTCTATAACGTTTCTCTTACTAAAAAAAACATTAGAGAGATTGAATAAAAGCGTCCAAGAACACTCCATGTGTCGTTTCAGATGCTAGAATTTCAAATAGAAAACACACATTCATCATCATTATTTGGAAAATTTAATGCCTTCCCCTTAAAAATCGCTAGCTTCGCCTTGTGATTCACTTAAAATTGAATGATATTGCTTCCTACCAAGATGAGAGGATTAGAGGATAAATCTTAAAAAGAAAGAGAGGAAATTTTTCATGAGTTTTGTGAATCGCATTATCTAAGTTGAATTCAATGGCAACGATGCTCACCTAATGTGCAAGTCTTGGAATGTTCTTTTAGAACATGCAAAAGGTCCTTTGTCCGTCCACTCCACACGTCCTGCTAGATTAGGAAGGCAATCAATGGTTTTACCATATGATATGGCTTCGCTTAATCAATATATCGCATTAAATCCAAACATAATCGCAGATTGAAAAGAAGAAATTTATAAAGTAGTCACACCTTCAAAAACTAAAGGCAGCAAGCCCTTGCTTCATGAGTAAGAGACCATGTGTGACAAGAGTACAACACAAATTTTGTCAAGCAGATAGGTGTTAATGATGTCAAACCAACAATAATGTGAGAGGAACTAGGGAAGGGTGCAAACCGATGCAATAGCTAAAAAGAGACTACAAAGTATAAAGCTTTGTTAAAATGGAATAACTCATTCGATTTGATATGCACATTGTATTTTGGATTATCGAGTGTTTGATATTACTTTTTAAATATGCATAATTTATACTTGGTCTGTTTAGAAAAAAATTATACTACTCACTAAGCTTTTCATAATCTTCACCAAACCTAGCGACAAGAGTTGGATTAGAGCGATATCAACAAGGAACGAATCTCGGGTATGAATTGAGATAGTTTAATGTATCTCTAAAATGGTATTTCTTGATTTGATCAACCATTAATCGGCTTCTCTCTGTCATCCTCTCCATCAACATGGCTCGTATTTCTTCAAGCATCTTAAGAATGGGTTTTGCTCTTGGTATGCAAATATATATATTAAATGTCTCACTTAAATTATTTTCGACTGCATCACACTTGGTACCTGTCTTAATGAAAGCCCTACAAAAGTGCTTAGGGCCTTGTCTCATGAAATCTTCATAACCTTTAGGACACTCCATCTTCAAATATGCCATTACCAAGTCAAAATCAGCTTCAAATGTACACGTTACAGCCCTCCAAAAGAGATTTTTCAAAGCATCCCCCTTGTGTATTTTTTTCCAATTAGCATATATGTGTCTTGCACAATTTCGATGTTCTGCTTGTGGAGACAGCCATGAAACTGCATTCATTAATCCCTGCAATCAATTTCAACCAGAAAAAAAAAACTCGTCACAACAATAATTGTACTAGTGTAGTGTAATAGCTAATAAAGAAAAATGTGAGATATTTTAAAATGGAATAACTCATTCAATTTGATATGCACATTGTATTTTGGATTATTGAGTGTTTGTTATTACTTTTTAAATATGCATAATTTATACTTGGTCTATTTAGAAAAATTTATACTACTCACTAAGCTTTTCATATTCTTCACCAAACCTAGCGACAAGAGTTGGATTAGAGCGATATCAACAAGGAACGAATCTCGGGTATGAATTGAGATAGTTTAATTTATCTCTAAAATGGTATTTCTTGAGTTTTAGCCTGTTAATTTTGGAAAGTAAATTTTCTATGATATTGTAACAAAATTACTATTTATCATAAAGATATATATTTGATAAAAAGTAAATGTTGGTTCTGTTTGAAATTGTCTCCTTCAGTTAAGAAAAATGGCTGGGTCATTTCCCTTGATCTCATAAGAGTTGGGGTGTGACATCACCAATTTTCTTACGAACACAACCCTGGGTTAGAAGCCAGCTCCTAGCCTGTGTGCTTGTGTGCCATCCCCATTTTCCCTCTCATGTCTGGTATGTTGCACAGGCAAGCCAGAAGTGATCCAAGAATGGGTTCATAACATAAAGAGAGGATTAAAATCACCAACGAAGTTGATCCCTCTGAGGTGTAAAACAATGATTTTCCGAAGAACAAAGGACCAAATTTCCAAAATGGCAAGAGTTGAAGGACCCCTCAATGTTGTCTCTTAATGTTAAAAATGTCAAGAATAACATCAAAACATTTGTCCGGACAAGGAAAGTGTAAGGTCAAACTGAAATATTACATCAAAATGCAATCTTACATCATTCACCACAACTAATACTTTCTCCACTGTCTTCACCACAAGAACCACTGCCGCCCCCTCCAACTTCTCCACTGTCGCCACTGCCAATACAACTCGTTGGCAAAGTGATGGTGGCAATGCTAGACGGTTGTGGTGATGGCAGTTGAGAATGAGCAGAGCTGGGGGTCTGATGATGGTCATGGTGGTAACAAGAGTGGTGGAATAGGAATATGAAAGTTGGCTTACGACATGGGAGCAAGAAGAATCCAACATCATATCTTTTATCGCCTTAATTTGATAAGACCAAAGCAACAACCATGTGAATCTGGCTGTTTCTCAGCCAACACCGAGGGAGCGAAAAATTCAAAAATAGAAATATTTTCAAATCTAGACGAAAGCTTTGTTGAAAGAGTTACAGTTCTGAGTTTTTCAATTTGTCACCTTCATATTATCAAAGACCAGTAGTTATGTTGATCCTAGGCCCCAGTAACAGTCGAATGTACAAAAAAAGAGGTCCAAACGTTTTCGCTGCCATAAACATCTCATAGTTCAAGTCTTTTGTTGACAAATAGACACTACTCAAAAATATAAGTACCGAGGCATGCTATTCTCTACATCTCAATTTGCTCCCAATCAAACCTTCCATCTTCAAAACCATATTCGGATCGGTGAAGTCTATGTCTTGACAACCTGCTCATCATGGCAAGACCTAATTGCAGAAACATAGATCCATGGTGATAGAGGTGCCATAACTACGGACCTGAAAAATAGTTAACAACAATCAGTGAGATATAAATCTCAGTAAGTTACAATCCAAAGCCTCGGTTAGAACATCAAATTGCTTTAGGATTTCTAGCAAGCATAATCTTCATTACTATAGAAAATTAATTACAAAGCAACCCTCGCTTTGCCTCAATTATAAATGTCATCTACCCGGTTAACCCTATAATGAACAACCAGTAGTCAATCAACTCACAAGCAACCTAATCTTGCCATCGCCATTTGCACGGTAATAGTTCATGTGTGTTATAAATAATGCAAACAGACATTAGCACAATAACCAATCAGCAGTCAAATTAATTCATAGGCAATCTTACATTGCCACAGCCATACATTGCAAGGTATAAACTCACACATGACATGGTAAGTGCAAACAAGTACATGCATAATCAAAACATATAATCATATATTTTCATGCATCCTTACATTCACATGTGTTCCGATTATTATGCCCTCACCAAGGCTACAACCGACTTCATGTCGGTGCCTTTTGGCTTAGCCAGGCATCATCTTGCCCCATTGGACATGGCAACATTTGGAACTCCTGCTTAGACAGCATTCCCGAAGGAGCATAGGCCTGCCTCTACCGTACCCCCACATCTGGACTCCCACCGGGTATTTCGATAAATCGAACTTCGTCCCCCAAACTCCTGTCGAGGTGACGATTATATTATGTGACCACACAAGCACACCGCATCAATTAATTTTAATTCATTTCCATGCATTCACCAATGTAAACGTGATACATACTCAACATAATAAACCACTACATATTTTTCATGTAAAAATACAGGAAAATATTCGTACTTTGTCACATAATTATTGAAAACCCGTTAAACTTTGCATGCTTTACTTTTTAAACATATTAACCACATTTAAATTACAAAAGTCGACATATACACCCAACACCTTAAGGTTTTCCTTTTATATGTTCATAAAAACCTTTGTAAAAATTACTACTCTAGGTTTTACATGAGACAAACATTTTTCAAGGCAAGGTAGGCATCAAATAGTACAGCATGTATAGAAAAACATCATATAATTCAAGCCAAAGGCACATAACAAACGACACTTATCACCCATTGGCGATAGCCTATCAATTGTTTCCCAATAACTTATCGCCTATCTAGCGATAGCTTATCCTCTAATTCTTAATAACTTATCATCAAACTCCCGATAGCTTATTACCCATTTGCTAATAACTTATCACTTAATCCCCCGGTAGCATATTGTTTTTTTGATGATATCTTATCACATTTACCAATTACTTATTGCGATAGCTTATCACTCCTTCCAATAGCTTATCACAATAACTTATCACCTTAATTATAATTAATTAACTTAAACATAATTAATTATAATTAATATGTGTTAATTAAAATAATTAACCTTAACTATGGTTAACAAAACTTAACCATATAAAAATCATGGTTAATTAACTAACCATGGTTGATAGATAGTTACTAACCATACTTAATTAACCTAACCATCTATTAACCATGGTTACTTTATTTAACCCAAGTTGATTAATTTAACCGTCGATCAACCATGGTTACTTTATCTAATCAAGATTAATTATACACTTGGTCAAAAATCACTGTTTGCACGCATCAAAGTACACATAGAACTTATCAAACTTAGTTCCACTATCAGGAAGTGGCATCTCCACAACCTCGACAAATATCCATATTCCCAACCATACTGACCAATGAGTACCCTCATGACCTTTTACTTCATTCTTTTGCACTAATTCTTGGAAACATTAATGCCCACACACTCCTTCACCAACTGTTTGAACTGCACACTCTTCATCTTAGGCATCAACTTCATCAGATCAAAGAAGTGCTTTGACAGCCATGCACTTGTTACCATTTTATTTTGAAAATTAATGGAACAAGTATGTTCCTCTTATAAAGACCTAATTTGGAAGGATCCACTCCTCCTAACAAATGCGCCGTAGATCTTCCATGGACAATTTTGCTACAAACACCTAGCTCTTACAAAGGCCTTAGCGTTTCAAATGAAGTCAATATTCTTTTATTCAGCAATGGAGTGCTTCAGTATAGCTTCCCTAAATTGTTTGGCATCTTGGAATTTCATACCTACTGACAAAGAAGGAGAAGCAACAGACAGATCATAAGAAGGAAACTTACTTTTCCTTCTACGCATAGATTGTTCATTTTCTTTAAGCTCATCCTCAAAAGTAGCATTTTCGATGCTTTCTTCATAATCAATCTCTTGACCAGCAACACTAGCATCTATAGGGCCTTCAGCCCTATTTGGAGCTCCATCAGCTACTTGCAAAGCTGCAAATTTATTGGCCAAAAAGTCCCTTTGATTTCTCCTTGACTGTACAAGCTCCTCCTCGTCCTCATCATTTAAGAAATTTTCAACGGTCAACCCTTCATCGTTATCATTACTAGATTGAGCTACTTCCCAATCTAATCCAGTGACCACTTTCCTATCTATCATGCCGTCCTTCATTCCCACCATCTCCACCTTCTCCTACTTTGGTACTCTCTCCATCATCATCTTCATTCTCAAACTCACTATTGTACTCAACATGTACTTTCGCTTCCTTGCCATAAAGATAATGGCACAAAACATCTCCAAATCCATTATTATCTTCTAAACTTCTCAAACCATTTGTCAAACCCTTCCCGAAACGCAATACAGCAACTTCTATATTTTGCAAGGCAAATATGTCACTATATCCCTAACAAACCCAATATAAGATGCTTTCTGTATTTGGACAAAAATAGTGCCCTCATTTCCCCTCTCATACTCCCACTCGTCCTCCTCAATGACAAAGTCTCATTCGTAGCAAACAATGACAGCAACATAATCCTTATTACAAGTCATTTCTATAAGTAAAAAAAAAGAAAACAATTAACTTTTTGGAACCACATCGACAAGAGACAATAGACAATTGTAATTGCACATAGAGATTCCCACACTCTCATACAATTTATTAAAGAAAGAGAAGAGCATCCGACTGTTACAGTCACCTTCATTATAAAACCAACAAATAGAGGTCCCCACAACAATGACAACTCCCCCACGATACCCATTTCAATATGTCGATTTCAAAATGACCAGAAGTCCCTACAACAATCAATTCAAGCCCTAGAAATCGCTCTCGCACATCATAGAATATCCCATCGGAGCCTTAAAAATACCCTCGCACATCAATATCCAACAGAGCCCTAAAAATACCATCACATATCAGAAAACCATATCCAAGCCTAAATGACACATCATAGTAGCATACCAGCCCAATTTTTTCCCAGCCAAACCCTAAATTGCCAATGCAAATCCTTGAATTACTCTAGCACTACATCTGAGCCCTAAATCGTCTATCACAGCACCATCCAAGCCCTATCTTTCTTGATAAAACCCCACATTTCATAGCCAAGCCCTAATTTTTTCATTTGAGCTCTAATAGATGTTTCCAAACCCTAATTTCATCCATAAGGAGAGAAAAGCACAAATCTTGGCGAGCGAACGATGGCGAGTGAATGACGACAAAAAGGGACGATGGCGAGTGATGATAGCCAGCAACAACGACGAGCAATGAAGTGCCCTCTATGAAGATGAATGGCGACAAAGACAGGAGTAAGCCGATGATGAAGACAGGAGTGAATTGCCCGATGTGTTTAGCTTGCCGCGAGTCCATGTGTATTTTTTTAAGTCCACATCAAAAAAATTTCATAGGCCACATGTGTTTTTTTTTTCCCATAATTGCTAGCTTAGTAAAGTTTGTCGTCGGAAACTACCACGTATGCATTTTGGCCGGATTTTCTCGTTGTTTGCATTTAAGTAATCCATTTTGCTTTGATTTTGACACTTAAATGTGTAACATCCTGAATTTTGACCCATCTTGGGATATACGAAAGGGTTATTTCTTGATGCACTGCTAGTAACAACTACCTTGAATTAATCACTGACCTATTCGGAAAGGCAATTAAGGACCGATACACGTACGACCAGTGAATTCAATCAGGGATAAGCCGCTTGACCATAAAGATCAAAGAGGAATGATATCACACTATTGCAAGCCAATTAGCAAATGAAAATAAATCGATTCGGTAAAAATACTAGGTCGGATTGCGAGTGATTTTGCACAACTTCAATATTGACTGCCAACGATGTTAAACCAATTTCCGTTTTGGTCATGTACTCAACGTGAGCAATTATCCCCTCGTGATTACACGACAATCGAGGCTTACCCTGATTTGAACATGCACGATCATGGATTGAAAAGCTATCAACCACGGGTTAAACACGCGAGAAATCCTAAAAGCCACCGAGTAGTTTAGGTCATGCTAGAGTCACTATCAACGGATTTTAATCCTGATTTTCAATTCAGTTTCAGGTATCAGACTTTCAAGGATGTCGAGATTAAAATATTGGACATTGCTTCATTGATTCTCGAATTTATCGGTAAGCCCGGAAATTATTGGAAAATGGTTCAATGCGCCAAAAAATTGGAAGCAAGAAGAATTGGACCGATTGGAGGCCCAATGAGCCTTGCGCTTATGAGGAGTTGACCAAGTGGGCCAAGGAAGCCTAACTTCAAGCTTTTGAGCCCGTTAGCTTTTTCTAGCCCATTTCTCTTCAATTTGAGCCCAAACCAATTTTCTTCTAGCCGGTATAAATTCTTAGCCCATATACGCGTGTAGTAAGGTATACTATACTTTGTGAAATTACCATTTTACCCCTTCTAGAAGTGGCATTCAATGTTGGAGGACAAAAGCCAAGAAAGTCAAGGAAATTGATGAAGGGAAGTGATGTTTTGGAATGGAAATTGGACTTGGTTTCTTGCTTTTCTCTCTCTCTCTCTCTCTCTCAAGTTGCAGCCCACTCCCACGTTCAGCCTCTCTAGCCCTCCATTTTCTCCCTCATTTTCTCTCTTTTCCTCTTGTTTTCTCCATGGTTCTTCCCCTTGGATGCCCCATTGACCAACCGGACCGCTCTCACCCGCCATCTTGGCCGCCTTGCCACTGTTTTGGAGCCACCATGCCGCTGTGGTGTCGCCCGTCTGTGACCGCCAAGCCGCATCTCTTTCCACTCTCTTTTCTCTTCCTTTTCTTGCTGTGTTTTCTATTTTCCCATCGGAATCCAACCTTGCCGCCGTCACCGGAGCTGCCGCCACCACTCAAAGTGTAGCCACGGAGGTCAAGGAGCCAGCCGTACACCGCCAACCACCCCCGGTCGCTGCCGGCCGTCCGTCCGTTTCGACCGTTTCCACCCAGCAGATCCCTTCTGCGTGAACAGTGTTCCGGGGATTGTTTTGGCCCGTTTCGGCTATCGTTTGTCATCCATTGTCATCCCCTAGCTTACCCCTCATAGCCCTCGTCCCCCTCTACGCGCCGATGTCGCCAGATTTCCAACCCAAGTAAGTTAATTTTCTAATCCTTGTTTATGGGTTAATTAATGTATTTGTATGTTTGTGATTAATTAAAGTTGATTGGTTGATTATGTTGGTTAATTAAGACTAATGAGGATGATGAGGATTAGTTAATTGACCATGGTTAGTGTTAAAGTAACTATGGTTAATTAATTAAAGTAACTAAGATTAGTTTTAAAGTAACCAAAGTTAGAATTTAATCATGGTTAGGTTAGATTAACTAGGGTTGGGTTAATTGATTAACCATGGTTAGGTTTAATTATTATTATTTTATTTTATTAATTAATTTTGGACCAATTTACTATTCACGGCACTGTTCATGCAAAAGCTAAAAATTGTTAGTATTTAATGTGTTCTTGGTTGCAATGTTTTCTTGAAGTATCGATTTTTAGTTATACCCGTGTATAATGAGGAAATGCATGATTGAAGACTGATTGGAATCGAAAATGCTTGGTTTATTGAATTATTCCCGAAAATTAGGGAATATACATGATTGTTGATTGGTTGGAATTGAATTTTGGAATTGTCGATTAATACCGCATGACATATTACGTGGGTTATTTGAAATGTCATGTTGCATGAGCATGAGTGATGTTGCATTCATGACCAAGCTAAAGCAAAGACAAGAATGAACTGTTTGCTAATGTGTTGCATGGTCATATTAAAGTTGATAGCCTAACTGAGCTGGATGACCACCAATCCTTCGGGGTTGTGCTATGACCATTGGGTTGCTTGACAATGGTCAGATTCAGTTGAAACCGAGCCTATACTCCTTAGGGAATGTCGTTAGTAGGGAAGAGCCCATGACGTCATCGTGCCTCATGAAGGAGGATGATGACTAGTCTATAACCAGTTGACCACCAACCATAAGGTTGTGCCGTGGCCTTGAGGGTCGTAATAATCGAAGTATATGTGAATGTTGAAATATGAGAACGTTTTGTGCAATGCTATGGCTATTTCCATGTTTCCTACTGCTATGTTGAGGTGGTTGATAGTTTATGTAGGTTATGTGTGCCAAGGCCACGTAGGGTCACTTGTGATTGCACATGTTCTTTATACAGTCTTCTGTTATCATTTTCTTTGAGGTGGTATTGGTTGATTTGATGGATTAGGTTGCATGTTAAATTCCCGAGGCGAACGAAGTCCCTAATTAGGGCTTAGGGTTTTAACTTGTTGAGTTTATCTCAACTTATCATGGTTAACCATTTTCAGGTCCATAGGATAGAAAATCAACGCATGTTACAATTCATGGCCGTCTTTAAAGGGAGTAGATTAACCCTAGCTTATCGGTTTCATTGGCTCGTTAGGAAGATGCCCGTGGTAAAGGCTTGTACTTGTAAACTTCCTAGGGTTAATCAATAGATTAATAAAGTAGTACTTTTGATTGTGTTTTTGTTGGGTTTTCATGTCATCCCTACTTTTATAATTGATTAAGGGTTTGTGATTCGCTTCCACATGTGCATAATTACAAGATAAAAATAATGATCGGCAACGCATTCTGGGACGTCACATCTAAATGACTGTAAGAGAACATGGATTGCTGCGTGCTCGAGGGTCGGGGCATAACAAAGTGTGCATTTTATAACTTTTGACACTTAAATGTCCCTCTGTACCAAGTTTTGGCACTCTAGGGGTTTGTACATCAAATATTCTAAAATACCGTCATGATCTCATCTCGGGTGCACCACCTAGGGTTTGGCTAAAACTTAGTTCGGGCTCTCCCAAGCCCATACCAATTCACGACATAAAGTTTAAGTTTTTAGTATGCAAATGATTTTTACTTAGAGTTACCACTAATCTATTTTTTGGTGGGTCGATTAGAAACCCAAGTAAAATAATGGGAGAATTACTTCACTCCTACGAACCAGAGACTATGGGATCAAGGACTTGATTACGTTAGATTTCTCTAATGCCCTTTTGGCACATTTTCTCTTTTATTTTAAAAAAAAAATGATTTGCAAGTAGTTTGTATTGATTTTAATTTACTCACTAATATGCAATGTGATCATACAAGTATGCAACTATTATCTAACACTCAATAAAACAAAGCAATAAATAAATTGCAAGCACGGGGAAGAGATACATATCTCAAAGCAACGAAAGCATCTGCAATGTTAGTTTAAAAATCGCATCACTAATCTTAGATATGATTTCTAATTAACATGCAATCATTCAACTATTTTTTAAGGTTTTAAATTATTTAATGAGGCCTAAAAAAATGCAATGCATGCGATGACGTGCAAAAGTATCTAACTATAATAACATTATGCAAATTATATGTCTCGCGATATTAATTATTGGATATAATCTAATGCCAGGAAATATATTAAATGTGACTATCCTAATGTTTCACACATTTAGATAATCCTAAACATGTAATTGCTAGATTATATGCAGTGGATGATGTACTAGATGACATGCAATGGATGATGTAATTCTACGCAACGCATGCATGATATAGCAATATGATGCGACCTAGACTACATGACATGCAAGTGATATATTTTTGTGTTTTTTCATGAAATTTCAAAAATAAGCAAATAAATTTCCTAATTCTAGAAATTATCAAATTCAATTTAAGGGTTAATCTGGACCAAATCTTAATTTATATTATCTCTAACTAGATAAACCATGTCCTAGCATGCAATCTATGTCAATTAAAACCTATTCTATCTTATTTACATCTTTTTGAGATTTTTTTTGTAAGAAAAAAGATTGAATAAAATCAAATAAAATATAAAATCCATCACCCAAGTTATCAACCATATCTATTTAAATTTGGAAAAAATAAAATCGACGAATCGTATTTCGGGCATGAGATGGGATTGGCCAATTTTCCGTGCAATCGCAAATCGTATCTCGAACGTGAGATCGGATTGACGATTATGACATGTTAAGAAATTAGGGAATAATCCCTAATTTAAAAGGCTACTCGGGAAATATTGGATAAGATAATATCACACAAGAATTCAATCTAAAATGCTATTATTCAAACAAGGCAATAAAATATACAAATCTTGATTGAGGTGAGATTATTACCTTATTCAAACACTCGCTCACCAAAATTGACCAAATTCGGCAAGACCTTGCATGGTGACGCTTGACAGTGGCTCGGTAGCGCTTGGAACGGCGACTGACGACAAGGATTCTCAACGGGTATTGCTTGACTCGGTTGAAGCGGAAATCTGCAATGAAATAAGTCGGCGGCTGTTGAGCATGGCAACGAAAGCTTCGGGAGCTTGCAGGTGGAGCAGTAGTCCGAGCAAGACGAAGCCCCGATTGAGAACGTGCAGGAAAAATCGCTGATGCTGATGAAGCGTCGAGGAGCGAGAGGGCCCGCGGTTTGGAGCTTGGACTATTCAAGATAAAATCCACCGCCTCAAAACCTCCTCTTTTCTCTGTATTTGGGCGTTGAGGAAGTGGAGGCGCAGCAACAAGTGATCCACATTCTCGAGCAAGAACTCTAATGGCTCATCTCTATGGCCATGGGGAATAGTAAAAATGATATAGTGGAGTCTGTGATTTGCTCGAAGAAAAAGAGCGCATAGGCATGAATGTGGAGATGGGAGGAGAAAAAAAAAAAAAAAGAAATAAAAAAATCTGAAAAGAAATTGTGGCCATCGAAATATTCCCATTTTCCAACTTGTCACTCCTTTCTAGCCAAATTCTCTTTTCCTGTGAACTCTTAAATTGCTTAAAACCATCGGCACATCTGCCATCAATTCAGCAAATGCAATAATAATAAATGCTCCTAAAACTATATACTATGCAATTTAACTCTAATATTTTTGTTTAGGGGTTAAAATTAATTCCTAAATTTTTCTGTATTAAATTACTAATGATCAATCAAAATTTAAGTGTCAATAAATACTCAAGAAAATCCTAGGACTTAGGAATACCAGTTGAGGGTCGCTCGTTTCAAAGGATTGGTCATAGTGTTGTGCAGAAATCCTACTGGATCGTTCACATCTTCGAGTCGTAACACTTGTGTCATGGTCCGTGAAACCTCCCATACTCGTGACCCTTAGTAGTGGAACTTAGAGTTCTTGGGTGAAGAGTGAGTGATTCAAAGAGGATAAATACAACTGGTCCATAGAAGTAGTGTTAGGTTAAATGGTGCTAAGAGTTCTAGAATTGAAGAATTATATTATTTAGGAGCTCTGAAAGCAAGGTTGGCATCCCGTCCACAAACTGATCAGGAACTAATGTTGTTCTCTCCTTAAGAAGCCATGTCAAGTCAAAATCAGTTGTTGAGCTTAAAGTGATATGCTGTCTCGCTTGATAGACTTGACACTCGAGCTAAACTGAGCGTGATACGATATCGTAGAAGGAAACTATTTGCCTATTGTTCACTGGGACAACTAATGAACGAAGGCTCGCCTAGTTAATTCTGCTCGCCAGGGGCCACACACGTTATTCAACGACCAAGGAATTGCTGACCCGTGACAAATGGTATTAGAGCAAGGATCCCGCTAGTAAATGGGTGATTCGTGGAAAAGTCTATGGTCTTCTCGGTCTTATGATGGCAGAAAGTGATTGCCAAGGCCAGGAGGGCTCGGATAATGTGTAGCTCTCATCTAGCTATTAGGATGGCAATGGGGGGCATGGGAAGGGATCGAATTTCTCACCAAATAGGGATAACGTTCTTATGGTGAATTTTAAGAGGAGGTATGTTATCACACTTCCAACAAGGAGATACCCTCCGTTGGCTTATAGAGATCAGGAGGAGCTCAATAGGCAAAAGAAGGTGCTACCAAAGAAGCAATAACAATAATTTATCAAAAAAAGAAGTTCAAAAGTTTAACTAATTTGAAACATGCATATTGACATTTCATTCAATTTCAGGCACTTTTGAAATCCACTTGATTTATACATGTCCCACGTCCTTTATAGCAAATATATTCAGTAAAAAATTAAAATGTGTACATGAATTCATGTAAAAGTCCACGTGAGTTGAAATATATTTAACGAAATATGTTTAACAAAATAAGAGCAAATAAGGTTTATGTATTAGTTTGTTGTTCAATAGATATTTTAATTACAACAACTCAAATAAAATTTAACCTAATGGACAAAAAGAGACAATCTTGACTTTTAATTTGGCAATTCAAAGGATTGAACGAAAACGTCATTTAAACAATACAGCGCTTAAATAAGGAAACCGACGTACTATAAACTAAAACAGAATTAAATTCGTGAGGAAGAAGCTAATAATTAAATCTTGTTTTCTAGTTTTTTTCCCGATACATACATTAAAGAAATTATTTTAATTTAAACTTTCAAGCTAATTGTATCCAATTTGTAAATTTTTCTTCTGAATTGTTCTATCCTCAATGGGTTACAACCCCAAATAATACTAATACAAATGCGAAAAAAAAAATGTAAAAGTAAATTATCAATATATGTTAACTAGTTATTTTCGTTACATAAAAATTTTGCAAATTTTCACATTTCTCCGATCCTTTGAAATCGATCAGCAGAGCTTATCTACTTCAATAATTGTTCAATGGGCTGGATCGGGAGACTCTCAGACCCAGTTTGATGTGATACCTTTGAAGATGGAGCTTCTTATTAGTTTTATAAGCTTTAATTAAGTCTGGAGCATCATTTTTAATTTAAAAGATCTATTCATTTAAACTATAGTATATAATATATCAACTTTTATTCCACGTTCAAAAGCACATGGAGTATCATAAGCTTATGAAGTCCATTTATCAGTTTCATCAGAAAATGATGACGAGAATCCCACGATAAAATCTCTCAATTCCATCCGACAACGTTTATGTTCTAATACTACTAAGCAGCAAATGGATTTGCCCAAGTTGAATAGCAAAAGGCATATCAATTATTAATGAGGAATCAATATACAAGTCCAGTCGTTGCCGTTAAAAAAATCAATGTCTATACAAAAGAGACAGCCCAAAAACTGGGATTGCGACACAGACAAGTATTTACAGCCGTCCCATTTCTTGCTCTAAATCACAATCCCAGTTGCATCGGGGCATAGACAACATTGTCTTTCTTGCAAAATTTGAATTCCAACGTCAATAGGTTTGATGCTGTCACGCTCGACCGATAAAGCTTTGGTTTATTGATTTGTTATCTCGTGACTTTTTTCTTTGATTGAGTTTGAATTTCACATAACATAATTGTTAAATTGTAAGCATCTTGAATATATTCTCCTATATTTATTCTTTGAAGTTTTCTCTCTAATTTTTTTAAACGTGAAAAAAAAAAAAAAAAAAAGAGAAGATATTTCGAAAATTTCTATCATTATCCTTTCAAGAGGTTTATCTTTTTCAACTTTTATGTCTTTTAAAATTGACAATTTGGTACATAAATATATTGTCATACATAATTTGTTTAGGGAATTATAGATTAAGTAAGAAGGTGAAGTATATCTTGTTAGATAAATAAGATGCATATTTCAAAGTATTAACATATTTCAATATGTGAATAAATACACAACTCAAAATAATATTAATGTAAGTAGAAGGATAGCTTATGTTGTGAGATTTTTATTGAATATTCTAACTATAAACATTTCAGTAACAATAATTTATCAGAAAAGAAGTTCAAAAGTTTAACTTACTTGAAACATGCACATTGACATTTCATTCGGTTTTAGGTCCTCTCGAAATCCACTTGATTTAAATGTATCTTACATCCTTCAAAGCAAATCTATTCAGTAAAAAATAAAACGTGCATATAAATTCACGTGAGGTCCGCGTGATTCGAAATTTATTCAACAAAATAAGTGAGAACTCAATAAGGTTTAACGCATTAATTTGTTGTTCAATGGATATTTTAAATACAACTCAAATAAAATTCACGTAATGCACAAAAAAAGATAATCTTGAGTTTTAATTTTGCAATTCAAAGGATTGAACAAAAACGACCTTTAAACAATACAACGCTAAAATAAGGAAATCGACACTCTCTAGACTAAAACGAATTAAATACGTGAAGAAGAAGAAGCTAATAATCAAAATCTTATTTTCTAAAAAAAAAAATTCCATCCGTACGATTAGCAAATTTTTTAATTTATATTTTCAAGCCACTCGAATTCAATTTATAAATTTTTTTTTCGTCTGGTTTGTTCTATCCTCAATGGGTTACAACCCCAACTCATACTAATACGTGCTAAAAAAAAAAAATGTAAAAGTACATTATCAAAATATGTTAACTAATTATTTTTCCCAATATAAATTCTACAAATTTTCACATTTATGCATTCTTTTGAAGCCACTTTGCAGAGCTTATTTACTCTCATAATGGCTCAATGGGCAAGGATCGCGAGTCTCTAAAACCTAGTTTGGATTGACACCTTTCAAGATGAATTTTCTTATTATCTTCGTAAGTTTAAATTTATAAGATCTATTCATATGAATTGCAGTGTAATTGTATCAGTTTTTTGTTCAAAAGTACATGGAGCGTCGTAAGCTTATGATTGGTCAGTTTCCCATTGAACAATTTTTATCAATAAAGTAGTCAGCTTGTGCAATGTGAATTTTCATAAGAGCGAAAAGAGTATGTAACAAATTTGAGGTACAATTTATTAATCATTTATTTATAGCGCTCTGTTTTACTTCGCATTTTCAATAACAAGACACAATCGTACAGAAAAAATGATGGCCAGAGTTCCACGGTAAAATCTCTCAAGAAAAGGAAAGGTTTCCATTCAACAAGCAAAATGCATATCAATTACTAATGAGGAATCATATACAATTCCAGCTATTGCAGTCAAAAAAATCAATGTCTATACAAAAAAGACAGCCCAAGAAACTAGGATTGCGGTGCACAAGAATGAGTTACAGCCGTCCCGTTTCTTGCGTTAAATCACAATCCCAGTTGCATCCGTGAATAGATGACATTGTCTTCCTTCCGAAATTTGAACTCCAATGTCAATAGCTTTGATGCTGTCTTCTGCTTAGCATGAATCCATTGGATGAGGAACCTGCTCTTTTTGGCTCTTCGGAGAATCCAACCACTTCCAAACAGTCAACATCCCTGCAGCGTCTCCCGTGAAGAATAAGCCTCCGGGAGCCGTTTGAAGAGTCCTAACTTCCCGTCTTGAAAATATCTTGCCCCTTTCAGTGAACCTGGTGTACGATGCAAGAAGTCAGCCAAGAAGAAGGTAGAGAACAGTCTTCACTGAGACAAGGATGTCAAAACCAATTAAAGAAATTATTTTGGACTTACGATGGGAGCTCATACAACCGAACAGTGTTGTCAAGGCATGCGCAGAAAAGGATCGGCTTACCACTTGCATCATTCATCCCTGACAGTGCAAGAATACCCTGTGCAGGACAAAATGATATTTGCAACATCAACATATGAAATTGCATCACTTCCATGGGACTAGGAGCACAGGTAATAAACTGACAAAGCATCCACAGGTAGAAGATGAAAAATCATGTCTTCCCCACATAGAGCAAGCACATGGGAGGCACTTGACAGTATGGATATATTACAAAGCTTCATGACACATTATTCATATAGTTATTTTTAACTGCAGAGATAAAACCGGAAAGAAATAAGGCACATCCTTACGATATAATATTGTAAAACAGATTCATGCATTTCCCACATATGAAGTCAATAAAAGAAAACACAATTTCACCCTTATTGTCTACACTTTTTCCGATAGTAACATACAAAATACCATAATCCAGACAAGTGCCAAAAATATTTTAGCAAGCAACTTACATGGTCCTCATGATGTGTATAGGCAACTTGCAAGCTGCCTCCTTCAGTGGCAATCCCCCAGACCTTAACTGTCTGATCCAATGAACAGGATATCAAAAACTGGTCCCAGCAAAGAAGTGACATCACCACATCAGTGTGTCCAACAAGTTCCTGAACACACTCCAGAGTGTGCAAGTCCCACACCTGTGGCGGAGGAGAAAACAAGAAAGATGCAAGGGGTCAGGACGACGTTACAGTGGAGTGCAGCAGAAAAATACAGAGGGGACATAGCAAACCAATAGGAGGTGATGCAAAAGAAAGCATAAACACAAGGGCCAAGTCATGCCTTCCCAGGACACAACTAGATATAATCAGGGGGAGAGACATCTAAGATAAACCAGCTTACCCTTATGGTCCGGTCAATGGAACCTGAATACAACCGGTCACGCCCAATAGTTAATGATACCACGCCCCGCGTGTGGCCCCTGAGAGGCGCAGCCATCTGAAAAGGATCAGCCTCACTACTTCTTCCTTTCCACACCAAGATAGCACCATCCTAGAAGCACACTTTGGTCAGTATAATCATCAAAAGCCAGCATAATTCATCACAAGTATCAACAGAATGAGGCAGTCAGTGATCACATGAATGTTGAATTAGGTGGGCACACTTCAAGAAGAAGAAGAGAAGAAGAGAAGAATTTCAGGTGTAAACCAAAAATCCACACGCACACTCAGCATCAAAATATCACTAATGCTGCAAACTCACAGGAGGAACAAGATTCTAAAGGAACATACTAGACAATATTACAGCAGATAAATCACCTAAATTGACAGTAAATTCTTTCTAATGATAAATTACCTGGGCTCCAGCAAAAAGCATGTTATTAGCAACTTCCAGAGCATGGACCTGTCCGACTGGTCCACTGATATCATAGCTAGCACCATTCTGGTTATTCCATGCCTACAGGATGTACAAGAGAAAGCAATGAATTAAAGCTCAGCAGCCTGCTAATTCAAGACTTGACAAAAATAATAATAATAATAACGAAGGACAAAGGACACCCGGCCAACCAACCACTCACCTTAACAGTATTAGGCAGGCCAACAAACACCCAAGGACCCTCACAAGTAAAACACCCAACTTCTCCTCCAAGGTTGATCACTTGATCACATTGACCAGTGTGACAGTCCCAGATTCTAGCTGTTCCATCTTTGCTTCCAGAGTAGAGCTTAGTAGATCCAGAAGGAAGTGCTATCCCAGAAATACCCTGTCATAAAGAGCATCGGGTGAGTCCAGACCTACTTTTATGCCAAACAGGCAATGATATTTCGACATCTTAATTAGTAAAGGACAGAAAATTGAAGTTTAATAAAACATGCGATGCCACTAAGTTTTCTCCGGCTATAGTCAGGATAACACAAAAGGCTTACCTTTTTATGGCCCTCCAGCTTAGCCAACATGGCAAAATCAACACCATGAAACCACAAATGCAAGAAAGGGCATGCATCGCCTTTCACACAGTTGCCATATATCCAGTAATGGCATAATTTTTGTTGGGGCTTTCGAGGGTATTTATCTATCGACGGATCACCCTCTGTAGAAGTTGAACTCACTGAATTCATCGAACTAGATTCAGAGCCCTTTCCAGGGCAATCCTCAGGTATATGAGTCGACTGCTTTGCAGCTCGATGGTAAACATTGCGCGGAAGAGATGCATCGTGCAAAAACCTGCAGGGATTCCGGTTGCACCTCCCTTGTAACCAGTAAGTGCAAACTTTGCCGCTGGTTGGTGCTGTCCAAAGCTGATTATAGTGAGCAGCTGATTTTTGTGGCCAACCCACAGAACTCCTTGCCGTCTCAATATCCATGCTATCGAACAGAAATACAGACAATCAATCACTGAACATGGATGACCTATCCAAAGTCTAGCTCAAAGCATCAGAACTCGTTCTTGCAAGAAGATTTGTTGCAGAATAACCGACGTCCACTTTAGCCAACAATCCCAAGAATTTCAGTTCCTCTTTTCACCGATGATAAGGACAGAATAAAGAAAAATCGACTATAAGAGAATGCATAACCATCTCGATCCATCATGATTCCCATCTCTCTTGGGTCCAACCAAATCAAATTCACCCAGAAGCAGAACCAAATGAAAACCCAGAACACGAACTAGAGAAATTAAATCTGGACAACAATGTGGCATCGTCCGAACCCCTTCAAGAAAACTTCCAGTCATCAAACCTAATTTCCAAATTGGCCATCCTCGTAGTAATAGCCCCACAAATCAAGGCAACAAAAACCCGATCCTTCCAGGCGGAAGAAAACCCGCGATTCCTTCGGGATCAAGAAGCCTAACGATCCCGCCGAACGACATATTGTCACCGGCGGACACCCCACCTCTTGAAAATCCCTCCGACGGCGAGCGGGAGACTGTCATCGTCGTCGAGAGAAGATGGAAACCCTAACTTGGAACTTCCTCGTCGCTACTTGGCTAGAAACCGATCCGCAGAGAAGAGAAGCGAAGCTAACCTGAGGGAAAACGGCAAAGCGACGAACCGGCGATCGCCCTCGAATCGAGAGTACGAAGATCGGCGGGGCGTGGCGGCGATCGAGAAGTAGAAGAAGAAGAAGAAGAGAAATCGATGAGAGAAGAGACAAAAGCTTTATGTTTCTTTGAATGGGCGGGAAGTTTGCCTCGCCTTCCTACTTCTTATATAACAAGGGAAAGCCAAAGCGCGTTCACCTCACGCGGTCCGTGGAAATTACCGATCCAGATTTATTTATTTATTTTTATTTTATTTTGGAAAAGAGGGAGAAAATAATATAAAAACGTTAAATATGGTATAAAGATAAATTTCTAGATGATTTAAGTGGATTTAGGGGATAAAACCCTTAAAAATCAAAAAAAATTATTAAGTTTCAATTCTTTTTTGACTTACTTTTTTGGATTGGGATATTATTGTCCATCACCTGATTGTCTTAATTACATTTGCATTCCTATGGAATTCGGGTCGTGAAATTTCAAAGTTGACATGACTTTTGCATGAGATTAATAGCTACTAGTCATAATGAGATTATTGGTTTCAAAAAATAGTTTAACTTAGTTTTCTATTTAAAGGTAATAATAGATGTATCCTAAAAGTTATTATTATAAATAAAACTTGGTATTTCATGATTCCGCTTGGTCAGACACAACCATCTACCGAAAAACCCTTTGGCTACATTTGGCAATTAGGATAAAATTCATAATACGATAAAATTTATCCTATCTTGTGTATGGTGCCTACTTAAAATAGAATAAAGTCATATATAAGGAAGATATAGATCGGATAAAATTCTCTTATGGGATATATGAGATATAGGTGAATAGGATTTCTAATTTCATAATAAAAAAGTTATTTTTCTCAAAAACAAACTTCTTAAGATAACAAATCTAAAATTATATTTCAATATAAATAATATTTATATTATAATATAAAGAATTCAAAATAACAAAAAATAACAATTTTTTAAATTTAATCTTATTTTTATTTATATATTTAAAATTAATTATATCTTATAATATAAATTCAATATGAAAAAATATATATATTCATTACATATTTATGGTATTTTAATATTTTAGGTATATTAGTATAGTTTTTGAATAAAAATTTTATTAAAAAATGACGGAAGGGAAGAAAGAAATAAAAACGAAATTAATTTAAAAAGAGAGTAAAATAAAATATATAAATATATAAATAAAGAATAAAAGAGTATTGCGAGAGATTTTTACCATCTCTATTTGTAAAATTTGTGATTCATTTATATTACTATGCCATTTATACCAAACAATATATATGGTATGATATAAATATATGCAATTTTATTATTGCAATCATCAAACAGTGGATGGGATATAAAAAAATTCCCTAGATACGATATTATATCTTATCTAGTCCTATCATGTATAGACATTCAAACGACCAAATGTAATCTTTAATAATGTCAAAGGCCACATTTGCTAGTCCTATCATGTATAGACATCCAAGATGCAAATACAATCGGCAAAAGGCAATATAACGGCATGGATCCTATCTAGGAATTTCAATTCAATGACAAAATCGTAGTCGTCAAGTGGAATTACCTCAATAGTCTCCTTGCTCCTTCATTGTCCGATTTGGAGCTCCACATCCCTTGTAACACTAGCAGTAGGGACCTCCTTGGAGTTCACAGTTTTGAGCCACTCGGCTCCTTTCTCGACCCTGAAATTGAGTTTCTTCACGGCTTCCTCCGATATGAAGAGATCGGATGCCCTAGTGTTCACGAGTGCACTCATCATGGTTTCTCCAATCTTCGAGTCCATGAACATAAGTCCCTTAGGCACCTTCATCTTCTTAGACTTGATTGTGCTAAGGATTCACAATGAACCTGACCACGATTCCTCAATAGGCTCATCTTCTTTGCAAAAGGCCATCAACTTGACCTTGTTCGAACAATCTTGTGCCATATGTGGACCGTCACAAAAGAGATATTTGCATGTGTGTATCTTCCTTTGTTCTCCACCACTCGACTTCACATGAACTTTAGGAGGGATTGCCGGTGATTTGCCTCCATTCGGGCAATTGAATCTTCCGTGATTTCCTCCACCATTGACCTTGTCCTTCGAACGAGAGTTTGACTTTGATGTGGAAGGTGCCTTGTATTCCACAAGTGATTCGGCCATGGCTATGGTCGATGTGAGGTCTCCCACATTGCACCGCTTGAGTTCTTGCTTGGTCCATGGCTTGAAATCACTCATAAATTGGTGATACACCTCATTATTGCTCATCGAAGGGATTTGGAGTAGTAACTCTGAAAACCGCTTGATATAGTCACATACCGCACCATTTTGCTCAAGCCACTTTAGTTCATCACAAGCATCTTCCTTCGCATATGAAGGATAGTACATTCACCGAAACTCCTTGACGAATCCATTCCATGTTGTGATAGAATTGCCACTCCTACCATCCGATCAACGATGCCACCACAACAATGCTTATCCTCTAAGTACATAGATGCGGTGTTTGCCCGTGTCATGTCATCATTAATCCCCATGTCTTAGAAGTATCGTTCCATGTACCAAAGAAAGTTATCCACATTATTGGCCACCCATGAGCCCTTGAACTTGTCCGGCTTGGGTGCATCCATTTGTGGACCAGCACACACCATGATGACCCCATTCACGCGTGCCGCTTTTGATTCAACAAGCTTCCCTTTGAACTCTACTATTGTTGCATGCATGACTGCCATCATGGCCTCCAAGGATTCATCCCCTTGGACTAGCTCTTGCCTTAGGACAGTCAGCCATTGCGCTTTGGAACGAACTCGCTCTGAAACCACTTATCACTAGCCAATCGATCTAGTGTTCCTTTCAACTCGTGCAGCCTTAGGATTTATCCCAAGTGGCCTTTCCTACTCAACTCACAAGGATTTTAGAGAGAGAAGCTCTAGATTGTATTTCTCTTGTGAATGAGATGATACAAATGAGGGGGAGGAGACTCCTATATACAAGTACATGACACATCGTATCTGTATATCTCTCATTGATTATATAGTTGAGATCGTATCTCCCTAATTACCACCTACCTACCTTTATTATATAGGTGTACAATTACCGTATCATCCACTCCTAGGAATATTTTAAAATACTCAAGAAAACCCTAAAATTTAAGAATACCGGTTGAGGGTCGCTCATTTCAAATGATCGATCATGACATCATGCAAAAACCCTCTTGGATTGTTCACGTCTTCAAACCGTGATACTTGTGTCATGATTCGTGAAACCTCCCATACTCATAACCCTTAGTAGTGGAACTTGGGGTTCTTGAGTGAAGAGTGAGTGATTCAAAGAAGATAAATACAACTGATCCATAGAAGTGATGTTAGGATAGATGTTGCTAGGAGTTCTAGGATTGAAGAATTATATTATTTAGGAGCTTTGAAAGCGAGGTCAGTCTATCGTGCACAAAATGATCAAGAATTAATGTCACTCTCCCCTTAAGAAGCCATGGCAAGTCGAAATTAGTTATCAAGCTTAAAGTAATATGCACATCTCGCTCGATAGACTAGACACCCGAGCTAAAGTAGGCATGGTACGATATTGTAGAAGAAAGCTAATTGCCTATTGTTCACTAGGACAACTAATGAACAAAGGCTGGCCTAATTAATTCCGCTTGCCAAGGGTCACACACGTTATTCCGTGACCAAGGAATAGTTGACTCGTGACAAATGGTATTAGAGCAAGAATCCCTCTAGTAGGTGGGTGATTCGGGGAAAAGCTTGTGGTCTTCCTGATCTTATGATGGAAGAGAGTGATTGCCAAGGCCAGGAGGGCTCGGATAATGTGCGGCTCTCATATAGCTATTAGGATGGCAATGGGGGCATAGAAAGGGACCGAATTGCTCACCAAGTAGGGATAACATTCCTATGGGCGAATCTTAAGAGGAGGTATATTATTACATTTCCAACAAGGGGATACCCTCCGTTGGCTTATAGAGATTAGGAGGAGCTTAGTAGGCAAAAGAAGGTGCTACAAAAGAAACATAGTTGGCTAGGGGTGCCATACTTGTCAGAGAGCACAGGTGACTGGAGATTCATGAACGGCTTTGATCCGAGGAAGTAACCATTGGAGTGGAGTGGCCTAATCTGTTGGGCAAGCATTGCCATCATTGTAAGTCCTGGGGAGTAACATTGATGGTTAAGGGAAAGCTAGGAAGTGACAAAACAGCCACAACGAGGGTATTGTGGAATTGAGTGGGGGCAGAATGTCACAATCCAGGAAACCTCCCTTACTCATGACCCTTGTTAGTGGAGCTTAAGATTATCAGGTAAAGATTGTAATGTAAAGGGGATAAATACAACTAATCCATGTGATCATCGGTCTTCGTGAGGAGTGCGTGTTGATTGTTGAGAACAAGAAATAGCTCATGATGATTAGAGATGGCATCAACTGTTCAAAGATTTAATCAATAAAAAAGAGATAATCTCTAGCTTAGCCGTTCAAAGATAGAACAAAAAAGAATATGACACAATAATAAGGAATTTAGCATACTCTAAGATAAAACAAAATTAAATTTGTGAAGAAGCTATAAACATTCAAAATTGCCTTTTTCAAAAAAAAAAAAAATATTCTCTATGCATCTATTTAGCTAAAGATTGAGTTTAAACTTTCAAGCGACACATACCCAGTTTATAACTTTTGTCATTGGCATTATTTAACATTAAAAGATTTTTCACAGAATTTCATAAACTCTAATGAAGTCCGTGTCTCTGTTTCTTCTTGCTATATTTTCAAGGTGACCAATTTTCTGGATTTACCATGGCATGTTATGGCCTCCATTCTGTTGAGGCACTCGTTGTCGGGCAGTTTCCTTTTCCTGTTCATCAGAGCAACCATGAAGAATATGCTATCGGATTTTTAATAATGGGACACAAATAGAATTTTGAAGTATTATTTACTCATCATTGATTTCTATTTGAATTATTGATTTCCATTTGAAATTTTTTAATGAGTGTCCAGGGGCACTTGTATGTTTTGACGATTAAACTCTTTTGTAACATGGAAATTCATCTCAAATTTCAATAGGTTTTTTTAAATTGAAATGATATCTTTATTTTGACCATTAAACTCAAAAATGAGTTTTTTATTTACTTACAACACAAAGTATATAAAAAAAAAAGTTACTTATTCTTTTTATTACGAATTATTCTTCAAATTTTGAAAATAAAACAATTATTTTAAGCGTAAAAAAATCATATACAAATTTCAAAGATCGATATTTTTCTATTTTGAAAGGTGCCAAGTGCTTCATGTTAAGCTAAAAACCAAAATATGAATTTCGTAACATTTACAAAAAATGAGAAGTGAGACCCTAAACAGCAATTCGAGTGCGGAAGGCACAATAGGAGGAAAGTAGTGGCTCTTGTGATCGCCATGCGGCTTGTCTCTGGGCCTTGCCATTCAATAAACATTGGTTTATTGATTATTATCTCCATACTTTTATCTTCTTATTGAGTTGAAATTCAAAGGATAAACGAATGAAGAGAAAGGATCTCAAATATTTTCTCCAATATTTATCTCTTTCGATAAAATAGTTTGGTGACACTTCATTTTTCTTGATCATCATGTGGCAAGAGTATGGGGGATAGTTCTTTTTTTCAATAGTTTAGTTTGGTTTGTTGATTTGTTATTTTCTCGCTTTTTCTTTAATTGAGTTTGAATTTCAAACAACATAATGGTTAAAAAGTAAACGTCTCAAATATATTCTCCCATCTTTATTTGTTTTAACTGTCTCTCACTTGAAAACAAAATTAAAAAGAGACAAGATATTTTAAAAATTGCTATCATTATCCTTTCAGGATGTTTTTATTTTTCGAATTTTATATCTAATTAATTTTAAAATTTATGTAATTTGAAGGATAGCTTATGTTGTGAAATTTTTGTTGAATATTCTCTAAATATAAACATTTCAATAACAATAATTTATCAGAAAAAGAAGTTCAAAAGTTTAATTAATTTGAAACATGCATATTGACATTTCATTCGATTTCAGGCACTTTTGAAATCCACTTGATTTATATATGTCTCACATTCTTTATAGCAAATCTATTCAGTAAAAAATTAAAATGTGTACATGAATTCATGTAAAAGTCCACGTAAGTTGAAACATATTTAACAAAAAAAGAGCAAATAAGGTTTATGTATTAGTTTGTTGTTCAATAGATATTTTAATTACAACAACTCAAATAAAATTTACCTAATGGACAAAAAGAGACGATCTTGACTTTTAATTTAACAATTCAAAGGATTGAACGAAAATGTCATTTAAACAATACAGCGCTTAAATAAGCAAACCGACGTACTATAAACTAAAACAGAATTAAATTCATGAAGAAGAAGCTAATAATTAAATCTTGTTTTCTAGTTTTTTTTCCGATACATACATTAAGAAATTTTTTTAATTTAAACTTTCAAGCTGCTTGTATCCAATTTGTAAATTTTTCTTCTGAATTGTTCTATCCTCAATGGGTTACAACCCCAAATAATACTAATACAAATGTGAAAAAAAAATGTAAAAGTAGATTATCAATATATGTTGACTAGTTATTTTCCTTACGTAAAAATTTTGCAAATTTTCACATTTCTCCAATCCTTTGAAATCACTCTGCAGAGCTTATCTACTTCCATAATTGTTCAATGGACAGGATCGAGAGACTCTAAGACCCAGTTTGATGTGATAACTTTGAAGATGGAGCTTCTTATTAGTTTTATAAGCTTTAATGAAGTCTGGAGTATCAGTTTTAATTTAGAAGATCTATTCATTTAAACTATAGTATATAATATCAGTTTTTATTCCACGTTTAAAAGCACATGGAGTATCATAAGCTTAGGAAGTCCATTTATTAGTTTCATCAGAAAATGATGACTAGAATCCCACTAAAAAATCTCTCAATTCCATTCGACAACGTTTACGTTCTAATAGTACTAAGCAGCAAATGGATTTGCCCAAGTTGAATAGCAAAAGGCATATCAATTACTAATGAGGAATCATATACAAGTCCAGCTATTGCTGTCAAAAAAATCAATGTCTATACAAAAAAGACAGCCCAAGAAACTAGGATTGCGGCGCACAAGTATTAGTAACAGCCGTCCTGTTTCTTGCTTTAAATCACAATCCCAGTTGCATCCGGGAATAGATGACATTGTCTTCCTTAGAAATTTGAACTCCAATGTCAATAGCTTTGATGCTGTCTTCTGCTTAGCATGAATCCATCGGATGAGGAACCTGCTCTTTTTGGCTCTTCGGAGAATCCAACCACTTCCAAACAGTCAACATCCCTGCAGCGTCTCCCGTGAAGAATAAGCCTCCGGGAGCCGTTTGAAGAGTCCTAACTTCCCGTCTTGAAAATATCTTGCCCCTTTCAGTGAACCTGGTGTACGATGCAAGAAGTCAGCCAAGCAGAAGGTAGAGAACAGTCTTCACTGAGAGACAAGGATGTCAAAACCAATTAAAGAAATCATTTTGGACTTACGATGGGAGCTCGTACAACCGAACAGTGTTGTCAAGGCATGCACAGAGAAGGATCGGCTTACCACTTGCATCATTCATCCCTGACAGTGCAAGAATACCCTGTGCAGGTCAAAATGATATTTGCAACATCAACATATGAAATTGCATCACTTCCATGGGACTAGGAGCACAGGTAATAAACTGACAAAGCACCCACAGGTAGAAGATGAAAAATCATGTCTTCCCCACATAGAGCAAGCACATGGGAGGCACTTGACAGTATGGATATATTACAAAGCTTCATGACACATTATTCATATAGTTATTTTTAACTGCAGAGATAAAACCGGAAAGAAATAAGGCACATCCTTACGATATAATATTGTAAAACAGATCCATGCATTTCCCACATATGAAGTCAATAAAAGAAAACACAATTTCACCCTTATTGTCTACACTTTTTCCGATAGTAACATACAAAATACCATAATCCAGACAAGTGCCAAAAATATTTTAGCAAGCAACTTACATGGTCCTCATGATGTGTATAGGCAACTTGCAAGCTGCCTCCTTCAGTGGCAATCCCCCAGACCCTAACTGTCTGATCCAATGAACAGGATATCATGTACTGGTCCCAGCAAAGAAGTGACATCACCACATCAGTGTGTCCAACAAGTTCCTGAACACACTCCAGAGTGTGCAAGTCCCACACCTGTGGCGGAGGAGAAAACAAGAAAGATGCAAGGGGTCAGGACGACATTACAGTGGAGTGCAGCAGAAAAATACAGAGGGGACGTAGCAAACCAATAGGAGGTGATGCAAAAGAAAGCATAAACACAAGGGCCAAGTCATGCCTTCCCAGGACACAACTAGATATAATCAGGGGGAGAGACATCTAAGATAAACCAGCTTACCCTTATGGTCCGGTCAATGGAACCTGAATACAACCGGTCACGCCCAATAGTTAATGATACCACGCCCGCGTGTGGCCCCTGAGAGGCCCAGCCATCTGAAAAGGATCAGCCTCACTACTTCTTCCTTTCCACACCAAGATAGCACCATCCTAGAAGCACACTTTGGTCAGTATAATCATCGAAAGCCAGCATAATTCATCACAAGTATCAACAGAATGAGGCAGTCAGTGATCACATGAATGTTGAATTAGGTGGGCACACTTCAAGAAGAAGAAGAGAAGAATTTCAGGTGTAAACCAAAAATCCACCCGCACACTCAGCATCAAAATATCACTAATGCTGCAAACTCACAGGAGGAATGAGATTCTAAAGGAACGTACTAGACAATATTACAGCAGATAAATCACCTAAATTGACATTGAATTCTTTCTAATGATAAATTACCTGGGCTCCAGCAAAAAGCATGTTATTAGCAACTTCCAGAGCATGGACCTGTCCAACTGGTCCACTGATATCATAGCTAGCATCATTCTGGTTATTCCATGCCTACAAGATGTACAAGAGAAAGCAATGAATTAAAGCTCAGCAGCTCACTAATTCAAGACTTGCCAAAAATAATAATAATAAAAATAACAAAGGACAAAGGATACCCGGCCAACCAACCACTCACCTTAACAGTATTAGGCAGGCCAACAAACACCCAAGGACCTTCACAAGTAAAACATCCAACTTCTCCTCCAAGGTTGATCACTTGATCACATTGACCAGTGTGACAATCCCAGATTCTAGCTGTTCCATCTTTGCTTCCAGAGTAGAGCTTAGTAGATCCAGAAGGAAGTGCTATCCCAGAAATACCCTGTCATAACAAGCATCGGGTGAGTCCATACCTACTTTTATGCCAAACAGGCAATGATATTTCCACATCTTAATTAGTAAAGGACAGAAAATTGAAGTTTAATAAAACATGCGATGCCACTAAGTTTTCTCCGGCTATAGTCCGGATAACACAAAAGGCGTACCTTTTTATGGCCCTCCAGCTTGGCCAACATGGCAAAATCAACACCATGAAACCACGAATGCAAGAAAGGGCATGCATCGCCTTTCACACAGTTGCCATATATCCAGTAATGGCATAATTTTTGTTGGGGCTTTCGAGGGTATTTATCTATCGACGGATCACCCTCTCTAGAAGTTGAACTCACTGAATTCATGGAACTAGATTCAGAGCCCTTCCCAGGGCAATCCTCAGGTATATGAGTCGACTGCTTTTCAGCTCGATGGTAAACATTGCGCGGATGAGATGCATCGTGCAAAAACCTGCAGGGATTCCGGTTGCACCTCCCTTGTAACCAGTAAGTGCAAACTTTGCCGCTGGTTGGTGCTGTCCAAAGCTGATTATAGTGAGCAGCTGATTTTTGTGGCCAACCCACAGAACTCCTTGCTGTCTCAATATCCATGCTATCGAACAGAAATACAGACAATCAATCACTGAACATGGATGACCTATCCAAAGTCTAGCTCAAAGCATCAGAACTCGTTCTTGCAAGAAGATTTGTTGCAGAAAAACCGACGTCCACTTTAGCCAGCAATCGCAAGAATTTCAGTTCCTCTTTTCACCGATGATAAGGACAGAATAAAGAAAAATCGACTATAAGAGAATGCATAACCATCTCGATCCATCATGATTCCCATCTCTCTTGGGTCCAACCAAATCAAATTCACCCAGAAGCAGAACCAAATGAAAACCCAGAACACGAACTAGAGAAATTAAATCTGGACAACAATGTGGCATCGTCCCAACCCCTTCAAGAAAACTTCCAGTCATCAAACCTAATTTCCAAATAGGCCATCCTCGTAGTAATAGCCCCACAAATCAAGGCAACAAAAACCCGATCCTTCCAGGCGGAAGAAAACCCGCGATTCCTTCGGGATCAAGAAGCCTAACGATCCCGCCGAACGACATATTGTCACCGGCGGACACCCCACCTCTTGAAAATCCCTCCGACGGCGAGCGGGAGACTGTCATCGTCGTCGGGAGAAGATGGAAACCGAACTTCCTCGTCGCAGAAACCGATCCGCAGAGAAGAGAAGCGAAGCTAACCTGAGGGAAAACGGCAAAGCGACGAACCAGCGATCGCCCTCGAATCGAGAGTACGAAGATCGACGGGGCGTGGCGGCGATCGAGAAGAAGAAGAAGAAGAGAAATCGATGATCGTTGGCGACAGAGAGAGAAATCGGGAGAGAAGAGAGAAAAGCTTTTTGTTTCTTTGAATGGGCGGGAAGTTTGCCTCGCCTTCCTACTTCTTATATAACAAGGGAAAGCCAAAGCGCGTTCACCTCACGCGGTCCGTGGAAATTACCGATCCAGATTTATTTTATTTTTATTTTATTTTGGAAAAGAGGAAAAAATAATATAAAAACATTAAATATGGTATAAAGATAAATTTCTAGATGATTTAAGTAGATTTAGGGGGATAAAACCCTTAAAAACCAGAATTTTTTTATTAAATTTCAATTCGAAGGTGTTGCAGAGATTTTACATTATGTTTTATAGACGGTGGAGAAAATATAAGGGTAGAGAAAAATGAGGTGGGAAAATGGAGGCAGGAGACATTTTTTTGGTTATCATTATTTAAAATGGTAAAAAATATTTTACTTGCATAATTCTCATAAATATTGTGGCGAATAAAATACAAAATATAGAAAGACAAGGTGGAAAAAAAAGTAGACAAATGAATATGAGTGAATGATAGATCCCCTTATAAGGAAAAAGCAACAAAACATCTTTCAAGGCAACATAGGAAAATGAATCATTTTCCCTTAAAAGTATTTTCATAAAATAATCAAAATTGTGGAAAATCAACAATTGAGAAAATGCTTTGTTCTCATGACAAAATTACCGTTTGTCATAAAGATATATATTTGATAAAAAGTAAATGTTGGTTCTGTTTGAAATTGTCTCATTCAGTTAAGAAAACGGCTGTGCCGTTTCCTTTGTTCTTGTAAGAGTTAAGGTGGGACATCACAGTTTTCTTATGAATGCAACCCTGGCTTACAAGCCAACTCCTAGCCTGCATGCTTGTGTGCCATCCCCATTTTCCCTCTCATGTCTGGTATGTTGCGTAGGCAAGCCAGAAGTGATCCAAGAATGGATTCATAACATAAAGAGAGGATTAAAATCACCAACGAAGTTGATCCCTCTAAGGTGTAAAACAATGATTTTTCGAAGAACAAAGGATCAAATATCCAAAATGGCAAGGGTTGAAGGACCCCTCAATGTTGTCCCTTAATGTTAAAAATGTCAAGAATAACATCAAAACATTTGTCCGGACAAGGAAAGGGTAAGGTCAAACTGAAATATTACATCAAAATGCAATCTTTCATCATTCACCACAACTAATATTCTCCACTGTTTTCACCACGAGTACCACTGCCGCGCCTCCAACTTCTCCACTGTCGCCATTATCAATACAACTCGGCAAAGTGATGGTGGCAGTGCTAGACAATTGTGGTGATGGTGGTTGAGAATGAGCAGAGCTGGGGGTCAGATGATGGATCATGGTGGTAACAAGAGTGGTGGAATAGGAATATGAAAGCTGGCTTACGACATGGGAGCAAGAAGAATCCAACAGCATATCTTTTATCGCCTTAATTTGATAAGACCACAGCAACAACTATGAGAATCTGGCTGTTTCTCAGCCAACACCGAGGGAGCGAAAATTCGAAAACAGAAATATTTTCCAATCTAGATGAAAGCTCTGTTGAAAGAGTTACAGTTCTGAGTTTTTCAATTTGTCACCTTTATATTATCAAAGACCAGCAGTTATGTTGATCCTAGGCCCCGGTAACAAGTCAAATGTACAAAAAAAGAGGTCCAGACGTTTTCACTGCCATAACCATCTCATAGTTCAGGTCTTTTGTTGACAAATAGACACTACTCAAAAATATAAGTACGAGGCATGCTATTCTCTACATCTCAACTTGGTCCCAGTCAAACCTTCCATCTTCAAAACCATATTCGGATCGGTGAAGTCTGTTTCTCGACAACCTGCTCATCATGGCAAGACCTAATTGCAGAAATATAGAAGAAAATTTTTGTCAGGCCCTGTGTGAGCATAAGAAAGCAACCACATATAAATTTGTGAAGTTATCATTACTCTGCCTTCACTTAAGAGGTTAGTAATTCAGGTAAAATGATTACAAAGACGAGCATCCAAAACTGTTTTCACTATAGTGAAACTAGTAAAGCATAGAGTGAGAAATTCGAGTTGTTAGATGTGTTTTAAGGCTTTTCTTGATGACAGGATAATGTAAAAGCACAAAGGACTTTCAGCCACTTAATCACATCGAATCACATCTGATCAGATGCAATTGACATCTCTTCTGTGAAGAAAATATTGGATTTGTTTAGTTTTTTGTCCTACAAATAATGACAATTACTTTTGACAGTAACACAGTTGGACAAGTTTTACCTTCAACCATTCGATAAAGAGCCGACCACCAGCCTTCACTAGAGATCTGATACTGATTTAGCGATTCCTCAATTATTTGATCATGCTTTCCTTCCAAAACTCCCCGCAGAGTTATGACTGCATCCTTGGTCGCCTTCAGAATGTTGTTCTCATCCTCAATTTCCAACTTTTGAAGATCGTTTTGAGAAGTAGTAAGACTGACAGCCAGAGCAAACTTAGCAGCATCGTTCCAACGTGATGAAGCAAGCCATCTCCTCTGTCCATCCAACCGCTTGTTCTCTTCTCTGCCAGATCTGCTTTCCTCGACTAACTTGCGTAAATACTGAGCATTAGCTTCCCCGGTACTTTGTACCATCTTAGAGAAGGCACTTCCTTCTCTAGATAACAATTCCTCCGGAGGATCATATTCCAAAACCTAAAACACAAGCCAGAGAAATTAATGCATGAACTGGAAAAACATAGAAAAACTATTGTCCAGCTTAAACAAGCTCATGTCGGTGAATTTTCAAAGCATATAGTACTCTTAGATGCAGGTTTTAGTTACTCTTTGTCAGAGGGGTGCTGAAATGAAATCACACATGGGAGAAAGAGGATATTATTACCCGGCCAGAATCAAGGAGAAGGATGCGATCGCAGTCAATTATGGTATTTAGCCGATGAGCAATGATGAGCATTGTGCATGATTTAAACTCCTCTCTGATAGTTTTCTGGATTAGAGCATCCGTTCTAACATCAACAGCTGCTGTCGCTTCATCGAGAACCAGTATTTTTGATCTTCGTAACAATGCTCGAGCAAGACTTAAAAGCTGCCTTTGTCCAACACTGAAATTCTCTCCAGCTTCTGAAACCTGGAAATGGTATAAAAATGTGGCTTCTAAGTGGAGTTACACTTTTCTTGATCAGTAAAATCAAAATCTATATATAGTAAGAAAAGTGGGTAAAATGAGCATTTTGGTTGAGTCATGTCATCACAAAACTCCATTCCCTCCCACTTCTCTTTATGTTAATTATCCTTTACATTGATGAGATAAAAAAAAACAGATTAATAATTCCACTTAATATGCCCCATTAATGTTCCCATGAAACATAATCTAACATAAACTTTTTCAAGTTATTCTGGATCTAATGTGACATAACTTCACACAATAGTCAACAAAGCTAAAATCATCAAGAGAGAAAATCTTTTTTGAGTTTATAACAATGCTTTTGCCAAATGTTCATGGATGTGATTGCCAAAAGAATCTTTTATATACTAAAAAATATAAATTTGTGTTCTCTATATGCATATGAGAGGCATTAGAAAGGCCTGATTGTATCAGCTTGCGTTGAGACCCGTTGAGGATTAGCCAAATGACACATTAGATATCTAAGTTAACACAAAAATTAGAGCACATATGGTGGCTTTCTTTGTTTTTAATTGAATGCATACACCTTATTCTAATAGGATATTAGAGATTTCCTACTTTGACATGGAGTAGTCCTTTTAGAGAGTCTATAATTGTTATAATTCTTTTTCGTCATTAGAGGTGATATATTATTGAATTTAGCAAGTATTTTCTTTGAGATTGTCTGATGCAATTCTTCTCTTAGGTGTGATGCCTAAAGATTTATTCTTTGTTGTGGAACTCATTGTCCTACGTTAAAAAGTGTGACATAGATCAGTCAAACGATGTTAGCAGACATGATGGTAAAACAAAGAATTTTATCATGGGAAGTTCCAGGCAACAGAATGGTGGACATGGATATGTAGGAAAAGGACAAAGTAAAAAACTGCAGATCCTCAACTATCTACTTCAACTTCAAAATGAAAAGACTGACAAGTAAATTACCTTGCGGCTGATAGGTGATATTTTACTACGAGCAAATTCTTAATATGCATGTTGATAACATCAGGATTGAAGAAGTAATGGTTTAAAAGAAATGCACGTCATGAATGCAGAGAAATATGTGCCCCTATTTGAGCAAGGAACTCGTTCTATTTCTAAGTACACTATGCAGAGCTAATATCAATGTCAACCACTGTTGGTGGTGTTCTTGTCACCCAGATTTAATTCTCAAGTAAATAGGAAATCCAAATCCCAATTATATTGATTCAGGGGAAGCCAATTTAAGGAAATCTACTACATGAGGTGACTTTATCCACATGACAGTGCGCTTAAGTGGAATCAATTGCACATGCTTTATTATTTTAATTGATCAGTTGCAACAGCATGAATCATTAGAAAACAGGAAGAAACAAAATATGTACCTCTGCCTCAAGGCCTAAAGGGTTTCTACAAATGACATCCTTCAAATGTGCCCTCTCCAAAGCCTCCCAAAGGTCAGCATCATTATGTTCATTGAAAGGATCAAGATTGAATCTCACGGATCCTGGACAAAATGGGAACATATTCAGTGACATCGAAAATTACCCAAATTATCAAAGAAAGGCCATTGCCATCCTGGTAAAGTGAACTCTATTATATTAAGATCAATTAACAATATATTACATACAGTTTACCTGAAAAGAGCACAGGTGACTGTGGTATTATACCAAGAACTTTGCGTAGATCCATCAGCCCAAACTTTCCAATGTCATAATCATCAATCAAGATTCTTCCTCTTTCCAGTTCAACAATCCTAAACAAAGCATTAATCATGCTAGATTTCCCTGCACCAGTTCTTCCGACTATTCCAACCTTGTCGCTTGGAAAAACAGTGAAAGATAGCCCATGCAGTACTGGAGGAAGTTCTGGACGATAACGTAAGACAACATCCTCAAACTTTATGGATCCAGATGATGGCCAACCCGGAGGAGGGCGGTTGCTCTCAACAATAGGTGGAGCCTCTGAGGGCAAATCTATATATGTGCCTACCCTCTCAACAGCATTTAAACTATTTTCAGCAAGACTTGCAAGTCTCAGAACTCCAGTCAACAATCCTGTAATATTTAAGGCATAGCTAAGAAGGAGACCCATGGTGGATGCAAATGCCTGCTGATTCTCTGCTCTTCCATTTTGCATGACTGCAAATGTTGCTGTAAACCATATCATAAGGCCACCCAAAAATTCAAGACGAATTCCAAGCCAACGGTTTCCACTCATGTTCACAAGAGTAAATCTAATGTTGTTATCCATAGATTTTCCATTTATATCAGCCATGCGATCGTAAGCTTTGTATGCACGGATAGTTGATAGACCATTCAGCGCTTCTCCAAATTGTGCATAAACAGGGGACCTTGTTATAGAATCTAACCGTTTCACTTCACGAGCTGTGCTCTACATGAAAAGAGCAGATAACTTAGTGAAAAAAAAAAAAACATCAGTCTAAAACTACTGTGCATAGCAGTGGAAGGCTGAAGAATTGGGATCAATGTGCAGGTGCAGCAACCTAATGCTGACTAGTAATTCAGCGGTCATTCCAACCAAAGGCGTGGAAGAACTCAGAGTTGAAAAACAGCAACCAAGTACTTCTAACACGAAAGACATTATTTGGAAATATGATGTAAGCAACTTAAATTTTACTATAGTGCTGAATATTTGTGAAATCATTGGTAGTGACATTTTCCAATCTTCAACTTACTCATCTATAATTTTTTTTTTTTTTTTAAGCGCCAATAGTTAATACTTGAAGTAGCTTGTCACAACTTCCACATAAAAATAGTGATGTTTTAAGTCAGGAATCAGGATATTCAAAAAGTTGCAATTGCATGAGAATGATAAATGGCTACTGGGGAGAGGTAACAGACATAATCAGTTTTGGCTACAAAACAAGAAAACACAACAACAAATCTGCATTTTTTAGCAAAGTGACGAGCCTAAAGAGGAAGGCAAAGAACTTGATCCATCTTTTCTTTTGTGGCTTCATTTGATTTCATTATGTCCAACAAAACCTAAAGATGAGGTCAAAGGAAGCAGTCATAAATTTCTTAAGCAAAAGAGTCATGGGACTTGATAACATAGGTTTCTGAACTCTTAGTAGAACAGATTTGATTTTCTCCAAATTGAGCACTATAATCCATTTTAATCTTTTGAAATTGTCAGATTACAATCAATTGATCATGCCAAATAATATTAGATATTTCATAAACTAAACTATGAAAGCACAAAACAACAAAGTACCAGCTTCTATTACTCTATTAACAAAAGTGGGAAAACATTCACGGAAGGATGGACATACCTGATAGTACAAATAGGCTCCATAGAACAAGACCAGAAGTGGCATTATAGCCCACAAGGACATTGTACTCACAATCCCTATCAAAGCAAAAGTAGAAAGAAGCTGCGACACCATACCCAGAAACATATTAACCATTTGTGCCACGAAGCGATCAATGTCTCCAAGATCCTTGGCAAACCGGTTAATGATTCGGCCAAGAGGATTCGTGTGAAAGAAAACCATTGGAGCTCTTAAGATAGAATTAAGCATAGCATCATGCAATCTTTTTGCTGCATACAGACTTGAAATGATCAACCAGTATGAATTTGCAAGAGCCACTAAAACCTGAAAATGAATCCACAGATGGTCAGTAAAGAGATTTCAGGAGACACTTTCCCAGTTTTCCAATAAACTAATGATCTTGTCCATGTAGTGTGTGCACCTATAAGTCTACATAATAGCAGCAGGCAAACGAAGCAAAATTATTTACTCAAAAAATGTCCTTGTTCTTTCTGTTTTTTTTTTCTTTTTGTCATAGTTACCAGAGAAAGTAACATTTGCACATGGATTCCTACAGAAAAGAAAAGTCTGTGAAAATTGCCAATTAACTGTAACTATCTTGCATTATACCTGACCAAATGATAGAAGTGCATATATCAGATTGTAGAAGCCCGGGTTGTAACTCTCGTGGGTGCCTTGATCTGTCCAATAACTTAACCATGTGCTGCTTGAAACTCTTAAAACTTCAGTAAGGACATAACATGAAAAGAGGATCACAACCACCCACATGCCTCCCAATGCATTTTTATATCTGAGAAGGAAGACATGCAATATTAATTACAATGCCAAAAAAAAAAAAAGTCTGACAAAAATTTGGCATAGAATTCTTTTCCAAACATTTTTTCATAAATATTGTTACTGTAAAGCCATCCAATCCCAAAGATGTGTCTAGCCTTATTTCTTTTTTATAGGAAAAAGTCAAGCACATAGATTCTGCCCTCATCTGTTTGTTCTCCTTAATTTACAATTCCCAAACTTTCTCACTCCATCTTAGTTCCCAGCCTACCTCTCCCATCTGAACAAAAATGTAAATAAAAGTATAATAAGCTCTAGCATCATCCATTAATTTGAGAGGCATGCATGAGATAATATTAAGCTTGAGCTTCTACTAACAGAACAGTTTCCTGCTATTTTAATTTTCTACCACTTTGCTACCAAAGAAGAAACATAGCTGGAAAGGCATATATAATAAAGCATCTTCCTTAAATTTCTTTGTGTCAAAACCCTTCCAGAAATTTAAAAAGATGTGAATTAGACTACCAAAGATCTTTAATATCATCAAGTTCCTCCTGCCACTGTAGCTAACTTTGGTGGAAAAATACTTTATAGACCGGTACTTTGAAGCCCTTGGATATTAGAAGAATCAATTGGGCATACTTATAATTAAAGAATTTGTGCTGCATTTTAGTTCTGGAGTACCTAAAGAACGTATTACTACCTGGCCAATACTTTCAGACTAATAACACCTGTTTCCCTTTCTTCCTGCTTAATAAGCACTGATTTGGTTTCCTTCTTCTCACCAGGGTTGCTTGAATTGTTAGGTACATCAGTAGTAACCCCATTAGCGACAGGTTTTGACGAACCCTTCTCATCTACTGAATCACTATTTTCCTTCTCCTCCACATATTCCTCCATTTTACCCGCATTTTCCATCAACTTCTGAAATCGCTTGCCACTGCGAGAAAGCTCGTCAAATGTTCCTTCCTCTTCCACCTTACCGTCATGTACCAGGATTATCCTATCTACTTGTGATAGAAAATGAAGCTGATTTGTGACAAGCACTCTGGTTTTCTTGCTAAGTTCTCCCTTGATGCACTTATCAAATACCTGGTGATTAACCATGGAGAATTAACAAGTATAAACTAGATAGCATCTAGTGCATATACTGGACAAGCTAAAATCACACAAAGACAAAGCTAAAATATGGAGCCAGTGGAAGGGAAATAAAATCTGCATCCAAGCTGCAATGCATCTGTATCTGTCTGCACACGCACTCATATAATAACATCCACACCTGGAGAGTACCTTTCACTTCTGAATCATGAACTTTAAATTTTCAAAACTTCTGTACATCTAAGGATAACTATCATGGAATATATTAATAAGTTGCAAAGAGAAGTTAAACAACCAAGATGTGCTTTGGTAGATCACATATAACCATGCAACTTATGCTTGCATCTCAAAATCAGTTGCTTTCCTAATTCAGAGGGAGAAAGACAGGTAAAAACAACCTTAAAAAGCTCAGGAAATTGCAAGACTACAAGATAAGGGATCTGATAACAGTAGGTGGAAAATTAAAATTTCATACGTTCAAGCCATCTTTGACATGATAAAAGATCAGAAGAAAAACATTTTCAGTAAAACTAAAATTAGAAACAATTAATGCAGAGCAAAATTATCTAGAAGGATTAAGTACCTGTCGAGCAACATGTGCATCAAGAGCACTTAGTGGGTCATCAAATATGTAGACATCTGAGTTTGAGTACACAGCCCGTGCCATAGAAACTCTCTGCTTTTGTCCACCACTTATATTCACCCCCCTTTCACCTATCTCAGTTAGATCACCACCCTGGAAATTATTCATGTCAGAATGCTGAAGATTTTGGCAAAGAACATTGAACAGTATGGAATTGCTAGCGCAATGCAAGTCCACAAGAACTACATTAAAGATACAATTATCAGAACTAAACTTACAGGTAACAAGTCAAGGTCATGCCGCAGTGCAGTCACATCTATTGCCTTCTCATATCTTCTTGATTCAAAAGGAGATCCAAATAAAATGTTACCACGTACCTGCAAGAGGTCATTTATTTATATGATGAATATAATGATTTTGAGGAATGGAAAAGCTTACAAGGTTTAGTTGGGTGTGAATAATCCAAGAGGTTCACATTGATATTAATATTAGAGTGCAAAGAAGCACACTCTAGTGGTAAGATTCATTATGTTTAGACAATAAAATGAATGTTCACAGGACAGTAATATAAGCAAAAAGAAATTCATGAGAATGAATTAGGAAAGCTTTAATACTCACAGTTGCATTAAAAATCCACGAAACCTGAGGAACATAAGCAACTGTTCCTCTAACAACCATATTTGCATCTCCAATTGCAGGAAGCTCCCCAAGCATTGCCGATATCAGTGATGTCTTGCCTTCTCCAGTACTACCAACAATTGCAACCAAATTGCCTACTGGAATATCCAAGTTTATATCCGACAGTGTGGGCCTCTCTGCCTGAAGTACAAGATCAAGCACTTCAAAGGTGTATCTAAGCAATTACGAAGAAACAGATAATTATTTTGGCAAAAGTATTTTGCCTTTTGCATTAGATATAGGCTACAGAGTACATGGCAAGGGAAGTTGCCAATTGCTATAGACTGCCTCTGGCTATAAAAAGACCCTAACTGTACCTATTGACAAGCAGAAAATGGTAGTCTCTTGCTTATATAAGGAGCATGTTTCAAATGCTTGCGAGTGAGCATGTAAAAGCATATCCATAAAATGAATTGAGTTTACAATTGTAGATAGTTAAGCAATTAATAATTAAGACAGATCTCAGCTCTTTTTCATTATATCTCATCAGCTTCTTCTATAATCAATGTTTTCAATTTATCTATATGTTTGCTTTCGCCAGGAAACAGCTAATCAATATGGGGTGAAAAACTGCATATCTAAGGCTCAGAGCACAGAACGCTGTGTATAATAGTACCCTAACATTTGCATGCACACAGTTCTGCCATCTGCAAGGACCAATTGTTATAAAAGCGATGCTTGTCCTCTTATGCATGCATATAAAAAACTTCAAGTTAAAAACAAGACCTTCGCATCCCAAGAAAAGTTTCCATTCTTGATGGTTATCGCTGGTAGTCTGGGATCAAGAGGTGGATTAGGCAAAAGAATTCTTTCCTCAGCTAACAGAAGCTCCTCCAGTCGCTTCAAGGATACATTTGCATTTACAGTCTGCTCATGTAAAACAGCATCAGAAGCTTGAAAAAATTATTGAAACATTAAGAGCTGGTTAATCATGTATCACATCTAGCAGAAGACAATATCAGCCACAACAATGAAGTGCTCGACATAAAAGACAAAGTACAAACTACATTGAAGACAAATTGCAAGAACAATAAAAATGGGAAAAAATGGAAATGAAACTCAAACTATCTTACATTTTACTCTTTTTTACCATCAAAATTCTCTCGCGTTTAAGAATTCCATTCAGTCAGTAGTATGCCACGCAAGTAATAAGCAGGGGCTAATGGACGATAATGAAATTGATGCTAAATGCTCCCAGAAAATAAAGTGGACCAAAATTCTGGCGTGGGTCCAAAATTCTGGCATGGGATCATGCCACTGAATTCTTGTACTTTACAGTTAACAGTTACACATACCAATGGTTCCCACCTACTTCTCATCAATACCATCACCTTAATAATCAACTAGCGGTACTGTCGCCACCCATTACCACCAATCATTGCCATTGCCATATTAAAACTTCAGTTGTTGCTAGAAAATCCAACTACACTCTAAAAAATTTTAAAGCATATACATGCATCAGCAATTTTCTGACAGAATGAAAATCTTTTCCAAGCTAAAGACAGTTGACTAGAAATGACCCAAACCCTAGAGAAAACTAGGACAAGATCAATTCAGGAGAAAACTCACCCATAGAACTCATACATTCGTCAATGATAATGTTTTCTTCAAATAGGGTAATTTTACTGATAGAATGAGGAAATCAACTTAACATTTCATCAAATTATCTCATGCATGAACCATTTTCAGACAATGTTGAGGCACAAGAAAATCCCATCTCTTCAAAACACATATAAGTTAAAATTACATCACAATAAACACATCCAAGCAACAAACAAGAGATTTGAGCAAGCAGCGATTTTCCAAAGAATGATTCAAGCAATTAAAACTCCAAGCATAGAGAACTTCTTAAACTGAATGAAGGGAGCCTTAAAAAAGAAGAAAATATGAGCTGGTGTCCTCTTTATAATACACGATGAACGAAAATGTGTTTCTTTTAACCTTTTTTAGTAGAGTATGCAAAAGATAGAAAACAACTTTAATATCACACAGGTTGTAAGCACTCAAAAATCAAAACACCTATATCAGACACATCAATACTTTATGAGCACACCATAAAATAGCAGCAAAGACTAGAACAGTTTCATGATAAAGAGAACTTCAAAATACCTGAGTTATTATATTAGGGAGCATGAACAGTGGAAACCGGAGAACAGCAAAGAGAGAAAGAGATGTAAATGCCCTTGCTGGTGTCAGATTTCCGCCAAGCAAAGTGAATATTCCAAAAGAAATAACAGTCACCACAACTGGAATGCTGTTCAGTAAGAAACTATTTAACTGCAGAAAAAGACAGAAAATCAGTACTTAAAATGCCAACCTTATGGTCATCAAAAATTTCTACAGTTAATAAAACCACTGTCACATGGCATTTTAAAACAGAGCTGGGCACCATATAAGAAACTCTTCTTAGTAATCATGATATTCCCTTAGTTTTCTAATCCAAGCAAAAAATGTTGTCAGCCTTTTAGTCACCAAGAAGGAAGCTGAGCAAAGTTAGCCCCATCCTAATTTGTGTTTTCATTTAGTCTTAGTGTCTTTGCTCACATTTTTGAGCAACCAGATAATTTGTCTCCCATTATTTTCAGGCTCCAACAGTCTGTTGTCCTTGTAACAACTGGTAAAATCTATTATCTTTCCTGTGAGTGAAGTCTAGCATGACAGCACATTTCCCTTTCACTTCCAGTAAAATCAATACAAGTTTGTGGAAAGAGAAACGAAAACCATGCTCAGACATCAAGAATGTTGCTTTGGTCCCTGGACTTGATACATGACATGGTATAAACTAAACCGTGCTTTAAGATATGAAACGGCAGCATTCGACCTCTTTAAATGTATAAACAGGAATCTCCATGCTCCAAATCTTAAATAGCATGGGTATTACAAAAATTAGATTATAGCACTATACCGCTCCTAATGTTTGAGCCTTTCGGAACCACGAGAGTTCATCAGTCCGAACACTTTGAACTTTGGCTTGGAAACTACTCTCCCACGCATAACATCTGAAGCACATTGAGCCCAAAAAAAGTGTCAAATGCTTAATTTTCAGGATGAATAAAAAAAGCTGCTCTAAAGATGAAATCATACTTCACAGTGTCCATTGCAGCCAAAATTTCATTCATGAGGCCAATTCTCCTGTCAGTTCTTTGCAGTCCCTCCTTGGACAATTTTTGCATTTTGCTTATAACAAATGTCTGTTTCAAGTAAGATTAAAAGAAGTTATTAGATGAAGAAATTCACAGTGAAGGCCAATTGACAAGTTGCAGAACCATAAAGTGTATTTATTATTGACATTCTCAAGAAAAATTATCTAAAAAATAAAATGAATCAATGAGAATATACTAAGACCAAGGATATCACCTAAATAATATTCTAATTTTCACTTTACTAGACACATACTTTATTTGACATATCTGCAAAATTTGTAAGCAAGGCATAAATGATGTTAAGGAAAAGGATTATAGAAATATAGAAAACTTTTTGTCCCATAATCGCTCTTAAACTCATTTTCAGCAAGACAGTAGAATTCTAAAACACCTCCTCAAATGAAGAGAAAGTTCTCCACATTTTCATCAATGTACTCCAGTGCTTCTAAAGATGGCAAATCACAAACGTTGAACAGGCAGCCTCTCTTGGCACTCCCATCTGCCAGTCATTCTACATTTTTCTTGTCATAGTGCTCCAGTCACCGATTAACCCATTGCGATTAATCCAGATGTTGTGGTTCACAGGTCTAGCTTAAATATGAGGGGCTGTAAAAAAAAATTGCTAGATATATGCTGTGAGCCCTTTTCCTAGGGGTTTATGCTTTCAAGAAAGACAGTTGTTCACAACAAATTAGGCACCCAAATTATGCTTTGAAAACATTATATGGCATAGATCTAGAAGGAAAGTCGGCCTCAGTGCACTTCATTGAGTATAAATGATGATCCTAGCAAAGCAATTTGCAACTTCACCTCATAATCATGCATTCTTCATCCTAATTTGAACCATGTGACTTCCGAACCAGAACGAGGGTGAAGTATATACCATACAGAACAAATTACCCATCATAGTGCTCAAGATAGCTAAAACACAAGCACATGTGAACTTTATCCATGTGATTGATCTAAAATAAATCGGCTAAGCACATTTAATATGTTGTGCACCATCCTTTCATAACACCAAAGGAAACATGACAAATCAGAGCTACGACTTTTGACCTAGTCCAATGACTGGAATTATCACTTAGCATTACAGAGAAAGTAAACTTAATCAAGGGCCAATGCTTCATCTCCTTGTAGTTCCTTCAAAGGTCAGGGTGTTTTTTCAACTAAGTATCATCCAAAACAATGGAGAGTTGTTTAATTATTCTAGATAATTTAGCTATCTCTATCACTTAAAGAAAAAAAGAGAACACTATTTAAGAGTATAATAAGATATACAAGAAATAGAAGACAGGTTTCACAATATCTAATCATTAAAACTGATTTGATGTACAATCAACATCAACCTCTATTGCACTAGTAGCCTTATTACCCAGTAAGCTGTGGATTTACCTCATAGGTAGACAAAAGTCAGGTATAGCAGAACTTGAGATAAATAAACAGAATAAAAAACTGGGGTACCTGGATAGGGAATAAAAGAACAAGCATGAGAGCACCAAGCAGTGAAGCAACCCCAAGTTGCTGGTATAAAAGCACCATTGCTATAATTATACGAAACGGAGCTGACCACAGAGTATGGAGGGATTGACACACTTGCTGTTGGAAAAAGGAACAACTTTAAGAAATAGCAACCACAACTTCCAGATAAGACTGCTAAATCAAATAAACTTAGCTGTGACTAGCTACATGTTGAGCAGTATGTTTACTCATAAATGAATATGACACGTGCCTGAAGTGCTTCAGCATCAGTTGTCATCAAGTTGGTGATTTTTCCAGATGCAAACTTTTTTCGAGCCTCATGAGTTAGCCTCAGGGATTTGCGGAAGACAGCAGCAACCTACAAACAGTGAAGTCAGCAATACAGGTATACTATGATGAAGCTTCGGCATAGCAGGAATATAAAAAGAAGTCAAAAAACAAAGAGAAGAATTTATCTAAGTATGCTACAAAGGAAAATTAGGCCAGGAATAGGGCCACAATTCAAAAAATTAGTCAGCAAAAGGGCAGTTTGATTGTTGATATATAGGAATTTGATAATGATATCATTAGTTCATGTTCTAAATAGAAACAGATCATACAAGAAGTTGCACATTCAGAGGAAAGATATCTTAAATTTTAATTAACAATGATATTTCAGGTCACTGACACCATACTCATAAATTTCAACTGAAGCTATGTGTAAGTTCAGATGCATTTCATTATGTACAAACTCCCACGTGCGCACGCTGCCGTATATGCAATCATCTTTTCAAATGTGAATGAAGGAGAAGAAAAAAAGAAACAAAGGATATGTCCAAAAACAGAACTTAATTGAAAATTTTGGAGTGAAAATAGAAAAATTCTGGATGAGAAGAATATTGGTTCCTACTTTAGTAACAGCTAGGAGAAAGGGAAGAGAATTTACCAAAGTAGATCTCAGGCGGTAACCAACACGCATGACATTTTGAAAATACTGAGCTTCACATAACACGCCCACAGCCTGGACCAAATCATTCAAAGTCAGAAATCTTAGATTCGAGGATATCAATAAAATTTCAATGTCCAGTACGTCAATAGCATGATGATTGACCTCAGATATCAACCTGAGAAAAAACTATCAATTGCAAATTGGAATATTACCATATGCAACGCAGGAAAAAAAATAGTAGAAGCAAATCAACTAAATTTGAAGCACTTAATTAGACAAACAATCAATTTGTACTTGATAGTAAAGAGAAAGGGAGAATCAATGTCATACCACACCAACAAATATTAGAAACGCATATATGTAACCTATCCAAGCTGGATCCCCACGTTGCATAGACTGCAGATAATGAACAATGAGAAATTTCAGAAAAAAAACATAATACTACATAACCTGCATATAATAGAAAAACAAGTCATAGGCTTGCATTAAGATTCTATATAAGCCCAGTTTAAACTAGGAAAAGAAAAGTCAATCAGAGGGCATAAAAAGACATGGCACAACAAGAAGCAATAACCAACTTGTTTCACCAAAGAGTACAAAACCAGTGGGTAATAGCATACTGAATTTCCATTTCGCTATGTCAGTCAATTTGTGTGCATGTGTCTGTTCACACAGACACACACACACACACACACACACACACACACAGATTTCTCTTCGAGTTATCTCAAAAGAATGCTACAAAAATCATCAAAGGTTAAACTAACCTGTAGAAGGCTGTTCAAGATGAGTGGCCCCACAAATTGCGAAACATCATTCCCAATCTATACATGATTCAACAGATTATAACCAATTGTAAGCAATGGATGAGACATGTAAGTACTCACAACTTAGTGACTGTCTATAGGATAAAAGATTGTACAAAATTTAAAATTCAGAACAAAAAATTAGCCTTTAGCATTAGTCAGCAGCAAGTATAACGACAAAATTAACTCTGTAATAAAAAGCAGGGAATGTTTCATGAAAAATAATAGATATGGTAACATTTTCACAATAATGTTTGTTGGTATCATCGAGAAAAATAAGTCATTAGAAAATATTTTATGATCAACAACAATTTATGCTAAACATTTTTGTTTATGATGAAACTACATTTTCGTAATTCGTTCATGTGAGCTATCACATAAGCTATTCAAGCAATTATTTTTAGAAAAATATTTTCTGAAATATTCATTTCCATGAAACAAACACACCCTTGATTGTGATGGTGCGTTTGTTTTTCGCTCTTATTTTGTGCATTTTCTCACCAAAATTTTAAAATGATATTAGAATATAAATTTATGTAAAATATATACACCGATTTACTTGTCAACATTCAGAACTTTGGAAAGGTTCAAGTACCTCACGTCTAAATAAAAGTCAAAGTGCATGAGCTGCAAAATCTAAAAAAGTAAAAAAATAATTAAAAATCATCCCAAACAAACATACAAGAACAAGTTTAACGACATAATATGAAATACCACAAAGATCTTCAACTCTATTTGCACCAATTATATGCATGCAAATTGGAGTTTCAAAAAAGCCAACCCATCATATGTAAATTTAACTCTAAGTATAATGTCAAGTGTATTAGTTCTATACCTTCCAGAATCCACCCCACCAAAACCTACAAAATGAAGAAAAATGCATTAAGAATAATATTCACCAGCCAACTACCAGTCTAAAAAAGCAACCAACAATAGATAACTACAAACATGATGCCACAGAAGGATGAAGGATCTTTTCTTCACTCTGTTTTGAAAAAACATAAAAGGTAGAAAAGAAAGCATTCACAAGCATAGATTATGGCATGGTAGCAGAATAGCCAGACTCCTGGATCTTTAAAAGCTGCAAATCACTGTAATTCACAGCTTCTACTAATATGAAAGCACAATGACAATACATAGTAAATCATGTAAGACAATAATTTTTCTTGATTTGTGTAAGACCTGCAAATGCAGTAGCTGATAATCTCATAAGTTCTTGCTACCAAAAGCACTAAATATTGCTCATATCTTGCTCATAACAGTAACACTCCCCGCATATTTCAGCTTTCTATACTGAATAATCTCACTTGTATACATAAATTATGCACGATAAAACAGTTGTCTGACCGTGTTCCACCAAGAGAATGTTTACGCATCTATATAATTACTTTTACACCAAACTTTCATCCAGAAGTCAACTGCCACAAAGGTCAGTTTAGAGATAACCATTCTCAGAAAGGCCATTTATGACCTTGCTAAATAGCTTTACATTTCTCAGCCTGTAGTGTCACTCTAAGAATTCTAATTAGACTTCTTAATCTGATTAATGTCTACACATAGAATTCACTGATGCATTGTTTAAATAGATCAAGGAAACAAGTTTTCATTGGCCAAAAAGAAAGGAAATGACGTTACACATTAAGACAGCCAACCATATAACTGAAACTCTTTTATTCCAGGGAAGGGTACTGAAGCTCTTTGATGTATCAAGTTAGGAAAGAACTGGGAAAGCCCGTCCTCAAGGCATAAAAAGTTGTTCCTGTTGTCAAGAATGTAGTATGCATCTTAAGTGTCTTGGGCCTAGATCAGTTTCAAAACATTGTCATGTAGACACGACTGATAAAGGAAAAAAACTAGCATGGAGACATAATGTCCCTATTATGCGAAACCAAAATTTAATTTCCTCACTTAAGAAGACTAACAGCAACAAACAAAAATTAGTGGCTTCGTATATTGATTTTCTGAAAAGTATATTCAACCCCCTGAAACATAATTCTATTTTTCTAATGACATAGTCCACGTAGGATAACCAGAAACCAGAATTTGCCCGAATGGAAATTCTCTCTGCAACTGTCTCAATCAACTGCTTTAATTTGCCAAAAGTTGAACCATGATTAGCTGCTAATTTACATGTGGACTAAAGATGCTAATATTACCTTTGAAAGTAACACCAAAACATATGATTTCCCTACAAAGAAGCATGGCCAACCACAGACATAATTCACCAAGGCCAATATTTTCCTTCATCTGAAATTTCTTTTAACCATGAATTTGATTGGAAGGTTACAAGTTATAGATAAGCAAACTCAACTAAAATTAAATGAAAGTGATGTCCGTCTTGCAACCTACTAATCAAAGGAAGCTATGGTTGCATGAAGTTTCCTCCAACCAAGGATGAAGGAAAACACAACCCATTCGACTTTTTCACATGTAAGTCCATGGGTACATATTTGCCCATTTTACAGACCAAAGGAATATCTGTGCTGCACACCTCAATCCATTTATGCTCCTTTCCTAGAAAGAGTAGAGTAACTGGTAACCTCAATAATCAGGTTCTCCTTCAACTTATACACAATTTTTATCATCTAATTACTAATTAAGTCCTACAAAAGAGCTGAAACAGAACACAAACTTCTCTCACAATTTTACCAACTTGTAAGTATGCAATGCTTCAAGGGAATTTATGAGCAAAGTCTTCTTTTAAGCAGCTAGGAGAGATCCAGAACCAATAACTCAGCTCATCTATCAAGATCAACACTCTTGCAACAACGCATCAGATTAACATCTGTCAAAGGAATCCGATCATTACACTGTGTTTGGCAAAAGTTTTATAGGGTAAAGTAAATGTAAGTGTAGAAAAATGAGGTGGAGAAAGAGAAGGCGAGGGAAATTATTTTACTTATCATTGTTTGGAAAGGGTGGCAAGCAGAGGTGAAGAAATGGTTAAATTAACATTTTATAATGATTGGAAAGAGAGAAAATAAGTCGAAATTACTTTTTTGACCTTCAAGTCATGTGTTGTATCTATTTTCAAAATAAAGAAGGGGATATTTTGGTGTATTTAGCTGCTCAGATATTAATTCCATAGGTTTTCTTCATCATTTGGTGAAGAACAACATGAGTAGAGCCCACAGACATCTTCTCCCTGAAATTTCAATACCTACCCACATTCCTCAATATTCTCCAAATAGGGTGATCTAAACCTTTCTTTAGGTTTTCTTTCTACTCCTATTCTTTACCTCTTTCCCAAACTAAGCATTAGAGATAAATTTTGATAGACTTAGCCAAAGAAAGCCTGCAAGCTCCCATTACAAAAGATTGGATTATAAGTATTTCGATGCTTCAGTACATTAAAGTATGAAGCCTCCCTTTAAGAAGCAATGAGAGATTCAGAAACCATGAGGAATATTGATCCTCTTATCTATCAAGACAAGTAGTCCATTTCATCTATTCATATCCAACTTCATGTCTCCAAGGAAAGATGCAGCACTTAGAGACAAATTTCGAGACACGTAACCAAACAAACTCAATCTCTGGTAACGAGTTATTGCTCTCACCAGCATACACCAACACAACTCTGCAAACTTTTTATGGTTTATGGCTAACCTCCAAATTTTGATAGATGAAAACATATATCTAATGCCCAACCAACCAAATTTGGTCAAGAGAACAGCCCTTACTCAAATTAAGCAGATTACACTTACAGGCTGTCAAAGTTTTCCTATTTGAATATCTAACCAACAAACACATGGCCACCTTTACATGCAGGCCCTTAATAATTGATCCACGTAAATGCATTGTCATATAGCATTGTGAGTAGTATGACACAAAGACATACAGCTTTTGGGAACCACTCCATTGTGGAAATATACCACGTAGCTAAACTATATATCTATCATGCAGAGAAATTTACAAGAGATGAAGTCGAAAGATAAATAGTTGGTACTGATGCCAAAAATTCAGAAGAGTCAGCAGATTCTCCCATGTAGTGCCGCGGTTACATTGTTAAGTTAACCACCTAATATTTTTGTGGAATTATGAAAAGTACCCCAAACATAAGCGTTACAAAGATTTGTTCAATTTCATCAGGTCTGTAATTCTTTGTTTCTCTTGTCTAAAACTTCAATCTTATTTTGCTACAAGGCAGAGTCAATATCTAAGGACCCGATGTGGATAGTTCACAAAGTGACAAAGAATATACACAAAACCTCTAAGCTTACCTTCCCCCCAAGCTCCTACTCAAAGCTCTTAAAAGCCATGGTCTGGGCCTCCGGGATTCCTCAGCCCAACACCTCTGGAACCTACAAAATCAGCAGACTTTAACTGGGATTCATACGGATCATATAGATTGCAACAATTTAGAACTGGGAGTATTCATACTTGTTGTTCAATGTTTCTGTTCGATCCCATGTATCTAATTTCCAGATATCCTTCTCAGTTAGAGGTTTTCGATAGCCCTGCTTCATGAGTGGACCCATCCATGAAAAAATTATTCCTATAAATGCAAAGGAGAGCAAAATGAATTGTATTCAAACATGCGAAAGTCCTCAAATATATTCTTAAGAAGATACATATTCTATAACATCTCTCTGAAGTATTAGAAAGCAAGCAAACAAAAGGATAGTCCAACTAATATGGTGAAGTAATAAGGTATTGAAGGACTGATTAATACAAGCAGAATGAGATTTCTGACCCACATTGTCCAGAGTCCGTACTTTTCATACAAGGGAACAACAACAACAACTTGGACGTACAAAGAGGATAACTGCTTTATCAAAATATAATATCCTTTCCGCACTACCAATGTTCAATGTGCATCCTTATGATAATAATTTTTACTTCCTCTGTGAAAACAGTACCCCATTTGTAGCTGTCAAGAACTATATACCTTAGAGGTAGTGCAAAGCAATTGGAAACCACATTCAGGAGCAACATAATCATGGGTAAATTCCATAGTTAGGATTAGTCAATCTTGAGAAAAAATAGTAAGCTAAGCTATTAAGACTGAAGAACTTTTACCCTATTCATAACAGTTGTTAGAATATATAAATAATAAACCACGCCGTTATCTAACAACTTAAGATTTAGAACAGTTGGCAGTGGTCCCGCAAAATCTTATATGGTATCAGAGCTAGAGGTCTTGAGTTCAAATCTTACCAGGCCCCATTTGCCTCCCTAATTAAATTTCCACACTTAATTCTAGGTAAAAGACCAGATTAAGCATGAGGGGGAGTGTTAGAATATATAAATAATAAACCACACCGTCATCTAACAACTTAAGCTTTTAGAACAGTCGGCAGTGGTCCCGCAAAATCTTACAACAACTAAAGAAAATAAAATCGAATAAAACCTGTTTTCTCTGTACCCCTTGAATAGGCACTTTTAGGAATTGTGAAGGAAGAAGGTCAACTTTGAATTAAGTTTTCATTGTTTTCCTTAGATCAGTGTCTCACTGTTAGGAAGATACATGAGAAAACTTCATATAGGGAACTTTTCTCCTCAAAACAAAATTCTGAAGAATAAGATCATCCTGGGTCGTCTTTCAAATCCATTTTAACATAAGGGTGTATTGAATTCCAAACTGAAAAGAGTTGTCACCATCAATCAAATGCAGGTATTTCAGAAAAGTACTAAAACAAAAACATACAGATGACTGACTTTTTCCTTAAGCATAAAAGTGCTCTATCGCCTCAAAAGTATCAAATAACGAAATGCATTTGCAAATAGTTTTATAAACCTTCAACAAAGTCAGTAAATAAGTTTTAATTCAATCTGTTCTGATGTTGCTTTTAGCTCTCCAAATAACTCTTAATTACCAAAAAGCAAAAAAAAAAAAAAAAGGAAAAAACAATGATGCTCGAGTGAAGAAATTGTCAATACCCATGCAAATATAAAGACTAGGTTCAATCATTAAAACGTTCAGAGTAAACTACAACTCATTCTAGGTACATTCACGTATGGAGATTAGTTAGGTTAGAATCTAGGTATTTAGACTATGAAAAGCTGGCTACTTTATTATGTAACCCTTGAGCTCATTGCCACAACGTGAAGGTCCACATTCCCTAATGTATTTGAAGTGCTCAATGGAAGGAAGTGTTGTACAGGGATCACGAATATGATATGCCGTGGGACATGCGAATGCAGATAGGGTTGGTTTCAACCTTGCTGCTGATGCAAGGTATCTTAAGAATCTTGGAATCAAAGACAGTCGTTAGCAGAGCATGACAGGTTTATTACAGCAAACATGGATAACCTACTAAGCATATGATTTTGTCAGAACATATGATTTTTAATATTGAACCACACTTCTATCCATCAACTTAAGACCTTAGATAAATTAGTAGTGGTTTCAGTCTCTACACAAAATCAAAGCGATAAAACTCGCGTTTTAATCTCTCTAGGCCCCTGATTTGCCTTTCCAATTATAACCAATTATGCCTTTTTCTTAGATCATACCCAACCTACCACGAGGGAGAGTCTTAAAGCATTTAAATCAGACACCAGGCCTTCATGTGAAGGCTAAAGCTCCTAAATAAGTTGGTACCCACTATACGAGTACAGATCTAGCTCCCTTTCCTTTGAAGAACTTACTTTTAGCCCCAAAATGCAACATGACATTCGAAGGCTTGATAAGATAGGCAAGCTAAGGAACATATACATACTTGAAAATATATTGACATGCCTCTCTGGACATATCTGCTCTGACCCAGGAAGCTCTTCATATTCAATTTCTTGGACAGATTCAGTCCGCACAGGGGTGTAGCCAGGATAAGGATCCAAAGTGGGCACATAAAACACCAGCATTATCCCAAACAAAAGCTACACCAGAACAACAATAACACATGATTAGTCAAAGTGGACATTTATTGAGCATTGAGATTAGATAGGTACTATACTAGTATTTTCTTTCCATCATTTCACGAATATATACAGAAGATAGTAATTGGCCATGCTATCCTAATGACAGGAAATTTATCTATATGAACTTTGGGAACATCAACAACTGATTTTAATAATAATTTTGGTCAGTTCATACTTCCATCATTTTCCGAGATTATAAAAAGGTGTAACCTTATAGAACATAAATATGTCTCCTCCCCATTAGTTTAAGCTGAAAAACTAATAAGCATGCCCCTTATAAACCTGAACTAAACTTTTACTTGTACAACACACAATGACAAAAATTTTCCTTCACTGGTAAAAAAGTTATCATCAGCTAACACTAAAGAACCAAAAACCAATAAATACATTTTTGGGCGCCAACCATATAATTTAAGCTATAACTAAGATCATGCATTAACTATATGTAGCTCTCTCCCTGTGCCTTATGGCGAAGAATTTTCATTTCTTGCTAGAGAAAGATAAAATATTATCAGCTTCAAACTTAAAATGTGAAAGTGACAGGAATCAGGAAGTAGCAGACGAACATACCTGAACAGCAACCTCGCTGATGTAAAAATACAGTATAGAACTGCATAACAACAAAAAGCACATGATTCAGTGTGCTGTAACAGATTAGGAGAGTGCTCTAATATTTTCACAGCATATTATGGAACTCAGGTTATAAATTTGCTAGCAAGGCTTCACAAGATAACATGTACCTGTCCCAAGGTACATGTCAGCTAGAAATCTACTGAAACTAACAATTTTGACCTGTTCTTTGATGGACGCCAAAAGGACGAGATGTATGGACTGTCATGTGGGAGGACATTTGATGCTTTAAGGAGAAGAATGGACTGTGCGACTAAAACAAAGAACATGTACTATACACTCGAAAGAAGTGGAGCGAGTAAACAGTAGTGCGAAGTTCGAACCTGTTGTAGAAATCCTTCATAGAGAAAATAAGGTTGAACATCACAGCATCCCCTATCAAGGCGTAAATGACTCCAAACCTCACAAACCAGCGAAATTCGCAGATATAAACTTTAGTTTCCAAAACAATCATGACCAGCATGGAGCACCAAGTAAGCGCTTGAATCATTAGGGAGACAATCTGGAGAAGGATCAGCATTAAATGTTAAGCATAAAGAAGTAAGTCTACCAAATGAAGTAAGTTACATGCGTTTTGACAATAACTTGATGTTTCTGATTATCTATGAAAATCTATTAAGTGCAGTTTCATTGACTACAACTATCAGCAGCTAGAAGCAGGAAGCTGCAAAATACAGTGGTTCCAACAACTAACTTGGACAAATAAACTCATAACTAGTTTGAAAGAATATATGTGGGTATTGGCTAATCAACTTTAGCTCAAGAAGATCCTAGAAAGCAATTCTGCGTCTCTTTTTCTTGACAAGCATCATTTTATCTTCCTTAATATACCATAAATTCATCATATGGACCTATTGCTACATGCATCTCCGATTAGAACCATTGCCAATTCAAATAAAGGAACTTAAAAGTAATAAGGCAACGTGTGACATAAAATTGATTATGACAATACTCAAGGATGCAGAACATACCATGAGGCAAGGAACCAGTGAGTAACATTGAGAGTAAGATACAGAGCTATGGAAGTTGTTTATCCAGCAGTATAACTAATTTGAAATCAATATGGCCAACTCCAGAAGATAGAGGAGGGCATGAAAGGATATGAGGAGCATCTCAGAAGTGTAGTCCTACTCCTAGTTTTATCAAATTCTAACTCCTAAAACTTTCTCCTACGCTAGAGTACAGAACAGTAGCAGAAGTTATCAAATGTCCATTGATACACTTCTTGTCAATATGCCATGCACTTATCACATATTCAAACTGAGACAAATGCCCATCAGTCAACTCATTAAATAACCATGCACCACAGCATGCTGAAGCAGTGGCAGCATCGAAAAGTGAAGATAACAGACTGCAAGAAGCCCATAAGAGGAATACATCACTTGGCAGTAAGTAAACAGAAAAAGAAAAGAAAACAGAAGAAGAAAACCCACCTCAAATGGGGCTAGGCCTTTCTGTCCATCTAAGTTGAAGACTGAAATTCCCATAATCAATCTGAATAATGGTTCTGCAGTACAGTAGGCAGCCAGCACCCCCAAAAGATAATTGTACAACTTTGACCTCAAGCAGAACCTCTTCACTTCAAAATCCTTCTTCGTCCGCCATACTCGATATAAGCAAAGGCCAAGAAGGACCAGATGAGAAACAGTCGCCACCAAAGAGTCGACTGCACATGGAGTGTACACGCCAAAGGCATTTTGGACAACCCTCCCCCACACCCCGTAAGCCACTGGCCGACAGTACCAAACAATTGGCTCGAAAGCCATCGTTGCTCCCTCTATCAAGAGTCTTCACTTCAATAGCATAATCTTCACTCCGATCCTGATGAAAATTGCTTCAAGAGCCAGGAATGACTCTGCTGCCGTTGTTCAATGCAAGCCTACTCCTGCAAAAGCATCAAATATCTAACTATACAGATAGAAGGTATTAAATGACATGGAAGGAGGAGAATGAAACATCCAAGCACTGTGAACAGATGAAAAGGACTTGGCGCTTTTCACTAGTATAAGACCCTTTTACTGGAAATCCACCCAAGCAATTAACCCATCTTCACAAACTTATATTCAAGCTGCTTCATTCCACAGTATCATCAACAGTAGCAATGGCTAAAACACTCAAGCCCTTAAAGACATTCCAAAAACATTCATAAGATAAAATTTTATTCCTCACGAGAAATCATTCATTTCAGACAAGTAAAATGCAATCAGAAAGAGGTATTATGGAAAGTATATTACTAAAAGAATAAGTAGAGTGAAAATGTCCACTGACCGAACAAGAATTGTAGGAGAAACTCAATGATGATAATTTTATAGAATGATTATAACAAACTTAAAGAACTATACCAATTAAGCTTTAAAGTTACAAAAGCTTTCGATTTTCACTTATTCAGAGAAGCAACAGCAGCCAATTACCCTCGAAAACTGGAGGAAAAAGCAAAACCACTCAAAAAGGCAGCCCGATCTTGGCTGTCTCTCGCTTTCTCTGACACAAAACTTGTAAAAGCTAAAAAGAAAAGATCGTGTGCAATCTCTAATGACCAGATACAGGCCACAAGAACACGACACTAGCAGTCCGACGAAAGCACAGAAGCAACAATTTTTACAGAAAGCCAACAGCTTTGAAGTGGAAATTTGAAGAGAAAGGATCAACAGCCCATTTTCGCAAAACAAAAAGAAGAAGATATTATATACTTTCACTTGATGACAGATTAAGCTTCATAAATCCTCGGAGAAGCTCTGATCATAAGAAACGGAAAGAACTAAATTAATTCAGCTTTAATTTATAAAAGCTTTTGACTTTCACTTATTCATAGAAGCTGAAGCAGCGGCTTATCCTCATAAAATGGGAGCAAAAAGTAGAACCACTCAAAAAAACAACCCAATCTTGGCTTTCTCTCACTGTCTCTCGCGCACCCACACATGTCAGAAAAGCTGAAAAGAATCGAATGCAATCACCAGTGACCAACACAGGAAAAAGGAACAATCGCCGAGAACGAAGAAAAATACCAGACCAGCAGTACCGATGAAAACCCAGAAGCAACAACAGCCCATTTCGCAGAACAAGATCTCATCGCGAGAAAACCCACCGCCCATCCCCGAGGTGACCAAGAAAAAGAAGAACAGAAGAAAGTCCACGGCTCGACGCGTTGACTCAACAAGAAACGCAACAACAAAGGAGGGGATGATAAAGAAAAGAAGAAAACAGAGCTCACGAGAATGGCGCTCCCGCGAGCTCAACGCGAACCGAGAAAGCTCCACACTTGAGAGAAGACCCAGAAAGAAAAAAAACGACGAATTCGACGACGAAGAGAGATTGAAGAAGAGGCAGAGGGAATCAGAACCTGCCTCGCCAAATTGCAGCGTGGAATGCGATTGGTTAATTGGAGAATCTGTCCTCCGCACTGAGCTTTTCAATGCATCCCCACTTCATCCATCCATCCTCTCCCTCTCTCTCCCTCTCCTCTCCCTCTGGATATCTGCGAACGGTGGCCGTCGGGGGAGGAATCGGAGAAGAACACCAACGTTGTCCCTGGTTCCGCTATTGAGGCCAACGACACAAGGACGGAAGAAGTGGAGTTTTCTAAGGGTGCGGACGCTGCGAGGTACGTACCTGCTGACGTCAAAATTCAGAGAACGAGTCTGCGGGCTCGAATTTCGACGTCAACGGAGCGGAAAAAAGGAAAAAGAAAATGGGGGAAAGGTAAAAGCGATAGGAATTGTTGTTACATGCGAGTGCACAAATCGTGTGGCCCGGTGAATTTGGAGCCCTGTTCATCATGACGATGATGATAATAAGAGATTCTCGAGAGCGAATGAGCGATGAGTTTGGGCAGGTGGGTTGGTGGCTGACAAATTTTGGCACGTCTGTCCATTTTAAATGTAGGATTAATTCAAAAAAAAAAAAACATCAATTTTAAGTTGAGGAATAAATATGGCTCTTTTTTTCTCGTGAAAAAATTATAAATTTTAGGTCAAAAAATAAATTTCGTCCAAACTAATTTTTTGTTCCATAAAAAATATCTACTTTAGGTCGAGTGATAATTCTGATCCAAACCTTTTTTGTCTTAAGAAAAATCACCAATTTAAGGGAAAATGTCACTCAAAACCCTAAATTATATCTTCTATAATAATTTTATCATAAACTTTTTTTAATCACTAAAAATCTAAATTATACCACTTGTAACAATCAGGGGACAATTTAGCCACCACACACGCGCACTGTAATTTTTTTTTCCCCCATCAAAAACCCCAAACTTATATCACCACGGCGGGTGGTACATGAATTTTTTGTATCATTAAAAACTCAAACTTTTTGTGACAAATTTGCCCTAAACTTTTTGACTAAGTGACATTTTTGTCATTTTCTATTATTTTTCTTTTTCTTTTTTTTCTCTAGAGGGAACCGTTGAGGCCGCCCTCGCCGGCGTCGAAGTCGGGTGAGGCTCCGGCGGCCCTCACCCGACACCAACAAGGACCGCCCACGCTTGGGCGAGCCTCGCTGGCAGTGAGTGGGGGCCACCCAAGCTTGGGCGGCCATATCCGGCAAGAGTGACCCTCACCTGGGTTGGGCAAGGCAAGGGAGGTCCTCGCCAGCGCCCTCGCCGAATCTAGTGGCCCTCGCCCGACTCCAACACCAACAAGGGCAACCTCGCTGACTTCCTCCTATCAAGAGAAAAATAAATAAATAAAATGATGAAAATGCATTTCAATCCAAAAAACTTTGGGGTAAATTTGTTATAAATAACATAATTAAGGATTTTTAGTGGTACAAAAAAAAGTTCAAAGTAAAATTGTCACAAATAATATAGCTCAGGATAAAATTATCATAAGTGGCATAGTTTTAGATTTTTGGTGACAAAAAAATTCATGGTAAAATTATCATAAATGGCAGTTTAGGATTTTTGGTGACCTTTTCCCAATCACATTGAACAAATTATAAGGATCAAATTACACATTGAGCAAAATTCAGAAACCATATATGTCATTTTCCCATTCAAAAATCAGAGTTAATCCAGTGGGAACTCTCAACAGAGAAGAGATCCTCTGTTTCAATCCAATCGAAGTCCAATTAAATTTCTCGAACTCTCGTCCCTTCCAAAGCCAAGCGCTCCAATTCTAACCTCCAATATCGTGCCTCTCACTCCCATTTGATTCCAGATTTGTTGCCCAAAAACCCCTCTCTCCCGATCCTATGGTTGCCGTCGACTTCCTCTTGAGAATTCTTCTTGCCCTAGAGGAAAAGTATTTAATGCCTTTCTTTTGGAATTTTCTTTTATAAAAAAAAAAGAAGCAAAGCACGGCATACTATATAGACCCATTTTATGAATACTAGACAAGGCGAAACATATAGGTTACAAACGTAGCGCCCCTAGAAATCTATTCATTCCCACAATCGCCGTTACAGTTCCACTATCATGCTCCGATGTAGATGATTTGGTCCTGTAATCTATTTGTTATTCGGTGGAACCTGCTCCCTAGGCGTTCACCAGATGCCCAGTCCTAATTTCCTAGTCTTGATGTTATTGCTTTTTACAGAATCGGGCCTTTTTTTCATGAATGTAGGTGATTATTTAGCTAGTTGGGCAAAAAAAAAAAAAAAAAAAAAAAGATAATGTGGATTATGTTGTTCGTGTACTTATAGCATATGTTATCTCAGTTTGCGAATATTAGCTAGTGTTATTTATTTTGCTGAGTAAACATTAGTTGGTGTCATGGATGATCTATAAAACATTTAAGAAAATGTTCAAACATAAATTGTTGCCAACAATAAAAATATTATTGATTAGCTAATTATTTCCGGTGATACAATGATCGTTCTTTGTAAAAATATTTTATAAATCATTTATTTTCCCAAGAAAAAATGAAGTCGATATTCATTTAGATGCATAATATTATATTGTGGAATACACTCTCTCTTCTTTTTTGTTAAAATTACATGTTTATACTATTTGAAGTGTCTAAAGAATAGTTATTATCAACAAATAGGATTCATTTTTCATGTTGAGGACGGACTTCTTAAGATAAACTTTGAACATTCGAAGTATTCCATCAAATTCTTAAATTAAATAAAGCGCAAACCTAAATCTATGCTAATAGCTCAAATATGAAATTATATCCATTTATTTAGTGAAAAAATAATAATCTAAAAATATATATGTATTTTTTAAAATGATTATTTTTATCACTCACTAATCCATTTCCATAAAATTGAAAATCTTGGAAACGAACGTGCATTGTCATTTTAAACAACAAATCCATTTCCATTCCGGGTTTAGTCACCAAAAGCACTTTCACTTTTTGCTCTTGCCGCTTTCAGGGTGATCATTTATTTACGATTTTGCCCCTGCCCAACTTCTTTGGCGAAATGGGTTATTTCTTTTTCGTAAAAATCTGGTTGATCAATTTTAGCTTTTTAGCCTTACGAGCGTAACAATTTGCTAGTGTACTACTGGTCAACGACAGATGCATCACAGTCAAATTTTACGTTTATTTTATTTTTCAGATTAATAATTCTTTGGGCGAGAAAGTGGGTGTCCCTTTTTTTATGGGGAAAATTTCTGGGGAAGATTCTCAATAAAATAAGGAAAGGAAAAGCTCGAATTTGCTTGAAGAACAAGATTGGGGGTGGGCGGGAGGTCGTCATCGCTGATGCATATGCATCTGCATTAAACGAAATGAATATAAGCTCTCAGCATATATGTGTGCATATATATATAACACTACATATAAGAAATGAGTATCGATCTTTCGTGAGCAAAATTACTCACATGGACCTAGGTTCTTGAATAATATGCAATGGCTATCAATCTTTGGTGGGAGTCGGGTGGAATTCACATAATTAGTGATTGCGATTTACTTCGACTTATGTGGATCGGGTCTCCTTTATAACTATACTATTTGTATCCTAGATTTGATTATGGGTAAAATCTTGATATGATTGGAGGGAGTAAAATAAAGAAAACAATCTAAAGCTCAATTTAAAAAACGAGACTTATGAAGTCAATTCTACTATACGACTCTCATTTGTTGTGCAACTTTTTTGAAAGAACTAATCACTCAAACACAATATACTTTTATTTATTAACAACCGTCTTCTGAATCAGTATTTTCAATCAAAGATGTTCAAATAAGACATTACATGAATGCGGGTAACTTAAAATTGACGTAATTTTACTTATTTTGACATGTTTTGGTTAATCAAACAAATATGGTAAAATTCCGATAATGACATGAACCGATATAATTACCAACACGTATATAATAACATGGCACATATTTTAAATCTTCCCCTCCCTTTCACCAATTGCATTTAGCAACGTGTATGATGTTACTCTTATTTTTTATTTTTTATTTTCATAAAAATGAAAAAAGAAATTGGATTCTCTCCTATTTACTACGACGATGAAGAGTTAAATCATCACTATGCCGGATGACCCTAAGGGGCTGCAACTTTGAAAAAAAACGAAAGGTCATCGAATGTAATGACTTTATTCGTAAAGAAATCAAGTATAAAGTTGTCTTTAGAAAGTAACGTATGCAGTTCAGCATCATTCCAGCTTTTCTTTCTCATCATCCAGAAGTTGTCTCCCATTGACTTGTTATGTAGATCATCAATAAGAGGCCGTTAGGTTTGACTCCTAGAGCTGACCGGCAGCAAGTTGTCCTAATCAATCACCGTCCCAATGCAAAGTCAGAAACAAAGACAGCTTCTTACACGTGGTCAAGGGCCAGTTTAGTATTAAAGGACTAGTACTGACAAGACGGTTCAATCAAAGAGGCATTCCGTTCCATTATGCTTTCAAAAACTTTCGGGAAGAGTCTCCATCTATCGTGTATCAACCTTGCCATTGAAAGGAGAAATGATGACCAAGAATTTTACCATTTTATTTCTTTATTCTAACTCCTCTATCATATCCATTCTTTTCTTAACTTTATAGGTCGTTTTTTTCTTGTGACCATTTTTCATGCTTTTTAGAATAGTCTAATCATTGATACAGTTTTCCAAATATTATTTTTTATACTGAAAATGATATCCGCCTCCTGTCGACAAGTTGATCAAGTATGGGAACATGTTCGGTTGAAGGTCACTTTTTCACCTGCACATCCCTACCGATTGGTTCGAGGGCATTTTCCTTGGGAAGCCCAATAAGGATGATGTACCGATTCTTTCGCAAATTAGAAGAGAGATCGAGGAAACGAAATTGGAACCTTTGGGTTGCAAAACTACTTGACCCACCATATCGGTGGTGGAGTCCTAGTAGTAAATGATTAATTAGCCTATTTGTTTACTCAAAAGAAAAAGGTATTTTCTCACCTAAAATTTATAATATCATCTAATTTTTTTTAAAAGAAGGGAAAACTCATAGATAAATTTACATATCAACTTTTGTAACTTATGATCCAAACTAGAGAGAAACAAATAAGTTGATTAATAAAACTTTCACTTGATATAAACTAAACTAGTTTGATGTATGTAGGAATATCAAGTACAAGATGCTTTTGTCAAATATAGAACGGAGACAGGTAAAAAAATAGAAGACGACACATGCAGAGCTTATAATGGTTTGGCTTATGATCAAACCTATGTCCACGCTCCTAACTAATAGCCAACAAGAGGTTGGAATTTGCGATAATCCATTGAATAAATACAACTTAGTACACAATGCTTCTACCTAAAGTCGATAGATCGCGATATGATTAACTCAACACCACTCGCACACTTGCATACTTCTCGAAGCAAGATTTACAATAAGTAATGACACCTCTCAACAAAGTATGACACAAGTGGATTAAATCACTCTTGTAACATATAGTGAATGTGACTATATGAGAGCCTATTGCTTTCTCATCGACATATATCTTTCAGCATGTGTTGAATCTCTTCTATAGTCTTTGATCTTCAAACTAGCCATCGGACAATCTTCAATAAAATTAATTTACCATTGGAGATGATGGATGCAATTGCTGAATATATGATTGTCCATATAATCAAATCTTCATGATAATAGTGAGGTTTCTCCAAAAGAGAGTTGATATTCTTGGCAATATTCCCATTCTTCCAAATCGGTAACAATCAATATGATTCTACTTCAAATATTCCTTATGGATTTTCAATCCTAAGGCTAGTTGTAAATTTCCTATTGATCTGCGGTATTAGTTCGAAACGAATATTTTTCTCATGTTTATAGTGGGCTATCTTATCGGCTTCTCGTAAGTCTACCCAAGCTTTCCGCCAATAGTTAACTATGAGCTGCCATCCATTTTGTGCTCCTTGGTGCATTAGTGATTAACTTTACTAAGCTGTTTATCTCGTCAGAGTCCCTCTAAATTTTTCATGAACTTCCCGTTCTCCTCGTCTTGTTTACCCTTCATGATAGTCCATTATGCTTCAATTAGTCTTCTCACTTTGAATTTTGAATTTTGAATTCCATCAATGGTGATAGGGTATCCGTCATATCAACATTACCTAAATAAAATAATATATGCATTTATCAATTAATAATGAAAAATATATGATTTTGTCAATTTTAAAATATCATCAAAGGTCTTCCTAACATCAACTTTTATACATCGTGAAAGATTCATATTTGTTGGATTAAATTCAACTCAAAGTACTTGAGTTGCAAGATTTTGATTAAACAAAAAGTAACAGGTAAAATGTAAAAATCAATGCAAACACACTATAAAATAATAACCCTATTTTAAACATTTTTGACATGAAAGCTCAAACAATAACATGCTCAAAGCGCTTCAATCACATTTTGCAACCAAAATTTACCCCTGATGCATAACCAAGCCTCGAGTGTTTCTTTCTTAAATGTTGTGATAAAAGAGACGAAAAACACATATTTTCTAATAAATTATTTTATGAATAAATAGGTCACACATTCAATGCCAATAAAACAGTTTTTTCAAAGTATATAAGTATTAATATAGGGGGTCGATTAACATATCTAGCATTATTCACTAGAAAGTATTAGTTGTCCTTGCCTCCATCACATTAGCATGAGGTACAGGCCTGTTGCATATACGCAAACAGTTGACATTTGAAGTCCTTTGCATACTCGGCTTATTTGTCAATATCCTAAGCATTAATTAGCGGAAAGAGTTTATTTCACAACATGAAGGGATTGCACATATATGCAGAAGGAGAAAAATATTTCAAGAATTTATATTGTAAAATTCAAATACATGAGACATAATAAAATTATTTTACATATTTGACAAGGTAAGTATAGTACAAGTACCAATACTTTTATACGACGCTCACTTAAGTGTCAAATTTTTTTTTTTCGCTCACCTGATTGCCATAAATTTAAAACTCCAATCACTTAAGTGTCACTTCTGATTTGCCTCGCCAGAAAAGTGGACATGGCCATTGGAAAATATTTTTGTCATTATATTTTATGAAATTTTTATTTTTATTTTTATTTTTGCTTTTTACTTTTTACTTTTTTTCTTTAGGCCGATGAGGGTCACCGGCGACCTTTGCTGGTTGCAATCACTTTGCCCAGGGCCTTTGTTGCTAGATTTGGGCTAGGTAGCCGCGGTCGACAAGGCCATCGATGATCCTCATCGGCCCTAAAAAAAACGCAAATTACAAATAAAAATAAAAAAAATTCAAAAAGATAAAAAGATAAAAAGATAAAAAAATTTCATGTATGACTGGCTGGAATTGACACTCAAGTTATCGTTTTTTTTTTTTCAATATGGCACTTAAGTGAGCAAAAAAATTTTAATGATTAAGTGAATGCCATATGAAAATATTGACATTTTTATTGTACTTATTCCCATATTTGCCCATACACAAGGGAGAATGCATCATGATTTAGCGATCATCCACTTTTTCTTTCTTTTTCCTGTGATCACTTAGACTCGAGTTGAGAGCCACGACAACGCTAACAGAGATCACTAAAATTCTAATCAAGGACGTCACGACAACAGAGAAAGAGATGCTCGTAGCCTGTCACGATTACTGAGGGAGAGATGGCTTTTGGTGTTTTCCACTATTTTCAAAAATAATTTTTAAATAATTTTAATTTGAATAAAAGGTCAATGAAAATCTCAACCACTTAATTAGCTCCCGCTCCTTCCCTTTTGAACTTTTATTTTGCGTGGTAGTTGTCATTCCCAAAGTTTAGGTTCAGTCATCACTGATTGTCTTACATAGCTCACTATTACATCAACAATTTTAAGTGAAAATTGATCGAAAGAACTATATTAAATTTTCACACAAAACTTTAGGACTAAATCGGTATATTCAAAAAATTTAAGATTACGTCAGCATCAATATAATATGTTTATGACTAACTAAATAATTTTCCCAATTTTCATTAATTAAATATTTAATAAACAAAAGGAGATGATTATATCTCAATATAATGCCGAGTTCCGGAACTTGTGGCAAGAGCTAGATCATTATACCGATTATCACCCAACCAATGCTATGAACATTGTTGTATACAAGAGGCATATGGAAAAGGTTAGAGTTTATGATTTTTTTTGCAGAAATTGAATGTTGAATATGATCAAATACATGTTCAAGTCCTTAGTTGGTCTCCATTCCCAACTCTAGAACAATCCTATGCACTAAGTTCACTTTAAAGAAAACTGTAGGATAGTAATGCTCCATTCATTTATTGTGAACCGATCTGCTTTACAAATCAGTGTTGGCATAATTGTCAAATCCGATTCCTTCGCTCAATTGGCTAATACCTCTAAGGAGGTTGTGAAATGTGAGTAAAGTAAAAAAACAAGGCAAACCATACTGAAACTATTCCTACTACACCTACTATTGATATCGGTTTATCCCAAGAAGAACTTGAGACATTTCGATGTCTAGTGAAAGCTTCTCCTATTGCTACCTTCTCCACAGTTGCCAATTCGCCTTTTCCTTCTACTTCAAACCTAACCACTTTAGATATTTTCTTTGGGGGGTTTATTATGTTACTTATTTCCAACCCATGGATCATTGATACAGGGGCTATAGATCATATGACAGAATTTTCTTGTCTCTTTCATAAATGCATCCCTACTTTTGGTAGAGATAAAGTTCACGTAGCTGATGGAATCCTCTCTTCCATTGCTGGAAAATGGTCTATCAACTATTCATCCACTCTATTGTAGTCTTCTGTTTTACATATTCTATCATTCTCTACTAATCGCCTTTTTGGTAGTAGTCTAACTCAAGACTTAAATTGTAAAATAACATTTTTTCCTTCTTATTGTGTTCTCCAAGATCTGGTAATGGAAAATGGGATTGGATATGAGGTCTTTATTTGCTCAGGGGTAGTGGGGTCTCTACTTCGACTTTATCTTTTGCGCCTCATTAAGTTAATTCATCATTGATGAAACTCCACCAATGGCATTGCAAATTAGGTCATCCCCCTTTAGGAACTTTAGAAAAAGTTTTTCTTATTCTCATTTTAGCTAGTAATAAAGAGGAGGTATTTTAGCTAAACAAACTCATTCAATGTATCCATCTTCAAATAATAAAAGTTATTTTCCTTTTCATTTGATTCATATTGATGTAGGATCCTTCCCGTCGTACTTCTATGTGGAAATTCATACATATCCATCTTTAAATAAGAAGAGATGTATACGGAAATTCCTCTAGGTTTTTCTTGGGACAAAACTCAAGGTAAAATGTGTAATTAAAACATGCACTTTATGGTTTAAAGCAGTCAGCTCAAGCCTGGTTTGGTAGGTTTCAAAAAGCTATGGTTTTCATTGGGTATAAATCATACTTTGTTTGTGAGGAGATCATTTGCTAAAGTCATGATTCTTATTGTCTATGAAGACGATATTGTTATCACAAGTAATGACAATGATGAAATCAACCGATTGAAAAAGTTTTCTAGATAGGAGTGCAAGATAAATGATCTGGAAAGTTCCACTACTTCGTGGTATTGAAGTTGTTAGATCTTGAACTTGTATGTTTCTATCCCAAAAGAAGTATGTCCTCAATCTTTTGACAGAAGTTGGATTATTGGGATGTCGTCCCTCTCTGATACACCTATTGAGGCCAATACTTGTATTTGAGAAAAAAGATGGTGATCTAGTGGATAAGGGTTGTTATAAGCGATTAGTGGGCAAGTTGATTTATTTGTCCAATGCTCGACCTAATATTGCTTTTGTTATGAGCCTGGTGAGTCAATTTATGTATGACACCTACTCTACTCATGTGGATGTTATTCTTTGGATCATTAAGTATTTAAAGTCTGCTCCTTGGAAAGGGATTCTTTTGTCTCTTCATGATGGTTTGAAAGTTGAAGCCTATACAGATGTTGATTGGGTTGGATCCCCTGATTGAAAGTCTATTTTTGGGTGTTGCAATTTCTTAGGAGGGAATCTTGTGACTTGCCGAAGTAAAAAGTGGAATGTGATTGCTCAGTCTAGTGTACAAATAGAGTTATAGATAACATAGGCAATTTTTGAGTTGTTATGGCTTAAAGAATTACTTGAAGACCTTGGTGTATCTGTTCATAATTCTATAATGCTATATTGTGATAATAAGGTTGCTATTAATATTGCTCGTCATCTTGTACAACATGATTGTACAAAATATGTGGAGATAGACAGACACTTTAGAAGAAGTTGGAGAGTGGTTTAAGTTGTATGCCCTATGTTTAGTCTAATGATCAACTTGTTGATTTGTTCACTAAAAGACTAGGGGGTTAATTGCTTCATCTTGTTTTCGTTAAGTTGGGCTTGTCATTAGACCCAACAAAAAAAAATTAGCCATGTGTAATATCTATGCTCCAAGCTGAGGGGGAGTATGGAGAGTATTTCACTAATAGGGGTATATTTATCTATTTCCTTTATTATTTTTATATGTGGCAACAATAAGGGTGATATTGTAATTTTGGCCTTTGGCTTTATTATAAATAGATAGCTTGAAATCACATCGATCTAACCAAGCATTCAATTTAGTTTTTGTTTCTCAACAAAAACCCACAAGCAACTACGACAATGACATAAACGAGAAGAATGTGGCATTTGGAGGATATTTCGACTCAAGATTGATGCCAATAGTGTCAAGACGGCCATTTTCATGATATGCAGCACTATATGATCTGATGAATCCACAAGTGAGATGGGCCACTAAAGAGGCACCAAGCCAAACATGATGCAAAGATGTCTGAGGCTGGAGGGAGCTCTTTAAGTACAATGTTACATATTAGAAGCTTGTTCAAGTACGACGAGACAAGAAATTAGGGAAAGCTTGCATTTGGTTGTCTTGCCATGAGTAACCTTCTGGCTTACAGAAGATCCTTACTTTGTCCACCGTATGTGAACCGCTCTATAATCTTAATTCAAGCTTGTTTCATGGAGAACAAATACCAAAAACTAGTAACCCCTATACCCAGAGAAAAGGACAGTGTGTTGGTGCAACTAACGTCCATCGTAACTTTCTGGTCTCTGATTTTTGAACTAGCCCCCCAATTACGTGTATGTCAGCACAAGCCATTGGGTTGATGAAGATTGGGCATTATATCACCAAATTTTGAGTCACTTTCACGATTCTATAACCATCAGGCTAGGGTTGTTCCGAAATATTAGATTCATCCCACTCAAGTAACAAGAGTTTGAATTCCTCTACATGACACAAGAAAGAAAAGTTGAGAATTTCCCTCCATATGTAAAAACAAAGTGGAGTTACACATACATGATGTTGAAGGTATGTGAGGAGATGGATATTCCAATGCTATACTCCACCACTCATAGTGCTAGGTGCCCATCTCCGACCACTAACACAACAAGATTGGAGGGTTGCTAAAGTCTTTAGGGGTTTCTTACAAGTTTTCAACAATGCAAAGGATGCTTTGTCTTTGATAATCCAGGGAACCCCGCACCCCGCCAACAGCCAGGGGAGTAAACCTTAGGGGTCGCATGTGCTAATCACCACACACGTGCAACCAGGTAAGTCACCCTATGACGAAGCTGGGATTCGAACTTTCGACATTTTGTGAGAGGAAGAGAGTATGAATCAGCAACGCCACCCAGGTGGGTGGTAAGGATGCTTTGTCGTTAAACTCTTTATTTATCAAGTAATCGGGCCCCATTTCTAACCATGATGTTGCTGCTTGAATTAGCAAACAAGGAGGATCATTTCTCCTTTAATGAAAGCAGTATTGGCTATGAAGGAAAAATTCCACGTTCGGAGCTCTACTTGTCCCATGCTATGACGATTTGGGACTAGGTGGTGAGTATATATATATATAATGAATACACCAAGCGATCCAATATGACAAAGTCCATCCCACAGACAGAGATGACGCTCTCATTGAGCAATGTCTAGTTATCCATACAGTCTTTGCTTCATAAAAATTAGAGTACTCCCTTCGGCTTCCACTAGTTTTTCTTTATCATTTATGAATGAGGTCGAAACATGATTGACAATAAACTACTCCAAATTCACTGAAAGAGTTGGTGAAGAAAATGTCAATGTTATGAAGTGGTGAAGACCAAAGCTTTTTCAATTCGTTCTCCATTGCCTAGTGATGTACTAACCCACTGTTGTCTACTATTCCATTGGCGTTCATGTTCAGTACTAACCAACGGATTAAGGAAGAAAATAGGTCCAGTTTGACTTTGAAAAATATATAAATGTCTGAATGCGAGTATGACCTGTTATTGCGAGAATTGACTAGTCAAACGTGAAGAAAAGAGCAACAGCGACACTTTCATCTGAATCATGGTGAGGGAAGATGCCGAATTAATTAAATATTCTCTTGGGTATTATTTGTTTTTAATCGTTATTAGGGCATTGTGCGTTTAATTTTTTTTTTCGAATTTGAAATGTAATTGTATTTCATGTGTTTAAGAGAATGACTGCTTTTCATCAACTCATTAATATTTGAACTATTTTTAATATTTGACAATAAAAAAAGTTAGATGAAGAGGCACCGACTCATCAGAATCATTTGAGAATGAAGAAATCTCTGGCTTGGCCCCCCGTGCAGTGTACAAATATTGTTTGAATACTTTTATAACTAACAAAGTTTAACTACGGAATATCCAATTTTAAACGTTATTGGTTACTTATGCATCTTGTTTTGAAAACAGTATGTACCGTCTAAGTTGTTCTAAAAAATCATTACATTTCCATTATTGTAATTTTCTTTATTGTCCTCATTTACAAAATTGTTGCTTTCAATCGGTGCCAAAAGACAAATCGACTTGCCAAGTAAATCAATTCCCGTCAACATGGTCCCGTCGACGTGGTCCTTCACCTCCTTTTGGATGCTTCTATTATAGCTTTCTATGCTTGGACCTACCCGCACTCAGAATATCCTCTCCCGATTTTCGAATGGGCTCGCTTGATCACAAATTTCGAGCTTGTGATTAGCTTCTCTTTTTCTCACAAAATGGATAGGCCCGGAACTATGAAATCATTGAAACATCATGAGTGTACAACCCACACACGCACACACAGACACAAAGCAAAAAGAAAGATATAAAGAGCTTTGCATTTTGAAAAAGTGTACTAGGAATGATGTTCTTCATTAATCCAATAATTGGGTGCCGCTCACGTGGGTCGTGTGCAGCTAGACCCGTCAAATGGGTGAGTTGGGTCGAAAATGGTCCGACCCATATTGACCAATTTAACCCATTTTGACCCAAATTCATGTAATGTAAATCTAATGACCCATACCCGACCTGACCTACACCCGACTCATAACCGACCTGACCCGTATTGCTAAAAGCTATTATTATTGTAGAGAAACCCAAACTCACTCGAAGCTTTATGTTAAATGACTCACCCAACTCATATTTGACATATATTTAACTTTTACTTAACTCATATTTGACCAATATTTAATTTTTACTTGACCCATATTTGACCCATATTTAACTTTCACTTAATCCATATTTGACCCATTTAACTAAAAGTGAGTCATAATATGGGTTTATGACCCATTTTGACACTTCTATGTGCAGCCCAACTGATAATATCATCGTCTGGTGCAAGTAATGTTGGGTCGCATTGTGACGTGTATGTGCCTTAACTAAGTCCATGCTTCTTGTGTCATAACAAGCCAACTCGAAAAAGATAATTCATTAATACAATGCATGGGAGGATTGTTACATATCAATTTCCGCTGACAATAAGATAATTTATATGAAACGTGAGTCCAACACAATTTATTGTTAATATTTTTACTGAGTAATACGATCCATGTGAGAATTAATTATTTTTCTATTCATTCTTTATACATGCATATAAGTATATATTTTGCTACCATTAGATATCAAGTGATGATGACTTAGTGGTTGGGCTTTTGTGAAACATGCTAGCTCCCGGCTTATAGACGGGGAGAGGAGAGATAATTTGGAAGGGGTAGGAAAATTGGGTGATATATACATTTTTTTGTGCAAGAATTAACGGAGGAAATTCTTGAAAATTTTATTTGACCTAGTTTAATTCCAGCCATGTCACAAGCAAAGCAAAATTTCTGTTAGTCTTGGAAAAAGGAAAAGCAACGATTACTATCACATGCATCTTGCGTGCTAGCCCATGGGCCGGCCTGGACTGATTTTGCCGTCTTTTGTTCAGCGAGCTACAAAAAAAAAAAAGAAAAAGTCCAGCATAGTCAATTAGCTCCAACCTTAGGGATAGGCACGGGGCCGGGCGAGAACAACGATCACATTCCCCGCCCCCGGTCCCGGCCCCGCCCCGGCCACCAAGAGGCAATGGATGCCCGTGCTAGACGTAAAAGACTCTAAAGAGAATTCAAAAATGGTTTGCATTTGTGGGCTTTTATAGATGCAAGCATGTTTGAGTTGTCCCCAAATATGTAGAATATGCATCTCGATATGAAATACTTGTGCACAAATGTGAGCTAGGCAAATGCACCAATATGCACATGAGTAAAAGAGTGGGGATGTAGAAATGCTCCAACCGATTTATGGCGGTTCGGCTCCAAATCCCGTGGTTAATCCACATTCCTAATTGTTCGAGAATTATGCACAATCCATTAAACTTGAATCCTTGTATAGAGGCTAGCTTACAATAGCCTACAATGGAGTCAACTCCCCTTTACAAATAGAGTCCTTCCTTTGACAATATATTTCTCATACAAGTTTAATCTCTCAAGAGCTTAGCTTGCAAATTGTGCATAAGAGCTTTTAGCAAGTGTATGTAGTGTTGTTCTCTAAGTCCTTAAGGTAATGAGCAACCTTATTTATAGAAAAACAAGGTTAGACACATTTAAACGGCTATAAATTTGGCCATTGAGACTTTTGGGTGTCTGGCCAATAAACATTCGAACACCTGTTGAACTGGGCAAACAAAATTAAATTTGAACTATTGGAGCCATGTGTCCAGCTATTATGTATACGCATGGTAAAATTTTTGTTTCAAAAATCAATTTATGGTCAGAAATTGATTTCTTCATTCCTATTCATCGGACAAGTTTTTGAAACAAGGGGTTCGATATTGATATAAAATTTCTATTCCCAAAATAGAAATTTGTTTAATAACAACATAAAATTTCTCATTTTCGAGTAATGGTGTGTGGCGGGCAATGACCTACAGCAGTGGGTGGTGGGCGTGACAAGAGCGAGCAATGAGAATAATTTTTATTTTTCTTACTTAGAAATAAAGAAGCAAAAAGTTTTAACTTTTGATTTCTGTTTCAAATCTATATTTGAAATAAAAATTTGTTCCAAAAAAAAAAAAAAAAATGAAATTGTGATACCAAACGAATTTCTTTTCTAAACCTGTTCCTGAAAACAGAAAAATAGAGAAATAGAGAATAAGAGATGTTTTCATGCACACCCTATGTCCTTTAGAGCTGAGAAAGTCTTTTTTCCCTCTTGAAATCCTTTAAAAATATTTAAATAAAATAAATATAATTATGAAATCAATAACATATTTGAATGATTCATGACATCAAAATTAAGTTAGAATCAACAATCTTTCCCCCTTTGATGATGATTAAATCAAATCAATTTAAACAAAAAAAATTCATTCAAGAAACTCCCCTAAGCATGTTATTGGGGAAATCAATAAACGTCCTTGCAACAAAGTACAAACATGAGATCAAAGTACTTCTTCTAGAGACTTAAGATTGGTATTCTCTATTTAAAATGATTTGACCACTGCACCATCATTCTCACATAAGAAGAAGAGGTTAGAGTTTGAACCCCCACATTTTTAGGAGAGTTTGGGTAAAAACTATTTAGCTTCAAGTATGAATTTCAACTCTCATGAAAAGGTAGCGTAAAAATTTGAGAGTGAGAGTTAAAGTAGGACCGACAAAAAAATGATTTTAATACAATCAATAGAAAGAATGCTCCTTAGGGATCATATTGAAAAGATTCAAGAAAGTTAGGACAACATTAGAAAGTTTTATTGTTTGTGGGGAACAAATTGGTAAAAAAGAACTCGAAGGACAAAAACCAGAAGTTTTGACGGAATATTCTTGAGATAGTAGTGGTATCGTTAATTTGTCCCAAGGATACAATTTATAAGGGTTTAAGATGAGTTAAAAAGTTGTCCAAAAGAGCATAATTTAAGATTTTTCAGACTTTTCTTATCATTATTGTCTAAATTTTGATAATAAAATAACCGTGGATGTCTGATGTCTACAACTTAGGGCTACTATCTCTGAATTTGAGTTCTCGGCCAGTTTTCATTTATGCACATGATACCTTAATATAAATTTGGAATGTCACAACTCATCGTAATTTAGATAAATGATTTTTTTTTCAAAATTTAAGCCGTCAAAAATTGGCCAAATATATACTTTTAAAGTAATAGTTAACACTTTTATTTTATCTGTCATGTTATGCATTTTTATACCACTTCAATTGATTTATTATAATGCCATATGCTTCTTCTTATATCAACGCATTTTCTATGTCATTCGTCCTCATGCCACGTCACTTGATTTGTTATTATGGTGTACACATCCTTAAAATGTGTCATCTCGTTTGTCATCTTTACCCCCATGTTATTTAAATTGTTTATCACATCGTGTGCGTTCTTACACCATGTTATCAACACTGTTATTTTTGTGCATCCTAATGTCGCATCATATGTTCTTAATCGTGTAAATGATTCATCATGATCGTCATATTACAAATAACAACACTTTCTCTTTTGAAAACCTAAAAAGAAAACTATAGACCTAGAGCTTAGGCTTTGGTTTGTTTTGTATCATTAAGGGAATGTGTGTTTGTGTGAAAAAACTTCGCCCAAATTAAAAGTTTTCGGACTTTTATGAGTTTGGTTTGTTAAAAATGATAAATCAACAGAAAACCATATATGGTGAAAGAAAATGTTCATGCTTAAAATAATGAAAATGAGTTTCCTAATATGAAGAGGGGAAAATATTTTCCTTAAAAATGATTTCAATGAAAATTACTCTCTTTTATCATATAGCTTTACCTGAGATAAATACACCCTAAAACTAGGTTATCCTTTTTGAGCAATATGATTTTTAAGTTTCTAATGCACTTAGGAGAAGTCTTTTGGTTGCATATCCTAGTTAATTTACTTTTGAGCGATTTTCAGCAAAGGCGTTACAATACATCTTGTAAAATAAATTATGCGAAATTTGGGATTATATAAATCAAAACTAAAGGTATTTTATTTTAAATGTCAAACTGTTCTCCAACAGTTCCATGAAAAAGCTGCTCATATTTTCAAGATAAATTAGAATTTTACCATAATAAATAAGTGGCACTCTAGCTTCTTCTTCTTCTTCTTTTTTGGAACTAAAAACAAAATAGTAATTCACAAGTAGTCAATATAATTATAATCTGATTTCTTAAATCTTCAACACCTTCTTATTTTTTACTAGACAGACCAAATTTTCAACAGCTTATTCCATCTCACATTTTAACAGATTATTTTTTCCCTTTCTTTGGCAATAGATAAAGTTGGACTTTGATAGTCAAAATAATTATTTTTATATAATTAACATTGCGCTGTACTAGTAGTATTTTGAAAGTAACTCTAAATAACGTGATCTGACCCTAATCTTGGGTCTGCAGCTATATTTGTACTACATATTATATATTAGGGCAAATACCACAAAAAATTCAAAATTATATCCACTATAACATAAATAACTTAATTTTTATAGTCACAAAAAATCCAAAATTTGTCCATTATACCAAAAACATCCCAAATTCTTTTTTATGTTACGAAAAAATCCAAACTTATCTATGTATGACATATATATCCTATACTTTAGTTATATTCATGATTTATTTGTGGTATTAACCTTTTTATATTATAGTCAACTTGACTCCTAACAATAATTATAGATCTCTTTTAATGATTTGAAGAAATAAATAAAGCAATCTCACGTTAGAAAAATAAAGTACTGATATTGTTAGGCCATCTTTTGCAAGCATATGGTGATATGTGTCAATAGATTGAAAATTTCTTTACTTTTTCGACCTTTTAATCCACATTCTAGGGCCAAAATGGTTTTTCATTTGGAGGGGCACAGTATGGTGTTAATTTTCCTGGCTACTCTACTTCCACAACATTTAAAAAATATTAAAATTGGCCAAGATATCCTTTTTTTTAAAGGATTCGAATTCTGATTGTCTATTTTTTTAATAAATTAGATTACATCTTTGACGTTTTATATTTTTAACCAACCCAACTTCTTCGTCTTTACTAGGGATGATCAATTAAAGTTGGTTTCAATCTCGGACATTGAAATCTACCATGTTAAGATTTAGCTCCCAATTTTTGAAAGAGAGAACCAAACTTATTGAGCCTAGAACTGGCCTAGAATCGAGCCAGCCGTGGCCTTCTTTTTCCTTTTCTGTTTCATTATGATATGTAGAATATGCGTTGTAGGAAATATGAATACTGTTTTTTCTGCTTGAAAATACTGTATGAAATATATCCAATTCTAACAAAAAAAAATTCTGTTCTAAAAGGAAAAAAACCTATTCTAAACAATCCCTGCGATCGTTACAAAGCTTGCAAAACAGAATTAGATTGGTCTCCATTAGGTTGCAAGAGCCTGAAATTTGCCGTTCTTTTGTTTTGGTTGGGGGTTGGCGGGGTAGATTGCTGCGGTCTTCTGGACTGTGAAAGTTCCTGGGACTTCCTAGAAATTGTTTTGCTTGCTTTTGGGCAATCCTCAATCAGGGCTTGGATATGATATTTCCCTTCTCAGCGATTGTGCAACATTCGCCTGGGCACTCCAGTTGGAACTGGCATTTTGAAAGCTTGGTCTGAGCAAATCAGTTTGCTGGCTGTGTATGCTTCTCCAAACTGATTCAGAATTGCAAACTGGCCGGTTCAAAACCAGTTTGGTTCCTGGTTCTACCCTTTATATGAAATCAACCGGTTTACGATATAAAATTGAAAAATGAATCAAACAAGATTGGCTCTTAATTTTTAGAGTCAAGAACTAACTGATCACCTTATAAATCGGTCTGAATGTTTGTCCATGCTTTTTACTTTTTAAACCCTTTTCTTTTTCTGTTCCCAAAACCCTTCTTTTTTCAATTACTTATTTTTCCTAACTTGCAAAATTCTTAATTTATTCATAATTTGCAATCTTTCTATGGTACCATCATTTTCGTTTTCTTAGTCCTGCTCTCTCGCGCGAAGCTAGAGCAAACATTTTCCACCAAGTTGCAAATCAATTTTGCTTGCGAAATCCCCATATCAAATCTCCCTTATAACCCAATTCTTTATGAACGTGAAATTATGGTAGCACCATATTTTGATGCAATTACCATTTATAATGAAAATAATCTATAAATTTCACACTTATCTATTTTCATGCCAAATTACTTTTAAGTAATAAGGACACGTTTTTCTATCTTAAAAAAAAAAAAAAAAAACTCTTTCCACTGCGAAGGGTGGTTTTCAGCTAATATATTTTTATTTTTAGGTTCTAAATTTTCTCTTATGGAGCTTAAGCACACATAAAAACATTTTCTAAAGAATTAGTATAATACCAACAATATCACTTGTAATTCTTAATATTAAATACAAAGACTTTGTGCAGATAGACTAGAATTTTATCGAAAGGCCTATTGATCAAAGATTCTAGATGTATTCAATAATTTTAATAATTTTACAAAAAAATGAAAAATTCTTAGCATAGTAATGTAGTCAACGACCATATAGACGATCTATATGCTAATAAAAACCATATGCACCATCTACTTATTTCTAGGGTGCAAATTTTCTTTTTTCCATGAAACTTTTGCTTGCGTTCACAAATCCGAAATATTATTAGAATTTATATATCCTCGAGAAAAAGAATATAATAGTCTTTATTCTAAAAATTTAAAATTCCCTCCCTCCCCCTCTCTCTCCTCAAACTTTAGCATCCCTGTTGTCTCTCCTTCCGCTCACACAGCACCGTGGGGAGAATTGCCAAAAAAGTCCTAAACCTATTGGGGTTGTGCCAATTCGTCATAAACCTTTTTTTTTTGACCGATTCAGTCCTAAACCTTTTGGGATTGTGCCAATTGAGTCCATCTGGCTAAATTTGGCCGGCGGGGAGCGTGGACGCCGGCGGCGCCGGCGACAATATTTTAATAATTTTATTTTCGATTTTTTTTTTTTTTTTAATTATTTTCCTAATTATTTTATTGATTTTTTTAATTTTTCAGTTTCTTTTTTTTTTTTTTTCCTCCTCCCCCCCGACGCCGGCGGTGGCCGGCCACCGCCGACGAGGCAGGCCGGCCACCGCGCGAGGGCCGCGAAGCCCTCGCCGGCGACCTCGCCGGACACTGGGGCCGCCGGCGAGGGTCGCGGCCCCCAAGCCTCGCCCGGTCGCCGGCGAGGGTGGCCGGTCCGACGAGGGCCGTGACCCTTGCTGGCCGCCGGCGAGGGCCGCGGCCCTCGTGTAGTGGTGGCGGCAGCCTCGTCGGAGCTGGCCGGCCACTTTGCCGCCCGGCGAGGGGGAGGGGAGGGGAGGGGAGAAAAAAAGAAAAGAAAAAAACAGAAAAATTTAAAAAAATAATAAAAATTCAGAAAAATAAAAAATTATTAAAATATTATCGCAGCGTCTCGCGGCGTCCACGTCGGCTCCGGCCGGCCAAATTTGGCCGGATGGACTCAATTGGCACAATCCCAAAAGGTTTAGGACTGAATCGGTAAAAAAAAAAAAATGTTTAGGACTGAATTGGCACAACCCTAATAGGTTTAGGACTTTTTTGGCAATTCTCCCCAGCACCGTGGTTGCCGCCGCAACCCTGGCCGCCATCGCTTGGCCTCTCTTGGCCTCTGACTTCCGTGAGCGTACCTTCTCCTTTCCTTATCTGCCTAAGCTTGCGTCGTGCTCTGTCTTGCAACGTGTAATTTTGTATAAGATCGTCCATTATCTACAGAAGTCGCTCAAGAATGGCTGAAGCTGGAGTATGCTCTTAGGGGCCTGTCTTAGATTTATCTGGGTGTCTCTATTTTCTTGAATCTTGACTATCTGATTAGTTTGTGCTGGCATGCGTCAACCTGGTTTCTTGTTATTGATTCCTAAGGTGCTTTGAGCTCAAACAATTCCAGATTGTTCCTTCAGGAGTTTCTGCTTGGTGCAGGAGATGTTTGACAGACGGTTAACAATGCCTTTCTTTTTAAGGATCAATCTGCTTGGATATTTTTTCCTAACTCATACTTAATATGTGCTTGCCTGTCGTAATGCATTTGTGTATCATTCTGTTTTATGGAACCATTGAAATTAGTCAGGCTCTTTGCACAGACCTTCTTGAGTCTTTTTTTTCTTTTTTGGTGATCAATCTGCTTGAATTTTTGTCCTATTTCATGCCTATTTGTGCTTGCCGTTCGTGATTGATGAGTGTCGATTCTATTCTGTTATATGGAACCATTGAAATTCTTCAGGCTCTCTATAGGTACCTGCTTCAAAAATCAGTGAAATTGCCCAAGTGCGTTGTTTTTCTCTAGCTTCTCTACTTCAGGACAAGCCTTACTGATAGTTACAAAAAAATGAGGCAAGAAGAAGTGGATTGATGCCAGATCCAAGAGTGGTACCCTAGATTCAAGTTGACATCTATCAAAACCCATATTCATCAGCTTCCGGAGACCTTTGTCCAGTACCTTCTTGGTGACTCTGGGCCATTTGTTCTACCCAATTCTGTCACAGGTGAAGATGCCCTTCCCAACAGGGTTTATAAAATCCTGTGGACGAAGATGACCTTGCAGTTCCAGAAGGACTGGTGATGAATCTGAGGAATTCCAACCTCCTTCTTTTCCTGCACTCGAGTTGGAGATCAAAGAATCAATTGAAACGCTGGGAGTGCCGTTTTTCCTAAGCTGAACTGGAGCTCACCAAAAGACACCGCTTGGATTAGCAGCAGTGGAAACCTTCGGTGCACATCTCTCAATGAGAGTTCCCTCCTGCTACGTGTTAGCTGGGTTCACTCCTATGTGGAGGAAGCCCAATGAGTTGCAAGCCCAAAAGGGTTTGAGCTCATATAATAAGTTATATTGAGAAATAGGGTTTCTCACTATCGTTGAAGTTGTAGCTGCAAAAGACGCAGTAACAAGAGAAAAAGAGAAAGCAGAAAATCTGGAGTCTAGGACAAAGTCTGATTTACATTAAGCTGGCATCGGAGGTCAATTCGAGGTCCGATTGAGCTGAAATTTTGTCAGCGTGTTCGTGGTGCAATCTCCTCGAATCTGAATGGTTTGATTTTCGTTTGAAGCTCCCTACATCAGGCTTTTCGTGGATTGATCAAAACTTGCGTTTTTTATCAGATTTATCCTTGATCTCTTGTGAAGTTTATGTGTATTGCTAAGAATTATGTTCTTGAGATCTTTGCTACTATGTACCTCTAGTATTTGCTAGAGAAGAACATTGTTCACCCAATTTTGTTGATAGTGAAGATTTTCGGGTGGACTCCGGTCTCATGGTTTTTGATCTCCTCACACCGAGGGGGTTTTTCACGTAAAAAAATGTCTTGTGTTTGTGTGCTTGGTATTTATTTTGCTCTACTATATCAGTTCCTATTAGGTTTACACAAGAGAGGATATTATTTTATTCCGTTGCGTTAAATTTGATATTGTTCGAATTGTTATCATTCTCCCATCAGAGTGGTATCAGAGCTTCAGGTTGTTGCTTGATTTTTTTTCTTCTGCCTTGTGTTAAACAATGGAAACGAATACAAGTAGAATGGTTACGCTGAATGGTTCGAATTATCATATTTGGAAAGGGAAGATGAAAGATCTTTTATATGTGAAAGATTTTTATTTGCCCATATTTGCCGATGAGAAACCGGAGAACAAAACTGATGCTGAATGGTCTATATTTCATCGTCAAGTGTGTGGTTATATTAGGCAGTGGGTAGATGATAATGTTTTGAACCATATTATTGAGGAAACACATGCACGCGGTTTATGGAATAAGCTCGAATAGTTATATGCTTGAAAGACTGGGAATAATAAGTTATTTCTGATAAAACAGATGATGGCTCTGAGATATCAAGATGGTACTCATTTGATTGATTATTTAAATTCTTTTCAAGGAATTATTAATCAATTGGCTGCGATGAGAATCAAGTTTGATGATGAGATACAAGCACTATGGTTGCTTGGTACTTTGTCGGACTCATGGGAGACGTTTCGAACGTTTTTGTCTAATTCTGCCCCGAATAGTACGATTACCATGAATTTGGCCAAGAGTAGTGTTTTGAATGAAGAGATGAGAAGGAAGACACAAGGATCGTCCTCTTCACATTATGATGCCTTGGTTGTTGAGAAAAGGGGAAGAAATGAGTCTCGAGGTCCGAGAAATAGAGACAAGAGTAAAGATAAAAGTAAAGGTAAGTATAATAAATTTGCTAATGTTGAGTGACATTATTGTCATTAGAATGGACATATTCAGAATTTTTGTCGCCAGTTAAAAAGGGAGAAACAAAAGGAGAAAGGTAAAGATAAGAAAAGTGATAGTGACAGTGATGACAATCGTGTTGCTGCACTTAAAAAAGACTTTTTCATTATTTTTGATGATGATGTGGTGAATTTTGTATCTCATTAGACTAGTTGGGTAATTGATAGTGATGTATTTTGTATCTCATTAGACTAGTTGGGTAATTCATGCTACATCTCGTAGAGATTTCTTTACATCATACAGGTCAGGTGACTTCGGATCTGTGAAGATGAGAAACAATAGGCTGGCTCAAGTTATAGGCATCGGTAATGTGTGCTTAGAAACCAGCAATGACACGAGGTTAGTATTGAATAATGTTAAACATATACTTGATATGCGCTTGAATTTGATTTTTACAAGCAAGTTGGATGATGAGGGATATTGCAGCACATTCGGTAATAGTCAATGGAAACTCACAAAAGGTTCTTTTGTTGTGGCTAGAGGTGAAAAATATTCTTCATTGTACCTTATCTAGGAAAAGTTGTCCATAGAAAAAATTAATGCAATAGACAGCGAAGATGCAGCTGAATTATGGCATAAGAGGCTCAGTCATATCAGTGAGAAGGGTTTGTCTATATTGGCCAAGAAGAAGCTCATTTCAGGATTGAAAAGTTCAGCGCTAAAGAAATGTGCTCACTTTCTAGCAGGAAAACATAACAGAGTTACATTTAAAAGCTCCACTCCTTCAAGAAAGTCAGGTATATTGGATTTAGTGCATTCTGATGTTTGCGGTCCTATGAAAACAAAATCACTTGGTGGCTCTCTTTATTTTGTTACCTTCATAGACGATTTTTTCAAGAAAAATTTGGATTTATACCTTGAAAGCTAAAAATCAAGTATTAGATGCTTTTAAGCGGTTTCGGGCTTAAGTTGAGAGACAGATTTGGAAAGAAATTGAAATGCATCGGGCGATAACGGGGAGAGTATATTGGACCTTTTGATAAATATTGCGAGACGGTAGGGTATTCGACATCAAAAGACACCTCCCAAGACGCCTCGGTTAAATGGCTTAACTGAAAGAATTAACATAACACTGGTTGAAAGGGTAAGATGCTTACTTTCACAGTCAAAACTACTTGGAATGTGAGGCTTTAAGTACAGTTGCATATGTATTGAATCTTACTCCATGCGTTCTTTTAGAGTTTGATATTCCTAATAGAGTTTGGACAGGCAAATATGTTTCTTATGATTATTTGTGTGTCTTTGGGTGCAAAGCATTTGTGCATATTCCCAAATATGAGAAGTCTAAACTTGATGTGAAAACACGACAGTGCATATTCATTTGTTATTGACAAGATATGCTTGACTACAAATTTTATAATCCGGTTGAAAAGAAAATTGTAAGAAGCAAAGATGTTGTGTTTATGGAAGATCAAATAATAGAGGATATTGAAAAATCATATATGATTTCAGTACCACAGGTTAGGGATAATATGGATTCAGTTCCTCTTACAAATATTCCTACCCAGGTTGATAAAGAACAACAGGAAGTCAATGTTCCAGATAACACACATGTTCTTGAACATGTTGAAACGGATAATATTATTCCTGGACCAGATGCTTAATTAGATGTTCCACTGGATATTCCAGTCCGGAGATCCGTTAGAGACCGACGACCTTCCACCAGGTATTCTGAAGATGAGTATGTATTATTGACTGATGCAGGTGAACTAGAGTGTTTTGTAGAAGCAATAGAAGATGAGTCCAAAAACAATTGGTTTGATGCTATGCGAGATGAGATGCAGTCACTTTACGATAATCATACTTTTGAGCTGGTGAAGTTACCTAAAGGTAAAAGAGCTTTGAAGAACATGTGGGTATACAGGTTGAGGCAAGATGAACATATTTTACAACCACGATACAAAGCTAGATTGGTTGTTAAGGGATTCGGTCAGAGAAAGAATATTGATTTTAATGATACATTTTCTCTGGTAGTGAAAATGTCTTCTATCCGTGTGGTACTAGGGCTGGCAGCTACCCTAGATTTTGAGATTAAGCAAATTGATGTCAAAACAGCCTTCCTACATAGTGACTTAGAAGAAGAGATATACATGGAACAACCTGAAGGTTTTAAAGTGAAAGGGAAAGAGGATTATGTGTGCAAACTGAAGAAAAGTCTCTATGGCCTAAAGCAAGTACCGAGACAGTGATACAAAAAGTTTGCGTCAGTTATGACAGAATAAGGCTATAAGAAGACTTCCTCGGATAATTGTGTGTTTGTCCAAAAATTTTCTGATGATGACTTTATTATTCTCTTGCTTTATGTTGATGATATGCTGATTGTTGGCAAGAATGCTTCACGAATTGAGTTATTGAAGAAACAATTGATAAAAGACTTGGGCTTGGTGAAACAGATTCTTGACATTAGAATTACCCGAGATAGAGATGCTAAGAAGTTATTTTTGTCGCAAGAGAAATATATCAAGAAGATTCTTCAGAAATTTTATATGGACAAGGCTAAAGTGGTTAGTACTCCTCTTGCTGCCCACTTTAAGTTAAATATGAAGCAAACTTCTACGACTGATAAAGAGAAGAAAGATATGGAAAGTGTTCCATATGCCTCAGCTGTAGGAAGCTTAATGTATGCGATGGTATGTACACGCCCAGCCTTGGCACATGCAGTTGGTGTTGTTAGTCACTATTTGTCAAATCCAGGTAGAGAGCACTGGAATGCAGTGAAGTGAATTATGAGGTATCTTTGGGGAACTTCAAATTTGAAACTCAGTTTCGGGACCAGAAAATTTGAGTTAGTTGGATACACAGATTCCGACTTGGCAGGAGATATTGATACTCGAAGATCTACTTCTGGTTATTTGATTTCTTTTGCGGGTGGAGTTGTGTCATGGAAGTCAAAATTGCAGAAGTGTGTTGCACTTTCTACAACCGAAGCTGAATTTATTGCAGCGACTAAAGCTAGTAAAGAGATGCTATGGATGAAGAAGTTCTTGGAAGAACTTGGGTTCAAGCAAAAGAAGTGTGTGCTATTTTGTCATAATCAAAGCACAATTCATCTTGGTAAGAATTCACCTTTTCATTCTAGATCAAAATATATTGATGTTAGATATCATTGGATAAGAGATGTTCTAGAAGAAAAGTTATTGGAACTTGAGAAAATTCATACAGATCATAATGGCTCTGATATGATGACGAAGGCTTTACCAAGAGAGAAGCTTGAACATTGTCGATTGATAGCAGGGATGGAGAATCCCTCCACATTGTCGTGAGGGGGAGATTTGTTAGTTGGGTTCACTCATATGTGGAGAAAGCCCAATGAGTTGCAAGCCCAAAAGGGCTTGAGCCCATATGGAGAAATAGGATTTCTCACTATCGTTGAAGTTGTAGCCACAAAAAATGTAGTAACAAGAGAAAAAGAGAAAGCAGAAAATCTGGAGTTTGGGGCAAAGTCTGATTTACATTAAGCTGGCATCGGAGCTCGATTCGAGGTCCGATTGAGCTGAAATTTTGTCAGCGTGTTTGTAGTGCAATCTCCTCGAATCTGAAAGGTTTGATTTTCATTTGAAGCTCGCTACATCAGATTTTTCGTGGATTGATCAAAACTTGCGTTTTTGATCAGATTTATCCTTGATCTCTTGTGAAGTTTATGTATATTGCCAAGAATTATGTTCTTGAGATCTTTACTGCTACGTACCTCTAGTATTTGCTAGCGAAGAACATTGTTCACCCAATTTTGTTGATAGTGAATATTTTCGGGTGGACTTCGGTCCCGTGGTTTTTGATCTCCTCACACCAAGGGGGTTTTCCACGTAAAAAATCGTCTTGTATTTGTGTGCTTGGTATTTATTTTGCTCTACTATATCGGTTCCTATTAGGTTTACACAAGATGAAAGATTATTTTATTCCGCTGCGTTAATTTGATATTGTTCGAATTGTTATCGTTCTCCCATCACTACGTGCATCCAATTCATCAACCCATGATCTCTGTAATGCATATGATTCTTGCAGTGACAGGACCTCATCGAGGCTGCAGAGCTTTTTCCTTGCTCTATGGAAGTGGCAACCGGCACTTCGACCAGAGATGGAATTCCGTTGCTTCGTGAGGGATAAGCTCCTGGTGGGGATCTACCAACATGAGGTTACCATATTTTACCCAGTCCTCCTCAAGAGAAAGGACCATCTTAAGATTTTGATCGAGGATTTCTTTGAAAATGAACTATGTCCGAACTTTGAATTGGATAATTACACGTTTGATGTTTACCCGGGAGGGTTAAGGTACTGGATTTCAACCCCTGGGGGGTGTTTACACTGTTGCTCCTCTTTTCATGGGAAGAACTGACTGAAGGGGACGATGAAGGCATGGATTTTAGAGTTGTAGGGAGTAGGTGTGCGGCTCAACCCGGTTTGAAAACGGCAACGCCATACGATTACTTGGATACGAGTCCTGGGAGCGGTTGGGACTAGTTCCTGAGAAATGCTGATGAAGATCTGAGGAGACAAATTGAGGAGTCTCCGATAGCCGGTGCTCAATGATTGAATTTTGGTCAGTTTGAATGCTTGAATGATCATTCATTGCTCTTTCTTAGGCATGTTTTCTGTCATGGCTTGAGGTTTGAAGTTGTTCCTTTTTGTGTTCATATTGTGATACAGGAAATTCTTCTCTATTGCTTTCCTTTGGTATAAGACATGGTCAACAACTAGCTAGAGTTTATTAACCATGTTCATATATTGCTGGAGTTTTTCAGCCAGGGAAATATCCCGTAGGCGGTGAAGACATGATCCCTACTTCTTATGGCTCTATCCTCAAACACAAAATTTGATTTGACTCCAAAAAGCAAAAAAAAAAAGAAAAAAGGAGTCACTCTGTCAATTTTTGATTCAATCTTCTCTAGGAGGACCTACTGGTCATGAGGAAGCAGGGGCGCTTACTCTAATCACACCATTAAGTCTGGAGGAGAAGAGAGGAGAAGGCGTGGTCCTGTTTGGGCGAGAGAATGGTTTGGGTGAGAGTTTGTTTATTTGTTTATGGGCTGAACAATGTTTTGGCCCTACACCTGTCAAAATGGGTCATGCACCCATTTATGACCCGGGTTGAGTTTTTTTTTTTCAATCACCCATAATGGGTTTAAAGCTAAAATGACTAAAATAGATGGGTTGTTAATGAGTCAAACTTTAAACCCATTAGAACCCAACTTCTCAGTCCACCCAACTGCTCTTCAATCCTTCTCCCTCTCCTCTCCTCTCTTAAATCGCACGTCTCCTCTCTCGAATCGCACGACATACTCACTCCCACCGCTCGCAGCTCCTCCTCTTGCTCGCACGGCGGCGTTGTCGCACATGGCCACCGCCGTTGTCGGACCTCTCTCGATCTCTAACCTCCGCTCGCACCCGCACAACCCCAGCCACTGTGCCTTGCTGGCTTGATTGACCGCCAAGTGAGTCTTGTTTCTGTCTCCATTGTCGTTCAGTTCAGCTTGTGCTTTGTGGTTGCTGAGAGAGACGGTTGAAGAAATTTGGGGGCATTTCACATTTTCCTGGATTGGGTTTTGCAAGTAATCGCGATGTGAAAAAGCAAACCTTGAAGAAGGATTCGCTGGCAACAGTCACGGAGGACTCGAAGGTGGGGGTGCTTCATCACTTTAATTGCAGAGGCTGTGGACAATCTATCTTGGGTACTGCTTTGATTTGAGAAAGTTCTCCTTTTTTTCTTAATTCAGTGTGTTCATTTCTTCAACGATGGCTTGGTGTGTGCGCCCTTCGAGTCATTGGCCTTATCTCGGTCTCCTTCTTTAGCTTTTCCTAAATGTGCTACTCTTCCTTTTTCGCCATAAGAACCACTGTAAGTGCTAGTCCAGCTTGAATCGTGTTCGATAGATAATTGGAAGAATTAAGAGGTATAAAGTGATTGGAAGTCCAAATGAGAAGCTGAGGTCGAACCAAAGAGTTGGTCTTTTTACACAGAAATGAAGAATGAATGATGGTGATGCTAGTAGAAATCTAGAGAACTAAGCAGCCTTTACCCTTGTTGGTACAGTGTCCATGGAAACAAAGAACAAGAATTAGAGGGGATGTCTTTTATGCTAGATAAATTAGATATGTCAGATGTAGAAATGCTTGACGCCCACTTGGAGTTGGCAAGTTCAACCCCTGTAGAATACCATGTGAATGTCATTAGGCATCTAAAAAGATCTTAGATTTTTTATAGTGACTCTCACAATGTAATTTTACTGCTAGCTCCTCTTCTTTTACTGATTAGGCATTCTTTTACTGACTGAGCGTGCCCTACAAGGAGAGATTTAGTGGATACTGAAATATAGACTATAGGCGGAAAGTTTCTCACATCTTGCATAATTAATTTACTGTTTACATGTACTATGTTGGACGGAAGGCAAACTTGACCTGATTTTAGGTGGTGTTGTGATTGCTTAACATGCTTTGGAGACTGATTACTAGTATCGCATGCAAATGCTTCAATTTATCTTCTACCCGAGCTCTTCTTGTGGATTGTACACCTACAACATAGAGTTCTTATCTAATATGAATATGCTGTAAGTCTATCGATTGACTAGCATTTTCCATACAACATCACAGGTTAAAGAGATTCTTATAGAAGAGTCCAATGTGCAACTTGTCAATAGTCCGATTCGTCGTGGTGACATTCATGGTTAATTTCACGATCTTATGAAACTTTTCCAGACAGGTGGTCATGTACCAAAGACTAACTACATTTTTATGATATAGTATACCGCTATGGTACTAATACAGGCTTTGATGTCTGTTCGCATCTTTTATGCATCCTTTCTCTTACCATGCAAATTTCTTGATGCTTCTAGGGTGATTTTGTTGACCGAGGCTATAATAGTCTTGAAGTTTTTATTGTCTTTGTTCTGCTCATGGGACGTCCTTTTCTCTTTTAGCATATTATTAGTGAAGTCCATTTGGCTACTTTTAGTACCAACTGACTTTCAAGGCGGGAACGGTTTGTAGATACCCACTTACTTCTCTCTATGAGTTTGCTATTTGCTTGCATTAGGGTTGAATGACTGCTTTGGTGTTCTTTTAGGAATGATTTATTCATATTGTAACATGACAGTTTTCTGACATTCTTCAAATCTTAATGTTCTAGTCATTCTTGGTTTTTTAAGCTTGAATTCGAAGTTTTTAATATTTTCTTTTTAATTCATTGAAGATGTGTTCATTTGTTAATTGTCTTTACGTGAGCAGGGAGGAGATAGAAAAGTAGAGAGCTCATGAATGATACATGATGCTACAAGAACAAGGAAAATTAGCTCAAAATTGGACACATATGTAGCTGTTGGAGCATGTACAATTTCAGCGGTTGATGAACATACTCTACTACAGAATTTAATATGATTCATAAGTTCTTGGCGGCTGTTAACATTTAAATTGTCTAGGTGCCAAGGACATGGATAAGTGAAAGAATGAGAAAATTGCAGGAGCTGATGCCGAATATGGACAAGGTAGAAATTCTTTACGAATAGGTTACTGATGAAATTATTGTGTTGTAGAACTCATGAAACTCTGATCTTTCTCGGCAGCAAACGAACACAGCTGACATGCTAGATCTGGCTATGGAATACATTAAGGACTTGCAGAAACAATTTAAGGTAATGTAGAACGAATTTGATCATGGAGCTTGTGTCTTGTGTCTTGGCGATGATCATCACATGGAGCTGAAGGGCCAGGATTTCCATTTCCTTCCATTTGGTAGTGGGAGGAGGGCATGCATTGGCTTGGCTCATGCCGCAATAGTGATGCACATGACGATCGGAGGACTGATTCAGTGCTTTGATTTGAAAGGGGCAGAGAAGGTGGATAACAAACTGGTGACGAGATATTCTGGTACAATTGTGAACCTGCTCATGTGTTATTCGATCGGAAGGTTAAACCCAATCGTCTTGCCTGTAAAATAGATCAACAATGGACAAAGGATGCTAATATGCTGCACCTGCATATCTCTATGTAATGCAAGGATAATAAAGGGTTTGTTTATGTAATGTTGTTCTTGGAGTGTCAAAGAGTTTCATCTTAAGCATTGTGGTTTATTTCCTTCAATCTTGTAAATTTTATATTATGTTGTCACTGGAGTGTAAAACAGTTTCATCTTAAGCAATGTGTGGCTTATTTCCATCAATCTTGTAAACTTTATAGCATTCATATATTTCTAACTTGGTTCTAGTTAGTGCCTCACTTCTACTTGGCACATGTTGTTAATCAAGCTCCTTGCCTTTGAGAAAATATGATCGTATAATTTTTTAGAACAATTGTAATATACATCGGCAGTGTCAAAAGGAAATTTATTTCAAATGCTCAAATCCAAGGTTGAAAAGGCCGTTTATGTAAACATTGGTAATTAAAAAATTGATTTTTAAAATAAAGATAAATTTAAAATTGATTTTTAAAAAAATTAAAATTAAAATTATTTAGAATTCGATTTTTTTAAAAATAAACAATATTAAAGGAATATAATTTTTTTTTTAAGAATAAATTTTCCTAGATTTAGTTAGATAGGAAAGTATTTTAACAAAATGGGTCAGGTATGGGTCGGATATGGATTGGGTTGGGTATGGGTCAAAAATTTTATACTATAATTAAATAGGTCATAAACGGGTTAATGGGTTAATTTGGGCTGGACCATTTATAACCCGACCCAAACCCGACCCGACCCACCTATTTAATAGGTCTATCTAGCCCTAACCCGACCCAAAAGATAGTTGTTTACTTATTTTATAATTGTGACCTAAACATTATTAAGATTTGATGTATCGTATTTGTTTCTTGTTTGGGTCGTGTCTGAGTCGAGTCGAATCGGGTTTTGGACACCCCTACCATTAACCTTGCCTAAGCTGATTGTCGGAAGAAACTGTCGGTTCAAAAGAGTTGATTTAAGCCTCTTATTTCATGACCGCTGGTGAAACCGACCCACTCAAGGGAGATTTCTTTTCCAAGCTCAAAATTACACTGAAAGATTGATGAGGGAGAGGAGGAATTAGGGGTGTGCATGGTTCGGGTGGGCAGTTCCCACCCTAGAACCGGGAACCACCCACTAAGGACCGGTTCCAAAAAATTGGATCTAGGAACCGCCTGTTGGTTCTATGGATCCACCCAAAAACTAGACTGCCGGTCCGAGCCTGTTCCCAGATAGATCCATGGAACCAGTCTCACAAACGGGCGAAGAAAAGAAGCTCCACTGGACACATATCAAAAAGATGGTATACTTAGGGATTTCGCAAATGTTCTTGCGCTTTTTTCTTTACCTTTCTTGATAGGTTGCCTCAAATAGAACAATAAGAATTATAAACATGAGGCTTCAAAATTTTAATTTTTTACCAAAAAAAATATTTTTTATAATAAAAATTAATATATTATTATTATTATTATTATTATGCTGGTCCGATCCAGGTGGGGCGGGTGGGTGGACCCACCCATGGAATTGGGAACCAGACCGGTACCCACTTGTTCCAATAATTGGAACCGGGAACCGGACCGGTTCCAGGCCGGTCCGGTCTGGGTTTGGGCAGTCCAGGTGAATCCCAGTTCTTTTGCACACCCCCGGGAGGAATCATGGAAAGTTAAAACGTACTTGGGAATTAAATAACTGATATATACTTCATCAGAACAATGAACATCGTCATCTGCGGAGGAGCGGCTAATCAGGGGAACTCATCGTTTGTATCGATAGAAAATGAAATCGAAGGATTGTGTATAACCATCTATTAATTCGAAAAACTTTGGAGAACTGGAGGCGTTGGCATGGACCTCAACTCTGCAAGCAGCCCTTACATGCAGATATATTCTTCTGTTATTTGTTGGTGATTGTGAAATTGCTGATGAGTTTAGGAGGACTGTGCAAAGGAAGATAGAATATAGCGAATCACTATCCTTAGTATCTTTATGAAACATGATCATTTCTCCCGATTTCTTGTTAGTTTCACCCGTTTTATTTGGTCTTTTGATCAGAATATATACTTTTTTTTACCATCAATTTCTCGTGTGGTCGAATGGCCAATCATTCTTGTAGGAAGGCCATTAAGGAGGTGTCTGCTGGGTTGAACATTGACTGCTCAACCACCGAGTGCTTATATTTAAGAGTTTCCTGCATCATGCAATTGGAGAATATGGAGATGCGATGTTGGGGCATTTTTCAGTTCTATCGTGGTACTTTGGGGCCATGCTGTCGATGTCTATTGCTTTAACTTGGTATGACATTCAATGAAGCGTCATGATGCTGTGCGAGACATGGAACCGAATTCTGTGGAAAAACTTGTGCTTCAGTGTCTGGCCTTCCATCCGGTATCAGTTAATGCAACACTGTACATCCCTGTTGCATTGAATGTTCTGCTAATTTCTCCCTCTGGTAAGTACTAGGCACAAGTATGTGGAACTACGCATCACAGCAGTAAGCAATGCTCCCCTGCAAGTCTGGTTATTTTTCCGACGAGTTCGCATGTAAGTACATACCCATTTCGATGCTGATGAAAAGAATCTATCCATTTCGTTTCTTTTTTCCGCATGTCTAGAGAAGATGCCCTACTGTACAAGTTTGGTTTGGTGAGACTTTGAGGTTCTCAGCCATATGATCTAGCAGTTTTCTCAACGGGGATTTCATTTTGGCTGCAAGTCTTGCCACTGTTTGGGGCTTTGAGTAAGCACTTGTGTTGACATGAACCGAAGGTCCCTAGTCTAACCATCCCCTGCTTCCAGCTGGTGCTGAAACTTCTGTAGACAACATCGGAAGAGATCAACGTGAGTCCATTTCTTGGACGTTTTGTTTGCCTAAGTTTCCACGTTTGGGTTATATGGTTTCAAAGATCTTGGGCTTGATGGGCCCAGCTTGACTTAGATTTTCCCCACAGAAGGTCTTCTTCTCATAGATCCTTTTCCTCCAATCCCTAGATCAATGCCAGGTCCCTAAGACGGTTTTTTTCTTTTTCTTTTTTTTCCCATGTCGGATTCATCATGAGTCGCATGTCAAGAAGCAAGCCAATCACATAGATCGGACCCTTTCGTGCACTTGAAAAATCTTAGACCACATTTGACTCAGGATGACATTAGACATGCTCAAAAGTCTTTTCTAGGCGGCGGATGATGCACAAACTCGTTCACAAGCGGGTTCACGAGCGGGCCCACAAGATCGATTGAACGAACATCACATATCAATGCTCAATGTCAAATGTAAAAATTAACTCGTTCGTGAATCCCCTCGAAAAAGAAAAAAGAAAAGAAAAGAGTATATGGGCTTCGGTTCACATTCACCCATATCACTTGGAAGTCTAGTTCCACAAACATAGCAATTCTTCGTGGGTTACAAGTTATGAAGATCTTCCACATGTAAACTCCTTTAATTATAAGGGTGTATTAATTTCATGAAAAATAATTATTAGGGAAATATGTTTTCTAAAAATGATTATTTTTATTATTTATAAAAATGAATGAATGAAAAATATTTTTGTTATATATGAAAATATTTAGATATAAATTGTTATCGATAATGAAATTTTCTTTTAATTGAGTAATTATTTCAAGTAATATAACTTATTGTTTTTTCGAAAAATATTTTCCAAATTATTCATTTTTAGCGAAACAAATAGATCCTAAATAGATGTGTAGTTCATATTTAGACTTGCCAATCGATGATAAGAAGTTTCTCCTAAATAGATCCTAAAAAATTACTTGTGTCCCATGTATCAAACCCAACAATGAGAAGATTGGTTGGAAGAAATTTACTCCAATCAGGAACGAAGACATTGTTGTATAAAAATTTAAAACGTATTTCTTTTGCCATCATAAATACCTCTTTTTCTTCGAAAAAAAAAAAAAAAAAAAAAGATAGTTTTAAAAATTATGTGAAAATTTTCACACTACTTAAAATGACTTTGAATGCCAATATAGACGAGCATTCCAAAATTACAGTCGTATGCTAAAAGAATGCCAATTTTCAGAAGTGGCTATTTGACTCTAATTTTTAAGATGCAGTATTTTTGCATCCTTTTATTAATTATTTATTCTTCCCAGAAAGCACTCTCAACGCTTTAAAATTTATATAGACTTCCAAAGTCAATTAATGTAAAAAGCCTAAAAAGTTTAGGGATACTGGATTTGTAAAAAAGTCCAAAAGTTCAATGCCGAATTAGAATTCCAAGGTGCCACTTATGGAAAACATGCAATATCCTCAAAGTTAGGGCACGAAATACTATATCTATTGGATTACCATAGTTAAAAATGCACCATCTTGAAAAGTTCATGGCCTTGAATAGAATTATATTTGCGATTTTCCCTACTAACCTCGACTTTTTCTTCCATTTCGCACTATAAGAATTCAAGATACGTCCTGAATAAATTATTTAATTAATCAATTGAAAAATGGTCGGCTTACAAAATTCACCGTTTGAATAGAAGAAATAATAATAGTCAACCCACAAATTTACTGATTACACTGATAAAAAGTCTTCCATTTCTGCAGAGGCATAATCAGACTTTGATAATTGAAGAAAACAACGTACAACATTAAATGTTTTTATATTTTTGGTAACCAGAAAAAGGGACATAATCGAACAATTTGAGATTTTATAAAATGTGAAGGAGATGAAGTCATATTTTTAGGGTTCCAAGACTGACGAACTTCGGATACAACACACTCGAATCTCCCCACCAATTTTTTTTTATAATTCTTTTCCTGTTTTTGGGTGGATCTTAGTACAGTCCCTATGAGGAAATATTATAAGGAGGTGATGTCATGATTTTCAAACCAAATGGTTTTTAATGGGGTTCTTTCTTTTTCGATTGCGTGTTTAATTTTTGTAAAGGCTTTTCTTGGAAATGACAGATTTTGTCCGCTTGTCTGCCGATCAAAACAGCGAGAATATTGGCGGGTGTTTTCACTTGTCAATTTTTGTGCTCATTAGTCCCCACCTTTCAAGATAAATTAATTTGTTTACGACCAAAAAAAAAAAAAGATAAATTAATTTGCTTATTTTTGCAGTATTTAATTCAGCATGCATTTTGCGCTTGCGGAAATCATGTTTATAGATCAGAGTGAAAGCACGATCTTGCAGCGGGTGTTTTCTACGTTTGCCTACTCGTGTACCATGTGTAATGTAGGACTAGGTGATAAGGTACTTGTCACTATTTAATTTTTCAAATGACAGCAAATTGATATGTTCGATTGCACTTTCAGATAGGGTTTTCTTTCGTTATCAATCACAATAGATGGACAAAATCCAATTTGCTTCAATTATTAGCAAGAAACGTTTTGCAATAATTATGATTAATTGGACCGGAATAACAATTTTCTCTTTTGAGCTTTATTGTCATATTCTATGAAGAAGTCAGTTCCCCAGTTCATGCTTCGTTAGATTATAATGTGATATTATGTTATCCTTAATTATCTGCAAAATCATTAGGTCTAATTGATAGGTCAGTCCATGCCCCTCTTTTCTTTTGTCGTCTTCGGGCAGTTTTCTTCACTAAATCGAAATTACCCGAATCCCATCACGTATTTGTCACACGGGATAATGATACAAATAATCTTTAAAATTTGATTCAATGTGTAATGTAATTTATGAATTTTAGTTCAATGTATAATAGTGTCCCTAAACAAATCAAAAGTTTAAGCACCACATTACACATGAGTTAAAGTTGAGAGACCATATATGTCATTTTCCCTTACCACATCTATCAATATCTATGTAAAAATCCTGAAATTGCCATCTTGACTTCATCATATTTCGGTTGACCACTAGATCTCTTGGGTGTGCAAAACCAGAATCCATGAAAGATTGATTAAATCTTGAGGGCAATAGATTTTCCCCCGAGTATTAAATGAATTCAATGAAGTGGCACAAAAAAAAAAAAAAAAAAAAAAAAGGATCTCAGTCACGAGTAAAACAATAATTAATAAAAATACCAGGTGCAAAATAATCAAGATACAAAGAGACAGAATCCAACATCTTTAAACCTAAAAAATAAATCAGGCAGACATACAAGCAGAGTTTCTAAGATTGGGTCAGTCATGTTCCTATTTTAATATATGAATGGATGGATTCCTCCCACATTTTTTTCTCAATTTTTTAGGGGAATCATAGTACGGTTATAATTAGGGCTTCGTGGTGAGTTTAATGTCATGGGTTTGGAATACGCTTCGCTATTTTATTAATTAATTATATCTAACCAAATATCTTTTATTGCTAAAGTCATTGTTTAATGTTTTATTTTTTATTTATTCTTTCTTTTGTGGGACGTGACGTAAATTTGTCGGCTTGTCTGCCCTTCAAAACAGCGGGAATATTGGTGGGTCTTCTCCCAACTTTCTTTTTGTTTGGTGCTTATCGTCCACATTAATTATTATTCTTGTTTAAATGAAGTTCTCCTCTGAAATTTTGCATTGGTCACTTCATGGGATTCTTGCGATTTACTATTTCAGCAATTATAATTATTCTAATCATGCTTATAAATAATCGTGAAAGCAAGATCTTGCTGCGTCGGTTTCTAAATTTGCTCCACCCGGTGATATTATATTTTAGCCCGAGCATGTACTCCCACAGTAGAGGAGATTCCGATGAGACATCAAGGGTGTCCACTTCAAGACACGAGATTTATGAAATGTTGCAATATTGCAGTCATTGTCTAATACGGGCTTTTCTATTTTATACCATCTCTTTCTTCTAAGTTTTATTAATATTTTCAACTTTTGCTTAATCATAATATAATCTATGAGTCAAAAAAACGGCAACACCGTTCTTGGATCACGTATGAATTTGAAAAGTAACACACTCTTTATGGAATTGAATGTGAAAGACTGAAGTCAGCTAGTGATTTTGTTCATAGAATTCGAATTATTTAAATCTCTCATCGAATTTCAAGCTCAGATTTTAACAGCATATTGCACGGGAAAGGGCAGACCAAAGGGTTTTGTTCGTCGGGTCACCCCATGATAAGGGAGGAGGCCCGTCCTTTGCATTAGGTAAGTCCGTGCTTTCACCCTCTCACATGTTAGATGAGGGTTTACTCCTTCTGTTTGCACCGTACCTTATTAGTATCAAACCCTATCATAACGAAGAATTATGTTGAAAGTGAAGATTGCTTTAAAGTTCTGTTCCTTTCAAGAAAGTGACAAGGTCGATTGTCAAGCGCATCTTTTGCACAATCTCCTCATTTGTGATTCAATGCGAGAGAGATGCTGCCTAGTCTAAACCCGTTCCCTAAAAGTTCCAAGATCTTCCCTAATTTAAGTTTTTGGATCACCAACGAAAACAACTTATAGAATTTTGTAAAAATAGCTAACTCATCACCATGAGGGTTTCAAGGTGTATTTGATTGAGCGAAAAAATTTCCATGGATTAGTTTTCAAAACTTTCAAGTATTTGGTTCGTTGAAAATTATCATTTAACAAAAAATCATTAATGGCCAGGTAAACCATAATTATATAATATTAGGAAAATGAACTCCCTAACCTGAAAAATGATTTCTTGAAACGTATTTTCTTTTATCATGAAATTTGTCCAAAAATAAACGCACTTATTTATTGGATTTTTTGTTTTGGTGAAAAGTTGGGTTTGGTGACTATTTTAGCTCTATTCGATATTAGCAAGCTACTGGGGAAATCACCAAAAAGTCCTAAATTCATATACTTGTGCCAATTTAGTCTTAAATATTTTAATTTGACTAATTTAGTCCCAAACCAATTACACATGTGCCAATTCAATATTGAAACTTTCAATTGTGCCAATTTTATCATAATTTTTTTGATAATTTGTCAATTTAATCATTAACCTTTTGACAATTTACCAATTTAGTCATTTTGACCAATTTAGGATGAAAATCGCTAATATGGTAGTTCAGTCAAAGTTGTTTATTATACATGGTATAGCCAACGCTAACGTTGATAATTTTTTTTTTTTCATTATTTTTCATTATTTTTTGTCTTTTCTTTTTTTCCCCTAACCTTGGGCGTGCAAAGCCACTGGCCGATCTTCATTTAGAAAGAGCAAATAGATGAAGATACCTATACTCATGAAAATGATAAACGCTGTGGAATGAAGTGCCACATTAGTCTATACATGAGAGTCCAAAAGATAAATTGGGACTGATGGTAAATTTGGCCTTTTATTTTGTTATCATGCATAAAATAATAATAATAAAGTTTAGTTCATTTGGCGAAAATAGAAGTAATCTAAAAGACTTAAATTGAAGTTCCATAATAAAGATTGCGGGATTTACATAGAAGGGGTGACCATAAGTATAATAAAAGCATAATCTCAAAAATATGAAAGTGAGATGAATACCGATTTTCCCTTAATGAAACCTAGTCCTCTTTCGCATTGCTTATAAGCCCAATCAAGCCCTTCACTTCCGCCGCAACGCAACTGTGACAACATGAAATGAAGAATGGGATTGTAAATACAAGTGGAAAAGGAAATGTCCGTATCTCGTTTATAAAGAGCAAAACGATGAAGGTACCTATACTCGTGGAAATGATAAACGCTGCGGAATGAAGTGCCACTTCAATCTATATATGAGAGTCCCAGAGATAAAATGGTACTGGAGGTAAAGTTGGGATTTTTTTTAGGTAAAAAGGAAAATAACAAAGTTGAGTTCATTTGATGAAAATAGTCGTAATCTAAGGGACTTAATTGAAGCTCCATAATAAAGATTACAGGGGGAAAAGTATCAAAATAGTCATAAACTTATTGCATTGGTACCAATTTAATTCTAAACTTTTCAATTAGACCAATTGAGTCCTAAACCTTTTCACATTGGGACCAATTCAATTCATCCAAGCCAATTTAGGTACGAAATTGCTGATATGGATGCCGGCCAACTGAGGTGACTCATCTGGTGTTGACATGGCATTAACATAGACATTTTTAATAACACATTAACATTTTAAAAAAAAATTAATGATTTATTCTTTTTTTTCCTTCCCCTCTCTCTTCCTCTTCTCTTTTCGATGGCTATCACTAGTCGCCAACCACAGCCATGGTCGGCGAGGGTTGGCCTCACCAAGGCAAGGTCACACTCATTGGCCATAGGCGAGGGTCGGCCTCACTTGGCCAAGGGCAAACGCCGGTCATCCAAGTGCAACTAGGTGAGGCCTCCCTCACCTAGGTCAAAGTGAGGGTTGGCCTCATTGGGCCTCACCTAAGTGAGGGTGAGGCTTGGCGAGCCCTATCTAGGCAAGGACGAGGCTTGAGGAGCCTCTCCTTGGCCTGGCCTCCTCAACATGAGGCCAACCATTGCCCTACGCTAGGGTGAAGCTTGCCGGGCCTTGCCATCGCTCAAGCGGAGCTTGTCGAGCCTTACCCTCAGGTGAGTTCTAGCAAGATGCAACGAGGCCACTTCGACCTAGGCAAGGGTTGGCCTCGCTCGACCTCGCCAAATTTGGTGAAGGGGGCCTCACTTGGATGGCTGGCACTCGCCCCCGGCCAAGTGAGGCCGACCCTTGCTTGTGGTTGGCGAGTGCGACCTCGCTGACCATGGCTGTGGTTGATGGTCGGCAATGGCCATTGGAAAGAGGAGGAAGAGAAAGGGGAAGGGGAAAAAGAAAAAAATTATTTAAAAAATTCAAAAAATATTAAAATAGTGTTAAAAATATATACGTTAACACTAGCCGCGCCATGCTAGCAATTTCTAACCTAAATTGGCCAGATGACTAAATTATTACTAATGTGAAAATGTTTATAACTCAATTGGTTCAATTGAAAAGTTTATAACTAAATTGATATCAATACAATAAGTTTAGAACTTTTTGGGTACTTTTCTTGATTGCGGGTGTTACATGAAATGGGTCACCATAGGTATAACACAAGCATGATCTCAAAAATATGAAAGTAAGAAGAATGCTGATTTTCCCTTAATGAAACCTAACCCTCTTTCGCATTGCTGATCAAAATATGAGCCCAACCATGCCTTTCACTTCCGCCGCAATGCAATATGACAACGTATAATGAAGAATGGGATCATGAATACAAGTGGAAAAGAAAATGCCCGTATCTCGTTTAGAAAGAGCAAAAAAAATGAAGATATATACTCGTGGCAATGATAAACGGAATGAAGTGCCACTACAGTCTATATATGAGAGTCCAAAAAGATGAATTGAGACTAAAGGTAGAAAATGGTCTTTTTTTTTTTTTTTTTTTGGGTATTCAGCCAAAAAGAAAATAATAAAGTTTAGTTCTATTGACACCTAAATTTTGATTGATTATTAGTAATTTAATGCACAAAAATTTAGGGATTAATTTTAACCCCTAACAAAAATAGTATAATTAAATTGTATAGCATATAGTTTTAGGAGCATTTATTATTATTGCATTGCATTAGACATGTGGCAAATGGGCTCCAATTGATGGTTCTAAAGTTTTAATTTAATGAGTTGGATTAAATTCACAATGAAAGAGAATTTGGCTAGGCCCGTTAAGGAGTGACGAGTTGGAAGATGAGAATATTCTCAAGAATATTCGCATTATTCTTCCAATATTTAGGGAATGTATTGGATAAAATATTGAAAAAATATTGCACAAGGGATACAAGAGCTAAATAGGAAATATACAAATTTATCATCTTTCCTTGAATAACATAGTCCTCTCACTTATATAAAAAGGGGGCCACACACACCGAAGGGGGACACGAAAAAATAAAGAGAGACAGAGGAGAAAACGCAAGTTTTCCTTGCCTAGCCTAGCCTAATCACAATGATAAGTTGTGTGTTGATCTTCCGTGCCGCTCCATGAATCCGTTCCCTGCGATGAGTCTAGACACTGGAGACAACGCTGCAGTCCCAAGTCTCAAGCCGTTGTTGTTGCATCGTGATCCTGAACCACCGGTGTCACGATCCTTCTTCGTGAGGACGAAACTGCTGTTTGTTTTTTTTTTCTTTTTTCAAGTTCATCGACGAACGGCTAACACTTTTGGAGAACTCGAAGTTGTTGCTATTGTTGACCTTGGGACGTGTCATTCAATTGCCTGTTGCTGCTCATCACGTCCAAAGCTCCTGGTGTTGGTGGAGTTTCCAGAGAGTTGCCGCGATAGATTTTAATCCCAGCCTTGAGCCCCTGCTGAAAGTTGTTTCATCGTGCTGAGAAGTATCACCACGACGTCCTTGACGTGACCCGCTCTAGAACCTCTCGTTGTGAAGACTCAAGCCTTGTTGTTGTCTAAGCTGAGCACCACCACAATTCGCCGGTCCCATTGTCCGACGAGTCCTGATTTGGAAATGTTATTCATGCAATATTGAAAATTAGTTAAGAATCTTGACCAATTCAATTTTCTTATATTTTATTGCCTAATTCGTGTAATTGCAATATTATTTGAATATCAAGCGATATCGTCCTATCCATAATATCTTATACCCTTCTAAATTAGGAAATTTTCCTAATTTCATAATGTGTACATGATTATCAGTCCGATTTAATGCCCAAAATATGACATGCAATTGAATGGAAAAATCGTTGATCCGATCTCATGTTCGAGATATGAGTCGCGATTTTTTCAAAAGATGGCCAATCCGATTTTATGCCCGAGATACGATTCGCCAATTTATTTCCATATTAAATAGACATTGATGATATCTTACTTGATTTGGTGCCGTGCTCGATATGGATGTGAAATTAAATTTAATCTAAAGTAATATTTTTTTGGATTTTTATATAAAAAAATTCGGAATAAGAAATTACCATAAATATGCAATATTATCTAAAAAAATCTACTCTAGTTTATTGTCTAATCTTTTTGGATTTTTATTTAAGAAAATAATTTAAATAAGGAAAATATAGAAAGAAATCACATCCATATCGAACACGGCACCAAATCAAGTAAGATATCATCAATGTCCGTTTAATATGGAAATAAATTGACGAATTGTATCTCGGGTATGAGATCATATTAGCCAATCTTTCGAAAAAATCGCGAATCATATCTCGGACATGAGATCGGATTGACGATTCCTTGCAATTGCATGTCATATTTCGGGTATGAAATCGGACTAACAATCATGTGCACATTATGAAATTAGGGAAATTTCTTAATTTAGAAGGGTATAAGATATTATGGACATGACGATATTGCTTGGATATTCAAATAATATTGTAATTACATGAATTAGGCAATAAAATATAAGAAAATTGAATTGGTCAAGATTCTTACCTAGCTTTCGATATCGCACGAATAATGTTTTCCAAATTGGGACTCGTCGGACAACGGGACCGGTGAGTTGTGGTGGTGCTCGGCTTAGACAACAACAGGGCTTGAGTCATCACGACGAGAGGTTCTGGAATGGGTCAGATAAGGACGTTGTGGTGATACTTCTCAGCACGATGAAACAATTGTTTCAGGCGGGGGCTCAAGGCTGGGATTAAAATCTATCGCAGCAACTCTCTGGAAACTCCAACACCAGGAGCTTTGGACGTGATGAGGGCAGCAACAAGCAATTGAATGACAAGTCCCAAGGTAAACAATAGTAACAACTTCGAGTTCTCCGAAAGTGTTAGCAGTTCGTCGATGAACCTGAAAAAAAAAAACAAAGAGCAGTTTCATCCTCATGAAGAAGGATTGTGAGCACCGGTGGTTCGGGATCACGATGCAACAACAATGGCTCTGGACCTGGGACTGTAGCGTTGTCTCCAATGGCTAGACTCGTCGCAGGGAACGAATTCGTGGAGCGTTGTCTCCAATGGCTAGACTCATCGCAGGGAATGAATTCGTTTAGCGGGACGGAAGATCAGCACACAACTCATCGTTGTGATTGAGGCTAGGCTAGGCTAGGCTAAGCTAGGCAAGGAAAACTTGCGTTCTCTCCTCTATCTCTCTTTATTTTTTCATGTCCCTCTTAAGTGTGTATGGCTCCCTTTTTATAGATGAGAGGACTATGTTATTCAAGGAAAGAGAATAAATTTGCATATTTCCTATTTAGCTCTTGTATCCTCGTGTAATATTTTTTCAATTTTTCATCCAACACATTTCTGAATATTGGAAGAATAATGTGAATATTTTCGGAAATATTCTCATCTTCCAACCCGTCACTCCTTAACAGACCTAATCAAATTCTCTTTCACTTTGAGTTTAGTCCAACTCGTTAAATTAAAACTTAAAACCATCAATTGGAGCCCATCTCACAAATCCAATGCAAATGCAATAATAATAAATGCTCCTAAAACTGTATGCTATGCATTTAATTTTACTATTTTTGTTTAGGGGTTAAAATTAATCCCTAAATTTTTGTGCATTAAATTACTAATGATCAATCAAAATTTAGGTGTCAACAAGTTCATTTGGTGAAAATAGTCGTAATCTAAAGGACTTAATTGAAGCTCCATATAAAGAATTCGGGTGTTACATGAAATGGGTGAACATGGGGTTTTACAAGTATAATCTCGAAAATATGAAAATGAGACAAACACCAATTTTCCCTTGATGAAACAAAGCCTCTTTCGCATTGCTTATTAAAATACAAACCCAACCATGCCCTTCACTTTCGCCGCAACGCAACTATGATAACATGAAATGAAGAATGGGATCATGAAAAGTGGAAAATGAGATGTCTGTATCTCGTTTAGAAAGAGCAAAAAGATGAAGATATACTCGTGGAAATGATAAAGTGCCACTTCAATCTATATATGAGAGTCCTAAAGGTGAATTGGGACTCAAGATAAAGTTAGGATTTTTTTTCTTAGTTATGAGCCAAGAAAAAATAATAAAGGTTAATTCATTTGGTGAAAAAGTCATAAATTAAGGGACTTATTTGAAGCTCCACAATAAAGATGCGAGTGTTAAATCAGATGGGTGACCATGGGCACGATACAAGCATAATCTCAAAAATATGAAAATGAGACGAACACCAATCCCTTAATAAAACCTAGCCCTCTTTCGCATTGCTTATCCCTAGGCTAGTGAGGGCTATAAGGAGGCCTCGGCCAGATCAAGTGAAGGCATTGTGGCCCTTACTAGCCAACGGGCGAGGGTCTAGCCCTTGCTTGGATTTGGACAAGGTTGAGGAGGCTTTCACCCATGTTCGATGAGGGATGTTACTCCCTTGTCCACCCACACAATAGTTGTTAGCCTAAGGTTAGGAAAAAAAGGAAATAAAAAAATAAAGAATTCTGAAAAATTTTAAAAAAATTAAAAAAATTGTCTAAGTTAGTGTTGGTCATGCCACATCAAGTAGCTATTGGCCAAAATTAGCTGAAATGGTAAATTGATAATTCAAAAGGTTTAGGATTAAATTAACAAATCTAAAAAATGTTTAGAACTAAATTGGTATAAGTATAATAGGGAGGTACGGACCTCTGGAGTGCCAAAAGTTGGCACAAAGGATCACTTAAGTGCCAAAAGTTACAAATGGTACACTTAAGTGCCAAAATTGGAGCAAAAATGATCACTTAAGTGCCAACGGCGAGAAAATCCGGCCAAAATGCATACGTGGCATTTTCCGGTGACAAAATTTACTTAGGTGGCAATTATGGAAAAAAAAAAAACACATGTGGCATATGAAAATTATCTGACGTGGACTATAAAAATACAGGTGGACTCGTGCAAGCTAAACGGCGTCGTTTTTTCACAAGAAAGAATGACGTCGTTTAACTTACTTTGGCTAAACACGATAGGGTTCAGTTTTGTCTTCGTCGCCGGCTCAGTTTGTCTTTATCACCGTTCATCTTCACAGAGGAGAGGGCACTTCATCGCTCGCCGTCGTCGCTCGCCGTCGTCCCTCGCCGTCGTCGCTCGCCGTCGTCGTTCACTCGCCGTCGTTCACTGGCTGAGGTTTGTGATTTTCTCTCTCTATGGATGAAATTAGGGTTCGGAATTGTCTATTAGGGCTCGAATGGATAAATTGGGGCTCAACCGTGAAATGTGGGGTTTGACTAGGAAAGATAGGGCTCGTATGATATTGTGATAGATGATTTAGGGCTTAAATGTAGTGCTAGAGTAATTGAAGGGTTCGCATTGGCAATTTAGGGCTCGGCCGAGAAAAAATTAGGGCCGGTATGCTACTGTGATGTGTGATTTAGGGCTCGAATATGGTTTTGTGATATGCGATGGTCTTTTTAGGGCTCTGTTGGATATATTGATGTGCGTGGGTATTTTTAAGGCTTCAATGGGATATTCTCAGAATGTGCGATAGCGATTTCTTTGGCTTGGAGTGGCTGTTGTGGGGAGTTCTGGTCATTTTGAAATCGACATATTAAAATGGGTATCGTGGGGGAGTTGTCCTTGTTGTGGGGACCTCTATTTGTTGGTTTTATAATGGAAGTTATTATAATAGTTAGATGCTCCTCTTTCTTTAATAAAGTGTATGACAATGTGGGGACCTCCATGTGCAATTGCAATTGTCAATTGTCTCTTGTCGATGTGGTCCCAAAAAGTTAATTGTTTTCTTTTGTCCTTGCTTACAGAAATGGCTTGTAATAAAGATTGTGTTGCTGTTATTGTTTGCTACGGAGGGGACTTTGTCATTGGGGAGGACGAATGGGAGTATGAGGGGGGAAACGAGGGCACTATTTTTGTCGAAGTACAGAAGGCATCTTATATTGGGTTTGCTAGGGATATCATAACATATTTGCCTTGCAAAATACAGAAGTTGCTGTATTGTGTTCCGAGGAAGGGTTTGAAAGATGGTTTGAGAAGCTTAGAAGATGATAATGGATTTAGAGATGTTTTATACCATTATCTTCATGGCGAAGAAGCGAAAGTATACGTTGAGTACAATAGTGAATTTGAGGACGAAGATGATGGAGAGAGCACCCAAGTAAGAGAAGAGGGAGATGGTAGGGATGAAGGACAGCAAGATAGACAGGAAAGTGGTGATATCACAATCACCGGATTAGATTGGGAAGTAGCTCAATCCAAAGTGATGATGACGATGAAGGGTTGGCCGTTGAAAATTTCTTAAGTGATGAGGACGACGAGGAGCTTGTACAGTCAAGGAGAAAGCAAAGGGACTTTTTGGCCAATAAATTTGCAGCTTTGCAAGTAGCTGATGAAGCTCCAAATAGGGCTGAAGGCCTTGTAGATGCTGGTGTTGGCCCTGTAGATGCTGGTGTTGCTGGTCAAGAGACTGATTATGAAGAAAGCATCGACAATGCTACTTCCGAGGGCGAGCTTGAAGAAGATGAACAACCTGTGCGTAGAAGGAAAAGTAAGTTTCCTTCTTATGATCCATCTGTTGTTTCCCCTTCTTTGTCAGTAGGTATGAAATTCCAAGATGCCAAACAATTTACGGAAGCTATACTGAAGCAGTCCATTGCTGAACAAAGGAATATTGACTTCATTAGAAACACTAAAGCCTTTGTAAGAGCTAGGTGTTCACAGCAAAATTGTTCATGGAAGATCTACGACGCGTTTATTAAGAGAAGTGGATCCTTCCAAATTAGGTCTTTCCAAGAGGAACATACTTGTTCCATTAATTTTCAAAACAAAAGGATAACAAGTGCATAGCTGTCGGGCGAGTTCTTTGATCTGATGAAGTTGATGCCCAAGATGAACAAAGTGTGCGGTTCAAGCGGTTGGTGAAGGAGCGTGTGGGCATTAATATTTCCAAGAATCAGTGCAAAAGAACAAAGCAAAAGGTGATAAGGGTACTCATTGGTCAAGTATGGTGAGGAATATGGGCAAGTGTGGGATTATGCTTGGGAGTGTAGGGTGCAAAACCCTTCAAGTAGGGTGTTTGTTGAGGTCGTGGAGAGGCCACTTCCTGATAGTGGAACTAAGTTCGATAAGTTCTATGTGTGCTTTGATGCGTGCAAACAGGGATTTTTAGCCGGGTGTAGACGGATCATAAGATTGGATGGTTGTTTCTTAAAGGGCTTGTGCAAAGGAGAATTGCTGGCTGCAATTGGAAGAGATGCGAACAACCAAATGTTTCCATTAGCTTGGGCTATTGTGAAGATAGAGAACAAGGACAATTGGTCTTGGTTCCTAAAAAATCTCATGGCTGATTTGGATATAACAAATGGGGAAGGATGGGCATTTACGAGCGACCAACAAAAGGTAATGTCATAGTGATTTGTTTGTTTTTTTATATTAACAACATGCTATTTTCTTACATTTCTTGTTTCAAATTATTGTAGGGACTCGTTTCGGCATTGGCCGAGTTGATGCCCTATGCCGAACATCGAATGTGTGCACGGCACATATATGCAAATTGGGCAAAGACCTATAAAGGGGAAAAGCTACGATTGCAATTTTGGCTGCTAGCAAATAGCACAAACATGGCTGACTTTAGGATGGCTAAAGAAGGATTGGTTCAGTTGACCAACGAAGGCTCTAATGCACTATTCAAGATAGAACCGAAGCATTGGTGCAAGGCCTTCTTCAGCGAGCAATTCAAGTGCGATCACGTCGACAACAACATATGTGAAGCATTCAATGGGAGAATAATTGATGCGAGATGCAAACCAATCATTTCAATGCTTGAAGATATACGAGTATTGGTCATGACTCGGCTCTACAAACAAAGAGATGAGGCTACGAAGTGGACTAGACAATATGGTCCTAGGATTGCCAAGAAATTGGATGAGAACTTGGCTGCAAGTAGATATTGTCATCCCATCGGAATGGGGATGAAGGATATGAGATAATGAAGGGTTCGATAAGTATGTTGTCCATCTAGGTAGGAGAAATTGTTCATGTCGAGCATGGCAACTAAGTGGAATTCCTTGTGTACATGCCATATGTGCCATCCAATTGAAAGGCCATAACATGGACGATTATATTGATAATTGGTACAAGAAAACGACATATCTTGCTTCATACCAATTCATGATGCAGCCAATCAGAAGTAGCAAGTTTTAGGAGCCAACAAATCGTGAAGCACCTCAACCTTTGCCGCTGAAGAAGCAAATGGGAAGGCCAAAACGAAGACGAAGAATGTCGAGGGGAGGTCTCGGGTCAGCAAAGAATGAGTAGGACAGGTGGGAAGATGACATGCTCTTATTGCCATGTAGCGGGGCACAATACTAAAGGTTGTCAATTGAGAAAGCAAAGCAAGAACAGTCGGGTGAGAGGCCGGTGGAAGGGCTTAGTGAAGGGACAGGTAGAACGACAAGCGAAGGCCAAACGAAGGGCAAAGTGAGTCCACTTTGTTCATCGGCCAACGACAAGAAACTCCGTAAGTTATGATATTTTTGTTTATGTTATTTTTGGTTTATTACATATTTGTATATAGCATAATTAGCAGGTATTTTTAATGTGTTTGTCAGGTGACGAATAGGACACCTGAAGGATTGGCTGAAATGGTTCCAGTTGTACCTGAAGGATTAATTGAAACTGCACAAGGGTCAATTCAGTCGACTATTCCTCAGCTGAGAAAAAAATACCCAGTAAGTTCAATGACTTCTTTAGTTTTCCTTTACGTTATTATATGGGCTTATGTTATATTCATAATGTCTTTATTAGGTTCGAAGAGGGCAAGTTCCAGCTCAATTGCCAATGAAGGGCCAACAACAGAAAGGCCAATAGAAGGGCTACCACACGGGCTAGGTGAAGGTGTCGGTGAAGTTGAAAGACTAGATACGAGAAGGACAACTAGAAGAAGGGCAGTTGAAGGGTTAGCTACCAAAAGGCCAGGCGAAGGGCTAGCTATAAGAAAGCCACCCGTAAGACGCCTAGTTGAACAATTGGTTGAAGAAGCCCCCGTTGCACCTGAAGAGCCAAATGTAATCGAAGCTGAACGGCCATTAGAAGAGCCATATGAAGGGCCAACTAAAGGGCAAAAAGAAGGGCCCAAGAAATCACAAGCAAAAAAGAGGGATAATAAATCACAAGATGTTGAACGTGATGCTCCAATTCGAACAAGAGAGACTATTGGGAAGAGACTAAGACAATATGGTTATGGCCTTTATACAGATGACCGTACTGGAACAGTCATTCTTAATGTAAGTTTTATTGCCTGCATTTAATAAATTGTGCGAACTTTTGCTTATAATTTACTTGTGTTTTTTTAGCCCGGGAGAAATTCGGAGGTTCTTATTTCTCAAGGCCCTACTCAAGAATCAACGGCACATATATGCAAGAAAACGACATCGATTGCGCCAAAAAAGAAGACAACATCGACTGTGCCAACAAAGAAGACAACATCGGCTGCGCCAACAAGAAAGACCAACAACTCAGCACCAGCTCCATCTGAATCAGTTCATCCTGAGACAATTGCAGCTCCATCTGAATCAGTGCATGAAGAGACAGTTGAAGAGGAAGTTGTACGTCCAGTTAGAAAGAGTGCAAGGATAATGAATCGTGGTCCATCAAAAGGAGCACAAACAAGGGGGCCTATGCATATTGATATTGATTGATAAGAAGGGCTGGTTTTGTTACAACTTGTTGTGGATGATTTTTTTATTTTTTTTGGTTTGTCACTATGTTGGTGAGACTTGAAATCAGATTTCAATGGAATGATCTTGCTACTTATATTGTTGTTGTGTTTTTGATATTTTCAATTTACATTCTGCTTTACTTGCTCTACTGATGATTGTTGATTATTGGTGGTGGGTGTGATGCAAGAGGCCCCTGCAACTAGTGCAAGTGTGCAGTTTGCACATCTTGCACCAGGTGGTGCTTGGTGTAGTCATGCTATGATGGTGGTGGTGGTTCATATTCTAGTCGTACTAGAGCTGGTTGTGTTGAAGGTTTATGCCTGTTGGTGATGGGTTTGTAGTGGTGGTTTGGGGGTTTGTGCAGCACCTGATATAAGTGTGCATTTTGCACATCTTGCATCAGTTCGTGCTAGAGCTGGTAACCTGCACTTAAGTGCACCTTTCCTGGAGAAGTTGACACTTAAGTGTTCACTTTTAAGCACCGACTGTCACTTAAATGATCACTTTCAATAATAACCTGACACTTAAGTGATCTTTTCTTTAATTCGACTAGCACTAAAGTGATCACTAAATACAACTTATGGCACTTAAGTAATAGCTCGTGCCCTGCCCTATGATATGGCAAGCAGCAAACCTAAACCAACTCCAGTTCAGCTGGGTTAAGGTTAACATTGCGAATAAGAACAAGACCTCTCTATGGCAGCAAGCAGCAAACCTAAAACCAACTACATGTGTATCATCTCATCATTTCCTTTTCTTGACCTCCCTCAAAGCCGATCGATGGTGTGGACAACACAAACACAAATAAAATAGTCTACATTTAATCCAAAACAATTACATTTATCAACTCATTTTCAACTATGGCAGCTGAAGAAACTTCTTCTTATCTTCAAGTGCTTTACATTTGATCATTAAGTAGGCTATATAACAAAACAACACTATAATAAACATTTGATAACACTTCCGTTCAATTTTCATTCTTGAAACTTCATTCTTCAACAAATAATTAACTGAAGATACTTCAGCTTGCTTCGAGACTTCATTCTTCAAATAATTAGCCGAAGATGCTTCAACTTGCTTTGAGTCAACGTCGTCCAAGTCGTCCACGAACGTAGATGGAGGTTGATGCCGCCCATCAAGTAGGTCTAATATCACCCTCGTCGCTCGGTCGAGAGAACTTCGCGTCGATCCATTTGAAGTATTTGCACTTCGACCCTTCTCTATATCTAGCGCATCCATAGAATCTTCTCCCAGGATTCATTCGAGTCCATGATGTTCTTCTTGGACTCGGCAACCCACAATAACAGAAACGTTTGCGCTCGCCTTCTCCGTCGCTTCGATGAGACGAATTCGAGCTGCTGCTTATAATTCGGCTCTCCATTTCCAGTATTCAGCGCTCGATAACCCACAACAATAGACGAATTCGCGCTTGCTTTCTCCTTCGCTTCGATGGGATCTGGGGTTAATTGAAATAATTCGAGTGCTTGAGGGATTTTTGGGGCAAATCGAAATTAGGGTTCGAGCTCTTCTTGGGGGATTTGGCTGATTTAGGGATTTGGTCAGCAATATGAGATGAAAATGGGGAGACGACGCCGTTTTGGCCATTTTAGGGTCTTTGCTTTATCCATCTATGGAAATAGCGTCGTTTTGGGTGAGGGTTAGCTGAGGTGGATCTCCGGCGAGCCACGTTGGCAAGAATATTAATAAAAAATTGCCACGTAAGATTTCCGGCTGAGCTCCGACGACTTGGCACTCAAGTGATCCATTTTTTTTGAAAAGTGGCACTTAAGTGTACCTTTTGTAACTTTTGGCACTTAAGTGATCCTTTGTGCCAAGTTTTGGCACTCCCGCTGTACTTTTGCCGTATAATAGGTATAGGACTAAATTGACAAATTGAAGGGTTTATGACTAAATTAACATAAATATAATAGGTTTAGAATTTTTATTACAATTTCCCAGTCTGAAATTGATGTTGTCTTGTTGTTAGAAAAGAGATGCGGCTTGTTTCATTAAGAAGCTGAGTGATCCGCATTTGACAATGGTCTAGGGATGATAAAGAATTTTATTAAGTGCGCATGCCCTGAAGCATTAGGAACACTATCGCGTTGACAAGAAATTTATTTTTGAAATGAACTGAACTTAACAGTTAAGAGGAGATGAATCGGTTGTTTTAAGATTTTTAAAATATTTTTGGGCAAAATATCATGTAGAGGATGAAGTAGGGTTTTAGATAAAATATGCTATGTAGAGCAAATATCATCCACCAACATATACGTGAGTAAGGGAAAGAAGAGTTTGCAAATTAATTTACAATGGTTTGGCCTTTCCACTTGGCCTACTCGGCTCCCCAATTCTAACAACCTAAGGACAATGCTAAAATCCATTAATATAACCCTTGATGTATTTGACAATGTTTAAAAATGAAGTCGTCTCTTCACCGAGGGACTGTAGCTCACTTTACAAGGATAAAATCCTCGCTAAATGCTTAAAGCACTCTCTTGTAATAATCACACTAATACTCTCTCAGAAAATACTCTCAGATTATACAGGGTTTTCCTCAAAATAAGCACCAGAAGCAATAACAAGTTTCAGAGCATTTTAATCCTCCTCAGCCCCCTTTAACTCTCCCTTTGACTTACGCGGTGTTCAGGAAGTCATTGCATAAGCTATCCATAGCATATGACTTTAGCAATTTCTGATGGCACTTGGTTGGAATAACTATATTAGACTTTCACATAAAATTTTATAATTATATTGATAAAATTGAAAAATTTAGGACTCAATTGGTATTTGTACAATATATTTTGAATTGAATTTATATTTTTCTGGGCTTGTTGTTCTGTTCTATTTCTTTCTCCTAAGTCCTATTAATGTTACGATTTTAGCTAAGTCGCAATAGAATCTATGAGTCAAGGAAAGGTCAACCGTTTTTGGATCTGGTATGTATCTGAAAGATATTACATAGAAAACTCTTTGTAATTTTAAATGTGTAAGACATAAGCTTGCAATTCAAAGTTAGCTGGCACTTTCATTTATAACATTCGACTATTTAGATCTATCATCAAATTACAAGCTCACTTTTGTTACATAATTTGATGCCCCGGGCAAAGGTGGATTAAAGGGTTGGGTTCATCAGGTCGCCCCGTGGTAAGTTTGTGCTTTCCTTGTTGCACACGTTACGTGAGGATCGGACCTTTCTGTTTGGACCGTACCTCATTAACGGTGAAACCTATCGTAACGATGAAATATATAAAATGAATATGATTACAAAGTTCTGTTCCTTGTAAGAAAGTGAGAAAAATTGATTGTGAAGCACATATTTTGCAGGATCTCCAAATTTGTGAGCCCAAGAGAAAGAGGTGCTGTCTTGTCCAAGTCCATTTCCAGAAAGCTCCAAGATCCTGATCAAACTTTTTACATCGACCAGGAAAAACCGCTTATTGATTTTCGTAAAAGCTGTAAAGCCATCATCAATGAGTGTTTTAATAAGCCAGCATGATTGGATGCTTAGAGCCCTAACTCCAACGCATCTTTAGGAAAGAGCAACCCCTAGATGCACCTTTGAATGTAGTGGTGAAAAGTAGCGTCTAGCCGCGATTCTAGCCTTACCCGAATTTCACAAGCTACTTAAAGTGGAGTGAAGTGGAACTGGTTTCGTGTTGTGGTAAGAGAAAGAGGGGTTGAATTAGTTGTTGTAGGATTTCGAATACTCTTTCGTACAAAATACCATGTACATGGCGCAGCTGGGTTTTGCATGTAACAATGCAGAGCAAACGTCTTATATCAAAAGATTTATAAGAAGAGTCAGAGCTGAAAGCATTTGCAAAGCAATTTACAACGCTTCAGTCATCTCGCTTGGCCCACTCGATGCTCCTAGGTCTAACGGCATACATACAAGATTAGAATCCATTAGTGCAACCCATGATGCATCACAGTAGCGCTTTCGCAGAAAATACTCTCACATTACACAAGTTTTATTTTCAGAAAAGACATTTGGTGAAGCAAAACAAATTCCATAGCGATTTCATCCTCCCCCCCATCACCTCAACTCTCCCTTTGATGCATATAATAGTTCCCCAAGCTTCCTCGGCACGTCAAAATAGATTAAACTGCCTTTGCTTCCGATCCGATCCGAAGCTTTCTCTACCTAGCCAAAAATGGCAAACCCTCCTCTGACCTTTCCCATGATGACTCTCCTTGCATTCCAAGACGTGGCGCCAAAGCACAAATCTAAATTTGAGCTCAAGTTCAAATTGATTTAAAGGCGAGTCATTATATCTTGGTACGTGGAATATGATCCTCTCTATCAGTAATATGATTTCCTCTACGACATGGTCCATCCAAGCTTAACAATTTCACCAAATTTCAATCTGTCCACCTTCTACATTTATGTGCTTCCAAGCATATCGATATACTCTATATTATGGAAGTTGTTCTCCTTCTATTTAATTTATCCAAGAACCTCATTGACCATACATCTCTCACCTGTCCAACAAAATCCAAAGGTCCTCCCAATTTTAACACTTCTTACTTAGTTTCTTGTTCTTCATTTGCAGAGTAAGGAAGCTCTCCACTAGCACAGACGTCATGTTGTCAACATCATAGGTAGATGAACCTATGCATGTAGAGCATATATTTTTGGCACACTCAACTACACATTATTTCATGTTGGGAAAATTCAATTGCTGATGAAAATAAAATAGAAACATCTAGTTCTTTAAGGCATGATGATAGTCACTATCCTTAAGGTATTATTTGCTTCAATTATTGTTGCTATTGAATTTAAAATAGATACACCTCTAGGATATACACCAAAATAATAGAATTTTTTTTTTAGCAATTACTCAATTTTCCCCTTGAAATTTCACCTTGAATGTAAACTGGTGTGAGAAAAGAGAAAAAGAGAGTGTTGTGCAAAAGAGAGTTATGAAAAAGAGAAAGTTGTTATGAACCATGTGTAATTTGATCCTATATATAGACAATCACACAACATATCTCTTGGGAATAGGTACTTCTTGGAACCATAACCACTTTTCATGTCAAAATCACTTCTTTTCATATCCAACAATCACTTCTTTTCTGGTCAGTTGTTAATTTGTCAAATAGTGTCTGATTTTATTCTTTTGTTCTTAGGAACAAAAAAAGAACAGGGAAATTTTTTGTTTCTAGGAATAAATATAGAACAGAATAAAGAAGCAGAAAAAAGTTGCTTCTTTATTCCCGAGAACAACTCCAAAATGAAGCCAATCCATTTTTCTGTTTTCTGTTTTCTGTTTTCTTTCTTCTTTTATCTCTTCTTCTTCCACCAGCTGGTCACTAGCCACCTTTGGCAATCGCTGTTGCCACTGGCCATGAGGAAGGAGGAAAAAGAAGAATTGAAAATCAAAAAGAAAAAAGAAAAAAGAGAGAAAAAAAAGAAAACAAAAATATAATAAAAATTTTTAAAATTAAGAAAACAAAAAAAACTTTAAGAGTTGTATCAAACATATTTCTATGGCAGGAATAAAAATTTTGGGCATCTATCAAATGTCTTCAAATGCTCAAAATCTCATCTGGAACAAAATAACAAAAATCATTTTGAGTAGAAATTATTATTAAAAACATAATGATTATCAAACACATCATTCATGTCAAATCCAATCTCTTCTCTTAATTATTTACGAATAAAAAAGTATTTCAACATTTTGCATATAATTCTCATCTTCAAATACATAGGGAGGTTTTCCAACAATCTCCCTCTTTTAGACAATAATAAAACCTTCTACGACTTTTAACATGTAAGTGTGTTCATAAGAACAAGCATTCTGGAATTATCCTTTGCGTGGAAAGTAAAGGTCTTGCCTTTGTGCCTCCGTGATAAATAGAGCTCAGATTAGAGCACATGGCATGTACGAGTTGTTTCTTATGTGTGATCTGGAACGAGTCATTGCAGGAAATGCCGCGTTTCCTTTAGAGTTCCTTGTTTTTCCTCATTTTGAATCTCTTGGTCAACAATGCCATCTCCAGGTCTTCTTCGTCTTTAGATGAAGTTTCCAATGCATCAAGAGCATTAGCGACAAAAGCAATAACCTTTTGCCCTTTTTAAGTTTCCTCTTCATTGCTGAATTCCATTGCCTTAAGTCATCATTGTTCCAACAAGTTCATCCGGTCTCATTCGTTGAATCCTCATCCTTTCTCTATTGACGAGATGTCTCTCCATTCCTTTGGCAAAGCTCGCAAGGGCTTGTATATTTCCTTGGTACATATATATACGTTGTGCCCCAAGGATTAGAATTCACGATGTTGGTAAAGCCAAGTAAACCTTTGATTTATGCTTTCTCCTCATTTCATCTTGAATGACTTGTATCGCCCAAGAAGAATTTTCATTTTTGTTTCTCGTACATGATTGGTTCCTTCATATGTAAGTTCAAGTCACAATCCCAAGTCTCCTCAGCTGTGACACAAGATAAGGTTCTATTAAACTCGGTAGGAGATAAGGAACAATACATAATGTGAATAATTTTAGAAGTTCATGTAGGTCTTCTCGTTTGCTCTTACTGTATAATCTCTGTCTGTGTCCAAAGAACCGTCGCTTTAGTGGAAGTTACATCTATAGGCAGAGTTCCTGTTGTGGAGGGCCGATGTGAAGGTGCTGTGATTGTGGTTTCCTTGATGGCTCAAATGGGCCATTTTTTTCAATAATCATTTGATTGCACGAACACTTTCACCAAATATGCTCCTACAATGCCAATCATTATGGATCTTTTACTCTAAAGTAGAGTGTTTGAATCATACTTAAGCACACAGGCTTTGATACCAATTGAAATAGACCGTATTTAATCAAGAGAGGGGTAAATTGGTTGTTGCGAGATTTTAAAAATATTTTCCTACAAAACATCGTGTAGAGGATTAAGCAGTGTTCGTAGACGAAATAGTCAATGCAGAGCAAATACTCTCTATCAACAGATGTATAGAGTCAAGGGATGGAAGAGTTTGCAAAGCAATAGTGATTTGCCCTTTTCACTCGTTAATGGAAAGGTAGTGGGAAAAACTTCTGTTTTTAACTTATTGTCTCGATGGTCGACGGTCAAAAGGCTATGATATAAGCAAGCAACGTGATGCGATCTTTGTAAGTTACGTGAACGAGAGATTCATCGTACGCCTGTTTGATAAAATGAAGGTTGTCGGGAAGAATCATCACAAGATCAAGAAAAGAGAGAGAGAGAGAGTGGGGCTTGCGTATAATCAATGGATAAATAATGTTAGATTGCTTGTAATCTGAGTGATTGCTTAGGGTCTAACGTTGATTTTCCTTTTTCCAAGCCTCCAATTATTGGCGAAACGCATATAATGCCAATTCCCATGGTCCACAAGATCTCTTGAATTGGGATTATAAATTTGTAATTTAGTGGGCTTTGAATTGTGTAGTTAGTGCCTTATGACCTAATATAAAAAAAAAAAAAGGAAAAAACCCATCTTTAGGCCTCGAGCCTATAGTCTAAATAATAATTTATTATAATCCTCAGAAATAATGTCAATCAAGCAGATCATCTTGTCTGCCCCCGCAGTGCTCTGATCTTCTCTTCCTCTCAAATAATATATTTAACAAGCGGGTCGCTTCAGCAGATAGCAACTATTTGGCTCGTGAAAATGAGTTGATGATATTAAAAATCTCAAAACAACGGTTAAACTTATCCCATGCTAATTTTCATCTTGTAAAAAGCTCAAGATTGATACCCCACAACATAATTATTCAAAATAAATTTTATTCTTTCAAATTTAACAAGCACAAACTGTTAACTTATGGTAGATTTGAATTGGGATTTACCGGCATGGGGTTTTCTATGAGATGAAGGGCATTGATTCGGAATTTTTAACTGTATTAAACGAATCATCGTTGCAATAAGAAGCGAAAGGCTGGCCACTTATTGCCTTATGGTAGCACCATTTAAAAAAAAAAACAACAACAAAGGATGGCTCGCCGTACATCAGGATGGATCCAATTCTGCATTCAAGATTCCACGACAAACCTCTCAGTGAGTTAAATCTTCATTCAAAATTCACCTCTTGCCTCCTTCTGGGTTTGTTCATGTCTTGGAAGATGCCAAAGAGGTCAACGTCTACCACATGTAATTTATTTACTACACAGTCAATTTCCCATTATCAGAAATCAATTTCCTATTATTAGAAATAGTATAACCATGGGGCACGTGTCAAATGATGAGAAATGATTTTCATGGAAAAACCAGTTGAGTTGAAGTCATAAATATAATTAGTTTCGATTTGATCATGTTTGTGTTCAATTTATTGTGTCTATAATTTTTTTTTTTGAATTCCGAATCGTGGTGGAATTCGTCTGATCAAGTTCTATCCAGCTTCGGAGTTGTTAGATTCGATCTCTTGAAGCATTCGGAGAATTATTCATGAAAGACAATGGCAATTAAGGCAAGAAAGAAACTAGCAGCCTCTTCTTTTTGAATTGTCAAAGAATTTGAACGAGTCTGCTTTTATAAAGAGAAAAATGTATTTGGTCTCACCATTAGAAATTTCTCAAAAGTAACTATCATTGTATAAAAAATTCAAAAAAATAAAATTAGCATGAAAGGTAAAATCAAACTGTTTTTATAATTTCCATGCCCACTAAAATCTACCAAAATTTTGTTAAGTCAAGTGGATGGAAATTGCATAAATATAACACCCATCAAAACCCCATAGAGATGATGAACAGTGGGTTATATGCATGAGATTGATTGGATTGGAATTTGGTTATGATATCATGTTAGAAAGTTCAACAAAAAAATTTAAGTTGGTAGGTGAATAAATATTATATGAATATACAACCTACACAAATGATATAAGATACTTTAACCAGAAAATTCTATCTTACAATATCACTCCAGCAACTTAGGAAATAACGGTTTGGGTATGGATCCAATCTAAGGTCAATTTTAGATTTATATTTTGATTTCATTCATCTAATTATTTGGAACTATTAATGGTGTGTTTGTTTGAGTAAAAATGTTCTTCTTGTACTAGTTCTCAAACATTCATGTGTTTGGTTTGCTAAAGTAATTAGACAATGGAAAACCGTTTACGGTCAAAGAAAATATTCATACTTAAAATTAGGAAATGAATTCCCTAATATGAAATTGAGAGAACATTTTCCGAAGCTTCTTACCAAATGCTCTCCTTCACTTTCTTCACTTCTTTTCACTGAGGCTCAGTCGCTCTTTCACCATTTTCAGGTGCACTCTTGTTCTCTTCTTCCCTTTCTTCAAGGTGTACTCTTCTTCACCGGCATTCGACATCTTCGTCTAAGGTTTAGCTCTTCTTCATCGACATTCAATGGCTTTGTTCTAGGTTTCCTCTCCCCCTTGCTAATCTGAAATTAACCTTTGAAGATTCGATCAATACTTTGATTTGTCAGGCCTTTGTTGATTCTTCTGCCCTATAATCGTTTGATTCTTTTTTCCATTCATTTTCTATGCTCGACACCAGAGAAAGTGGATGTTGACACAGAGGTGGAAAATGAAAAATTCACAATCTTTTGATCAAGCATTAGACTTAGTATGTTAGCTCTTCATATTATGAATGACAAACTCGTTGTTCTTTGATTACTTCTTGTAGTAGCTATACAAGCAGCTCTCTGTCGCACAATTATCCTAATGTTTCATGGGAAGATAGAGTCATCTGTACAAAAACCAATAAAGGCATGTTTAGTTTTGGTACTACTTGCGATATTGTGAGTCGACTTTGCTATATCATTTGTATGTTTTTTGAGCTAGAAGCTGGTTTTGGATTAGAAGGGTGATAGGCACACCATTGTAATTTGTCGATTTAAATGTTAATCAATTAGACAAACTTCATATTAATGTGTGAAATTGACATATTTTTTAAATGAGATCTAAATATCGGAATATATTTCCAGTCATACTTTTAAATATTCCACCAAACAACTATAAATTAATAATTTTTCTTGAATGAAAGATTTGGACGATTTTTTCCGAATTAAATACACCGTAGGATTGCATATGCATTGGTTTCTCCATCGAGTGCTCTCCGTCAATGCTTGTCTAAATCTCAGCGTGATGCGCTTTTTGCTGGCCTTTTGGGAGGCAACCACGGATAACTATCAACCATCATGGGTCCTCTTGCATCATTTTCCTCAAAATGTGTTAAAAGGAAAAAGAAATTATTTTTTTTTATAAGAAGACACTTAACTTTATATCATGCAGAATTTTTTTTCAGGTAATATCATTTTCATTCCAAGAGACGATCTGCTATTTCCAGCTGTAGAACAATTATTTATGTTTTTTTCTTTTTGAGGGGCGAATTGTTCCGTGGCATGTCATGGACTGCATTGGCTTTATCATGGGCATGTGGATTTTAATATCAGAGCAATTTGTCCCCTTTCCTGCTTATTACATTGCTTTTGAGATGTGAAGGCACCATCAAAGGACAATGATTCAAAAAAGTGTGTTGACTCTTCAGTGAAACAAGTTGCATATGATACGATTACAGATTTCAGTGCCCAAAAGTGGCCGAGGCCTCAGATGTTTTGTTTTTTTGTTTGTGCCATTTAGTTGCTGGCATAGCTGGATTCTTTGGTGGATACACCAATACATAGACAGTTCATAGAGGATGCTACCAGTCAAAAGGAGTTTGATGAAAAGAAAGAATTTAGGGAATTCATCTAGTAAGAAAATTTGCTAGTATTTTTCGAGATTAGTCAAACCAGAAAATTCGATATTGCTTAACACCCCCAAAATTGGGTGGGGGAGCGTCCATCATATTATATACACGCGACACTTACCCTTGAACGGACCATCTTGAGAGGCCACATTTAATTTATCTTTTTAGGGGTTTGGTCCAAGTGGATTGAGTTGAGACCTTATGGATAGTTTTAGAGGATGATCCCATTTAGTAAATATGCGCTTGGAGGAAAGATTGGGCCCTAGCTGATCCAAGCTGACAAGGAGAGGATTGGGTGAGAGGGTTCGAGCAAGAAATGGTTTCTAGTAGACTTATATGATAGAGATGGATTTAGTATGGAGCAAATTCACATTATCGAAGTATAGCTGGGTTATATGTATGACATTGATGAGACATAAGGTTTTATGTGGAGAAGTTTGTAACAACCCAAACTCAAATCATCGTAGTGGGTCCGGGATGTGATTCACATGTGTATACCCATATTTAAAAGGCCGACATGTTGACATGTCACATCTGAGAAATCATTTTAGAGGCTTTGCCCAAGTGGAATGAATCAAGTAATAATGTATTGTGTCAGACAAAAATGTAATTGACTTTTGTATCTTTAGAATAATTGTTAGGAATAGTCCCATAGGTGAAGTTTAAGTGTGTTTTTCAACAAATTTTCCTTTGCAAAATCCATGGTTGATCTATGATTGATATATTACAAGTTATGAATATCATCTAACATAATAATGAGTGATTTTACATGCGTGCAAATCACCAATTAGAGTATTGGCTTGAAGAAGTTTACTCTATTAAGGGGTGGAAAAAATACAGCCTTTTGACTATTCTAAGTATTGGTAAAGCAATTCTTTTTAACATATAGATATTCTTCTAACATCTGGTCTGAAAGATATTGGGTCAAGCCGATTAGAAGTTAGAACCATTGTCTTATACTAAATGAAATGTACAGCTTAGTTTGATAGTAGATTTCAGCCTTGGTTTGGACTTTGGAGATTGGTAACGCTCGAAGAGAAAAGTGGGCGCTAGATAGTTGAACCATTACAAATCTTGATTTTTGCCTTTCTTGCCCTTATTCTTTGATTACTTATGATATACTTAAAATGATGCTTTTTTTTAGCAGAAAATGAATAATTTAGACAATATTTTTTTAAAAAGGACTAATCAATGAAAAATATTTTCATTATTGATAACAATTTATATTTAAATATTTCGTGAATGATGAACATATTTTTCATTTAATATTTTTATAAACAATATAAGAGATCATTTTTATGAAAATATTTTTTAAATTATTCATTTTTCACCAAACTAATGCAGTCAAAGCTTTCAATGAAGTTGACTTAGAAATGAGAATGAAAAAGTTCTAATTTCAATGAGTTCATCCTCATCTTGGTGGATAGGAAGTTACAAAAATTGCACGTTTTTTCTCTTCAAAAGGGCAAAGAGAATCTTTGACATTTCAAAATATTTTCCAGCCACTTTTTCCTCTATTTGAAAAGAAGTGAAACAAAAATAGTTATATGAGGAAAAGTTTAGTTTACATGTGATTTGAAAGGTAGGAAAGAATTGGAACGAGAGAACACAAGTTGGGAGGTTTTCTCAATTAAACCATATACTTGTTAGGAAAAACTTGAGCAAGCTATCTCAAGGGTGTGTTTTGTAACATTTTTATTTTTGGGAACAATTTCTTTTGAGAAATAATTCTTTTTTTATTTTTACTTCCTGAAATAATTTCTGAGTAAAATGAGGCGCTTGGTAACTACACAAATTTCTTATTCTTGGAATAGAAAAATAATAGAAATGCATTTGATACCAATAAAAAATTTATATTTCTTTCTTCCTTGATGGCGGCGAAGACCCGGTGGCAGGCATCCAGATACCCGGCAGCCAATGGTGGTGGCAAGTGGAGGTTGACAAGCGGTCGGTCATGAGTAATAACCCAAGATATAAGTTTCTAAAAATTATTTTTAGGAACAAGAAGTTATTTTTTTCTACTTCTCATTTCTATTTCAATTTCAAGTCTATTCTCTATAATAATTTTCTATTCCAATGAATAGAAACTAGTGGACGGTACCAAATGAATTTCTATTCTTTTTCTATCCTAGGGAATAAAAGAACAAAAAAATTAGCAAGTTGCCAATCGCTACCTAAATGGATTCAATATGCAAAGCTGATTTTTTGTACGAACAAAACGTGATAGCATGGTCACCAACCAAGTCCTTGGTTAAGTGGTCCAAAGATTTATTACAAACCGAAAGTCACAAGTTTAGTTCCTTAATATATCATGGGTCTTAGGAAATATTGGTTAATTTGTGAAGAATGAGCAGGTGTATCGTTGATCATAGGCTCGCCCACTTGCACCTAGTTAGGCTACGATACTACTTTTGTTTGCGCTTTAAACTAAACATTCTAGCAATGACTGAGATAAATCCCGACCATTTCCAAACTGCTTTTCTAAGTAAAAAACATAATAGAACAATCAAATCAAGTTGATCCTTCATATTAGTGTTGGAATGACAATACAATTTAAAAGGAGTGAATAAGTTGTTTGAGGACTATGAAATTTTTTGTGTGGAATATAACAAGTTATACTTCAAGGACAGCGAAAATAGATTAATGTAATCAAGTGTGCTATTGATAAATGGATATTGATAATAAGGAATAAGTACGCTAGAAGTGTCATAATTTTTGTACGACGCTCGCTTGAGTACTATAACTTTTTTTTTTCGCTGTCTTGAATGTCATAAATTTGAAAAATCAATCACTTAAGTGCCATCAACAATTTATCTTATCGAGAAAGCCGACATGCCATTAATCTATAGGACATCATCTAACATGGCATGTTGGAAAGCTTAAGACAGCACTTAAGAAGGCAAATGGCATTGCTTGAGTGTCTTATTGAAGGACAGCATAAGTTTCAATAACTTCACGAATGATCATTGCAGTGCCATAAACATTTTGAAGTGAATATTTATGTTCATCAAATTTTTAAGTTGACCACTTAAGTGATAGGAAGAGAGAGTTTGAAAACAATGTCGTTTAATTGTGGAAGATTCTAAAGAGTAGCAAGAAATGACGAAATTTGTTGTAATTTTGCCATGCTGGACAAAATTTCCTCATTGGACTTCATATTATTTCTAAAAATTTCACGTTGAAATGGAAAATTCAGGAAAAAAAATCCATGTAAGGCAATTTGCCATAAATGACACTTAAGTGATTGATTTTACACTAACGTGACTCTTAAGTGAGCAAAATAATAATAATAATAATAACATTTCAATGAGCATCATACAAAGTTATAATACTTATATTGTACTTATCCTCTGATAATAACGAATGGGTAATGCTCATGGTGAAGAGATAGAAGATAGCACACAAAGATTTATAGTTGTTCGACTTTATTCTAAACATGCATCCACTCCCAATATTTACAATCACAATAAAGCTAATATCCACTAGTTCACTTCAAGACAAGTTGTAATCAACACGTACTACTCCTATCAACCAATAGATTACACCATCATGATGCAAGTACTGCTATCACTCTTTTACACTTACTCTTACCATGATTATAACCGATAGGAAGACTACGAAGAGAATAATCAGCAATACATAGCAACTATCACCAAGAACAAAGCCAAAAAAACACTCAAAGCAATAGACTAATTTTGTCTGTTTCCACCCAACCAACTACTTCTCTTTGATAGAATTTATGAACATTCAACTTTAGATGACCATTCTCTACTCAAATTCCTCAAGTAGCCATAGGTTCTATCATTTTCAATAGTAGAACGACTTTCTGATAGTTGCAAGTTTCCTAAACCAATCAAGTTTGCCTCCTGCTCAAAATTGCCCGGATTGCTCCTGATCAACTCCAGTGCTCCATTGCCAAATTCCAAGTCTTGTCGATGGCTATCTCGTTGTAATCAACATTCCAATTAGATGAATAAGTGGCTAGCACCTTCCAGGACTTGACATCAACACATTCCATCACCCACGACCAAAAGGTGCTTATTATCATTGATTTGTTTGTGCTATTCGCAACCAAACCATATGGAATTACTTGCAATCAATTTTCCAATGATCCTTCAAAGTATGTTAGCTTCCAAAGACTTCTAATTGATGGAAAATTGACCATGGTATATTCAAGTCTTCATGAAAGATTCATAATATTAGGCTTGTTCTCCTTTTGTCGATATCTTCTCTAGTCTTCACTGAACTCACAAAGGTCGTCAATATCATCACAATCTTCCATCTCATCTGATATTGATAGCTACTCTTACCAATAATCTACTACTCTTGATAACAATTAGATATTCTATCTTCTGGTCATTCCAAGCATATTGTCGATTATGACTCTACCAAGCTCTTATGGTCATTCCAAGTTTTATCAAGCATCCTCGACTATACTTGTTCACCATCACTAGGTCCATCCAACTATGCACTAGATCTTGGTATCTCTAAATCATCACGAACATCCTCATTCTTCTCGACTTGTTCACCATCGATTAAGGTCCTTCCAAATATTCACCTTATCTGAAGATTCTTCTAGCTTACAAACATCTTGACGCCCAATACATTATTTGCCCTTGATATTATTAGTGATCCCTTGGTAATGGCGGAGTACTCTTGACAATAATAGAGCACTCCTCATATCAAAATCACTTAATTAGGACATCATTTGCATATTGACTAATGCATATATCACTCGATACTATTCAATAATATGCACGTCATCTAGTTGTTTTCCATGTTAGGATCCTTAATACCACATCATGCGTCCTTATGCCATGCCATATGTTTGTTTGTCATGTTAGGCATCCTAATGCAACATCAAGTATCCTTATGCCACATCATGTGTCCGTTTGTCATGTTAGGTATCCCAATGTCTAAGGGTGAGCAAGATGAATCGACCAAACCGGAACTGCCTGAACCAAACCAAACCGGCCAATTCGGAATGGTTCTCATGAATGTCGGTCTGGTTCCTTGCTCCTAAAAGTAAAATTGATATCCGTACAGTTTGATTCCTGATTCCAAGGGGGATTGGACCAATTATTTATTTTTATTTTTTAAATGTAAACCTAATATTCCAAATCCCTCACATACACCTATTCTTGCTCTCCTCTTTCGATCTTTTCAAATTCGCTCGTGACACTCATGCCTTCTCTTTAGCTGAACTCACATTGGGGCACGTTTGACCAAATTATGCATTCAATTAGAGTAAGTTATTGATCATAAGGTAGTTCAAATACAAATGATACAAGCAAGATACTCGTTTATGAGGAAAATTTATTTGGGTAACATGAGATTTTGTTTTATACCATTTTAAAGTGTTCACGGTAAGATAAGAATATGGTGGTTGTGTTCTGAACAAACTTGATTACTTCAAGTTTATAATTTCACTACACAATGAATTGCTTAAAATGACTAATTCCACTGGACCATTCCGAAATTGGTACCTTCGGTTTGGCTCCTGGTTCCTAAGTGTGACTGGATTGGATCGAAAACCAATCACCCCTACTAATGTCATGTCATGTCATGTCATGCATCACATATTATATGTATGTCATATTAGGCACTTGTGCCTCGTTATGTGTTCTAATGTAACATCATACACATTGGGCATCCCAATGCTACATCATGCATCGTAATGTCACATCATGTGTTTGTTAGACATCTTAATGCCTCTTCATACGTATTTGTAAATCATGTAAGGCGTTTTTAGGCCGCGCATCCTAAAGTCATGCAATTATCCTGTCAATGTACTCACTTGGGCATCCTCATGCCATGTAATGCAAATTTATACATGATTTGTCTTGATATGGAATTGGAGTCATCCCTGCTGGTTGATTTACATGAAGTGGATTAGGCATTGAATTCATGGACTCACCTTTGTTTGACGACCTTGAAAGTATGGAATCGAAGCATTGCATATCATGGGAAGAACATTGACTAGACACGGCACGATTGAATCAAGTCATTAATCGTCCCATGATGCAACAATTTCATTTGAGCGGAGATAACGAATTTTTTTTTTTTTCAAATAAGGAAAAGAACGACATATAGTTATTACATTTGGAAATCAAGTAGAATTGCAAATAATATCTTAATCAAGGAACGTGGGATCAGAAGGGCGAGGTAAGGGGTGCTCACCCTTGCCCCGCACACATTAAACCGTGATTTTCACTCACAAAGCAGTTGAATTTTTTAGGTGGTAAGTTGACTTCCCCTTAAATCCTTTAGGCTCATTTACGTTCCGATAAACCTAGAAATTGATTGATAACAAATGCTAGAACGGCCAAAGAATTTGGGCACCTTAATTTACCGTGACCAAGGGAAGAGAATGCTCTACACATTTAGGCTATGTTTAATAATCAAAATAACATTCATGATAGAATAAAATTTATTATATCTTGTGTTTGGTTCTTGCCTAAGACATGAAATATACAGATATAAGAAAAATATAACTCAGATGAAATATTCCATGGGAGGTGGAATAAAAGTGAATAAGGTTTCTTATTCCATGGTGTAAGAGTTATTTTTCTCAAATAAAAAATTATTTTAAATTGATAAAATTAAAATGATAAAATATAAATAAATTTTGACTACTAATATAAAAAGAAAAAAGAAAATTCAAATTAAAAAAAAAAAAAAGTAACAATTTATGCCTATTTTTATTTATAAATTTTAATTTCATTTTTTTCTATAATATATATTCTATATTTTTTTCATATATATATATATATATATATATATATATTAAGTATGATCTCATCTTATAATACCTCAAGTGCTAATGAAATTATTTTAGTGAAATAAATAAAATTTTATTAAGAATTGATGGAAGGGAATAAAAAGAAATAAAAAAAAAAGGAGAGGGAAAAATAATTAAAAATAAGCAAACAATGAAGTAGGCAAGAGAGTCAAAGCACTACAATTTTAGGAATCATGAAGGTGAACGATAACATTTTCTCTCTCTTGCTAAAATTGACTTCTATTAATTGATCTACCTTGTTGATGTTTTTGTAGCTTGTTTACATTTCTTATCATAGTAGAACCTATGGCACTAAAATGCTACAAGGAGCTCCTTGACTATTTAAGATTTGGATCGCACAATAACCATGAATTTATTGATTGATGTTATATCCGTTTTTGCATTTGTATTTTTTTTAGCAATGAATCATGAGAGATTCTTACCTTCTCCATTTGTTCACTTTTAGATTCATTCACATTAATACATCATTCATACCAAACAACGAACATGACAGGATATGAAGTATTTGACTTTATAGTTAAGATATAACAAAATTCTTGGATTTTATATTTTATTCTATCCAATCCTAATATAGCTAGAAATTCAGACAACTAAATGGAGCCTTAGAGCATTGGGATGAACTTTTGAACTTTCAATTTTTCATTTCGATTTAATAATATCTTTGCTTTTCAAGTCTTGGTTTTTTTAGGGATGCACTACACAAAGTTCTTGAAGTTCGCTTGTCTCGACACTCTTCATTAAACTCCTCCCTCAAGACACCATCGCCTTGCCCATGGGGACGGGGTAGCCCCTATTGAAAAATTAGGTTAATTGTAATTGTCATGATATTCATAATAATTTTGACAAGGAAAATGACTATAATTATTGGGATAATATGAATAATTATAATAACCATGAGAATCTTGATAATCAAAGATAATAACTCTAATCTTGATGAACTAAAGAATCTTGATAATCATCACAATCAATAAATATAGTTATGCTATGATCATGTGCCTTTATCACCTAATCTTTCATAAATATTGAGAATAAAAGGAAAAATTATCAATTCAATCTTAAACTTATAATATAAATGTCAATTTAATTCTAAAATTTTCAATTATACTAACTATAGTCTAAAACATTTCCATGAATTGAAAATGTTATTCTTTCTGCTAATTTATCCTAAAAATGTTGATGGTTGGAAAATCCTATCTTATTAGTAACATTTGAATTTGAAGCAAAAAGCCTAGAGTCCATGGCATCCTCTTGCTAGTAGGGGTTATAACAAAAAAAGCCATAAACCTATTACAATTGTATCAATTCAGTCTTAAATTTTTTTTTGCTAATTCAATTCTAAATATTTTGCAATTGTACTAATTTAGTCCATTTGGCAAAATTTAACCAGCCGACGCCAACTATCCAATGAATCATTTTTAAATATTTTTTTGAATTTTTTTGAATTTTTTATTTTTCCTTTTCTTTTTATATATAACTTTTCTCTCTTCTTCCTCCTTGGCTTCTTCTCCACTCGTCAGCCACTAGGCGAAGGTTGTGAAGCCCTCATTGGCTGTCAGTGTGGATCGTGACCTTTGCCACCCTTGTCAATGGCGCAGCTCAGATCTAGGCAAGGCTCGGGGTTGCAGGAGAGGCCGTTTTGCCCAAATCTAGGCGAGACCAGCCTTGCCATGGTCGAGCCACAAGCAAGGCCACCTTTGCTAATAGCCCGACCATGGCAACACTAGCCTCACCTAGATCTAGGCAAAGTTGCCTTGCTCATGGGCCCCAAACCTTGCCCAAATCTAAGAGGGCCATGACCCTCACCAAAGCCTCATCAATCACTAGGTGAAGAAAAAGCTAAGGAGGAAGAAGAGAATTGAAAAAAAAAATTAAAATTAAAAAATTAAAAATTTGTTCGCCAAACGGCCGGCCAAATTTTTTTAGATGGGCTGAATTGGCGCAAAGGTTTAGGACTGAATTAACAAAAAAAATGTTTAAAATTAAATTAGCACAATTACAATAGGTTTAAGACTTTTTTGATAATTCTTCCCTTGTTAGTATGGCGTCTATTCTTACCATTATCTTGTCTATGTGCTAGGTCATCTAGCTTTTAATGCATTGACAACTAATAACAATTAGTACTAGCACATTCTCGATACGTATAGTCCATTTCGACATCATTTATCTTACGAAAAATGAATGATTTGAAAAAAAAAAATCCTAAAAATGGTCCCTTACATTGCTCAAAATAATTAGCTCATAAAATATATTTTAATTGTCGACAACAATTTATTTGTAAATATCTTGGTGACAATAAAACTATTTTTTCTCATTCATCTGAGTATCGATTTTATGGTGCCTCCTCAACACTAAGGTTCTGTTTGGAAAACAATTTCTAAGAAAATATTGTCCTCATTTTCAAGCATTTGGATCACTTTGGAAAATGAATCAATTAATTGTTCAAACTCAAAATATGAATATTGGCGCTTAAATTAGAAACTCAGCACTTGAGCACAAGAACAATAATGCTTATGCTTGGGTCCCCAATGCCCGAGCCCATAACCCCGATGTTTGTGCCTTGTCCTTGCACCCATGATTGTGTCCCTAGCTCCTGTGCTGAGGTTCATTGACGCCAAGTTTTGGGAATTCAATGTTGGTGCACTGGTCTAAATCCATCGAGGTGAGGCCCAAGACCTTGGTGCTCATACTTGATGCCCCAAGACCAAGGCCGGGTCTACAATGGCCGAGCGTAGGACATTGATAGCCATGCCCAGATCCCTCGCACTCAAACTCAAGTCCATAAAAGCAATGCTCAAATCCTAGTTGCCCATGCTCGTGCTCAAGTCCTCTATGCCCAAGCTTGAGTCCATTGCAGCTGAGGCTTGCGACCCTATGCCAATGTACAAGTCCTCGACACTTGCACTCTAGTCCATCAAGGCTAGCCTAAAACCCATGGCCGAGCTCAAGACCCCAAAGCTCATGCATGGATCCTACACCCTCGAGTCCGAGTTCAGCAAGGTCGAGGCCTAAGACCGTAGTGCCTATGCCTAAGTCCTTGGTGCTCGAGCTCGACTCCACAAAGGCCAAGCCCCGGATCGCTATGCCTATGCTAGGATGCCTCACATCTAACCCAATGCCTTTACTAGGTCCTTGACGCCCAGGCTCGAGTCCACAAAAGTCGGGCCTAATTTCATTAAGGCCTGGTCCAAGACCTTGTGCCTATGCTTGAATCCCCTAGGCCTAGGCTCAATTCCATTAAGGACGAGGCCTGGGACCCTAGTGTCCATGCATGGGTCTTTGATGCTCAAGGCAAGGTCCATCAAGGCCAAGCATAACATCTCAGTACCTATGCTCAAGTCCTCGAGCTTGAGTCCATTGAGGACGAGGCCCATGATCTTGGTGTTGGTTCATGGGTCTTTGATCCTAGTACTTGTACTCTAGCTTTAGACCCTAGTTCTAGTGCCCGAATCTCCTACGCCAAGCCTAAGTTCATCAAGGCTAAAGCTTGAGACCCTAGTGCTCATGCCTGAGTCCATCGAGGTCAGGCCTAAGTCCCTAATGCCCGAGCTCATGTCCATCGATGCTAGGCTCGGATCTCGGCAACTAGAGGTCCCACACACTACCTTGATAAACCGAAGCCCAATCCTCGAAGACCCAACCCTAGTTGTTGAGGACCCGGGCATGGGCATTGGCATCCCCAAGCCAACCTCAATGGACTAGGGCTTGAGTGTATACGACCTAGACTCGAGTGCTGAGGACCTGAGTCACTAAGGTCCCATGCTTGACATTTGTAGGCCCAAGCCGAGGCGCCAAGAAGTTGTGCACGCAAACAAGGTTCTCAATTTCGGTTTGTGGATATTAGATTAGTGTCTACGCCCTTGCTCGAGACTCAAGTGGCCTTGCCCATGTCCTCTAGGTCAAGGTGCATCAAGGCTAGATTGTGGATCCTTGTGCTTGTGCTTGGTTCCTAGGTTGCTCATGTGCAAGTTATTAACACTAGAATAGTATATAGATATTTTTTAAAAAAATCAAATCAGATTTTTCTTTCCAAATGATGAAAAATATTTTTCAGTTCCCTTTCAGATTTTAATCAAGTACTAGAAAATATTGTCATTTTCCTACAAAATGACTTCTTGATAAATATTTTCCAGAAACGTAATATTTTCAATGAAACGTAATATTTTCAATGAAATGTAATATTTTCCATGAAACAAATGGAACCTAAAGTCACATTAATTTTTCTCTAAACAAGCGTAAAAATATTTTCTTTCTCCGCCCAAAAATTTTTCTCTTCATTTAATTGTTGAGATCACCGAGTCCTTAACTCCAATATCTGGAAGGAATTTTACTTTTAGTAATGTATCCGTGATACCATTAGACCCCATTTACTCATCAAAATTTTCTGGATTGAATGGATGAAATGAGACTTAATAAAAGAAATCCATTAATTAATTATATCGATAATTTTTTATAAAAAGAAGAAAATATATGAATCGATGAGAACGAGCACCCTATAAAGATTTTTTTTTTTTTTTGGGAAAATCCCTATAAAGCATGTTGTCTGGCTTAGATTTGTCTAACGTTAAAAACACAAAACAAATGGCGAGTATCTGGCTAAGATTTGTTCAAAGTTAAAAGCACAAAACAAATGGCGAGTATCTGGCTTAGGCTTGTTCAAAGTTAAAAACACAAAACTAATGGTGAGAAATCCACAAACCTATGACAACCACCGCTGTGGCTCCCTGATGGGGTCGGCCGCAACCACCATGGAAGTCGCCAAACAACGGTGACCACCTTGTTGATGTTACCCGACCACGGTGACCCACTATGAATGGTCACGCGTATTGCAGGGCGGGCCGGCCACCCAGAAGGATGGAGGGAAGGAGAGGAAGAACAGAGTCCATGTCATCAATGTTTTCGACATTGCTACGCTCTTACAAGCAATTCTCCTTTCCAAACTTATCTTATCCTCGAAAGTGAAAAGGCGTAAGCATATAATACAAGATCATTGTGACATTCCTCGAGTTTTCTCTTGATTGCCATATCATAACCCGTGTAAAAAACACAATAATGAATGGAAATGAAAAAGGAAAGAGTTTCCCACTCAATTTGGGCGTGGCTTTAGAGTGATTTCAGTGAATACTATCGAGAGATCCCAAAACCATTTCATGCAAAAATCTACTGTCCAATGTCCACGCTCGTGATTAATGAAAGGAGGAGAGGAGACCAAAAGACAGGCAAAGGTCCATTCAATTATTCAGGACAACCGCCTTCCATATGGGCTGTCCTGCAGTTTGCTACCTAACGACTTTAACGAGCCACGGCAAGTAATGGCAATTCGAGTGTGATTTTTTCATGAAAAATTGAACAATTTGAAAATTATTTTTCAAAAAATGATTATTTGTATCATTTATAAAAATGAATGAAAGAACCATTTATGAAATGTTCGATGATAAAAAATATATATATTAACTAGATATTTCATGGTACAACCAAACATTTTGTTTTCAAACTATTTATTTTTGTAAAACAAATGGAGCCATAGAAGAAATTGTATCTTGGTGTTATGACTTTTTCTTAATTACAATGGTGATTATACACTTAGTATATTTTGATTTAGGGTTTGCTGCTTGCCCGATTATTGGAGGAGTTAAAACTGCCAGAATTGACTAATTTTTCTGGATTAAGTAAGAACTTGGCCATTCATAATTTCTTTAATTGTGGTTGAATATGGGTCGAAAGTGATCCCGCCTGATTTGAAATCTGATCCATAAATGAATTGCAAGAAAGCCCGGACCGTATTAGGAAAATTCCAAATTAGACTCTTGTCGAGAGAATCGTGGGTGAGGCATAAAGGGATATTAATTTCTCACAAGACTATTTTTCCTTATTGAAGATGAAATCCATGTGTTTTTTTTTTTTTTTCGATTCCTACTCTACTCATATTCTAATTCTTATTCTCAAAATTTTTTACGCTACCTTCTTAAATGTCATGGGAGTCAAAAGATTAAATCATCTCCATCTCCACCCTCTTTAAGAAAGGAAGATTCGAACTCCCACATCCCTATCCTTTCCAGTGGTTAAGGAAAATGGGTGATTCATAGTTTCTTGCATATACATATTCCGTTGCTATGTTTGGTCTTGAATAAGATGAAATCCATGTTGCAAACTTGTGAGAAGCACAAAAGGATTCATATCTTCTTGCATATAAAAGAGTTCAAAATGTGAGATAATTTCTTTCTTGTGAATGACATCCATTTAATATAGGACTGGAAAATACTTATGAATGAGTGTGATTGAAGGACTATAATCCATCTTTGCCAATTATAATGGAAACATCTTGTGGTTTAAGCACACCACCAAACTAAGTAATCCATTGTGCTCAGGTTTTATATTTCTTTAATTTAATTTTTACTTAAATCTTTTTATTTGTTCTTGCTTCCACGTTTGTCATAACAAATTGATATCACATCACAACACAGGGTTCTTGTTGACCGATAGCTTTAGGAATGTTATCTGTCCGCAATTGTCGCTATGGCTTTTATTAAATTTGAGTTGGAGAAATTCATTGACGAGAATAATTCTGATTTGTGGCGGATTAAGATGGACACATTGTTGGAGACATAGTCTTTGGATTGAGCATTGGATGGAGATACTAGATTATCTTAGATTATAAAAGGGGAAGACAAGTCTAATATTATCTTGTTGAATTTAAAGGATGATGATGGTTTGGTTGAAGTGGCAGATGAGATGAGTCTACTATAGTTTGGGCGAAACTTAAAGCGCTGTATATGTCGAAGTCGCTGTCGAGGAAACTTATTTTGATTCAGCAATTTTTCACTTTCAAGATGAATTGAGGGAACATCAATGTAGGATCACCCGAATTTAATAAAGCCATCAATGATCTAAAGAATATGGTTGAGAAGATATTTGATCAGTGCAGGCTATGATGTTACTTTGTTCTTTGCCTAGTTTTCTTTTTCTTTTTTTTTCTTTGCCTAGTTCTACGGAGCACTTTCGTAATTCTTTAATGTGGGGGAGGGAGACGACATCCATAGAGGAGGTGAAATCTATACCGCAAAGAATGGCAGAAGAAGCTACAAGGCGATTTTAAGAGAAGCGGCACTAAGGGTTTTGATGATCAAAGGTAGGAATTCAGAGTAGGGTTCTAGCAAAGAGATTAAAACCCTAAGTCTAGAGTGAAGAAGAAGTCCTTTAAACGTTACAATTATGATAGAGATGGGCACACTGTGAGAAACTGCCTAGAACCAAAGAAAGCTCAAACACGGAGGAACCGAACTACCTTCTGTTTGTGTCTACTAGTTTCACTAGCAACGAGTAAACCGTAGCATGTGGATGCACATACCACATGATATCATATAGGGACTGGTTTCTCAGTGTAGTGCAGTATTTATGGGCAAAAACGGTGAGTGGTCGATGGTTTTGGCTCGGTACAGATCAAGATGCATGAAAGGACCATCGGAACTTCGTGAGATGTTCAGCACGTTTCGGATATGAAGAAGAATCTGATCATTCAAGATATGTTGGATTCTCTGGGTTGTCGGTGCACTTATAAGTCCAAGACTTTGAAGGTTATCAGACGTGCGTTTGTCGTCACGGGAAAGTGGACATGTGATTTTTATGTTGAAATGCGTATGTTAGTGGTGTTAGAAAGTCTTGCATTGGAGAATTTATGTGGTGTTGAATAGTTAATTTATTTTATTGGTTTAAGTTTTGAGTGAATGTGAATCCAATTGAAAATATAAACCAACTAAAAATTTGGATTCCCTCTCGACGATTTCCTTAGGGGAAGGTATCGGAATTTTGTTGTACACTCCTAATAAATGGTATTAAAGCCAATAGTAGAATGTCGCTCCACCCCCCCCAACTTTATGTTTTGATATTCAGTGGATGTCTTAAAGAATGAATCTTATGGCCAATATGATTTCGGGTGATGGATGTTGTAGCGTAGCAACATGATCTCAATGGCACTTTCCATGATTCGGTCTAAAAAGAAGACTATAACAATTAATGTATATTTTAATTAACCCATAACTCATTAAATTAAATTTTTGAATAAAGGTTTTTAGTTTTTGTTGCGACTGAAAGGAGAATTTCTTGAAAACATCTAGTATTCAATTGGCAAAATTAAAAAATTTAGAACTAAATTGGTTCCATACGTACAATAGGTTTGAGATTGATTTGACAATTTTCCCTAGACCTATATGTACTTCTATGTATGGAAAAAGAATATAATACGGACATTGCATGATACGTATATTTTAATATTCTCTTGATTATGATTACGTCCTGCGAATATTTTAACTGTCTGGACCTAAAACATGCTTTTGAGGACAAGATTAGCTACGTTTACTCAACATGTTTTATTCGCTGCATACGACATGTTAGGTAATTATAGTCCCGCCGCATGACACTCCCAAAGAAAAAAGAGAACTTAATAAATTAATGGCCGTCCAAGAAGGTTCTATACATTTTTTTTTTTAAAAATCAAATAGAAAAAGATCAAATAAAGACTTGAGATCGGAGTCGCCAAATGAAAAAGATCCGCAATGAACGGCAGCAAGGCGATAATTTATATACAAAATCTGAGAAACTGTACGTGTACCAATCCGGGTATCTAGCATAAAAGTTGGCAGCTTGAAATGAAATTCTTTAGATTGAATTAACTGCTGATCTACGTCTAACAAAGAAAAATGAAAATCTCAAACCTTGAATTGCAATATTGCATGTCCCTCCTGGGATAGCCGGTCCCTAGATGAATTTGTCTTTTGAGATCAGTTCTGAAAAATTCGAAACTTGAATCGAACCGTTATACTTAGAACTGACTTGGAATCGAACTAGCTGATTTCAAGCCGGTCTTTAGTTCTTAGATAGCAAAGAGCGGTCTTGTGTGCCTACTTTAAGTTAGAGGTTGTATGGATTCCGTCCTCCCTTAATTGCATCTCACTATTTTCTTTCTTTACATAAAGTATATAAACCCAGTTCGGTCCTAGAATCGGCTTGTGAATTGAGAATTGAATCGATTCTTTTTGGAAATCGGTCGAGCTGGCCCAATTGTCATCCTAGAATTTATAGGTATAGCATGGCAATTTTTAGGGATAAAAAGTTAGATATAAACCCATATTTAAATAGAACTTAACCATGCATGTAAATGAGTAATTTGAATATTAAGTAGTGACTTTACGAGGATTGTTGTGATGGTAGAGAGGTCAATTATAGAGTACAAAGAATTTTTTGGGTCATAAGAGTGCGAAGAATTCATAATGACAAAATTTGCAATTTTTCATTGAGTTAGCTGATAACTTTAGGGCTATAGTAATTAGAAATAATGCATTGCAGTGAACAAGTCAAGACTTTTGTTAAGTAAACTCTTATTAGATGGTTAATTCAATGTGTAATACCGTCCTTGAATTTTTAATTTATTCGATACAGTTCTTGAATTTTTGTTAAATGATAAATCTACCCCCTAAACAATATGAAAATATTCGATGTTATCATTCCATTAATTCAAGTTAACAATTTTTTTGGATTTAGCTTCCAATTCGATAAGTTTGAATAGTGGACAAAAAAATAATATTATACGTGAATTATCCATGTAAGATATTCAACTCAAATTATGACATAATAATCCACATCATCTAGATAACATGGATAATCACTTCTCAAGTTAAACAAATTAAAAATGATTATTATAATTGAATTTGAGTTGAATATTTTACGTTGATAATTCACGTGTAATGGTTTTTTTATTGTCAACCGTTCAAACGTGTACTTTTGTTAACTTGAATTAGTAGAAGGGATGCTAAAGAAATATTTAGTAAATGGATAATATTGAACATCTTCATAAATCTTTAAGAACTAAATTAAATATATATCATAAATTTAAAAATTAAATTGACCAAAGTAAAAATCCAAGAACAACATTGCACGTCAAATCAAAATTTGGAGACGATTTGCATTATTTTCTCGAATTCAAAAGCTAAGAATGACAATTTATTATTAATATAGTCGAACGAAATTTTGCAAAAAAAAAAATTTCTTTCCAAAAAAATTCACAAAACTGGTAAGGTACACTTTTTTTTTTTTTTTTTTTGGGGGGAGCCCTGAAAGAAAGAGCAAAAAAGCTTTCCCTAGACCTGCAACCTGCACAGTAGGACCGCACGCTCAGAGGCGCTCCAGGACAACAAACGGAGGCAATCCCTGCCACGTGACAACGGACTTGACGACCTTCGACGCACGTGCCGCCGCTCCGCCCACGTCATCCCCCCCGCAGATTATTTTGAACGACGCGGTCCCGTGAAAAGGCTGGCGCTACTCGCGTCAGACCGAGCTGCCTGCTGCTACTTCCTTTTCCCAACTCATCTTCCCCACCCCAAAAAAAAAAAAAAAAAAAAAAAAAAAAAAAAAAGTTAACCACGGTTAAAAAAAAAAAAACACTTTTTCGAAGGCATTTTGGTGGTCCTGAGTCAAATCTACCCCCCCTTAAAAATACTCAATTTGATTCTTCATTAATACATTCATTTCATACTGAATTTTTTGATCCTGTGAAAAGTTTCGAACCGACTCTGCTACTAGCCCTAATATAACGATCCATGTCAGATTTGAATTCAAGTCGAGAGTACTAATTTTAGATTTTTCACGAGGCGAAAATTGATTTGGTGTAAATGAGTTGTGGCAGCATCGGTTTGAATTTTTTTTTTCTTTTTTCAAATAAGCATGTAGACAGAGTTTAACTAAATATGTTAAAAATAATTCGTGTTATTTTCAAATTTGCTAGATACTCAATTTGGCCAATATTAATATCAGGGCATGAGGGTGTGCAACTACCAATTTGGTAAATATTAATATCAGGGTTGGAGAGTGCACAACTACGAAAGTGATAGAGGAAATATAGTAATTATCATTTGAACAAAGAAGGTTGGTTATTTTAAGAATGCGGTTATTGATAATTACGAGTTAATATCACAAATTCTTTTTATTATATCATAGTGACATAAATATTCCGAATTTTTTTTTATCACTAAAAACTTTAAACTTGCCTACAAACATAAATATACCAATTTTTTTTGTCATAAAAAACCCTGGAGTTATACCGATATAACAAATATAACATAAATGAAAGTGAAATAGATGATACATATGTCATGATATATAAGTCTGGATTTAAGATTTTTGGTATCACAAAAAAAATTTAAAGTATTATCATTATAATTGGTATAATTTAAGTTTTTTATGGTATTTACCATTCCCAATTCTTTAACTTCCTATGTAGAGTGTGGAAATAACTAAGAAAGATCCCATAAATGCAAAAAAAAAAAAAAAAAAAAACTTTTAAGTTAATAATATAATAAATAAATTGCGAGAGGACGAGAAAGTTTGAATCAATAATAATAATATAAAAAAAAAAGGATTTCGATTAATTTGTTGTGCAGCGTCGTACTAAAATTTTTCCCATTTGTTAATCGAGATAGTTTGAAAAAATTCGCATCGTCGTAGCAGCAGCCCCACGAAACCAAGCCAGGAAGAAAGAACGCAGAGGGAAACCGCAATGACGGTTTTGCCCTCTCTCTCTCTCTCTCTCCCTCTCCGTACGATCCCTTGCATAAATACCTCCTCAACCACCATCTTCTGCATCCTCTCTCTCTCTTCTTTCTCTCTCTTCTCGCCAACAAGCAATAAGTGAAGAAGGAAGAAGAAGAAGAAGGGGGGCTTCGAGTACGGACTCTGCTCCAGCCACAGTGAAAAGAGAAGAAGAAACCAAGCAAAACCCTAATTTTCTGGTCCCAGACCCACCACCGCCAAGGAAAAAACGCAGAAAAAGCTGCTCCTTTCCTTCATCCGCCATTGATGAACTCTTCAAAGCGTTGAATGCTTCCCGCTGATCGATTCCTGAATCTCTTCTTTACGTGACGAATCTCTCTCCTTCATATTTTCTTTTTCAGCATCCGATTCTGGGTTGCCTAGCTCGAGCTGAATCCAATGCACGGGTGATCAGATTCGTGCTTCGTTTTCGCTTTTGCTGACTTTCCTTCTCTCTCTGACCATTTCTTCGTCGGCTTTCGAATTGCGAGCCTCTTCTTCTTTCTTCTAGAGAAGAGAGAGAGAGAACTGGGTTCGCGAGAGAGCACCTCGTAGTAGGCCTTTTCTTTCTTAAGAGGATGATCGAACATCGCCGTGACTCGGACGGTGAACTCAGCAGCGTCGAGACCTTGAACTCTTCGAGCCACGCCAGTTCGATGAGCAGCAGCTCCCGCGGCAGCTGCAGCAGCTTCAGCCGCCTCTCCTTCGACGCAGCGCTGCTCGACCACCGCCATGGCCTCAACGGGCCCGGCTCCGCCTCCGCCGCCGAGGCGCTCGCCATAAAGCCGCACCGCTCCTCCTCGGACTCCGCCTACTCCGCCATGCTCCGCCGCGGCGCGAGGCCCGGGTTCCGCGACTTCCGGCTCCACCGCCGCATCGGCTCCGGCGACATCGGCACGGTCTTCCTCTGCAGCCTCAAGGGCGGCGGCGACGGCGGCGCCGATCCGGCAGACGGAGGAGGAGGAGCAGTGGAGCCGCTGTACGCGATGAAGGTGGTGGACAAGGAGGTGGTGGAGAAGAAGCAGAAGAGCCAGAGGGCGGAGATGGAGCGGAGGATCCTCAAGATGGTGGACCACCCTTTCCTGCCCACCCTCTACGCTGAGTTCGAGGCCTCCCACTTCTCGTGCATTGTCATGGAGTACTGCTCCGGCGGCGACCTCCACTCCCTCCGCCACAAGCAGCCCAACAAGCGCTTCTCCTCGCCGCCGCCAGGTACCGCCGCACGCATTCCTTCCTCGGTTCATTATTCTTCCTCAGTTTTTTTCTCAACGGTGTCCATGGAGTCCTTTCCTTTTTTTCCTCTCTTTTTATTTTTTTTTATTTTTATTTTTCATGCGATGGTATTTCGCTTCTCTGCATGGTGCGATTCTCCATGTTTTGTTCTCATCTGCTTTCTTTCTTTTTCTCCTCCTCTGAGAGGTTACCATCTTGTCTGCTGCTGCTGCAATCAGCGACCTTCCATGGATCCTTTTTCTTTTTACTCGGATTTTTTTTCTTTTCATAAATATCAAAAATGGGGGCAAAAAAAATAAAAATAAAAAGGAGATTCGCTTTCAATGTTTCCCTTTTTCCGCTCTGCAAGCTGAGATTTTCCAGGATTATTTATCTGACAATAGCCGCAAATTTCCTTTTCGGAAACAATAATGTAATTAATTCAATTTTATGGTGAGTAAATTTCATAAAAAGGCTTAAGTAGTGAGAGAAAATGAAAAAAAGGAAAATATTGAATTTTAACATTTTTTTCGTGGGGTTTTTTTTTTCCAGGTTTTATGCGGCCGAAGTGCTGGTGGCGCTGGAGTACCTCCACATGCTCGGAATCATCTACAGGGACCTAAAGCCCGAGAACGTGTTGGTCAGATCGGACGGTCACATCATGCTCTCTGACTTTGACCTCTCCCTCTGCTCCGACGCCATCCCGGCCGTCGAGTCCCCGTCGGCGACGCCGGACCCCTCCTCCGCTTCGCCCCGGCCGTCCCGGCACGATCCCCTGCCGCAGGCGGCGGCGGCGGCGGCGCCTTCCGCTTCGCCGTTCTCCTGCCTCCCCAGCCCGAACCGGCTCTTCCGGTCGCGCAAGATCCAGAGCCTCGCCTCCAGCAACCGGCTGTTCGTGGCCGAGCCTGTCGGCGCCCGGTCGGAGTCGTTCGTCGGGACCCACGAGTACGTGGCGCCCGAGGTCGCCTCCGGCGGGTCCCACGGTAACGCCGTCGACTGGTGGGCCCTCGGGGTCTTCATCTACGAGATGGTCTACGGCCGCACGCCGTTCGCCGGCGCCTCCAACAAGGCCACGCTCCGCAACATCGTCGAGAAACCCCTCGCCTTCCCGGGCCCCGACACGCCAGCCGCCGCCCAGGAGCTCCACGCCCGCGAACTCATCGCCGGCCTCCTCTGCAAAGACCCGACCCGCAGGCTCGGGTCGAGGCGCGGGTCCGCCGACATCAAGAAGCACCCCTTCTTCAAGGGCCTGAACTTCGCCCTCGTCCGGTCGCTGACGCCGCCAGAGATCCCCGGTCTGAGGCTGCGGCGGCAGCGGACGGCGAGGGCGGCGACGTTTCCCAGGAGGCGAACGACGGCCTTCGATTACTTCTGATGAGCGGGGGGAGTGGAGAGCGGTCGGATTTCGGCCACGTGTCCAGCTAGGACCTGCCAAGTTTTGGGCCCCACTGGCAGTTCGATAGTGTGTACATTTTGTTTTTCCTCACGGGTTAATCCTATGTTTAGGAGTAGCTTTGTCTATTATGTCTTTTTAGGGTTTATCAAGTGTACGGACTCGTGCCTAACTCAAGAAAGGAGAAAAGTCCTATTCACAATACCTAATCTAATATCACCAATATTAATATAAAAATCACATTAGCAAAAGACATATATTTTTTCTTTTTTATTTCGAGCTTTAGCAAATACCCATTACCACGTTTTTAGTACTCAAATCATGGGATAATAGCATTTTCTTAATCAAGATTACTAGGCCGACAAGTCGATTATGTAGTTTTGATAGTGTACATTTTGTTTTTTCCTTATTATTAATCCTATGTTTAAGAAAGAAGAAGCTTTGTCTGTCTTTTTAGGGTTTATCATGTGTATGAATTATGTGCCTAACTCAAGAGAGGAGAAATCCTATTCGTAATAGCTAATCTAATATCACCAATATGAATATAAAAATCACATTAGCGCAAAATATTTATTTATTTTTCCTTTTTATTTCGCGCTTTTGCAACGTATCCACTACCGTGTTTTTTTAGTACACAGATCATGGGATAAATTACTTTTTTTTCCCCTTTCGTTGGCTAAAATAATTTAATATGACCAAATAAAGTTTCCTCGATCCCGATCGTGGGAGACCAAGTGACCACATTTACCTGTTCCAACGACAGAGAGAATCCGTCGCTGAGGAAGGTGTTTCTCAATGCGCAGCAAGAGAGATCTGCCAATAGAAATTGCTTTTCTTAGACAGGAGGAATTTCCTTTTTTTTTCTTTTTGGGGAGAGATATATAATGTTTGATGCATTGAATAATCGCCAAAAAAAAAAAATCTTGTTTTTCTGTTCCTCCCGTTTCTTTATGTTGCAAACAGTGTTTTGCGTGAGCTGGTTCGAAAATCAAAAGAAGGGTTCCTATCGAAAATTCCAAATTGATATCCAATGAAATATATAACCTCAAAAAAAAGAACCCCTAATTCCAAATTGAGATGCCGATTTGAAATTTCTTGGGAGATGAAAATTAATTTTGGGTAATTATGTTATGGCTACCGATTTGGAATCTTTGGCGAGACAAAAATTGATTTGGAATAGGTATGTTATTGGATACAAGTTTGGGATTTTAATATTATTAACCCCAAAAAAGGGCTGACAAAAAAAAAAAATCATAAATAGAGGGATTAAAATGGAAATGTTTGAAAGCAACTTGTGCCTTATCTAGAGAGACAAATAAACAAATTGATCTCAATGGAGGCAGTTGCGCGATGATGCAATCCTCCATTGGTGTGGAAAAGCAAAAGGGAATAAAAATAGAGGGTTCAAAACATAAAATTTCACTTTTCTTTTTTTTTTTTTTTTGGCTAGGGTTCGAGTTTGACCACCTCATTGGACTTTCTATGCCAATCGAAGAATCTAATCTGGTAGGTTTAACTGGTCATAAAAGGGAGCATATAAATAATTAAATAATTAAATAATGAATGAATGAATAAAAAGGTACGAAATCTCCCTAAATTACGTTGCCTTTTGACTAACCCTCGGTTATTTTTAGTAGTAGGTCCAAAGTAGAAAATTCCAAGGATGAGCTACGAACTACGAACATTGTCTTTTGCTTGGACATAATTATGCTTCAGTTTCTTATTTTTATAATATTTGCATTTTTTTAAACGGAAAAATTGAACCCTAATTAACTCTAGAGGGACCCACATAGAATAGCCAGCGTAGACAGCGGGAAAAATACCATGTGGGGTGGTAGGATTATGCGGGGCATAAGCTCAGCAAAACTCGAACATTGGGAGATTAATTTATTTATTTATAATGTATTGATTTTATTTATCTAGGGAAATTCCATCGCCAATATTCCCATATTATATATACAATCAAAATGTTTGAAAATGTAATATTTTTTTTTTTTTGGGTGTTGGGTATTGTTAGACCAGCAACGTGGAATACCCAAAATTGGGATTAATTCGTGGGATTTGACTAACAATGCTCCCAACTCCAATACCATTTTACAATGTCTAACCCATGAAACTTCTAAAAGCCATCAAAAATTATAAATAATACCCACCGTGATATATTTGCTCCAATTTTTTTTGTGATATCAAAAATTCTAAACTTATACACATCCCAAGATTTGATACATTTATTCTAAAATTTTTTCCGAGACATATAAAACTTTAAAATTGTATTCGTATGATACATCTATCCTAAAATTTTGATGTCACAGAAAAATATTTTAGATAAATATGTCATAAAGGTAAAAGTTTGGAGTTTTTGATATTACAAAAAAGTGTTTGGGAATAAATACGTCATACTAGTACAAATTTAAGATTTTTGATGTTACAAAAAATTAATTTAAAATAAATGTGTCACAATGGGTAAAATTTTTTTTTTTTTTTTGTGATTTTTTCTCTAAATTTATAGATGAAGAATAATTATGTGCATATAAAGAACATATAAATTATATAAATGGATGATTTGAGATAGTTCAAACATGTACGACCAATGAGACAGATAAAAACAATTTTGTGGAGCCTCGGCTTCTCTTCAATTTGGATCATTCGATTCGATTCCACCCCGAATAAATCATTCGTGGCCTAGAAAGAAAAGGAACATCATTGACTTATAATTACACCTAAAAGAGAGAAAGAGAGAGGAAAAAAAAAAATCATTGGGTGATGATAGCTCGAGGGGAACCGTAGCTGAAAAAGTGCGCGAAAAATTATTGTGTTCGGATGGCAAAAAAAAAAAAGAATTTGGGGAGGACAGAGGCATGGCCACGCGCTCCGCGTCGCGTGGGCTGCAACCTCCTCACGTTGGTTTTTGCCTCTTCTCCCTAGCTTAAATTTATTATATCATATTTAGACTAACCGTGTATTCAAGAATGTACAAATTTCATAGTGAATCAAGCCAAAGACAACTTGTTCTTGTATAATTTATTCCTTATCATATCTACCCATTTAAGCAAAAAATGAAAACGAAAACTCTATAGAAAGCTTTAAAATAAAACCTGATTATGAAAACTATTCAATCAAAGTTAAATTTATGTTTTATTACTGATTTGGAATTTGACCCGATAAAACATTTGTGCTTTTTGCGATTGTAGATACAATTTCATGTGTCCTGAGATTGATTTTTAGGATTAGTTCACAAATCGATCGATGGTCATTCTGTCGGATGTTGCCCTCCTATGAAAGTACGTATTTTGTGCCGTGTAAACCCTTTTCTTCATATCTTTTTTTTTTTTTTATGTAGTCAGCATTGTCCTTTTTGTGATTATTGTACCCTCTGTTGACATTCCGTCTTCTTTTACTGTTATGTATGCATGTGGAGATTGACATGATGGGAGTTTGAAAAATGTTACGTGTTTTTTGTCATTTCCCTTACAAAAAGAGAGCTCTAGGGGACTTTATAAATGTTTTTTTTTTCTTTTTATTATAGAAATTTACCTTATGCATTCATTATTTGTGGTTTAGAGAGGCCGACAAATAGCTTTATGATTTTCATCGACAAATGCTCTTTGAAAAAACCGTGACTTTTTGATGCAATTTTATTCTTGTGAGTAGAGAAGTAATTTCAATTATGGGATTTGATAAGAACCCAAGTTTTAAATTGGCTTTTTATATCGATTAAAGGTAGCCTTATGCTTTTTGCAGTTGTAGAAACAATTTCATGCATCCCGAGGTTGATTTATGGGATTTGTTCACAAAATGACCAACGGTCTTTTCATTGGATAGTGCTCACTCTATTAAATACGTATTTTGTGCAGTGTAAATCTTTTTTTCATATCAATTTTTTTATGTGGTCAGCATTGCCCTTTTCTTGTAATTATTGTACCCTCTATTGACATTCCGTCTTCTTTTACTATTATGTATGCATGTGGGGATTGACATGACGGGAGTTCAAAAGATATTATGTATTTTTTGTCATTTTCATTATAAAAAGATAGCTCTAGGGGACTTTATAAATGTTTTTTCTTTTTATCATAGAAAGGTACCTTACGCATTCATTATTTGTGGTTTAGAGAGGCTGACAAATAGCTTTATGTTTTTCATCAACAAATGCTCTTTGAAAAAACCGTGACTTTTTTATGCAATTTTATTCTTGTGAATAGAGAAGTAATTTCAATTCTGGAATTTAATAAGAACCCAAGTTTTAAATTGACTTTTTATATCAATTAAAGGTAGCCTTATGCTTTTTGCAATTGTAGAAACAATTTCATGCATCCCGAGATTGATTTATGGGATTAGTTCACAAAATGACCAATGGTCTTTTCATTGGATATTGCTCACTCTATTAAATATGTATTTTGTGTAGTGTAAATCTTTTTTTCATATCAATTTTTTATGTGGTCAGCATTGTCCCGTTCTTGTAATTATTGTACCCTCTATTGACATTCCGTCTTCCTTTACTATTAAGTATGCATGTGGGGATTGACATGACGGGAGTTCAAAAGATATTATGTATTTTTTGTCATTTTCATTATAAAAAGATAGCTCTAGGGGACTTTATAAATGTTTTTTCTTTTTATCATAGAAAGGTACCTTACGCATTCATTATTTGTGGTTTAGAGAGGCTGACAAATAGCTTTATGGTTTTCATCAACAAATGCTCTTTGAAAAAACCGTGACTTTTTTATGCAATTTTATTCTTGTGAATAGAGAAGTAATTTCAATTCTGGAATTTAATAAGAACCCAAGTTTTAAATTGGCTTTTTATATCGATTAAAGGTAGCCTTACGCTTTTTGCAGTTGTAGAAACAATTTCATGCATCCCGAGGTTGATTTATGGGATTAGTTCACAAAATGACCAACGGTCTTTTCATTGGATATTGCTCACTCTATTAAATATGTATTTTGTGCAATGTAAATCTTTTTTTCATATCAATTTTTTTATGTGGTCAGCATTGTCCTTTTCTTGTAATTATTGTACCTTCTATTGACATTCCGTCTTTTTTTACTATTAAGTATGCATGCGGGGATTCACATGACGCGAGTTCGAAAGATATTATGTATTTTTTGTCATTTTCATTATAAAAAAAGAGCTCTAGGGACTTTATAAATTTTATTTTTTTTCATCATAGAAAGGTACCTTTTGCATTCATTATTTGTGGTTTAGAGAGGCCAACAAATAGCTTTATGATTTTCATCGACGAACGCTCTTTGGAAGCAATTTTATTCTCGTGCATAAAGAAGTGGTTTCGATTTTAGAGTTTGATAAGAACCCAATTTTTTAAATTGGCTTTTAATATCGATTAAAGGTAGCCTTACTTAAACAAAAAAAATTGGAAATAAAGAAATTAAAAAAAAAAACAGAAAGAAAAAAACTTGAAAATAGGTGTGGAAGGTGAGGCTTAGGGATTCTCTTGTTTGACAACACATGGGGTGTCCCTGAGGACACCTGCCAACCAGGCAGCTGACTTAAACGCCCCTGTCCCCCCTGTCTGTCCCCACCATCAATTCCCAGCCCCACCTGTCCCACACCCCGGGCGCCCAATGGCACGTCGACACGTGTGGCGTGCAGAGAGCGCCACGTGGCGTCGCCTCCTGCCGGCCCAGTGGGATTAGCATTGGGAGGAGGTTTTAATTAATGAAGATGGTATTGATAGATTCCATTGGGTGGTGGCGAAGGGCTATTTTTACTTGACCATTGACTAGAGACGTGGAAAACATAACATATTAATATATTTTCATTATCAATGATGTTTATATTTAATATTTTTATGAATGATAAAATTATTTTTTGTTAATTAGTTTTCATAAGAGAAAAAAATGATTATTTTTAAGAAACAGAGCCTTCGTTTGTATTTCTTTAGATAATTATTCAATGAAATTTGTTTTTAATTTCAATAATAATTTATATCTAAATATTTTAATGGATGATGAAAATATTTTTCGTTCATTCATATTTACTAACGATACAGACAATTAGCTTTTAGAAAAATATTTTTTAAATCATTTATTTTTGCGACATGAGCGCACATTAAGACTCCGTCTGGTTCCTAGATAATTAAAAATTCATAAAAGATTTTCCTATTTTGATCATTTGTATCTCTTAGGAAAAAAGATAACAAAAATATTCTCGTTTTCTACAAAAATGTTTAGCCATGAGTTATTATTAATAATGGAAGTATTTATCATTAATTCAATTTTGTAAGAGACAACCACTATTAAAGTCAGCAAACTATTTAACAAATTGTTGATGAAGCCAGTGAAAAGACATGAAAAAGTAGATGTTGGTTTTTAATTGAGTAACACAATTAGGGTTAGTGAAATGAATGAGTTCAGATTAGCTGCAATTCCTAATTAACAGGCAATGATAATCCACCAATTTTGGAGGGTTTTTACTAATATTATTAGGTTTTTTTAACAACTTAAACACCTGATAAAAAAAATATTGTCGTTTCCTTTTCATTGTCTCACTCATGTTATGTGTAATAATCAATGTATTGAAAAACATGTTTCATGTTTCATTGTTTATTATGATTAAAAACTATCCGAAGACACTTATTAACAAGATTCATATTGTTATATTCTTAATGATCATCTTAAAAGGATTTTATTAACAAATGCCCTAGACCACTTGATAGATACCTAGATTGAAGAAAGTTTTTTTTTTCCCAAACGCGTTGTCTTTTACCGTATTATGTAATTAGTTAATTAGAAATCAAACACATTTCTCCCTTTTCCGATGTTGCTTCACCCTCAATATAAAACAATTATAAATTCCAATATGGTTGACTTCTGATACATGTATTCTTAGTGACTTGACAAATTCAAACTTTTCTCATCAAATGCACATAAGCATAAGATTCTCATCGACCTAATCCATATTATTATATAAAATTTCTTCATGGGTAAGAGACGTAGTGCCAGTTCTCAAAGTCTAGGCTGTTCCCTCGCTGGGGCCAACCAAGAAGACAAGATACTTTAAAATAGGGTTTGACTTTTGTGCTTGTGAAACCGGCATCTCACACAGAACTCGGACTCAACAAGATTGTCTTCCGAAGTGAATATTATATTCTCATGAGTTTTTGTGCAAATTGACTAATCTGAGAGCCAAGAAGATGCTCTGTCGACTTATCTTTGGGTTTGGCAATTTGCAAGCTGGGCATTTTGCTGTGTTGCCTAACAAGTATTGCGGCTGCGATGCCAGTTCGGTGGTCGACTACACACGGGGTTTCGCAGAATAATGAATAAAGAAAAGGATCAAAGGACACCGGCATGTGTCATGCGGTAGGTCGTGCTGATCTTCTAGATGTGTTATTGCCTTCTTAGTAGGGTCCGAGAGATTTCGCAACTGCTCGAGGGATTCGGAAATAGGCGTCACGGACCCGCATGCAAATTGAGCTAAAGATTGATATGCTCGATTGTCTGTACTTGGAACTGATCGATTGGAAGATCAATTGTAGGAAGTTTCATCTAAAACGGAGATGTAGGAAAACATGATCCTTCATTTAAATTGGGAGAGGCATACTTATAGAACTCTTTACATACTTGAAAAAACACTCACACTTGACCTTTAAAACCCCATACATCTGGCTGTACACACGAAGATACAGAGAAAGAATTACGAGACTTATTCAAATTCCTTGTGTGAACTACCTAAAGGGATTTGAAATAGGCATACTTCTAGAAGCCTTTACATACTTTTAAAATAAATAAAAGAACCATTTGAACTCGACCCTTAAAACCCCATAGCATGAAACTTTCGTCTCGTTTGAATCTATCATTGCATGCTTACCATTTGGTGTTCAACATATGGTGGTGATTGGCTTAGGTCGACAGAGAGTGTCAGAGTGAGGAAAAATCTCTTATTCTCTATATTGATAAGTTGCATTTATTCATGTGAGTGATGGAGGACAAAGTTCCAATGGGGAAGCAGCAGGTGTCTTCGCTCTACACTGCATGTCCTTCTTCCTTCCCTTCCTTTTCTTATTGAGAATTCAATTAGCCAAAATTAATGTTGGGACATGGTAGTATAGTTTGTAATGTAAGCTACCATATTTGAAAGCAAGCCCACATTAATGGTGTGTTTGTTTTGTGAAAAATAAATGATTTACAAAATATTTTCCTAAAATTATTTTCATTATCAACAATACTTTATATCTAAACATTTTTCTCGTGGACAAACGGAATTAGAAAGATGAAGAAACCATATGCATGTGCAACTATGAGGCGGGTTAGTGTTATACATTCTAAGTTGTGAAGTCGATCTAGCTTATCTATGAATTATTTTAGAAAAACCCTACAAGAGGCGTTCCCAAGAGGCCACCGGCAAGGATGACAACTTCCTTGTTGAGAAAGTGAAATATATGATGGTAGAACGCAAAGTGAAGGGAAAGAAAAACATGTGATCGCTCTGCACGCAAGGTGGTCGTGTACGTCATCGTGCATTGTACTTGAAGTCGTGCGATATCAACCGACAGTGGTCCTCATCCAAGTTGACCTCCTCCATTAACCAAATATTCGAATGGTCCAAATGTGTGTAAAGATAAATGTATGTTTTCTATCATCTCTCGTCCTTATGACAATTAAGTTATTTATTTATGTTTTGAATAAATTAAATTTTGAAATATTTCACCTTTCTGTATCCATTCATATCTTTAGATTTTTTGTCATTTACATTCCTATTCAAAATCAAAAAAGAACCCTTCACAGCTATTATTGATATTCATATCCATCCATTCTTATTTTGTCATCTTTTCGACAAGACTTCACATGTTGTGATTGCTAATCTATGTTCATTCTATTAAATCATAAATTAGTTCCAAAGACAAAACCTCCTTTCTTTTCAACCCCAATTATGAACTGCTAAAGCTGCAAAACGAGGTACCGATTCTAATAATCGACCAAAGAGAGTGGGCCTCTCAGTCGGACAGTGTCGCTATGATGTTGTCGCGCTGCTGTTTTAATCCAAAGAGGTTTCGGCCTTAGCGGTCGCTATAAGCTTGAGAATGGTCCTCGTTTTGTTTGTTCCGCACGTCCTTATATTTCTTTTGAGACTTGGAGATTTTAATTCTACGTTTGTTTTCTTTTGCCTTTTCTTGTCTCGCAATTTGCCTATTATCAAAAAAATTATTCAAATTTTTTTAAATCTATTATAATTATATCAATTCAGTATTAAATATTTTTTAGACCAATTCAAGTCTAAATCTTTTATATCTATACCAATTCAGTTTATTTGGTTAATTGTGATCAGAAATTGCCGATATAAGTGTTAGCAGTCTTACGTGACACGGCCAGTACTGATGTAAATAAATTTTAATAATATTCTAATACTTTTTCGATTTATTTATGTATTTTCCTTTTTTATTTTCTTCCTCTCTTTTTTTCTTGCCTTTTTCCTCTAGCTAGTCATCGAGAAGAAAAAAAGAAAGAGAAAGAAAAAAAATGAAAAAAGAAAATATAAAAATAAATAAATAATTCAACAAAATATATTATTAAAATTGTTCACGTCACTACCAAATGCCGTACCATATAAGACAACTGGCATCCATGTTAGCGATCCATGTTAAAATTGGGCAGATATATTGAATTAGCACAAATACAAAAAGTTTACGACTCAATTAGCAAAAATAAAATTTATGGTTGAATTGATATAACTGTAATATGTTTATAATTATTTTGGGGTCAATTTTTTTCTTTTTTTCTTCTGGTATAGTGAGATATTTGGAAATCTTAGGTTACTTTTAAATGAAAATGGGGCTTTGTGAACGCTTATGTAGTGAGCTTCGTTTCAAGTTGATTTTAAATTTGATGTAATTTAAAGTAAATGTGCACGTGATAAGAGTTCAATACACGAATTAATTTGTGAGACGTCACGATCGTCAGTTCTTCCTAAAAAATCTAGTGCCTAGCAGTTGTATCACTTGTCGTCGGTTTGTTGTAGCTACTTAACACTGGTCCTAGGCCAATCTTCGCAGCGGGCTCCTCTGCTGCCTGGTCCCCTCCGTGCCTGAAAGCAAAAAACAAACCGAGTGGTGACGATGACAGCGCCGGCAGCGGTCCGATCACTGTTGGAAAATCAATCCTAGAAGACTTTGCTCTGATGGTCGGAGACAAGCCTGCCGGCCGATCACTGTTGGAAAATCAGCCCTAGAAGCCATTGCTCTGATGGTCGGAGACAAGCCCGTGGAGCAGGAGTAATGCGGCTGCTATACAAGCTGCAGAAGTTAGAGCGAGGAGGCGCACCACCATAACTCCCGGGGGAGTCGCTGCCGCAACTCTCGAACGACAGGACAACCGGGGCTGAGGAGAAGACGAAATTGGTCGATGTTTTGTTGCCAATCCGTTCGAAATTACTCTCCGTAGTTTTCCTCGTTTGCTTTAGAGATTGGAATTCTGGCATGGAGGTTTCAAAAACGCCAAGCAACGCTGGAGCAAATTTTCCCGGTAACGGGATGAATCCTGGTAACAAAATGCTGACCGTTCTATCCAGGATGCTTCATCGAAATTGCCTTCAGATAAGCCGGCAGCGTGTGCAGACCTACAAGGGATCACAGCCGCTGAGATGAGGAACGCCCCATTCCTGACCATGCATTCCGCAGGGTTTACCCCAACAGTGGCGGCCCCAGCCGTGGCGGCCTGACTCAACATTAGCGACAATAAACCAGAATGATAAAGATAAAAGTCCCTGACATATAAGTTCATGAACCTCCTATCTGATATACAGTTCGATCTACTGGCATGGCTGCCTAAAATGAAGAAGAGAACAGCTCAGTTTTTCCCTGAAACTGCCCGAACTGGCAAACTATGTACTGTGCTTCCTTAAGTATCAGAACTGGTTCATGTTTCATGCGGTCCGGTTGGAGCATAGCCTCTCTTTTCCGAAAACATGTGGTGCACAGTTCCATTGACGGCTCAATGATGAAGCTGTAATATAACATTCACATTGATGGAAGATATCTCCCCCTCCACAGCCGCTTATATCAAAGTATCATCGACAATTGTAGCTGCATTTCTGAACTATCACTGAGAAGGGGGAGAAGACTTCGTGAAGAAATCAGTGAAAAAGAATGAGAGGGAGAGAATCCCGAGTAGGATCTCAATCAAAACAAGATAAAAAATTCCGGTTTGTACAGATAGAATCTTCGATGATGGCAAGAATTATCAACTCTCAAGGATCGCTATTGAACTTGGCAAGAAGAGAAGTAGCAACAAACTGCACCATATGTATTCGCAGAAACTAGATGAGTTCAGCCTTACTACTTCTTAGCCCTACTTTTTCTTGAACTAACCACTGTCCATCCATCCGCATCAGCCATCTATGGTGGCCTCCCCTCCTCTCCGGTTTTGTCGACTGGAGTTGGGCTAGACTGAGATCTTGGTGCATCCAATGCCATGTACAGCGAATCATCCACGATCATGTCTTCGCCACCGTTGTCTTCTTCTCCTTTTTCTCCTCTGACAACCTATATAGACATGAAGTTGTGTGAAGGAGGATTTGTGACTAATATAACGACTCTCACAGGTTCAATATACACAGTGGTCTCCAATGCGAGAGAAATGTCTCCGTCAAAATGACGATGTACTTTACACAGAATACTTTTGGTGTCGTGTGCAATCTACACTGTGATCATGCAGATAGTGTTTCCTAGAATATAACATGCACATCCATTTTGAGTGTATTACTATGTAATAACCCGCACATGCTAAGATAAATTCGATGTATAGCCCTGAAAGAGGCATCAGCAGCACTTGTTTCAAATCATAATATCAATTACACGGACTTCAAATGTCAAACCTTCAACGAGGACAAAGTATATGGAATGGATCCGTGGTCAAGATCTCAAAACAAAGGCAATGGATCCCTAGCATCAGCAACAGAGAAGGGGGAAAAATGGAAATGCAGGGGACGCTGCACAATAGAATCTTAGCATCCTTCTCACTCTCTCCTCTAATATGATTCCAACTTGAAAATTAAAGACAAGCAAGCAGAAACCAAATCAAGTTCCATCAAAGGATGTCTCGAGTCTCCACCTAGACAGGATTGTAGATGGCCCGACAAATTGCATGTCAGCACACTCGGTAGCAACTCGATGTCGATCACAGCCACAGCAGTGACCATACCTCACAAGAGTGTTCCTTTTCATACTTAAAGTGAACGAAAAAGTTCTGCTTGGAACAAGCATAAATTACAAAGCTGTACGCATAACATTCATCTATTTAGTTCATCCCTCTTTATGGTCCGACCAAAGTAGAATTCCGCACGAAAACTTCTTTATCTGCTGTTCTCTTAAACATATGGCACGAGCTACGTTACTTGCTCTGCCGAGGCACGTTGCACTTTAGAATAACGGTCTAATTACTCACTCTATGGAGGAGGTGCTATTGACAATGATAACCCATTTTCTTCAAACTTTTTTTGATAAATACAATACACCCATCATCGAGCAGTCACCGATCACCTCGCCGACGATGAAAACAGAGGAGCTTGCAGCATCCAGGCAAAGATTCTCACAAGAATTACCTGCTCTATATGCACGGGCGCCGCCCTTTTCCAAGAAGCCGCCTCAGTTTCTCAATAGCTGCGAAGTTCCCTTCCAGACATTTTTCATGCATGATCATCAACTTCTCCGTCACCTGCAGAGTACTCGACCGCACAGCCAAATTGCCGCGCCGACGCCGCAGTCAACCTCCTCGCCACGGTGTTCAGAGGAATCATGGCCTCAAGAAGATCTTCCAAATCGTCAATGTAAAGCGGTTCTGCTCGGATTTGAAATGAACAAGCAAATTAGACCGACAGCCCAGAAATTCGAGCTCAATCCCAATCCACAAAAGACCCCATGAACGGCCGAACGCGTCGTAGTAATCGGTGCGTGCGTACCTTCCGATTGCGTGTACCGGTCGAAGATGTCGTGAACGAGCTCGTCGGCCCTCTGCGGCGAGCTGCGGCCGCCCCACTCGTTGTCGATGGCCGACTAGAGAGCCGACCACCGGGAGAGCGTCGGCGTTACGCCTTCCCTGAAGATCGGCGCCGCCTGTTCCGGCAGCCGTCGACGGACGCGGAGGTTCCGTCTCCGTCGACGGCGGAGATGGCATGAGGGTTTTGGAGAGCGGCGAGCACGGCGCGAAGATGGGAACGACCGCCATTGGAGAGCCGAGCTGATTGGTGTACGCTCCTCGGAGGCCGCGTTCGCTTCTCGGCTTCTCACAAATTTATGTTTTTATTTTAAAGCACAAACATAGATAACTAGGAAAATGTAACATTTTTTTTTAATACCATTTTCCAAAAAATATATATATTTTTAGCTGTTTGAAAAGGAAAATATTACATTCTCTTTGAATAAACATGCATTTCCAATATTAGGTCTCGAGCTTGACCTCTACAAATTGGGTCTATAGGCTGAGCCTAGGTTCGGCTCTATTAAGGCCAAACACCAAACTCTAAACAATATCTCCTTGTGCCCTAGCCTAGGCCTATCGAGCTAGAGCGTGAAATATCATCGGAATTGTAATGACGTGGTCTTACTACAAAATGGATCGTCAAATTTCATCTATTTTGACCCCCATTTAATTGGAAGAAAGTTGATCTATGAGTAAATTGATCGGTAAAATACATTAAAATTCATTCCTTCACCTAAATTTCTCATAGAAAAATATAGACAACTCGATTCATTCTCCACAAAGAAGGCAAGCATCATTCAAAGAAAGCTTCTCCACAAATTTGATATTTATTTTTTTGAAATTAGATGGTTGATATATCTGTATCTGTATCTTTATCTTTATTTCAATAATTATAGCAATGTTTGGCTTAATTGCTAAGGTTGTGCATCTCTACTTTTGATTTGAGTGGTTTTGAAAAAAATGGCAATTTTTGACAAATTTCTTACACTAATTATTATAATTTAACACATGCTTATTAAATTAGATATTGGAAAGTCTGAAATTAATTTGAATTGATACAAAGTCAACATGCCCAATAATTTTATTCTGTTCTTTCTTCAACATAGCTTAATAAATTTTTTTTAGAACGTTCATTCAAGCCTATAGGTTTAACAAAAAATAAATAATGTGCTGCGATAATATAACTTCTTATATCTATATTGGACATGTGAACATAATTGTCAACTCTTTGTACTAATTACTATATATATATATATATATTTTTTTTCTATCCTGTCTTCTTATTATAAATGAATGTGTGGATAGTTTAAGGGGTCAAAATTTAAAGTTGGGAACATTTATAATAAGAAGACGGGATAGAATAACTTTCTATGATTGTATCAAATATCAAAATCTTATCGATCTCCATTTTCACATAAACGGATATGATTGATCCATGTGATATGTGAGGACTACAGGGAAAGGAGCAAGACTCCAATTTCAAGTCTCTTTCCTTTAACCACGTGGCTCTGCTTGTGCGATTTACATGTGGGCCTTTTCAAATTATGGAATGGAATGATGGGACAATTGGGGTGTATTTTTAATTGTTTTTTGGACCTTATCTAATGATCCATATTTATTGTGAAAATTTTCATTTCAAAGTCAACTCATCTTGGACGATATGCAAATCCCAATACGTGTCCTGAATTGTTTCTAAAAATCTATCATGTGGATACAAGTTTAACCTAAAACCTAAACTCGGGCCACAGGTTCTTATAAGCGCTCAATTGTAATTTTTTATTAGATGAGAATTTGTTGAATCGCCAATAATTGCTAATTCATTCAAAGAGAAAAGAAAGAAGAAAAAACAAGTGTGGTACTGGCAGTTGAGTACATGTTGTCAACAATTCCTTAAAGTGATAAAATATATTAACATTGGACAACTATAATACAAACAAGCAATTGTTTTTGTTTCCTTCTCAAAAAATAAAGCTCCACAAGTTATATCAAAGCATATGTTTCCGTATCTTTCTTTTCAAAGGCCTCTCACTCCTAAAATTGTCACACTTCATTGAAACATCAGGAGATTTTAACTTAGGAAGTTGAGGTCATCCATTTGAATCCCACTATCTGCATGCAAACTAGTTTGGTCAAGGTCACCTATATAAGCTAAAAGTCTTAATGTTCATGGGACTTGCAAGATGTTCGCTTCATGGGCCTCCAATTAACCCGATCTCCGTGTTCGTGTTCATGGGCCTCCAATTAAGGGAGAAAATTTTCAATGATTTCAATGTATTTTACCTTGTTTCCTATTCAAAGAAAATCTAACAATGCGAGAGAGGGCTTCATTGTCCAAGTCAAAGATTCAGAGTGCACATGGTAATGATTGTATATCTGGAAACAAATTATGTTCAGAAATGATTTTTTTTTATTCTGTTTCGGAGAACAATTTTTCTGAACATTTGAAGGTGTTTGGTAACTGTTCAAAATTTTAATCATAATAGAAATGTGTTTGGTAAAATTCTTAATTTTTTTATTTTCTTTTAATTTTTTGATACTTTTATTACATTTTTCTTATTTTTTAGTTTTTGTCTTGTCTTTTTTCTACTTCTTCCTCCCTTGTGGGTCCAATGAGCTCACCGAAGGATTGCTTGGTCATTGCGAGGCTGGGCCTCGTCAAATCTGGGTGAGGTTGAGCCTTGCCGATAGCCAGGTGAGGTTGAGCCTTGCCGATGGCCAGGCAAGCCTCACTAGGCCACCAACGAGACTCTCCTAGCCATCGGCAAGGTTGGCCTCGCCTAGATTTGCGAGGTTGAGTCTTGCAATGGCTAGACAAGCTTCCAGCGAGCTTGTTGGACATCGCCTTGGCTTGGCGAGGCTCTAGCAAGCTCATGGGACCTTGCCTAGCTGCTCACCGGCAGGCGGCAATGGGATATCAGTAAGCTGGGAGGAAGAATAAAAAAAGGAAAGAGAAAAAGAGAAGAGAAGAAAAAACTTGGACTTGATTCTTGAAATTATTACCGAGAACAAGAATTAACTTTTTTTTTATTCTTGATTCTATTTCAAATTTATTTTTGGGAACAAAAAATTTGTCAAATAGATTTTACTTTCAAATATATTTTCGGAAACAAAAGGACATAATCAATCATTAGTTAACTAGTTATCATGCGCAACCTCAATATTCCCTCGTAATGGAAACCTCATATTGGAAAGAGATTCCTTTAATTGCCTCTTCTCAAAATTCTCTCTTCTCTGCATCCTTGTACGAGAGAGAGAGGATGTGCTTCCCTAGCTTTCTCTCTATTTTATTCACCCACCGAATCCTTTAAAATCACTTGCAAAACAAAGAGCACAAGATCTCTCCCAATCTAAGAGTTCACTTTCCTATTTTTTTCACGGTTCACTTTCCTCACAATTAAGAGAACCCCTTGATCAAATAAGAAAACCAATAGCACTCACTCTTGGGAAGCAAGACTAGTGAATTTAGACATACTTTGACTTAGTTTATGCAAGACAAATTAAAAATCTAAATACTACTACCATGTTTGGTAGCTAGGTTAAAAGTTAGGATAGGATAAAACTTATCATATCCTATATTTATTTTTAGCCTAAGGTAGGAAGTCGAATATAAAGAGATAAAGCTCTGATAAAAAAATCCTATAAAGAGGAGGGATAAAGGTGAATATAAGGGACAGAGGAATAGAAGTCTCAGTTTTGGAAAATAAAAACAACGCTTGGGTGAAATTTTAGGTGTAAGCAATTTGGAAGTATAAATGTTCTTTGTTTCTATTTTTCTTTTTCCTCTCTAAAAAGTTCAATTTTTTTTTTAAACAGTAAACGGTTGACTAAGAGTATTTCAGTGGCGATTACATGGAGTAATTATGCCAAGCCCACAGATCAGCATGTGCCTTTTATACGTTCGACACGCTAGTGAAAAAGCGTCGGATGAGGGATAAAATATATAGTCATGACACGTCATTTTTCTGACTATAGTGCATCTCAAATGCGTAATATAATGATCAAGCCATAACCTCAACGACGCAATGAATCCCGGATGACATACCATGCTATCAGGTCGTGTACTAATTTTAGTTGTTGTTATCTCTTCAAACGCTGCCATCTTCATTCAAAAGTGACGATCTAAAACATATGATTAACATTAATAATTGTCTTTATATAGTCGCAGTGGCACAATTTTGGTCAAAAAAGTTGCAATCAAGCTCAAGAGATAAATGTGTGATTGCAACAAAGTGTAAACAATCATGATTCGTAAAAACCTAATTGTAGAAATGTCATGTACTAATGAGAAACTTGGTATCCACGATGCATGAAGAATTTAGAGCATAAGAAATGTAATCATACTAGAGATACTAAAATTGAGGAAGAAGTATACTCAAGTGCTAAAACTTGGCATGAGTCAATGCATAAGTGCAAAAAATTTTAAAAGATACATTTATGTACACTTTTTTTTTGAAAATTGGATACTCAAGTGCCAACTTTGTCAAAGTTTGTCGGAAATCCGACGTGGCATTACCTTAATAATAAAACTAGTTTACATGGCTAACCGGAATGTCCACTCAACAATCCTTATCGCAAAATGATGTCGTTTTACCTTGAAATTTGATTTTTAATATAAATATTAATTAAATTAAAAATTAAAAAAGAAGAAGATGAGGTAGCATTTATTGAGGGCCTCCACAACCCTCCTGCCGTTGCCCCACCATTGTCGGAAAGGGCTAGCGATGGTGGGGCGATGGTCGACGAGGGACAGTTGGGGTCCTTAGGCCATTAGATAGGGCTGGCGACCTTGGCCGATTGCAAGTTAGGTATTGCAGGCACTCACCTAGATTTGGGGTGAGGGGTCGCAGCCCTCCTCTAGATCCAACGAGAGTTGTCTATCCTTGCCCAAATCGGGCTAAGGGCCATTGTTAGCTAGGGTGGGGTTGCTACCCAACCCCACCACAACTAATGGTGGCCTTTGGCCCTTCTAAGTGGTGCTTAGCCCCATTAGGTAAGGGCCGGTGACCCTCATTAGATCTAGAGGAGGACCATAACCCCTCGCCCTAGCCAACGATGGCCTTTGGCTCGATCTAAGCGAGGGTCGATGACCTTCGCTAGATGAAGAGGAGGGCTGCGATCCCTTGCCTGCAGTTGACCTTTTCAGTGGTTGGGTGACTTCGGCTGACCTTGACCCCATCATTGCTAGCCCTTTCCGGCAATGGTGGGGCAGGCGTGGCAAGAGATGTGGAAGCCCTCACTGAATGCTGCCTCATTTTTTAAATATTTATATTAAAAACTAAATTTTGGGATAAAACGATGTTGTTTTGGGCTTATTTAGCCATGTCAGCACCATGTGGATTTTTTTATTTATAGAATTGCCACATCACTGGAAAAAGCCACATTAGTAGTTTGGTTGGAAATTATTGCCGCTGGTATTTAAGTGTTCTTTTCTTTTTCGATTTTGGTATTTAAGTGTGTACCTTTTGGAAGTTTTGGCACTTGTGCATCTACCCGTACCAAGTTTTGGCATTTGAGGTGTTCGCACTTTCAAATTAGGGAATTGCTGGATCCACAATGAATATGCTGTCACTAAGAGGAGTTTTTAGGAAAAAAATACATATCTAGTGCCAAAACTTAACATAGATGGATACATAAGAGCCAAAGTTTACAATTTTTTTTTTTTAAATTCGACACTTAAGTGCCAACTTTGACAAGGCTTGCTGAAAATCTAATGTGACATTATTTTATTAATAAAATTGGTCTACGTGACGGCTGGAAATTCAACGTGGCTCGTTGTTGGCACTTATGTGCATTTTTTGGAAGTTTTATCATTTTTATGTCCACTCATGCCAAGTTTTGATAGTTGGGGTGTCCGCATCTCATTTATCTCATCCCTTTTTTCTCATTTTCAATTCTTTTGATACTCTAATGGACTTCCTTTCCAACATTGATTTTAATTAAATTGCAAATATTTTTGCTGATCGGGAGAAATAGGAGTGTACATTTTGTGCTCTTGTGTCTCAACTCATGTACTGATTAATAGAAGTAGTTAATAAAGCTCTGTTGTCCCGTTCCTGCCTAAAGTTGCGGATTTTGTCTTGATATAGCTAGCAATGTACCAAGAGCCATTTACAGAATGCGTAAGCTAAGCGATACGATGAACTCTTGTTAGTGTCTCGTTTCTTTAAATGTCCATTTACAGTTTATCATACCATTTAACATATCAATATAATCGATCATTCCTAATATAAAAACATCACTCTACATCGAAGTATTCAAAGGAAAAGGTATACTCACAAGAATTTTACAAGGTAAATTTCAACGCATGTGTCACGGTCCAAAGGGAGAGCATGTCCTAGAGATTTCTGTGCCACTGTGATGGATCCATAAATGAGTGACTCTCAACCTATCTCTCTAAGTCTTAGGGTTTTCTTGAGATTCTAGAATGCTCTTGGTCGAGATTTCTTGAGTATTCTAGAATACTCTTGGGGCGGGCGATACGGTAATTATATATGGTTGTAATAAATGTGGGTACTTGATAGTAAGGAGATGTAATCTCCATCGTTAGATCAATATGAGATCTACGGTTATGGTTAGTCTTGTATATATATATATATATAGGGGTCTCATTCCCTTCATTTGTATCTTATTTATATGGGAAATACATTCCAATGCTTCTCTCTCTAAAGTTGCTCTCTCTTATGAGTAAGGTTAACTTGAGACAAAATTGCTAAGGGTGTCTAGTTGTGTTGGGGAGTTGCAATCCTTTGGAATCAATGAATGCAAAGGAAGTGAGAAATTGCATTAAGTCATTAAGAAAACGCAAGAGTTCCACATATAATAAGCACAATGTTACAAGAGTCTCACATAGAATAAGCACAATACTAAGTGTCACTTGATAAGTAACTCTTTTGTGCATTATGTCTGTCTTCGTAGAAAGGAGAGATGGTTAGCATCTCCCCTAAGAGGGATGGGAATGAGCCTTTGGGCTTTACCTGTTACCACACATCCGGTTAAGGCTACCCACCTATTGGTGGATCTCTAACCCAATTTTTCTAAACTTTTTTTTCTCATTTCAACATTCTAAACCTCAAGTTTTTTTCAATCTCACCTTCCTTCTTCTATATTTTTCCCATTTCAAGATTCTCTAACAGCTACTACTACTCTCTCTAAAACTCTAGACATCCATTAGGCAATCTCACACCAACTAGACCTGAAAAGATTGAATCCCTTCATCGTTCAGGCAATGCTAAACTTGAAGATTCACCGTGTCTTGCAACTCTTCCTCCTCCAAGTCCCCACCAAAACCTCCTCAAAACCTCTTGGAACTTGATCGGAAGAACCCGTCCTTGTTCGACCAACTCAGGCTCTGTCCACGACCACTCTCTCCCTGGCTAAGACAGCCCAGACCCACATGTTGAATTGAAGCTGAAGTTCACTTGGGTCAACTCAGCATGACCTAGGCGCTTTGTGCTGAACTTGTAGAGGCAGAAGCACTATCACTACATGAACAATCCTTGATTAAAGAGCTGAGGGCATTCGTGGAGAAGCTTGTTGGAAATATGATTTGTTATTGATTATGAGTGTGGATTAATTGATACATATAATCAATAATTGATTCATGTAATCCTCAATTGGCTCGGTAAATAGGAAATGTGTATCATGTAAATTTTTCTTTTCCTTTTTTACATTTTCTCTAGTATTACAAATAGAGTTTTACATGTACTCTTGATCATAAAAAAAGGGGCAAATACCACAAAAAACCCTAACCTATTCTACATGTGACAATTTTACCTTAAACTTTTTTTTGTGCCACTAAAAACCCCAAATTATGCCACTTGTGACAATTTTACCCTAATTTTTTTATGTCATAAAAATCCCTAAATTATGCCATTTAGGACAATTTTACCCCAAACTTTTTGGCTAAAGGGCATTTTTTTCCTTTTCCATTTTCTTTTTTCTTTTTTTCTTCTTCTCATTTCTTCCCTCTGCTGGTGATGGCCGCCCTTGTTGGCGTTGAAGTCAGCGAGGGTTGCCCTTACTCGCCTACCTTGGCAAGGATCTAGCATGGGCGACCTTCGCTTGAGTTGGGCAAAGGTCGCCCTCGCTGGATCTAGTGAGGGCGACCTTCACCTTACCTAGGGCGGCCCTTGCCTGATGTTGGCGAGGGCCGGGTGAGGGCCACCCTCACCTTACTTGACCCAAGCAAGGGTCGCCTTTGCCTGATTTGGCAAGGGTAACCTTCGCCTAAGTCGAGTGAGGATTGCTCTCGCTCAACTTTGACGCTAATGAGGGTGGCCATTTTCGGCTTCCCTTTACCGGCCATGGCAAAGGGAAGGAAGGAGAAGGAAAAAAAAAAAGAAAAAAAAAGAAAAGGACAAAAATGTTCTTCAGCCAAATAAATTAGGGTAAATTTGTCCTAAGCAGCATAGTTTAAAGTTTGTGATGGCACAAAAAAAATTCAAGATAAAATTGTCACAAGTAATATAATTTGTGATTTTTTATGACACAAAAAAAAGGTTTAGGTAAAATTGTCACAAGTAACATAGTTTAGGGTTTTTGGTGATATTTGTCCAAAAAAAAAATACATAAACAACTTTGCCCATATTAATCATCTCTAGTCATGGTATTAGAGCAGCCCATCCAAGCCTAGCTTCCGTGACCTTAGAATTGCCTACAGATTATTTCTGACTAGTTGTTGCATCTTCAAACCTACAAAACAAGCTAGCCATCGTATAGGAATTTAATTTTTTTTCATACCATGACAAGCCACTCACATCATCAATGAAGGTAAATCTCAACTCACATTATCAAACTTCATATCCAACTCATCAGCAGAACTCGGGTCTGATAGAGGAAGACAACTCGAGTGTCCAACAATCTGCTACTTTTGCTCTTGCTCCAGTTTAGACCATTGGGCCTATTCAATGGCCCCCGATCCAATACCCAATTCAAGGCCAATGGGCCAAAAGGCCAAGCTACACATGGGTTCAATAGGGCCCACCTATGAGGAGTATTTTCCAGGATCTGTAACTCGACCCAACAAAGGTAGACCCATACCATTTCACAAGGAAACAACCTGATTGGAGGCGGGCCGGGTTGGACAGGCCCAAAGCATGGGATCCGGATTTGTCCCACTAAGCATAGGGATGGATCCCTACTCGGCCATTCAACCCAAATTTTATCCCTATGCCGTTCCCATCGATAATGGCCATCTTGAGCTTGGCAATGCACTCTACATGTTGCCAATTAATAGCCTCGAGCTTCGACTCATCGGCTTGCAACTCACTAAAGCAGATAATTACAGTGCCCAGGCTCGAGACTTCCAGCGTGTGCTCATAACAAAGGATAAGGATGGCTTCATTGACAGAGCTGTCCCCTTCCCAATTGACTAACGGCTTCAATGGCATTGGAGAAAGTGCAACCAACTAGTACGCACATGGATTGGCAATTGTCTAGCATCGGACATTGTGGCTAAACTACCACCGACCAAAGACGTAAAGATGATTTGGGATAACATACGAGAAATGTACGGCAAACTCGACTGTGTGAAACTTTTCACAATCACTCAGGCCTTCTCAGAATTGAAGTAAGGGAACCTTTCAATTACCGCTTGCTTCAATTGGCTCTTAGCTCCCTAGAATGAGCTCGAGGCAGTCGAGGAAAAACTTGAAGGGCCTGAGGCCACGATTCGGAAGTATTGCGAGATGAAAGAAAGAGAAAAAATAACTTTTTTTTTTTTTTGTTGATATTGAACGAATCATACTCAACTTTTCAGTCGCAAATCTTAGCAACGAAACCCATGCTAAGCCTCAGCAAGATTCACCAACTAGCTGTCCAAGAGGAAAGCCAATAGCTCGTCACGACTGAGCGTGGAAGAATTGGTGAAGCCATAGCATTTGCGGCCTTTCCAACTGGCTTCAACTCGGCTGAAGCAATTACTAGCAAGCATGGGAGATTCAGCGTCCATTGAGGTCCTGGTCTCGTTGGAGTAAACGAGGCCGTTAGAAAGAGGGGGATAGATTTAGCAGTGGTTGAAGGAAACCAAAGAAACCCTGAAATTCGAACAAAGGGCTAGGATCAAAGGAGATTGGATGGCTAGGATCAAAGAAGATCCGATGGCTATTTTTCCTCCATTTACCCTACCGAATCAAACAACCCATACATGGCCACATTAGCATTAGCTTATAGAACATCTAATGGCCCACGGAATGCCACGTCATCATAGAAAAATAGTGGGCAAAATTCAAAAAATAAGGGTAAATGTTGTGAATATTGCAAACGCCCACATCATACTATTGATACCTGTTGAAAATTGCATGGTGTAAGCTAGGTGACAAAGACAAGAAGGATAAGGAGGCTTTTGCTCATCAAGTGTTAACATACAGGATTGATGGGGGATATGAAATAATCACCCAAGATCAATACCAAACTATTATGAGGAACCTGAGTCAACTTACAGTTAACTATTTGCAATGACAAAAAGCTAGGTGACAATGACAAAAATGTTGGTTTTTCAGGTACTTTTCTCTGCAAGACGAATTCAATATCAGTTGATGCATGAATAATTGATTCGGGTGCCAATGATCACACAATTTGCAATGAGCAATTATTTTCTAATGTTCAAAAGAATCCATATTCTTCCGTGTCCGTACATCTTCCGAACAAAAACGTCATTGTGTTCAACTCAGTCTAGACATTCTCCTTAAAAATGTCTTATATATTATTGAGTTCGAGTTCAATCTCTAATCTATCTCAAGAGCTTGCAAAGATAATTCCTGTCGCGCCATATTCAATTTCGAGCATTGCTTATTTTAGGACCCTTTGACCGTAGAGTAATGGGTTTGGGTAGTGTTGCACAAGGGCTATACTTTTAGACCAGTTTTCCAAAGGGTTTTGATAAAAACATTCCTTGTAATGCCGTTATTAATAATAAAAATCTCATTTTTCATCAACACTTGGGTCACAGTGCACATTTTCCCTATCCCAAATGTCTAATTTGCCCTTTGGCAAAGCAATCTTGGGCTCAATTTCCTATAGGTACCTCTCGTGCAACTAGTGCTTTCTCCCTACTTCATATAGATCTTTGGGGTCCTTATCACACCCTACATCATGATGGATCATGCTATTTTTTTTACAATTGTTGATGATTATACTTGCACCACTTCGGTTTATCTTATGCAATCAAGAGTCAAGCTTTTTTCAAACCGTCGAACTTTGTCTCACTTGTTGAAAATCAATTCGACAAATCTATTAAATGAATTCATACAAGTAATGGACGTGAGTTCTTTTCTTCTAAGTATGCATCTTTCCTATCCTCTAAAGGGATATTGCATGGGAGGTCATGCACTTACACTCCCCAACAAAATGGGATTGTTGAGCACAAACATCATCATCTTTTAGAATTAACTTGAGCTCTCAAATACCAAGCCTTGATTCCTGAAAAATTCTGGGGAGATTGTGTGGTTACAGCCACCTATTTAATTAATCACATGCCAACTAGAATTCTCAACAGGCGAAATCCTTTTGAGTTACTCTATGGAAAGCCGCAAGCAATTGATCATCTTAGAGTGTTTAGTTGTTTATGTTATGCAACAATTGTGGGCCATCGAGATAAGATGGATCCTTGTGCCATTCCATGTATTTTTATGGGATATCCCCCTATGCAGAAAGGTTATCGAGTAATGGAGATCTCTACAAAAAATTTCATTGTAAGTAGAGACGTTGTTTTACATGAAGATGACTTTCCCTTCCAAGAGTATGAGTCTTTGTCCTCTTCCTCATCATCAAATGTCGTCCTTTTTTGTCAAAAGAAGATTTATATGATCATCCTCAATATCTACTTATTGCTCCATATCAACATATCCCCATCACAACAAGATATGTAGACCAATATGTTGATTTCCTAGTTTTATCACCTAGGGATGAACCACCATTCGATTTGGATTTCTCACCTTAGGATAAGCTTCCATCCGATTCCTCAACAACTTCTTCACTATAGAATAATCATGTGTCATCTCCCGTAGTTCCTATTGAGGCAAAGATAGAACAATCTCGATGTTCTAGTCATCTTACTTGATCACTTACATGGACAAAGGATTATATATGTCCTACCATGGATACTTTAGGTACGCAATATCCAGTATCTTCATATGTTTCATTTAGTTAGTTATCACAAGAACACAAGTGTTGTGTCGTCCGTATTTCAGAAGAAAAAGAATCGTCTTGTTACTTTGTAGTGGCACGCGACCCATGATGACAACGTGCTATGGAGAATGAACTAAAGGCTTTGAGCAATAATCATAAGTGGGATATTGTAACGTTACCTCCACATCAAAAGCCCATTTGCTACAAATGGGTTTACAAGATCAAGTTCAAGGTAGATGGATCCATTAAAAGATACAAAGCCCATTTAGTTGCAAAGGGATTCATATAACGAGAAGGTTTTGATTATCACGAGACTTTTTCTCCCATAGCTAAGGAAGTCACCATCCGCTCCTTTTTATCAATTGTTGCCTTTAATAATTGGCTGCTTTGTCAAATGGATGTCCACAATGCCTTTCTACATGGAAACCTTGGTGAGGAAATTTATATGGACCTTCCACAAGATTTATGCAGACAAGGGGAGTCTTGGGTATATTGTCTTTGTAAATCTTTGTATTGACTTAAACAGGCTTCTAGACAATGATATGTCAAGTTCACCATTGCACTAACCGCTGCAGGATTCCAACATTCAAGGCATGATTATGCCTTATTTGCAAAGACTCAAGGTGACTTGTCAATTTATTTATTGATATATGTTGACGATATCCTTATCATGGGAAATGATGAGTTTGCTATTGGAAAGATTTAGAAATATTTGCACTCTGCTTTTCACATCAAAGACTTGGGGCCACCTAAGTATTTCCTTGGTATTGAAATAGCTTGATCTAACAAAGGAATTTGTCTTAGCTAATGTAAGTTCGTTTAAGAGATAGTTTCAGAAAAATGATCATTAGGGTATAAACTAGCTATTATAATCATAATGTGAAACTGAAAACATATGAATATGATGAGAGCTCACCTTCATTAATCAAAATCCATTGCTCAAGGACCCATCAAGATATTAGCGACTTGTTGTGTCACGCCCTGAACTCCGGACACGCAACAACCCTTTACCATGGTCAATTGAAAGCGACGTCCTAGGACTCGTTGACAACCATTTATTTTAATCTTTCATTATGCCCAAGCGGAAAAGAAACCATCCTTAGTCCAAACAGACATCAAACAATCAAACAGGGATAGATGGATGAACAGTAATAACAACATCAACTACTTATTTATACAATTTACTGGATTAACCAACGGATAATCATTTTCCGAATTACAAGCTTGATAAAAAGGGTCGATCCATCCTCTAAGCCAAACCAAAAAGGAACTAAGCTAGGCTAATCCAGCTACATAAAATGAACCCTCAGGTTCAGTACCACCATCATTGGGACTCATCAGACTCAGGCTCCATTGGGTCAGTCACTGGAGGAGTGGGGGAAAAATTCTCCACTGCGCCATTCTAAGGGTCTGAAAGTGGTTATACAATAACCAGTGAGATAAAATCTCAGCAAGTTCTTCCCCTAAGCCTTGGTTAGTATACCAACTCAACCTAAGTATCTCTCCAGAACCACCGCTTACACAACCTAACAACAAATAACAAACAACCAGCAATCAACAATCAACAACAGACAGGGTCAACCAACAATTATATAGTCAGTTCGCATGCAACCTTACTCGGTATACCATACCCTGCACGTTATAAGTCAGCCTAATACAGGCAATGCACATGTCCATTAGATGATGTAGTTCATCAATTACATGCGAGTCGCATCACGAGCGATCTCACCTAGCCATTGCCACACCTACACATTATCAATTCATGCGTGTGTGTCATAAATGATGTGATCACCTCATGCATAATCGCAACCAATGATGCCATGTTTCTCATGCACTCTCACATCCACATGTGTTTCGATTATTATTGCTCCACAATGCTATAACTTGGTCCGAGGTGCTATGGTACTACAGCATTACGGCACCTCTCTTCCGTAGAGGCGCAACTATGCTCTTCATTGCAGGCTGAGGCGTTATGACGCCTTTCCTCCGTAGAGATGCAATTATGCCATTCCTTCGTAGAGGCACAATCGTGCTCTTCCATACCCTCCGAGGCGCTATAACGCCCTTCCTCCGTAGAGGCGCAACCATGCCCTCCCTCTCCATAATCTCTGATAAATCGGATTATCGCCCCCTGAATTATGGCCGGGGTGACGGGTTTAACTTAGTGATCACACAAGCATACCATCACAATCCACTTATTATCTTTGAACATTAGCCAATGCACACATGCTTGCATATAAAACCTCAAATCCTTTATCATAAAAGTGGTCAATTTCCGGTGTCTCTCGGACAAACCATTTTTCCCTTTTTTATGAAAATCACACCATTCATGCGGATGTTCATACAATGACACATCCAATTCACTTCACAAAATCAAGACACATGAAATTATGCACATTTTCACTTCCGGATGAATAGTGCCGTGAACAGTGAAATTTCAAAATTCAATTATTAATAAATTAAATTCAGAAATTAAACAAAACATTAATTAAACACAATTAATCAATCAATTAAGCTAAGCATGCTTAATTATCACATAAACCACACATAAGCAACATTTAAGCATAATCAATCACAATTAAGCAAGATTAAGCTAAGCTAATCTTAACCACCTATCTTGGAGCTAATACAAATTAATTAAACCGCTTAAACCAAAATTATCACTAACTAAACCAACCATAAGCAAGTTTAGGCACTAACAAATGATTAGGGACTAAACTCACCTATTAAGCAGGCTGGCAACATGGATGCGGTGGTGGCGACGGTGACGAACCTGACACTTAAGGACCTCGCCCACGACACTCCAAGGTGGTCTTGGGGCTGAACACAGTAGCAACAACTTCTGTTCTCTCACTGCAAGCTGGAAAACTGCATTGTCTAAGGAAGAAGTGGCTGACTGGAGCAAAAAGGCTTGGCCGGAGCTTTGGCAAGTGGTTGGCCAGTGACCGGCAGCACTTGGGAGTCGAGGGGGAACTGCTAGTGGCTAGTATAGGCGAAGATTTAGTCGGAATGGGAGGAAAACAGGGGAAAAAGGCGGAATTGATTGCTACAGTGGCGGGTTGGGGAGCAGCAGCTTCAAGTTGGTTGGCAGGTCGGCCGGCGACTCTTTTCGGTGATCGGCTAATGCAAGCCGTACGGATTTCCTCTCCTAAGTAGATTGGTGGGTGGCACGGGCCGTAATTCACTTGGGAAGAGCATGAACAACTTGATTTTCAGAGAAAGGTCAAAAGCAGAAGTAGCAGGAATGAAGGGAAAAAAGAGAGAGAGGGTGTGCGATTTTGAGGGGTTGAAGGGGGAGAGAGAGAGAGAGAGAGAGAGTGAAGTGAGGGCTGCTAGATAAGCCTCGTCAATGCCATTAAATGATGCTCCAACTCCCCATGCAATATGACCTCATCTTCTCTTTCTTTTTATTTTTTCCAAATAATATCTAGGGGCAAAATGATCATTTTCACCTTGTACATTTCCCAAACAACCATTGAGCTGAAAATGAAGGGCGAGCCTAAGAAACAAGCTAGAAAATTAATAAGGATGGGCTCGGGAATTTGTTGGGCTATAATTGGCTTAAGTTTAGATAATGGGCTTCGAAGGGTAAATGGGTCGGTTAGGTCCAATGGGCTCACTTGCTTGTCTCGATCTACCATGGTGGCTATCCCACCTTGGGCGTGAGACTCACACTGACCTTGCTTGGCCTATGTCCTCGTAGGCTTGTTTTCTTGGTCCGTAAATCCCTTTTCCAAAAACTCGACTTAATTGACACTGTCAACCATCAATAAAGCATCGTCCAAAAGTCTGTCCCGAACGTTCCCAAAAATTCGAAATCCAATATTGGATTCTCATACCTTGTCAATTTCTCCCTAATGCCATTTTGATATGACTTATACTGATAGGTGGCTTCAAGGACTCATGATCATTCATCCCTCAAAGGGTTGGAATTTTAGGACGTCACATGTTGGAAAGTTGATCTATCTAACTAACAAGACTTGATATATGTTATGTTTTGCAAATACTCAACCAATTCATGCACAAATCGAAATAGTCTCATATGAATGCAGCATTGAAAATCGTGAAGTACTTGGAAAGGGTGTCTAGGACTACATATAAATCTATCCCGTGAGTGCAACATGAAGTTGACAGCATGCTGTGATACATACTACACTACTTGCCCAATGACAGGAAGATCTATCATTAGATTCTATGCTAAGTTAGGGAAATCATTTATCTCATGGAAGACAAAGAAACAGTCAACCATATCACTTTCGTAAGCTAAATCTGCATATTGGACCATGGCAGAGAGTATTTGTCAAACAGTTTGGATACAAGGGCCTCTCTCAAATCTTGGAGTACAAATCGATGGACTGGCGATTTATTTTTGTGACAACGTTGTAGCACTTAAATTAGCAGCAAATCCAGTTATTCATGAAAGGACAAAACACATAGAAGTTGATTGTCACTTTACTCGAGACAAAATTCAAGATGGGATCATCGCAACAAGAAGGATTGGAACTATAGAGCAACCTACAGACATATTTACCAAGCCTCTGGGTTGAAGACAACATTCATATTTGCTAAGCAAGTTTGGTGTCCTCGACATATATAGACCACCAACTTGAGGGGGAGTGTTGGAAATAGGATTTGGTATCGATCCTAAGCATGTATTAATTGATACATATAATCAGTAATTGATTCATGTAATCCTCAATTGGCTCGGTAAATAGGAAATGTGTTTCATGTAAATTTTTCTTTTCCTTTTTTACATTTTCTCTAGTATTACAAATAGAGCTTGTACATGTACTCCTGATAGAAATATATTTATATTTATATATTTCCCATATTCTTCATCTCTTGTCAAAGCTCAATTGCTCTGAGTCCTCTGAAACTGCCTTTTTGGTTGCTCTTCAAGAAGTAATCCACCTACTAAGGACGGCATGCTCTTGATTTGAATAGTTTCAGACGGTGGCAAAAAGCCCATCTTTTCTTGAATTGGCTCAAAAGCTAAAATTTGTTTCCCATAAAGACCATATTCTATAATGTTACAATGAAGTCCTCAAGGTTCGGTGAGCTCATTGAGGAACTAGCAAATGAGATGATAAGGGATGAAATCAAGCTTCACAACATTACTTACTCTACCATTATCACTTGTGTCAAGAGGTGCTTTATGCGATAGCCTTGTTGGGCACTTATTAATTCTTGTTCTTTATCTACCTTGAGTTATCACACAAGCAAAAGTCCTTTAGAAGGTTAGCATTTATAACATAACTTATAATTGCAAACTTCTCAAACAATCAACAATAGAGGGGAACGTACTTCTATTATTTGCCATATTTGCTTATAAATTAGTGGTATATTTTACATCAAAAGGGAAGGACCTAACTGGAAGAATACAAAAAGGTTTATCTCTCTAATCGCTACTACGAACTTGACCTCCTCTGATACATCCGTCCTTCCAGATCTAACTAGCCAAACAGATGATCCCACACCTCAAAATGTTCTAATTGCAGCAAACCAAAGCCATCCCCTCTAAACCACATCACCTCTAGCGCCTAGTTCTCCACATCACTCCCATCACCACCTACAATAGGAGATCCACCTAATCCAGGAGCACTAAGGAAAGGGCTCAGTCCCTCTAAATGGCCATTCACCAACAAAAATATAGAAATGAAATTGTAAGAAATTAGGTCAGGCTATCCTATATTTGTCAACAACATAGGAGTATAACATAGGAACATCATGCCCGAAAAGTTCAAGTCTGTAAACTCATGGTGCTTACCTTATAGCATGATAGGTGCTTCAATTTGTAATGATTATCGACATAAACTTCTTCACATGATTGAGAACCTAATTGTGAATAATTTGATAAAATGCATTCAAATTGATGAAGGTTCTTGTGATCGTGAGGCTAATTATGTGAAATAGGTTATAAACAAGGTGCATTTTGTTGAGAATTCCCCTAACATGACCCATGAAAAAATATTTTCATTAGCTTGTGTCATTTGAAATAATCATGGACCGTGTCGGGGGCAAATGGAGATGAGTTGAAAATAGAGGGGGCAGTTTGTGTTTGCCTCAATGCACCCAAGCCATCAAGCCAGTCGTCTCTTGGCCTAAGAAGCACTGACACTCTCTGAGAACTTTCATGTCGTATTTGACATATGGTCAACATATGTTGAAAAATCTGACATGTGTTCAACTTCTGACATGCTCTGACATGCATATGGTCAATTTTTAAAAATTCTCAATGAATGAGGGGTCAAAATGTAAATATGTAAAACATAAAAAAAATTATAAAAATCATAAAGAAGAAAGACGAAAAACCTAATTTTTTTCTTCTCTTTTGACTCTCATTTCCTGGGACATACAATACCCCACAAGTTTTTTTTTTTTCTCTTCTCTTTTGATACGCGAGTCCAAAATGTGGACTTCTTGGTTTTTTTTCTTCAAGTTTATGGATTATTGGAATGGAATGCTGTTGAATTTATCAAATTAAAATAATGAATGATATTAACAAATGATAGATTAATATTTTTAGTGCAAATTCATTCCATGTTCTTTTTTATTATTTATTTAATTGTGAATTTGAATTTATTTAATTTGATTGAAATTTTTCTTGTATATATAAATATGCACATTTAATATACAACATATCTCAATATGTCAAAATTCTTTATTTTTTTAGAAATGATGTGTTGGCGTGGCATGTGGTGTCGTGTCCCATATCGATGTTGGTGCTACTTAGTTCTTGGGCTTACTTGAACTAAAACTAGGTGCAATGGATGATGGGATATCTGAATTTCTGTGTATTGGGGAAAATTATCAAAATAGCCATAAATCTATTGCAATTGTGCCACTTCAATCATAATTTTTTTTGGCTAATTAAGTCCTAGATCTTTTGCATATGTGATAATCCAGTTCATCTAGCCAATTTTAGCCGACTAGCATGATGTGAATAATTTTGTAATAATATATTATTTTTTCGAGTTTTTTGTTAATCTTTTTTCTTTTGCTTTCTCTTTTTGTTCCTTCTTCTAACCGGCCATTGCCAATCAACAACAAGGCTCACCCCTACGAGCAACTGGTGAAGGTGAGCCTCCCCTAGCAATGGTGAGGCCGCCCTCACCATGGTTGGGTGGGACCTTACCAAATTTAGCGAGGTCAGCCTCACCAGTGGCTGGTGGGGCCTTGCTAGTAGCCGATGGGAGTAGGCCTCGCTAAGCCATGACAAGGCCTGCCTCATCCTCACTAGTGGTTAGTAGGGGTGAGCCTTACCGATCCTTGCCTCCACTCGGTGGAGACTGGCTAGACAAAGAAGGAAGGAGGGCAAAAACAGAAAAAAAAATGAAAATTCGAAAAAAATTATTATTAAAAAATTATTCATGTGAACATTGGTCGGATGATTGGTGCTAATTGGCTTCCATGATAGCGCTTATCAACCAAAATTGGTCGAATAGATTAAATTGACATGAATGTAAAAGGTTTATCATTGAGTTAAAAAAAAGTTCAAGACTAAATTGACACAATTGCAATAGGTTAAGAATGAGATTCGGACCCTAGGAGTGTCAAAACTTACAAAAGGTACACTTAAGTGCCAAAATCGAAGCAAAATGGATCACTTAAGTTCTGATGGCGAGAAAATCCGGCCAAAATGCCGACGTAGCATTTTTCCAGCGATATGGGGTCGAAATGACGTCGTTTTTGTGGCTGACGTGGCGAAGTAAACCCAAAACGACGTCGTTTTGGGTGTTGATGTAGCCACAGCACCTAAAACGACGCCGTTTGGACGAATATTAATAAATATTAGTTAAATAATATTAAAATAACAAAATTATTAAAAAAAAAAAAAAGGGGAGGGGGGAGCAGCCTATCGCCGCCGTCCCATCGTTAGTGGGGCGGCGGCAACGGACAGCGAGGGTCAGATGGCCCTCGCCGGATGCCGGGAGAGGGCGGCGACCCTCTCCCAAATCTAGGCGAGGGTCGGCCGCCCTCTCCCAAATCTGGGAGAGGGTCGCTGCCCTCTCCCGGCGTCTGGCGAGGGCTGGACGACCTCGTCAACCCGTGCCTAGGCATCGGCAACCCTCGTCGTTCGTTGCTGCCACCCCACCGACGATGGGGCGGTGGCGACTAGCTACTCCCCACTCCCCCCTCCCCCTTTTTCTCTTTTAATATTATTTAACTAATATTATTAATATTAGTCAAAACGGCGTCGTTTTAGGTGTTGTGGCCACATCAGCACCCAAAATGACGTCGTTTTGGGTTTACTTCGCCACGTCAGCCATAAAACGATGCCATTTCGACCCCATATTGTCGGCAAAATGCCACGTTGGCATTTTGGCCGGATTTTCTTGCCGTTGGCACTTAAGTGATCCTTTTTGCTCCGATTTTGGCACTTAAGTATACCTTTTATAAGTTTTGGCACTTAAGTGTCCCTCCGTGCCAAGTTTTGGCACTCCCGCTATACTTATGCCTGAATTGACACAATTGCAATAGGTTAAGAAATTTTTTGGTAATTCTTTCTATGTATTTTTCTCGGTGCATCCATTTAGTTTGTTTCTCATAATTGCCAGCCAATAATGAAGAGGACTATGAATGCACACAAAGAGAAGAGAGAGAAGTGACTAAGAAGAAGAACAAGGAGTTGGACTTGTAAGGAAAGAAACCAAATAAAAGGAGGGGCATTGCCTTTGATCCTTTGGATGCCAAAAAAGTGAGATCAACAAAAGATAAAGTAGTCAAAACATTGTAAAATAGAGCGTATTATTGAAAGAGAGTGAAAAAGCACATTCCATTTTTCGACCCAAAAAATTGATACCCAAATTCTACATGTTGTCGACAATCTAAATTTGAAGGGAATTGAAAGTTAAACAAGTAAGTGAAGAGAAAGGAAATAATATGTCTTAAATGGTCTGGATGTGTAATGAGGAATACAATGATAGGAAATTAAGCATATAATAAGTAAATAGGCTACAAACAAAAGAAAAGTAAATAAGCTAAGGCAGCCTAAATGCATACGCTTTAGAAGACTACGCGAATTATTTTGAATAGAAAAAGATGATTATACATTGGCCATACTGCCTTTCTGCTTTTCCTATATGAAAACAATAACAACAAACAAGCCACAATCGTGCGTGATAGTCCAATGATAAAAGGGTCGCACAATATTCCATGACTTCACAAATTTAAACTAAACAAGTGACCATTTTGGTTAACTTGTGCCATGGCCTTTGTTATTTCATATGGAGAGAATTTCTCTCATTTTACTCTCGATTGGAGTAGCACACGCATTTTTTTTTTCCTGATAGCTTCATTTTAGTCTTTAAGTTTTATTTGTTTTACGAAAAAATTTTCCATGTAAGGAGTGCTAAACACCTCAAGTGCCGAACTTAGCACAGGAGGACACTTATATATCAAAAGTTTCGAAATGTACACGTAAATGCCAAAATCAGAGAAAAATGGTCACTTAAGTGTCAATAGCGAGAAATTTTGGCTAAATTGCCTACGTGGCATTTTTCGGTGACTTTTTATATTAGGATGGCAATTCTTCAAAAAAATTATCCATGTGGCAATTTAAAAAAAATTGTTTGCGTGGCCTTTTTTTTTAAAACTTGTCATTTCAGCAATAAAGCCCAAAATTGATTAAAAATAAAAGAAAGGGGAGAGGGTTCAGCAAGGGCTGTGCAGCCCTCGTCGTCGTTGCCCTACCATCACCAGGATGGGTTGGCGACAATAGGGCGAGCATTGGCCAAGGTCACCGAGCCTTTGGCCAAACTATGGCTGCTCTAACCAACAACCAATGGCCTTTGGCTAGACTAGGCGAGGGTCGGCAACTCTCGCCGGATCTAGGGGAGGGCCGTAACCCTTGCCCCAAATTTGAATGAGGGCTAGCATGCCCTCGTTGGTGGTCGACCAAGATTGCCAACTATTGTTTAGGGCCCAACGGCTCTAGCCAACCCTCGCCACATTGTCGTCGGCCCTTCCCTGCGATGGTGGGACGGTGACAATGATTGTCTCCATAGCTCTCGTTGAAGCTCTATTATGTCCCTCCTTTTTAAGTTTTGTTTAAATTTTTAATCAATTTTAGGGGCATATATTGTTGATGTGGCGATTTTGAGGCCAAAGAGATGTCGTTTTGCACCATCATTCCTTAAGTCAGCTCTTCGATGAGGTAACTAGACTATTATATTATTAAAATAAGTCACATCAAGTTTCTGGTTTCCCTTGCCGAAGTTGGCACTTAAGTGTCCCACTTTTTTTTTTTTAAATAACACTTTAGTGTACTTTTTGGAACTTTTGGCAATTAAGTATCCTCCATGCCAAGTTTTGGTACTTGCATTGCACTTTTGCCTCTGGGTAAGTATTTTCCTAATTTTTCAGCATTTGGTTCATTTAGGAAAATGTAACCTAGGTTTATATTCAATAAACTGATTTCTTATTTGAAAATTGGAAAATATTCTCCAAAATAAGACTTGGTTTCAGCTTTTGGACATGGGAACCTCAATGTTGGTTCTTGGATCCTCGACGTTCAAGGCTAGGGATGAGTATGGTACAGGTTGGGCCGGTCTAGCACCTAACCCAAGAACCAATTCATACAGTATTGGTCCCTAACTTTTGGGACTGAGGACTGACCCTAGTGAGCCTAGGACCAACCCTGTGGATTCAGTCTAGTTCCAAGGTTAATGGGAATCAACTGATTATTTTTTTTTTTTTTAAATTCATTGAAAGGACAAACATACCATTTCAAATTACATTTCTATCAACTATGTGACATTAAGCAACCAAATTATTAATATTAGTACATATCAAATATAAATATAAGATAATGTAATAAAAAAAATTCCACACTTGCTAAAAGCAACCAAGTGAGGCAAGTCTGAAGAGGCCGGAAGCAAGTGAGGTGAGTGACCAAGCAAGTGAGGCAAGCAAAGAGAGGTGAGCAAACAAAGGCGAGTGAGGTTGAGGTGAGTGAAGAGGGTCTCTATCTTTTTTCAATCAAATTAGGGTTGTTTCTTTCTGCCTTTTCATTTACACAGCAAACTAAATTGCCTAAAAAAGAAGACAATAGAAGAGGAGGCACAATGATTTAGAGTAGATAAAAGCATATAATATATTAGATTTATAATATATAAGTTAGATATGTTACACGGGATTGGTCTCGGAACAATCCCAGACTCTTAGGAGCAAAGACCAACCTGCACAGTGCAGGGTCCAAGGGTCTTAGGACCAATGATCGAATTAGACTAGGACTGGACAGGTTGGGCCAGTCGAGGGTTAACCTTGGATTGAAGCTCATCTCTATTCAAGATAAGGTCTCTAGCATTTAGACAAACATCGAAAATACTGTCATTTTTGTGAAAATTAGTTTTTTGAAAACTATTTTTCAAAAATATCACATTTTTCGTGAAGAAGATGTAACCTTAATCACTTCTTGTGTGCCTGCACGTTAATGAAGAATGTTCATCTTCTTCATGCAAATTTGTTTGTTGGGCACTTCCTATTTTCATTAGGAGATAACTTATCCCAACTTATTGTTAATTGGAAGTAACACATACCTTTTTTCCCATTTAGCTTCATTTTCTAAATCTTATCTCTTCTTGTGTGCCTGCACATTCCATGAAGCATTCTCGTCTTCCCTACACCTACATTGAGTCTTTTCTCTGTTTCTCCTATATCTGTCAGACCATTGTTCTCTTGATCTTATTTTTGCTCCTTTTCAACATTGAACCAACCAAAGAGTTACTCAGGCTCAAGCCATGTTTCCTTATCCCCTAAAAACCAATGGCTATATTAAATTAACTACAAATAGAAAGAATGATTTTTGAGAGATTTTAATGATTAAAGGAAGTACACATAATTAATACTCAGTTACTTCAAATGAAAAATTTTATGTTTTCAAGACATAATTAGTAAAACATCACTCATTAATATTCACCTTCTAATGAATTGACATTACCATTAATTACAGCACTGGTAGTCTTTCACCTCAATGCCAAGGGCCGGTAAAATTGTAACCCCAGAAAAAATCTACTACAACCAAGAAAGCTATACAAACCCCATCTTTGTATTTGATGCTTCGAGGGTACATTCGCACACATAAGGAACCAGACTGCATTTAGTATTTGTCAAGGTGCATGTGTATAGATGTTAGGTGAAAGAAATCCTACATCGTAGATGTGGTGCAATTGATACATTTTAGCTGATTTGTACTTGATTAACTCAAGTTTTTGAGTAAAATTGGGTCAGAGTGAGTTTGTTAATGGGCTTTGGCTAGTGCTTCCTCTCGATGATCTCATCAGTTGAAGGTATTGACCTTCTGCTATGTTAATCTAAAAGTGGTATTAGAGTCAATGTTGATTTATGGCCCAATCCTGGTATGTATAAGTGCCCGATGAAAATTTCAAGGAAGGAAAGTCTCATATGTGACTCCTTAATTGAGGTGGCAAATGGTGTCTCTCGGATTCTCACCAAGCTTGGTTGGCCAAGACAATCAAGGTGCAATCCGAAGGGTACATATGGTCCTCACCAACATATGCAAATTTGGCCAAGCTAGGGTAAAGATTCTTGAGTTAGGATAATGTTGGTGTCGAAGGATATTTGAATTGAGGGGGAGTGAACCCAATACCGACGGCTCACGTGTGGAGAGAAATTGTTAAGGTACACCCATGTAGTGTTAGGCAAAAGAAATCTCATATCAAGGATGTGATGTAATATGGAGCATTTAATATATCCTACTTAATTGTATTCATTGACTTAAGGTTTGATTATAAGTGGGTCGATTTGAATAAGTCACTGGGTTCAGGCTTTAATTTCCTCTTAGTGATCTCTCATGATAAGTGTATCGCATTTTTAATGGGTCAACCCAACAGATGACATGTAATGTGATTATATATTAAAGGGGCTCCAATTTTTGCCATTTAATTCCATTGTAAGTACTTTAATTATAATCTTGAAAAAAAAAAAGATTTTACATGGTACTCATATATTAAAGAGGTTGATAGGAAGGATAGCTGGTGAAGTAGGTTGCGAATAGTAACTATTCTATTCCCAATAATAATTTTTTTCTTAGAAATAACTCTTTTTGATTCTATTCATGAGTTATGAGCATTTGAAGGTATTTGATAACTGTTCAAAATTTATATTCCCAATATAGAAATGTGTTTGGTAGAAACTTTAGATTCTTTTGTGACTTATAATTTTTTTAAATTTTTTAATACTTTTTTTTTTTTTTTTTTCCCTTTTTTTTTTTTTTCATTTCCTCCTCCAAGCTTCAACCTGTCGCTAGCCTTGGGGTGGCCGACAACCAGCTGAATATTGAAGAAGAAGAAATAAAGGAAAAGGAAGAAAAAATGAGAATTGATTCTTGAAATTGTTACTAGGAATAAGAAGCAACTTTTTATTTATTTATTCTTGATTGTGTTCTTAGGAATAAAAAATTTACCTAACGAATTTTTATTCAAAATCTATTCCTAGGAATAAAAGAATAGAATTAGTTGTTCCTAAGAGTGTTAACAAATAGGCCTGTGGCTTCTTAACAAATCAACTCCTATATTTCGAGCCCCAAAAACACACGCACAAAAAAAAAGTAATTCTAAGTTAGATTGAGGGTGCGTTTGTCTTACAAAAACTCAATACTTTGGAATCATCCCGTAATTTGTTGTTATTAGCGAAAATATTTAGACAAAAATTATTATAAATAATAAAAATATGTTCCATTGACTAATTTTTGTAAATGATATATACAATCATTTTGATAAAAAATTTCCAATTCTTTCGTGTCTCAATCAACTACCTTAATGATCCATTTGTTTTATGAAAAATGTGACGTTTCTAGAAAATATTTCCCAAGAAAGCATTTTCATTTTTCAAGAAAATGACAATAGTTTCTAATATTCAGCGAAAACTTGAAAATAAACTATAAAATATTTTCTTCCTACGATATGGAAAATTCAATTCAATTTTCCTCCGTGCACTCCTTTTAATAATTTTTATTTTTATTTTTTAAAATTCGAATTTTTTATTTGTCTTTATACTTTTTTATTTGTTTTCCTCCTTCTTCAATTGGTTGTTGGCCATGGTGACGGCAAGCAACCGACCAAAGGTCATCTTGAGCTCGAGCTCGCTAGCCTCGAAAAGGCTACCGATTTGGCGAGCCCAATGTCAACGAGCATTAGCTCGAGCCCCGTAGCTGGTCACTGGTTGTCTTCTTGGTCAATGACCAGTCGAGAAAAAAGGAAAAAATAAAAAATAAAAAGAAATTTTTTTTTTACTTTTTTAGAAAGAAAAAAGAAAGAAAGAAGTGGAGGCAGGTAGATGTTTGAGCTAAGAGAGAGTGAGTAAGGAAAATGTTTTTCCCTACTTTAAAAGTGAAATATATTTTCCCTTATTTTAGAAGACATTTTTTCGTTAATCTGACCAAATCATTTTACATGAAACGAATGTTAGAAATTTTGAAAAACGTTTTTTCGAAAGTTATTTTCTACCAAACAAATGGAGTCTTGGCCTTAAGATGAAGTTCCATTTATACTCGGAGATTGGACAACTTGATTTGTCCATCCAAAATGACTTCTCTCTCCGCAAAGTTATTCCGTCACCCCCATTCCACACATGTTCGGCTCATCTTCTAGACCTCTTGGGCTGAGATCGTACCTGAAAATCGGCACTTGCCCCAGCCCATAGTTCAGGTTGTTGGCCCAAAACCCAAGCCCTAAAAGCATAACCATGGTATCTCCCCATCTCATTCATCTACTACACAAAAATCAGGACAAGAGCCCTTGAAACCAGTGTCTACAAAGTACTATCGGACATCAAACAAGCTTCCGATTTTCGAAAACACAAGCTGATTAGAGTACCTTCCAAGAAATTGTGCTTGTTGGAGTTCAAATCAGCGATCACACTCTCGTGAGAAGTAACTCCATAGTCAATCTTAATCGACTAACAAGCTCAATTTTTCACACTATTGGATTTTTGTTTATAGGGTTTCAAGAATCATGAATGCTTTGAAAATTGGAACATTCACTATAGAAACACGATTGACACTAATTAGATAGATCATCTATATGATATATATGTACCTCCATGCATGCTTGTGCAATGAATACTCCGAAGAACATAATACTTTTCATTAAGTATGCTTAATAAGTTCTCCAAACGCACTCCCTAAGGAAATCTTTTACGAAAGCAATTATACATTCTCCATCAACTTATGAACAAAATAAACGCGTCTTTCTATTAATGTTAATGCATGAATATTAGTCATCTATATTCAATAAAAGATAAACGCATTAAATTGCAGAACTTGAAAATTATGAAATTTTTCTTAGTTAATTTTTTTGAGACTCCTTTAATAAAGCTGATCGCATTATCCTTGTGCTTTTCTTCTCTCTCTCTCTTTACTCTTGTTTATTAATATGTTTATCGCATTGAGAAATTGCGTTATGCAGGTCGAACTGCTCAATGTTAATTACACGAGTTCAGATTTATAGAGGGGGGACCAAACTCAGCAATTATTGCGCAAAAATTATTAATGCTGAAATCATCTAGTAGGGGTTAAGGAAAAAAAAAATTAATAATAATTGTGCGTGTCGCGCCGTTTCTGTCAGACAGGTCTGGTGTCATATCTTTTCCCTGGGTAAATTATCGCCGTCTGATGCTAATCCGACGCACACGAAACATCACCTCACCCCACCCACGCGTTGACTTTTTGACTCTGAGAAAGGTGCTTCTTTGCCCAGTGGGGTTGACCTACGGTGGCAGGAGTTCTGGCCTGGCGTGCGTTAGGCGACAGCCTGAAGGACACAGCTTTTTACCTGCAAAAAAAGTAGAAATGCAAATATAAAATAAATACCGCGAATTAAAAGTTTTGCGTATAGCATACGTCCGAGGACCACAACCAACTTGGTTTTAATAGTTGACGATACGGTAGTAACTTTTTTTTTTTTTTTTTTTTTTTTTTATAGTTTTGTTATTATTAGGACAAAAAGAGCCATATCATTCTTGCTGTAATATATTTACCCTAAATTTTTATATGACATAAAAATCTCAAAATTTGCATTTATGTTATGTATTTATCATATGTTAAGGTTCCGTTAAATGATTTTTCCACCAAAATGTCTTCTTCTTTTTTTAAAAATTTTGCTTAAGTCACGTAAGCATTATATCAATATCATTTGCTTTTTAGTGTCTATGGAAGCAATTTTTTTTTACAGTTTTAATTGACAAAATTTTGACGGGTGATAAATATGTGACGGAAAAATTGCAGAATTATTGCCCTTATTATTATGATTTTGTGAGAAATCGAGTGAGGAAATGCTGTAATCTCTAATATATTGCCTGCTCTTGTAATATGTATTGAAATTGGAATATTTTCTCATTAAATGTAATTATCAGGTGCACTATAACACTTATTAGGCATACTGACTTTAGAATGATTAAGTTTCAAAAAATTATTTGATATACCACAATAATAGTCAATGCATTGGATATTGCGCAATTTTGAAAATCAATTATTTAATAGATGCTCTTGAAACCCAATAAATAAAAATCTAATAGTGTGAAAAATTGAGCTTGCTAGTCAATTAAGATTGACTATGGAGTTACTCCTCATGAGAGTGTGATCATTGATTTGAACTCCAACGAGTGCAATTTCTTGGAAGGTACTCTAATCGGCCTGTGTCTTCGAAAATCAGATTGCCTTGAATGATTCAACCGGCTCAATCGCGTTCCTATCGCAATGTTTGGATGATTTTTACCCGATTTCGGTCCATTTAGAGCGATTTGACTGCGGACCACTGAGGAAGCCTGTTCGATGTCCGGTACTACTTTGTAGACACTGGTTTCAAGGGCTCTTGTCCTGATTTTTGTGTAGTAGATGAATGAGATGGGGAGATACCATGGTTATGCTTTTAGGGCTTGGGTTTTGGGCCAACAACCTGAACTAGGGGCCGGGGCAAGTGCCGATTTTCAGGTACAATCTCAGCCCAAGAGGTCTAGAAGATGAGCCGAACATGTGTGGAATGGGGGTGACGGAATAACTTTGCGGAGAGAGAAGTCATTTTGGATGGACAAATCAAGTTGTCCAATCTCTGAGTATAAACGGAACTTCATCTTAAGGCCGAGACTCCATTCGTTATGTAAGAAAAGTTGTGCATTAATGACTAAAAGATTTTCTTATTTGGTTGTTTATCAAGTGACCCAAAGTTTTTTAAAAGCGAAATCACCCTAGAGGAACTTTTCATCTAATAGAACATGGGACATTAATCATATTATGAGTATATACACAATTTTCAAAGTATTGGTTGTGCATATGTTATGAGCTATGAACATAGTTATTGCCTCGAAATTTAAAGTATCCCCTAATTTGATTGCTTGACAATTGTCTTGGCATACTTTTTGCGAAATTTAATGGAAATTTGAGACATGCATGCTATCCCAACACATTTCTTACCCTTTTATTAATTGATATGGTCAAGATCAAGATCTTCGTCAAAGCTAACATCCGGTCGCCGCATTTCTTCAAGATAAGATTCTCCCAAGTCCTATGGGTCTTGGGAAAAAATCCTTGATTTCGACTAATCCCGCTCGTATTGATCCAATTGCCTAGCAAATGGCATCTCTGATGGCATGATATTCGCGAGGATAATCCCATGTCATCTCTTCGTGAAAAGAACCAAGCCATAAGAACTTCGGATCAATCTCATTCTCTTCGTGTGGGATCCCCTCTCAAGCTTTCAATATTCCACGTGAGTTCCTTTGAAACTGCATCGCAAGGAGCTTGTTTGCACCGGGCTTCCCACATGGACCTTTTTGCAAGTTCCCGGTGAAAATTCATACAACAAAGAAAGTACCCCCGTCTGAGCTTGCGGCCTCCTTGAAATCACCGCAGTTATAGTGCATCGGCTAACTACTTCTGGTAAATTTCCTCCTGCTTTGGCCACACCAGTGTGGCATATTCATGATTGCTAAATTGCCGTGATAAATATATGATAGGCAGCACGTCATTTCCTTGACATCAAAGATGTCAAATGTTAGTTCTTCCGCGCCACAATGGAAATACAATCAACTAGTTGAAAAAGGAAGTGCTCGACAAGCAAAGCAAGTTGCTGCTACATTTAACATTACGAGATCCTCAAAGATAGGAACAACCAAAAGCGATTTTCTGAATAACGTTTCAGGTAACAACATTGTGAATTTTATACAAAGCACAATGAAGCCCAATATCAGTTTATCAGCTATACGGTTCGTTATTTATCATGGCCAGCTAGTTAGCACACCAAAGTCGCATATACCAAAATAAGACTAGGCACTAGAACTATATGCAGAAAGCACGGCTCACAGTCACAAAACATGTTCTGGGGATAAAAATGCAGAGACTGGAACAAAAGGAATAAAAGAATGCGCTTCTCAGGGAGCGCTGATCTATGAGCGCTTCTCTGCATCAACAAAATATGAGAGACTCCCACTTGCGAAGTTTTAGGTCAAAAGCTACACCAGAAGGCATGCAGGATAGCCACTCAACCATCTCTGCCTCAAAGCATGGTACGAAGTCTCAGCAACCATAAAGAATCTTCACCTGCATATCCAGAACAAAATCATCAAAAACAGCACATCATAACAGACTGCCACGAAGAGCTATGTAGAACCACGTAGTAAAATTATTCTGCAACTTAAAGCAAGACAAGGGTTCCTCACCATGCAAGTGCGTCAACCAGCAAATCACTGATCCTCATCAAGTCCATATACAAAGAAGTCGTCGTAATCAGAGAATTCATAGTAGTTATCATAATCGGACAAATCGATGTCAGAAAACCCAGATGGGTAATCATCATCAAAGGACTCATCAGCATGAGATGCGTCAAATTCATAGTCATCTGTGGGGTCATGTGGACGCCTTAAATCTTTGATCTGTTCGGTGCATCTTTTCTCCAAATCACCCCCCATATGAACATTGAAGCACCGGCGCAAGTCGAGATACTCAAGATGAGGACAACCGTCAAGAATCACCTCCAGACCTTCATTTGTCATCTTATTCCCAAAGAGTTGGAGGTGGCGTAATCCATGCATGTTTTTCGCTATAGCTTGTGCCTCTTCATCACATTCTATGTATGGACATCCATATTTAAGGCTATTCAATTTCAAGGATTTCAGAAGGGGACAACATTGTCCAACAGTTTCTAGGGCTTCCTTCGAGAATGAGCAATAAGATAATTCAAGGACCTCCAGCAAAGGAAGTTTTGTGGCTGCTTCAGACAGACCCTCATCTGTAATGTTTTTGCAACATACAAGTCGTAGACGTCTAATCTGATTGCACCTGCAATGAAATAAGAAATGTGTGAGAACAATAATGGTTCAACCTGAAAGCAGACTTGTTGTAGAGTAGCAATAATGATGTTAACCACAAAGATAAAGAACTGAGCTTGTTGATCTAGAGCAGGGGGTGTAGAGAGATTATTTTCATCAGCCCAAAAAGTTATTGTATTTCAACAACAGGAAATTGTTAATCAGCATCCCTTGGGCACTTCTTAAGTGGCTAATTAAGGGAACAAAACAAGTTTCAATGCACAATTGTTCTAGTGAAGTGTGTAATTAGTGTTTTGGAAAATGGAACTTTCACTATGCAGTATGTTTACTAAATGCCCCATGGGCACTTGTCAACAAGACATGTCAATAATTAGGGAAAGTGATAAAGATCAGCCAGAACCCTAGATCACAAGAATTCTCTATTGTTGCAGCCTCTGATTGGAATTCTTTAATCATGTTCAAAAAAAGTCAACTATGCAACTTTTGTTAACAAAGTCCGCTTTTGCATGCCCATGGCATCACAACAATGTAAACTCAACAGAAATCTATGCAATTGAGAGATGCCATGTTTGCTCCACTTTTGACCTATCATTATAGCCTTTTAAAAAGCAAGATTGCCATATTTATCTGAAATAAAAATATGATGCGGAATACAGATATATCCTGCAGTCAACAATCAAACACAATCCAAAAGCTCTGTTCTGGACTTCAACGCTAGGTAAAAGAAAGAAAAAATCCCTCAAAGAGAGAAACTTCAGTCAATAAAGAGAGATAATCTCACCAAAAAGATTTTCCATGGGCACTTTTTTAACATCTCAATAAAGAAAGTTAGTCAATATAATGCACTATCTTTCTCGTGTTATGTATAATTAGCATCATCACCTTTCCTTATTATGTATGGTTAACAAGTATCCTAGAGGCACTCATTAACAAGACTCCTTATAAAAACCTTATTCATAGAAATCCTATCGACAAAAGCAAACCTAATGCTATTAGAATCTAAAATTCATGTTAAGAACCAAAAGGACTCCAAAAATGCCAATTACAGTAACTCAAGCGGTAACTTTAGTTGTCTGCTCCAGAATCAAAACACTGACAGTGCCATCTACCGGTCAGATCAAGACAACTGTGTACCTATCCAAGACCTGCATAAAGGCCATCAAATGAATCTAAGCTGTTTCTGCAAGCTCAATGAAAACTCAATGATGAAGACTGAGCACAGAGTCTGGACGAGGAAATAGAAGACAAACTCCACGGTGAATTAAACCAGAATATTTTCTTTGCTTAACAAAATAAGGGGTTTAAGAATGATATCACTGGAACCTGAAGCATGCTAAGTGCTTTGGCAAGCATGGCTTGACACTACACTTGTCCTTAAGGCTGAGAAGGTGATGGAGCTACATGGCTATACCCTATTTTCTGGACTTATACACCCTCTACCACATCAAACTTTAAACAATATCTCCCCATAAGTAGTAGCAAGCAGGAGAGAAATGTGCCACATAAAACTGATCAAAAGGAAAAAAAGCATGTAGGAAAAGAAGATTCTGGAGTGAAGTAAAATAGAAGCGCTTCTGCCATATCATGCACTCATGGAAGCTCTGTCACAGTTCATGTTCCTCATTTCATTTAGCAATGCTCAATACTCACCAGATGGCATTGTATTTGTAGTTTTACAACCTCAGTTCGGTGTTCCTTCATGGTTTCAACCGGGTCAAACTTTTGCCTCATCTCAATGTTCAAATAACAGCAAAAAAAATGAAAGATACCAAGGCTGAACATACAAAACATAGAGACAGAGTAAAAGAAGCCATTTGAGAACTCCCGACGACAGAGAAAGTAACAAAACTGGTGTCCTTTCACATAAAACTCTCAATCCTCGTTCTTGGGAACCATTTCAGGATCAGAACTCAATTTCCATGCATGATTTTTTCATCAGCTAGTTTTCAGAACATGTAGCTGATCGAGTCGACATCTCACTTGCATAAAAGACAGCCCATGTAACCCAGAAGTACCAATCTAATGTTTAAGATCCACTAAAATCCAGTCATGCAGAGAGGCAAACCTCTGAGTACACGAAAGATAGCTTCCTGAAGACAATTTGTTCTCACCATCTGGCGTGTTCATCTTCTCTCTCTCTCTCTCTCTTTTTTCATTTTCAGTTCTTGAGGACACTGAGCAAGAGGCGCAAAAAAAATAGGGAATTTTCTCCTGGAAGCCTCACATTTATACCTTTCGCTTCCCATTGAGACCGCGGAGAGTAAGAGAAGTGAGCTCGTGCCCGATACAATTCCTAACCAATTTCACGATTCCTACATAACTTCAGCCCAAAGAAATCAACGGTACACACTCGGGAACGCCGCAATCTAGGTCTACAGAATCACAACAACCGACCAGCCAATTCCCGAAACAAAGCTCATCCTCAGCGATCAACCATCATTTCAATTCTCTCCAACAACAGCGAATGCAGCGATCATTCCGAGCCCTACCAAAACCAGACAGGAAAAAAACTGCACAAAATTCAAGCGCGAGTCGGCAAATTACCGGTCGGTGGTGTACTTGAGGAGCTCGTCGGTGCCGAAGCACTCGATGTTGATGTCGACGCAGCCGCCGTGGCTGCGGTCGACGGCCTCTCGGCACATGTCGACGAGGGCGCCGTCCGGCCGGTCCCCGGCGTTGCGCATGTCGATGGACTGCCACATCGCGGGGTCCCGGCAGAGGGAGCGCCAGGCGGTGCACACTCGCTGCGCGTTCGCGAAGATCTCCACGGCGCCGAGCTTCAGGAGGATCGTCGTCGCGATCTCCGGCGGGAGCTCCAGCCAGTTGCGCGGCGGGGACTCGTCGGCGGCCGCCATTTGCCGGGGAGCCGCCGTGGGGCTAGGGCATCTGCTTGCAGAGGAGACGGTGTTGAAGACAGCCGGGCGAGCGTGCGTGCGTTCGTTTTGTCTGGAGGGAGGAGGGACCGATCGTTTCATGCCATTTTGGTTTTTTATTATTATTATTATTATTATTAGGAAAAATTCCAATTGAGGACTTGAAATATCCTCATTTTCTCAAAAAATGATCCAGAGTGGACCTTATTTTAAATAAAGGCATGAAGTACCTAATCTTGTTTTAGATAAGGGCCTAAGTTCGCCAGTCGGTGAAAACTGATATTTTCGGTGATCGAACAAGGACATTTTTGGAATTAAAAGAACCAAAACTCTAAAATTAAAAATATGAAAAGTCACGTTCTTCTTCTTTTCTCCATATTCTTTTCTTATGTTCCCAACCTCGTTCGTCAACAAACCTCAATAAATAGAAATGCTTGAATGACGAAGTGTCACCAGAGCAAGCATTGCCGGACAGTGACGCGCGTGCGACCAAGCGTAGCGGCGTGAATTGAGCAACGGCCATGATGACTACAGTTAGGGGTGAAGGGTTTTGAAAGAAACTAAAGGAAATAAACCCCCCATAGGGTTCGCACAAAGCCTTCGCCCTCTCAATTTAAAATCGTTTTGATTTTGTCTTTTATTTTGCTTTCGTGATTCATACGAGGTTAGTTTCGAGATTAGTTTTATGAAGTAGAGCTCTAAATCAAATCCCTAATTTCCCTAAATCTCTAATTTTGTTTGTTTTCATGAAGGTTAGTTTCCTAAGTTAGTTCAATTGGTGCTTTGTTCATCCAAGAAAAGGCAATTACACTTGTTGAAGCAACATGTCTATAAGTCATAGGCACGTGGTGGAGTCCGACATTGATGGCAATAGCGATGGCAGTGAGTTCCATTTTCTAATGACAAGTTGTATTTGTTTTGCAATTTCTAATGTGGCGGCAATGGTATGTGATGGAATCCAACTTGTCGACTTGTTATGTGATTTGCCGTGGTCCTTACATATCGTACATGGGTCCATGTTTCTCAATTAATTACTATTTTCATTTTTGTTGTTTTGTGTATGTTTTGTCATTAGCATATGTGAGTATTTGATTGTGATCCATTATTTACTGTTTTCTTTTCTTTTCCTTCTTTTGTGTCCACAATCCATATTTCTAAAGTATTTGTTTGTGGTCCAAATATTTTTATGTTGTAATTGCAACTTATGTTTATCTATGTAGATATTTAAGTTGTTGTGGTTATATTGAATTTATATAGGTTTTGAAAATATATTGACATTTATTTATTATTTATTTATTTATTTTGCTTCCATTGCACTAGGTGAGGGATGTGAAGAAGTGAATTATGTCATGTCTAATAATAGGTGCGCTAGGGATGTTGAAGAAGATGGATTTGCCCTCATTGATCTTGATGAGTTATGTAGAAGAAATGTACGATGTATAGAAGGCAATTCAATGTAGAGGGATATGGACATTGAGACATCAGTTTGTATGTGGATACATTATCTGATAATGTAGATTTTCTAAATATGGGTAATCAATATGAGTATATACATCCCAACGTCAATGCTGATGTGGATATGGAGAATCCTACCTTCAAGTTAGGGATGTGCTTTAGCAATGTTAAAGAGTTTAGAGAAGCCATTAGGAATTATGCCATAAAAAATGGGAGACATATAAGGTTTGCTAAGAATGCACCAAATAAATTAAGGGCAGTGTGTTCTAACGGTTGTGATTGGCTCATATATACTTCCAAAGTGCAGAGGGAGCATACTTTACAAGTCAAGACCTTCAACCCTATACATACATGTAGCTCTACGTGTTCCTCAAGTAAGCTATAAGTGGCTGGCAAACAAGTATTGTAATCGGTTGAGGAATAATCCAACATGGCCAAGTGCTTCAATGTAGAAAAAAATGGAGTCTGAGAATATTTTGAAGCTTTCTAGGACAATGGTCTATAGAGCCAAGGTTACGACAATGAAAATGATCACAGGAAATGAAGATGAGCAATACGGGATACTTAGAAGCTATTGCCAAGCACTTCTTGATTCTAACCCAGGATCCACTTGTGTCATCAAGAGTGGTCAATGTGAAAACCAATTCAAGTTTAGAGGAGTTTATATATGTCTAGCTGCATTGAGAAGGGGTTTTTAGAAGGATGTAGGCGCTTTGTGGGGTTTGATGGTTGTCATTTGTCGTCGGGCTACAAGGGCATACTCATAGTAGTTGTAGGCCTAGATGGAAACAATCAAGTGTATGCATTTGCATGGGCAATCATGGGACAAGAAACGTACGAGACATGGCACTGGTTTATTGATATGATCGCAGAAGATTTAGGGATTATAGACCCTGCAAATTCAAAATACCGGACCTTCTTGTATGATAAGCAAAAGGGATTGGTATAAGCACTAGCCAATTTGTTACTTGAAACAAAACATAAATTTTGCTTAAGGCATCTCTATGAGAATTTCAGGTTGCATCACAAAGGACTGGAACTTAAAATTTTGGTTTGGAAGGTTGCTATGGCAACTAGGGTATGTGATTTCAACTTGGCAATGGAAGAGTTTAAGGCAGTTAATGAAAAAAGCTTATGATTGGCTATCCCAAAGGCCACCAGTGCAATGGAGCAAGTCATACTTCAAAACAAGCTCAAAATGCGATGCTTCCTTGAATAATTGTTGTGAAAGCTTCAACAAGAGCATTATTGATATTAGAGACAAGCCTATCATCACATTGCTTGAAGCTATAAGAGTGCAACTCACGAAAAGGATTCATAAGCAAAGAGATAGGTTGGTTAACTACAATGGTGTGATTTGTCCTAAGATTCAGGAGATATTAGATCTTCAAAAGAAGTTTTTAGCATCAAGGATTCCATCTTGGAATGGGGAGGATGAGTTTGAATTGAGCGGACCATATGGAGACAAGAGAGTAGTTAATATAAGACACAAAACTTGTAGTTGTAGAAGATGGGACATTAGTGGACTCCCTTGTTGTCATGCTGTGGCGGCTTTTGTATACTTGAAAGAACAACCTAAAAAATGGGTTCACACATATTTCAGTATGGAAGTATTTAGGTAAACTTATAGCCATGCTGTGCATGTTGTAGATTCCAAGGACACATGGCTTCCTAGAGAGCATTTACTCTCACCAGATGTGCCCAAGCAAGTTGGCAGAAAGAAGAAACAAAAAACAAAGTCGGTGAATGAAATTGCTAATAACAATTTAAAGACAAGGAAAAAGAAAGCTATACAAGAGCCTATGGGAACAAAGTTGAAAAGACAGAATACGACAATCACTTATGGCAAATGTAATGGGTTAGGCCATAACATGTATTATTGCAAGAATCCATCAATAGTATCCACTACAACAATGACAACAACTTCTACAACCACCTTATGCTCACAAGATGTGGTAGAAAGTACTCCCTTCGCCCCAACATCACAAATCGAGACAACTCAATTGCTTGCATCATTTTATAACAACATTTCAAGCTCAATATCATCTATGGGAAGAGAGAAGATGCTGGTATCCATCAATGCTTGACTTTGCCATAAAAGTGTTCTTATTTGTGCTTGACTTTGTTTTGATTAATTATTTATTTTTTGACTCAATTGTAGGTAAAAAGAGGGATGTGAAGACCTAGACATAAAAATGGTCAAAGACAGGCAATTTTTTGAGATATGCAAGACCAAGACCAACACCACAAACTCTTTTTTCTTTTACTGTTAGTTTATGGATGGGTTTGTATGAGTTTGTTTTTGAAGCATCTCACTGTATAGATTTGCTATATTGAGAAGATTTATTATGTTGAGATGTTTGATGTTTCTCTTTTTCATCAAACAAGTACATCTGCATGGGGTCCTATTTCTTTTCTTTTTTTTGGCATGATAAGGGATATGAAGATGCAAAGCGAATGGTTGAAGCTGTGAAAGGTAAAGGTGCATCTGCAATTGGACTGTTGGCTTTTGTTGGGGAGGTGAGTAGCTTTGCTTGAATAATTCTTTAAAATATCTATTTTCAATGCCAAGAATCTCTTGAAGTAGCTGCAAAAACCTACTTGTGCACATTTTCATTATTATGCACTTAAATTATATTGTATATAGATTGTATAATGAAGAAAAAGCATCTCTTGATGGCTTGGAAAGTTGGAACATACACATATGACTATACAGAATGATAATTTTTTGCTCTTTGTGACCTTAGTGAAATAAACATTTACACATCCTACGAGACACTAAAGATGTTATGCTTTATTTACAAGTTTTTTGTACGATCATTCTTGTAGTTATAACTTAAGTGTAAATGATTTATTCCAAGAAGGTCAGGTTTCCTATTGCCTCATAAATTTTTTTTTTGAGTAACTTACTTACATGTCATTTGAAATTTCACAGCTCCACGATCGTTTTTCTCACTTCCGTCTTTCTAGAGCAAGAGAAGAGATTTAAAAGTTTACCATCAAGTCGCTCAACTTCAAGTGAGAGGATCCTAATTGTTCCCTATTTAGTGATTTGGTGTAAGAAGGAATGCTAGCTAGATGTACTCATATACACATACTTTTTATATTGTAGAAGACGTATTTCTTTTATATGTGAAGTATGTATGAAAACATAGAATTGTTCTATTATTCAGATTGATAGTTTGGCAAGTGAAGATGGATGATGTGCTTACATGCAAGCAAGTGCTATATTATTTTAGGATATCTTTTCCTCAACAATTTCCCAGTCTGGCAGAATTGCACATTTTGTTTCACAAGCATTGCTAGAACAGAGGTTCCATTGAATCCAAACCGAAAAAAGACTACACAGATGAAATATGTGAAGTATCTGTTACTTAACACAAACAAAAGGACATCACTGAATTTGGCACAAATGAAAGGAAGTTATTGATCATCGACAACCAATCTTTAAACACTTGAATTTATTGAACTTTAATATTTGCATTACAAAAAGAGACAATAATATATATAAATTTACAATTACGATATGAGTGCACCACACAATACTCAATAGAAAGCTCTAGTGATCACAACCCACAAACGATAACTAATCACAGCCCTTCCACATCTTCCTAAATATGATACAATATCAAAGCACCTAATAAAATATTATCTCTTTTCCGCCTTGTTGAAGGTAGGCTTCAATTGATCTTGTTCTTCAAAAGAGCCCAAAAATGATTTGGCTGCCTAGATTAAGGATCCTGATCCGATTTGTAGACCTTTGATGGATTTCCACCTCTTCGGTGTATCTAGATGCTATGGTCTTGCACTAGTCACCTATAGATATGTATATGTGCCTTACACCTTCTCCAAGTTTCTGTCAGACGAAAAGAGAAAGAGATGCGTCATTTATGTATCTAAAACATGTGCAAGTTAAGGCACAAACTCTCAGTAAAATATTTCATTGTTAATCATTTGAGTTGGTATATAAATTTAGAGAGCATATGATTTGTGAAACATATTTCATTTTTAAAAGCATAGTCATTTAAGTTTTTCGAACCTCTAGAGAATCTTCAATTTTCAACGGAAAATTACTCATCAAAGACTTCGCTAAGATCCAAGTCATTTGAGCATTAAATCAAGCTTCATCGTCATCCAACTCTAGTCACTAGACCACCATCCCTCAGCTATCAACCACAGCTAACACTTGTATGCACAACCACAATATGACCGAAGCAAACATAACATAAAGTGGAACGCAACCGATAGGCTAGCGCAAACAAGTATTTTGTTTAGGCATTCCGTCGAGCATGTGGTGTACAATGTAGTGTATACACAAGTTTAAACCAACAACTCATTTCAATCCATCGCAATAAGAGCATATATGCATTTAAATCATCAACTCAACCTAAATCATATGAGATTTTAAACAAGCACTACCTGAAGAATTAACATTTATTTTCATTCAAAAAGCAACCGAGAATAGCATTATAGAACTCACTTTCGCACTACAGGAGAAAATCGAAGCGCATTTGTTCTAGAGGTCACCAATGAGGATTAGAAGTTTACAGACGAGATGAAACAACAATTAGAGAATAGAACATGGGTTGGAGAGCCAGGAGCATTTCTTCTTTGAGTTTCCTTCAAAATCCTTTACCTTTCGAGCAACGTTGTCGCCACCGTCGCCTAGTCGCACGCCATCAATGCCTATTGGTGCTTGCTCCTTTAGTCAACACTTTCACACTAACCTCGGCTAAATCACGGAAGCAAAATAAAAGAGAAAATCAAAATGATTTTAAATTGGGAGGGCGAAGGCTTTGTGCAAACCCTACGAGGGGTTTTATTTCCTTTAGTTTCTTTCAAAACCCTTCACCCTCCGACTGTCATCATCATGGCCACCTCTCAATTCACGCCACCACCTAGTCACACGTCGTCAAAGCTCGATGATGCTTGCTCCAATGACACTTCACCGTTCAAGCATTTCTATTTTTTGAGATTTGTTGATGAACAGGGTTGGGAGCAGAAGAAAACAATGTAGAGAGAAGATGAAGAATGTGACTTTTCAGATTTTTAATTTTAGAGTTTTGGTCTTTTTTAATTGAAAATTTTTTTGGACAAAAATGTCCTTGATCCGATCACCGGAAATCAGTTTTCGCCGGCCAGCGAGCTCAGGCCCTCATCTGAAACAAGGTTGGGCACTTCGGGCCCTTATTTGAAACAAAGTCCACTCTGAGTCTTGTTTTGAGAAAATAAGAACACTTCAGGCCATTAATTGGAATTTCCCTTATTATTATTACGCTTTAATGAATATTCCACATTTATGAAACTCGAAATGATTTTTTTTCCTAACAGGTGAATTTTGTCTTGAATAAGGGATTTAAAGTTCCCAATTTGACCTTACTTAAGTACATCTATGTCGGCTGTCGCAATGGAGACGCTAGTAGCAGCATCGCCGGTGTTCCATCCCTTTTCCAATTCTAACCCATTAAATTGCTTCCGCGCATGAGTCGCATATGCAAGCCGGCCGACGAAGAATTGTTCGGTCGATGGGCTTGGAGCTTCATTTGAAACTCCGTTAGCTGAGACAAAGACCTAATGTCGACTCTCTCATGGAAAAAACGAAAAGGACCCTCACTTTGCTTTTATTGAAACAAATTATGAATTTGCATTTTGCGCGGGCGAATCTTGAACATTTCTTTTCTCAGATAAAATGAAATAGGGTGCGTTTTTTCTACTCCTTATTTGGCTTAGATACTTCCTTTTTTCTTACCAAATTATCTCTTATGAGGCTTACCACTTCTAGTGTAACTCTATAAGGCCCTGTTTGGTATAACTTTGCCAAGGGGCTTTCAGCCCTGAAAGCCCCTTGGCCAAATGCGAACCTGTTTGGTTCGTATTTTAGGGCTTGGCCAAATACAATTGCATTTTCAAAGGGCCTTAAAGGCCTTTAGCCCAAGGGAGGTCTTGAGTGACTTTGGGAAGTTGCATCTTGCAAATGTAAGTTGCACTGTTCATCTTCTCTGAGGAGCCGACGAGGCCGAAGACCGCCGGCCAAGGCGTCCCCGACGCCGGCGATCGCCGACCAAGGCGACCGTCGGCCAAGCGTCCCTGACGCCGGCGACCACCGGCCAAGGTCGCGCGACCCAGGCGATCGTCGCCGTCGCCCGGGTCGCGCACCTAGGTGACCGTCGCCGTCGCCTGGGTTCGCGCGACCCAGGCGATCGTCGCCGTCGCCTAGGTCGCGCGCCAGCGGCCGTCGCCCGGGTCGCGAGCCGGGCGACGGCTGACCACCGCCCGAGGTCGCCGACCTCGGGCGATCTGTCCGGCGACCAATTGGCCACCGGATGTGAATAAATTTAAAAAAAATTACAAATTTTTAATTAAAAAATAAATTTAGTCAAAGTGCTTTACAAAATATAGTGTTTACCAAATGGTGTTTAGGCCAAAGTTGTTTCGCCTTTGCAATGAAAAAGTTCATTTTACCAAACGGTATCTCAGGTTTGAAAAACCCCTTCACCCTAAAGGTACTTGCATTTTCTTAAGGGCATTTGCCCAAAGCCAAACCAAACAGGCCCTAAGAGTGATCTTAATACTTTTTCTTATTTTTTTTTCTTTTTTTTTTCAAGTCCCACTTTCCTTTTCTTCTTCTTTTTCTGCGTCTTTGGCATCCTAGTCTTCTTTTGCAATATGATGTTTTATTTTTATTATTTGTTCAACGCTTTTTATTAGATAATTATCATGAGAATTAGTAATGTCTTTGAATATCATAAAATTATTTAAATATCATAAAATTAATCCTCCTACAAAGGAGTAATGGAAAAAGCTTTGGCCATTCAAATATCATAAAATTATTCTAAAATAATGCGATAATCTCCCATAGTATTAATCTTCACACGTAAAATTAAAAGCCCATCATTATTACTTTCACTACTCATGAAAAAGAACCGGTTCAAGAAGAGCTAATCAAATGGGTAGATTTTCTTGGAAGCTTGGAACTTTCTCATTTTACTTATTCCAGAGAAATGCTCATTTGTTATATTAATAGACAACAAAGAAAATACGAATATTGCAATTTTATGAAGAGCAGTAGAAATATTTTCGTGTTTATAGAAATAAAAATATTCGTGACTCTACATATATATGGCCAGCATTATCACCCAATTCATTTGACTGCTACAAAATTAAAATAAAACCTAACTAGGCCTTTCCCTTAAAAATATGAAAATAAAAAATATTGAGCCTCATATGATATGAAAGAATTATACGATTCTAATGATATGCCTTTTTCTGAATAGGCTTTAAACAATTAGATAAGTCAAGGTAAGTTAAGGTACACCCATGTAGTGTTAGGCAAAAGAAATCTCATATCGAGGATGTGATGTAATATGGAGTATTTAATATATCCTACTTAATTGTAATTCATTGACTTAAGGTTGATTATAAGTGGGTCAAACCGAATAAGTTACTAGGTTCAGACTTTAATTTCCTCTTAGTGATCTCTCATGATAAGTGTATCACATTTTTAATGGGTCAACCCAACATATGAAATGTAATGTGATTATATATTAAAGGGGCTCCAATTTTTGCCTTTAATTCCATTGTAAGTAATTTAATTATAATCTTGAAAAAAAAAATATTTTACATGGTGCTCATATATTAAAGAGGTTGATGGGAAGGATAGTTGGTAAGGTAGATTGCGAATGATAACCATTCTGTTCTCGAGAATAATCTTTTCTTAGAAATGACTCTTTTTGATTCTGTTCTGAGCATTTGAAGGTATTTGGTAACTGTTCAAAATTTCTATTCCTAATATAGAAATGTATTTGGTAGGAACTTTTGATTCTTTTGTGACTTATAATTTTTTAAAATTTTTTAATACTTTTATTAAAATTTTCTATTTTTCTCATTTTTGCCCTTTTCTTTTTTTCATTTCCTCCTCCAAGCTTCAACCTGTCGCTAGCCTTGGGGTGGCCAACAACCAGCTGAATATTGAAGAAGAAAAAAAAAAGAAAAAGGAAGAAAAAATGAGAATTGATTCTTAAAATTGTTACTAAGAATAAGAAGCAACTTTTTTTTTTACTCTTGATTGTGTTCTCAGGAATAAAAAATTCACCAAACAAATTTTTATTCCAAATATGTTCCTAGAAACAAAAGAATAGAATTAGTTGTTCCTAGGAGTGTTAATAAACAGGCCGTGGCTTGCTGACAAATCAACTCCTATATTTCGAGCCCCAAAAACACATGCACAAAAAAAAAAGTAATTCTAAGTTAGATTGAGGGTGCGTTTGTCTTACAAAAACTCAATAAACGAAAATATTTAGACAAAAAATATTATAAATAATAAAAATATGTTCCATTGACTCATTTTTGTAAATGATATATACAATCATTTTGAATAAAATGTTTTCCAATTCTTTTGTGTCTCAATCAACTACCTTAATGATTCATTTGTTTTGTAAAAAATGTGACGTTTCTAGAAAATATTTCCCAAAAAATCATTTTCATTTTTCAAGAAAATGACAATATTTTCTAATATTCAGCTAAAACTTGAAAATGAACTAAAAAATATTTTTGCCTCTAGTATGGAAAATTCAATTTGATTTTCCTCCGTGCACTCCTTTTGATAAATTTTATTTTTTATTTGTCTTTTTAATTTTTAAATTTTTTTCCTCCTTCTTCAATTAGTTGCTGGCCATGGTGATGGCCAGTAACCGACCAAAGGTGATCTTGAACTCGAGCTCGCTAGCCTCGAAAAGGCTACCGATTTGGCGAGCCTAAGGTCAACGAGTATGAGCTTGAGCTCCCCTGTAGCCGGTCACTGGTTGTCTTCTTGGTTGATGACCAGTCAAGAAAAAAAGAATAAAAAGATAAGAATAAAAAGTTTTACTTTTTTTTAAAAGAAAAAAAAAAGAGAGAAATAAGTGGAGGCAGGTGGACGTCTAAGCTAAGAGAGAGTGAGTAAGGAAAATGCTTTTCCCTACTTTAAAAGTGAAATACATTTTCTCTTATTTTAGAAAACATTTTTCCGTTAATCTGACCAAATCATTTTACGTGAAACGAACGTCAGAATGTCAGAAATTTCGAAAAACGTTTTTTCAAAAATCATTTTCTACAAAACGAACGGAGTCTCGGCCTTAAGGTTAAATTCCATTTATACTCGGAGATTGGACAACTTGATGACTGACGACTTGATTTGTCCATCCAAAGTGACTTCTCTCTCCGCAAAGTTATTCCGTCACCCCCATTCCACACATGTTCGGCTCATCTTCTAGACCTCTTGGGCTGAGATCGTACCCGAAAATCGGCACTTGCCCCGGCCCATAGTTCGGGTTGTTGGCCCAAAACCCAAGCCGTAAAAGCATAACCATGGTATCTCCCCCATCTCATTCATCTACTACACAAAAATCAGGACAAGAGCCCTTGAAACTAGTGTCTACAAAATAGTACCGGACATCGAACAGGCTTCCCCGATGGTCCGCAGTCAAATCGCTTTAAATCGATCGAAATCGGGTAAAGATCATCCAAACATTGCGATAGGAACGCGATTGAGTCGGTTGAATCATTCGAGGTAATCCGATTTTCGAAAACACTAGCCGATTAGAGTATCTTCCAAAAAATCGCGCTCGTTGGAGTTCAAAATCAATGATCAGAGTCTCGCGAGAAGTAACTCCATAGTCAATCTTAATCGACTAACAAGCTCAATTTTTCACACTATTGGATTTTTGTTTATAGGGTTTCGAGAGCATATGTTAAATAATGGATTTTCAAAATCATGCAATTTCCAATGCATTGACTATTATTGTGGTATATCAAATAATTTTTTGAAACTTAATCATTCTGAAGTCAGTATGCCGAATAAGTGTTATAGTGCACCTGATAATTACATTTAATGAGAAAATATTCCAATTTCAATACATATTACAAGAGCAGGCAATATATTAGAGATTGCAACATTTCCTCACTTGATTTCTCACAAAATCATAATAATAAGGGCAATAATTCTGCAATTTTTCCGTGATGTATTTATCACCCGTCAAAACTTTATCAATTAAAACTGTAAAAAAAAATTGCTTCCATGGACACTAAAAAGCAAATGATGTTGATATAATGCTTACGTGACTTAAGTAAAAAAATTTAAAAATAAAAGACATTTTGGTGGAAAAATCATTTAATGGAACCTTAACATAAGGTAAATACTAGGGGTCTCAAGAACCGAATTGAAATGGAAAACCGAATCAAAATTTCATATGTTTTTGGTTCAGTTTGGTTCGATTTCGGTTCGGTTAACCGAAAAATAACCCTTAACATTTTTGGTTCGGTTCGGTTTGATTAACCGAATCAGAATTCTTAATAAAAATTGAATAATCTCTCTTCTTTGTCATCTCTTCTTTACTTAAATTTCAATAAACAAAGTAAAAATAGGAAAACCGAAAAACCGTCCCGAACCGAACCGAGCCTAAGCATTTTCAGTTCGGTTCGTATTCGGTTTGGGACGGTTTTCGCTTAGTTCGGTATCATCTTTTATCGGTTCGGCTCGGTTTGGTTTTTCCAAAAAATCGAACCAAACCGAACCGTTTACATCCCTAGTAAATACATAACATAAATGCAAATGTTGAGATTTTTTATGTCACATAAAAATTTAGGATAAATATATTATGACGAGAATGATATGAAGTATTTTTTATGGCTCTTTTTTGGGTCAATTCCAAAAAAAACCCCAAACTTTAGGTCAAGTCTCAAATATACCCTGAACTTTTTTTGTCTTAAGAAAAATCTCAAATTTTAGGTTCGGTTCCAAAATCTGGACTTTTCTTTTGTCTTAGGACTTTTCTTTTAATTTTAGTCCCAAATCTACACCGAATTTTGTTTTGTCTAAAAAAGAGTCAAATCATAAAAAATATCAAATTAGTACACGTATGACAAATGTACCCAAAATTAATTGTTTGACCACCAAAACAAATTACCATCTATTAGTTTCAATTAAATTTTACTGTCAAATTGCTAAATTAAATAACACGTCACAATTGACGGGTATACTAATTTGGGGTTTTACTTTCCATTTGTACTAAAAAAATCGCCAATTTTTTATCTATTCTCAAATATACCCCATGGTCCAATCCCAACTTAACATGTCATTTCCACATAGATAATAAATACACATAAGCAATATGTCATAGAAAATTATTTTCAAAATAAAACCATTTTAGGACATAAAAAATTAGGGATTACTAATATGGCTTTTGGATAGAGGCTAAGGATGGCAAATTTAGGATTAGAGTAAAATTTGATGATTTTCTTTTTGACAAAAAAATTGGGATAGATTTGAAAATGGACTAAGAGTTTGGGGTTTTTTCTGAAACAAAAGAAAATTTTAGGACAGATTTGAGACTAAACCTAAAGTTTGGGGTTTTTTTTAGACAAAGAAAACTTCGGGGCAGATTTGAAATTTAATCTAAAGTTTGAGATTTTTCTTGAGACAAAAAAAAAGTTTAAGGTATATTTAAAACCGGACCTAAAAATTGAGATTTTTTTGGGAATTGGCTTGCTTTTTTTCCCTAATAATAACAAAACTTAAAAAAGAAGAAGAAGAAAAGTTACTACCATATCGTCAACTATTAAAACCACGTTGGTTGTGGTCCTCGGACGTGTGCTATACGCAAAACTTTTAATTTGCGGTATTTATTTATATTTGCATTTGTACTTTTGCAGGTAAAAAGATGTCCATGGAGAAAATATTGGGTACCGCTCAGATTCTAGCGCATCAAAAGCCGACCCACTCATCAAGCGATAGTGTCGTCCGGGCCACGTTGGTATTCAGCCCTTATGCCATTGTTCGCAGGTGGTTTTCTGATCAGAAGAGCAATTTCCAGCGATTTACTTCCCCCTCCGAACAGTACCAGTCAAGTCAGCAGTAGTCTAATCAAATCAATTGGACAGTTGCCCCTAGTCTGTCTCCCTCCTCTTAGTTAATTTCAAATTAAATGGAGGGAGGGAGAGTTTTTTTTTTATGCTATTCTTCTCTGTCGACTCTCCCCTTCCCTCGCCCAACTTCGTTCTTTGACCGACAACGGACCCAGCCGTCTAACGAACCCTGCCACCGTTGGTGCCACATCCGCCTAGTCCACCCCACGACCAAACCACACTAAACGACGTCGTCTTCGAACCCGTCTCTCTCGACTCGCTCTGTCTTGCACTCTCCGCCACCGCCCGACTTATGATGAACCCCGCCGCCGTTGGTGCCGCATCCGCCTGGTTCGCCTCACCACCAAACAATGCCAAACGACCCGCGAATCTTCAAACCCGTCTCTCTCGACTCGCTCTATCTCACACTCTCCGCCACCGCTCGACTTTGCAATTCTGCCTCTGCCTCCGCCAAGATACTAGACTTTCTTTGCATTTACTTTAACATTGTGCAATTTTTCTGTCAATTCTAATTTTAGGGTTTTGATGATTTATAGAATTCGTTGGATGAGTCCTTCGAGGGACGAAACCACACCCAACGCCGCTGCTGCATTCTCTCCATAGTCTCTCTCAACTCGCTTTGTCTTGATGATTTATAGAATTCGTTGGGCGTGGTTTCGTGTGCGTCGGATTAGCATCAACCCCCACTGGGCAAGGAGCGCCTTTCTCAGAGTCAAAAAGTCAACCGATGGGTGGGGTGAGGTGATGTTTCGTGTGCGTCGGATTAGCATCAGACGGCCATAATTTACCCAAGGGAAAAGATATTATGACACCGGCTCTGTCTGACAGAAACGGCGCGACACCACGCATGGATGTCCGTGTCCGCCACGACATGATGCGTAATTATTATTATTAATTTTAATTTTTTATTTTTCCTTAACCCCTACTAGGTGATTTCAGCATTCATAATTATTGCGCAATAATTGCTGAGTTTGGGTCCCACCTCTGTAAATCTGAACTCGTGTAATTAACGTTGAGTAGTTCGACCTGCATAACGCAATTTCTCAATGGGATAAACATATTAATAAACAAGAGTAAGGAGAGGGAGAAGAAAAGTACAAGAATGATGTGATCAGCTTTATTAAAGGCGTCTCGAAAAAATTAACTAAGAAAAATTTCATAATTTTCAAGTTCTGCAATTTAATGTGTTTATCTTTTATTGAATATAGATGACTAATATTCATGGATTTATGGAGAATGCATGATTACTTTCGTAAAGGATTTCCTTAGAGAGTGCATTTGGAGCACTTATTAAGTGTACTTAATGAAGGATATTATGTTCTTCGAAGTATTCATTGCAATTGCATGTACGGAGATACAGATATATAATAGATGATTTGTTTATCAAGTGACCCAAAGTTTAGCAAAATAGAAATCACCCTAGAGGAACTTTTCATCTAATAGCACATGGGACATTAATCATGTTATGAGTACATACACAATTCTCAAAGTATTGGTTGTGCATATGCTATGAGCTATGAACATAGTTATTGCCTCAAAATTTAAAGTATTCCCTAATTTGATTGCTTGACAATTGTCTTGGCACAGTTTTTGCGAAATTTAATGAAAATTTGAGACATGCATGCTATCCCAACACATTTCTTACCCTTTTATTAATTGATATATGGTCAAGATCTAAGATCTTGATCAAAGTTACCATCCAGTCGCCACATTTCTTCAAGATAAGATTCTCCCAAGTCCCATGGGTCTTGGGAAAAAATCCTTGGTTTCGACTAATCCCACTCGTATCAATCCAATTGCCTAGCAGATGGCATGATATTCGCGAGGATAATCCCATGTCATCTCTTCGTGAAATAAAACCAAGCCATAAGAACTTCGGATCAATCTCATTCTCTTCGTGTGGGATCCTTTGAAACTGCATCGCAAGGAGCTTGTATGCATCGGGCTTCCCACATGGACCTTTCTGCAAGTTTCCGGTGAAAATTCATACAACAAAGAAAGCACCCTGTCTGAGCTTGCGGCCTCCTTGAAATCACCGCAGTTATAGTGCATCGGCTAACTACTTCTGGTAAAATTTCCTCCTGCTTGCCAAAGACAGCCTGAACCTCCTGCTTTGGCCACACCAGTGTGGCATATTCACGATTGCTAAATTGCCGCGATAAATACATGATAGGCAGTACGTCATTTCCTTGACATCAAAGATGTCAAATGTTAGTCCTCCCGCGCCACAATGGAAATACAATCTACTAGTTGAAAAAGGAAGTGCTCGACAAGCAAAGCAAGTTGCTGCTAATTTAACATTACGAGATCCTCAAAGATAGGAACAACCAAAAGCGATTTTCTGAATAACGTTTCAATTACCAACATTGAGAGTTTTATGCAAAGCTGCACAATGAAGCCCAATATCGGTTTATCAGCTATAGGGTTCGTTATTATCATGGCCAGCTAATTAGCACGCCAAAGTCACATATACCAAAATAATACTAGGCACTAGAACTATATGCAGAAAACACGGCTCATAGTCACAAAACATGTTCTGGGGATAAAACCCAATCATCATCATCAGACTCATCAACATGAAATGCATCGAATTCATAGTCATCTGTGGGGTCATCTGGACGCCTTAAATCTTTGATCTGTTCGGTGCATCTTTTCCCCAAATCACCCTCCATGTCAACATCGAAGCACAGGCGCAAGTCGAGATACTCAAGATGAGGACAACCGTCAAGAATCGCCTTCAGACCTTCATTTGTCATGTGATTCCCGATGAGTTGGAGGTGCCGTAATCCATGCATGTTTTCCCCTATAGCTTGTGCCTCCCCATCATATTCTGTGAATGGACATCTAACGCTATTCAATTTCAAGGAATTCAGAAAGGGACAATATTGTCCAACGGTTTCTAGGGCTTCCCGCGAGAATGAGCAATAAGATAATTCAAGGTCCTCCAGCGAACGAAGTTTTGTGGCTGCTTCAGACAGACCCTCATCTGTAATGTTTTGGCAACATACAAGTCGTAGACGTCTAATCTGCTTGCACCTGCAATGAAATAAGAAATGTGTGAGAACAATAATGGTTCAACCTGAAAGCAGACTTGTTGTAGAGTAGCAATAATGATGTTAACCACAAAGATAAAGAACTGAGAGCTTGCTGCTCTAGAGCAGGGGGTGTAGAGAGATTATTTTCATCAGCCCAAAAAGTTATTGTATTTCAACAACAGGAAATTGTTAATCAGCATCCCTTGGGCACTTCTTAAGTGGCTAATTAAGGGAACAAAACAAGTTTCAATGCACGATTGTTCTAGTGAAGTGTATAATTAGTGTTTTGGAAAATGGAACTTTCCCTATGCAGTATGTTTAATAAATGCCCCATGGGCACTCGTTAACAAGACATGTCAATAATTAAGGAAAGTGATAAAAATCAGCCAGAACCCTAGATCACAAGAATTCTCTACGGTTGCAGCCTCTGATTGTAATTCTTTAATCATGTTCAAAAAAAGTCAACTATGCAACTTTTGTTAATAAAGTCCGCTTTTGCATGCCCATGGCATCACAAAAATGTAAACTAAATAGAAATCTATGCAATTGAGAGATGCCATGTTTGGTCCACTTTTGACCTATCATTATAGCCTTTTAAAAGGCAAGATTGCCATATTTATCTGAAATAAAAATATGACGCGGAATACAGATATATCCTGCAGTCAACAATCAAACACAATCCAAAAGCTCTGTTCTGGACTTCAACGCTAGGTAAAAGAAAGAAAAAATCCCTCAAAGAGAGAAACTTCAGTCAATAAAGAGAGCTAATCTGACCAAAAAGATTTTCCATAGGCACTTTTTTAACATCTCAATAAAGAAAGTTAGTCGATATAATGCACTATCTTTCTCATGTTATGTATAATTAGCATAATCACCTTTCCTTATTATGTATGGTTAACAAGTATCCTAGAGGCACTCATTAACAAGACTCCTTATAAAAACCTTAGTCCTAGAAATCCTATATACAAAAGCAAACCTAATGCTATTAGAATCTAAAACTCATGTTAAGAACCAAAAGAACTCCAAAAACGCCAATTACAGTAACTCAAGCAGTAACTTTAGTTGTCTGCTCCAGAATCAAAACAGACAGTGCCATCCACTTGTCAGATCAAGACAGCTGTGTACCTATCCAAGACCTGCATAAAGGCCATCAAATGAATCTAAGCTGTTTCTGCAAGCTCAATGAAAACTCAATGATGAAGACTGAGCACGGTGTGTGGACGAGGAAAGAGAAGACAAACTCCACGGTGAATTAAACCAGAATATTTTCTTTGCTTGACAAAATAAGAGGAAAAACAGTTTAAGAATGATATCACTGGAACCTGAAGCATGCTAAGTGCTTTGGCAAGCATGGCTTGATGCTACACTTGTCCTTAATCAAAAGGCCGAGAAGGTGATGGAGCTACATGGCTATACCCTATTTTCTGGAACTTATATACCCTCTCCCACATCAAACTTTAAACAATATCTCCCCATAAGTAGTAGCAAGCAGGAGAGAAATGTGCTGCATAAAACTGATCAAAAGGAAAAAAAGCATGTAGGAAAAGAAGATTCTGGAGTGAAGCAAAATAGAAGCGCTTCTGCAACATCATGCACTCATGGAAGCTCTGGCACAGTTCATGTTCCTCATTTCATTTAGCAATGCTCAATACTCACCAGATGGCATTGTATTTGTAGTTTTACAACCTCAGTTCGGTGTTCCTTCATGGTTTCAACTGGGTCAAACTTTTGCCTCATCTTAATGTTCAAATAATAGCAAAAAAAATGAAAGATACCAAGGCTGAACATTTAAAACATAGAGACAGCATAAAAGAAGCCATTTGAGAACTCCTGACGAAAGAGAAAGTAACAAAAGTGGCGTCCTTTCACATAAAACTCTCAATCCTCGTTCTTGGGAACCATTTCAGGATCAGAACTCAATTTCCATGCATGATTTTTTCATCAGCTAGTTTCCAGAACACATAGCTGATCGAGTCGACATCTCACTTGTATATAAGACAGGTCACGTAAGCCAGAAGTACCAAATCAATCTAATGTTTAAGTTCCACTAAAATCCAGTCATGCAGAGAGGTAAACCTCTGAGAACACGAAAGATAGCTTCCTGAATACAATTTGTTCTCACCATCTGGCGTGTTCATCTTCTCTCACTCTCTTTTTTTTTTTTCATTTTCAGTTCTTGAGGACACTGAGCAAGAGGCACCAAAAAATAGGGAATTTCCTCCTGGAAGCCTCACATTTATACCTTTCGCTTCCCATTGAGACTGCAGCGAATAAGAGAAGTGAACTTGTGCCCGATACAATTCCTAACCAATTTCGCGATTCCTACACAACTTCAGCCCAAAGAAATCAACGGTACACACTCGGGAACGCCACAATCTAGGTCTACGAAATCACAACAACCGACCAGCCAATTACCGAAACAAAGCTCATCCTCAGTGATCAACCATCGTTTCAATTCTCTCCAACAACAGCGAATGCAGCGATCATTCCAAGCCCTACCAAAACCAGATAGGAAAAAAAACTGCACAAAATTCAAGCGCGAGTCCGCGAATTACCGGTCGGTGGTGTACTTGAGGAGCTCATCGGTGCCGAAGTACTCGATGTTGATGTCGATGCAGCCGACGTAGCTGTAGTTGACGCAGCCGCCGAGGCTGCGGTCGACGCAGCTGCCGAGGCTGCGGTCGACGGCCTCTCGGCACATTTTGACGAGGACCTCATCCAGCAGGTCCCTGGCGTCGGGCATGTCAATGGAATGCCACATCTCGGGCTTCCGGCAGAGGTAGCGCCAGTCGGGGCACACCGGCTGTGCGTTCAAGAAGATCTCCACGGCGCCGAGCTTCTGGAGGATCGTCGTCACAATGTCCCCTGGGAGATCCAGCCAGTTGGGCGGTGGGGACTCGTCGGTGGCCGCCATTTGCCAGGGAGCGATTGGAAGATCAATTGTAGGAAGTTTCATCTAAAGCGGAGATGTAGGAAAACATGACCATTTATTTAAATCGGGAGAGGCATACTGGTAGAAGTCTTTACATACTTGAAAAAACACACACTTGACCTTTAAAACCCCATACATCTGGCTGTACATAGGGGTGATCAGGTCTAGGGTGGGTAGGGTCCAGACCTGGACCCTGTATCCGACCATGTTATAACTGGTTCCTCTTTTCTGAACCCTGTACCCTACTCTGTTTTTATTAGATCTTGTTTTGGACCCAATCTTGTTTTTTCGATTCGGGAACAAGGTCAACCCTGTTTTCATTGGAACCTGTTTTGCAATTGTTCAATATTTTATATGGCTGAATTTTATATTAATTAGCGAAAAAACAACATAATTCTCCTAACATTATAAGATAAAACAAAAATCCCAAAAATGTATAAGTATTAGCAACAAATATGAATATAATATTAGTCTCATTTCCATAAATACTTCTAATATGAAGTAATGTGCTTACTTATGTATATGCGACGAAACTCTTATTAAGAGAACATCTTTCTTGAGTTGAACTGAGAATTAGTGCTACAATAATTATTAGCATTTGTCCTACAACTATAGTAATAGTTGAAAGTGGGATTATTAAAAAAGAAAAATAATTCATTAAAACAGTTTTTTTTAACAATTCTTTCAAAACAATTCTCTCTTAACTTGATTCAAAGAGAATCTTTCCTTTTTTAACATTTCTTCGAAGACAGACTCAAAAGCATTATACAAAGACGATTTTTACAGGATAAAAATCAATTCCAAAACCGGTCTGGTTTTGGATGGGTCTTTGCTTGGACCCTATTCCCGAACTGGCTTTAACCGGTTCCCAAAAGCGGAACCCGTACCTGCACCGGTTTAATCGGGAACCGGTTCCCGACCCTATTTTTCAAGTGGTCCGGTCCGGGTTCCGGGTAAACCCGGTCTGATTGCACACCCTTAGCTGTACACACGAAAAAACAGAGAAAGGATTACAAGACTTTGAAATAGGCATACTTCTAGAAGCCTTTACATACTTTAAAAAAAAAAAACCACTTTAACTCGATCCTTAAAGCCCCATACATGGAGGACATTGAAAGTTTCTCATTGCATGAAACTTCCGTCTCGTTTGAATCTATTATTGCATGCTAACCATTAGGTGTTCAACATATGGTGGTGATTGGCTTAGGTCGACAGAGAGTGTCAGAGTAAGGAAAAATCTCTTATCCTCTATATTGATAAGTTGCATTTATTCATGTGAGTGATGGAGGACAAAGTTCCGATGGGGAGGCAGCAGGTGTCTTTGCTCTACACTGCATGTCCTTCTTTCCTTCCTTTTCTTATTGAAAACTCAATTAGCCAAAATAAATGTTGGGATATGGTAGTATAGTTTGTAATGTAAGCTACCATATTTGAAAACAAGCCCACATTAATGGTGTGTTTGTTTTGTGAAAAATAAATGATTTACAAAATACTTTCCTCAAAATTATTTTCATTATCAACATTAATTTATATCTAAACATTTTTCTCATGGACAAACTGAATTAGAAAGATGAAGAAACCATATGCATGTGCAACTATGAGGTGGGTTAGTGTTATACATTCTAAATTGTGAAGTCAATCTAGCTTATCTATGAATTATTTTAGGAAAACCCTACAAGAGGCGTTCCCAAGAGGCCACCGGCAAGGATGACAACTTCCTTGTTGAGGAAGTGAAATATATGATGGCAGAACGCAAAGTGAAGGAAAAGAAAAACATGTGATCTCTCCGCACAAGAGGTGGTCATGTACGCCATCGTGCATTGTACTTGAAGCCGTGCGATATCAACCGACAGTGGTCCTCATCCGAGTTGACCTCCTCCATTAATCAAATATTCGAATGCGCCAAATGTGTGTAAAGATAAATTTATGTTTTCTATCATCTCTCATCCCCATGGCAATTAAGTTATTTATTTATGTTTTGAATAGATTAAATTTTGAAATGTTTCGTCTCTTTGTATCCATTCATATCTTTAGATTTTTTGTCACTTACATTCCTATTCAAAATCAATAAAGAACCCTCCACAGCTATTATTGATATTCATATCCATCTATTCTCATTTTGTCATCTTTTCGACAAGACCTCACATGTTGTTTTCATTCTATTAAATAAATTAATTCCAAAGACAAAACCTCCTTTCTTTTCAACCCCAATTATGAACTGCAAAAGCTGCAAAACGAGGTACCCATTCTTATAATCGACCAAAGAGATTTTTCCTCTCAGTCGGACAGTGTCGCTATGATGTCGCGCTGCTGTTTTAATCCAAAGAGGTTTCGGCCTTAGCGGTCGCTATAAGCTTGAGAATGGTCCTTGTTTTGTTTGTTTCACACGTCCTTATATTTCTTTTGAGACTGGGAAATTTTAATTCTACGTTTGTTTTCTTTTGCCTTTTCTTGTCTCGCAATTTGTCTACTATCAGAAAAATTATTCAAAATTTTTTAAATCGATTATAATTATATCAATTCAGTATTAAATTTTTTTTATACAAATTCAGTTTTTAAACCTTTTATATCTATACCAATTCAATTTATTTGGTTAATTGTGATTGGGAATTGCTAAGGTGTAAACCATCTTACGTGACACGGTTGGTACCGACATAGACAAATTTTAATAATATTGTAATAATTTTTCGATTTATTTATGTATTCTGGTATTTTCCTTTTTTATTTTGTTTCTCTTTTTTTTCTTCCCCTTTTCCTCTAGCTGGCCGTCGAGAAAAAAAAAAAGAAAGAAAATAAAATAAAAAAATAAAAAATTCAACAAATATATTATTAGTGATCCATGCTAGAATTGGGCAGATATATTGAATTAGCATAAATACAAAAATTTTACGACTCAATTAGCAAAAATAAAATTTATGATCTGAATAGCTAGATCCACTCGCAAAACTATCAGCAGATCAACCGACTACGATTCGACCGAGGATCTGAGTAAAACAGAACAAGGAAATGACAACGATAGAAACGATTACGGCCACCACATCTCAATTCCACACGCTCCTCAGCAGCAAAAATCAAGGAACAACACCAGAAATGGTGAAGACGACGACGAGATCTATCACGCCAAGCCATCCAATCCCCCATCAAATGACCAGACAGACGAATCCAGACTCATGAAAAACAAGCACACATCGCTCATGACGAGCAAAACACAAACAGGAGATCAGAGAAATGAAAGCTTTACCTAAGCCGCAAACGACGAAGCTCAAGAAGGAGAAGGACGGAGTGACAGAGTGACTAGGAGCAATTGAAGAGGGTCCGCTCTTTAAGAGCCAAGTGCGAGCTATATAGCCCCGCCGAGATTAGGGTTTCTCGCCAGCGTTGGATCTGTTCGCCCACCAGACGACGGAGGGTCCAGATCATGCCACGTCGCCAGTTCCTCCCGAGTGCTTTTATATTCGATTTCTTTGGGACGGCTATGTCCTCGAAATGTCCAGATATTTACGCAGGACCTAAGCACGCAAAAGCCCTAGGGTTTTGAGGAGAGCTAATCTGAGCCGTCCATAGCCCGATCCGAGGGTGGAGCGATAAAGAAAGGGTTTCCACACCGACTGAGCCCAGGCCACGAGATTGGGCTTCCCAGTGGTGGCGGCAGCGCTGACAAAAAGGTCAAAATGGCGCTCGCGGTCCCTCAAATGTACCGAAATTGCGCTATTGCCCCTACAAGAACTCATCTCTAATCAAATAAGCCCGCCAAAAAAAAAAAAGAAGCAGGAGGAGGAGAATCGAGCAGAAGAAGAAGAAGAGAATCACCGTGCGTCTGCTCTTGGCGAGCGATTTCTCAATCTTTAAGGTTCATCGCATGCAAAGAGATTTAGCTTTTCCCTCGCTTCATGCTGTTGATTGTTTACGCGGTTTTCGTTGTGCATATGTGCAGAATCGTCGAGTTTTGAGCTGTAAAACATCAGGAAGATGGCGAAGCTGGGGAAGAAGGCGAGGAAGTTTGCGAAGAAGAATCTGCAGTCCGTGCTCAGACGGAAGAGGAAGACGAACTCTATGTTCAAGAAGAAAGTTTCCAAGAGTAAGCGCTCACCTCCCTCTTTCTTTTGTCTTTCGAACTGTTTCAAGTGTTTTTCAGCGTCTGAAGTGCAGCTAAGCAGAGAATCGATTAGGTTTAGGTTCTGTATGGCTTACCAAGCAAAGAAATTCATGACCCCGTTGCGTTTCTCCAGTATAGAATGGAAGCCCTGGGAATAGTGGCAGTTGCATCCCTGCATCATGCGACCAATTAGCAAAAATAAAATTGAGATGAGGAACGCCTTGCCCCAACAGTGGCGGCCCCAGCCACGGCGGCCTGACTCAACATTAATGACAATAAACCGGAATGATAAAGATAAAAGTCCCTGACATATAAGTTCATGAACCTACTATCTGATATACAGTTAGATCTACCGGCATGGATGCCTAAAATGGAGAAGAGAACAGCTCAGTTTTTCCCTGAAACTGCCCGAACTGGCAAACTATGTACTGTGTTTCCTGAAGTATCAGAACCGGTTCATGTTTCATGCGGTCCGGTTGGAGCATAGACTCTCTTTCCGAAAACACGTGGTGCACAGTTCCATTGACGGCTCAATGATGAAGCCGTCATATAACATTCACATTGATGGAAGATATATCCTGCGACCTAAAATTTCTGAAAATAATAGGTTTAGGGGTATTGTTAATTCCGGGCCAACGGCCTTAATTAACTCGGGCTCTCCCAAGCCCATACCCCGCGCGACGTTGGGATATTCACAAAATTTTTCAAATAGGGAGTTGCCACTGGCCTATCATTGAGGCCGACTAGGAACCAAGCGATACATGGGAGTGTCTCACTATTTACGCAACCAGAGAGTCTAAGGTCGGGGATTTGATTACGTTAGTCACGCGACTAACGCCCTTTCGATACCTAACTTAATCGTGTGTTAATGAGATCTCGGCAATGCATTCGAGAAAACTAAGGTCTGTCCTAACCATTCTAAGGTAAGTAAATAGTATTAAAAATATCATGACAAAAACAAAGTGCGCAAGAGAAGAGCCCTAAAGGCTTATTCAATTTTGGTATTTTTTTCTTTTTTAAGGTTTTTCTAATTTTTTTGCAATTTTTCTGATTTTCTAAATTTTTATGAAATTTTTATATTATAGTTTTTTTTATATTTTCTAATTTTCTGAAATTAAAGAAAACGAAATTTCAAGATTTTTTTGATATTTCTGAATTTTCTGAGAATTTAAGAAAAACATTTATTACTGTTTTTTGGAATCTTCTAATCCCTTTTTTTAATGTTTTTGGAATTTTTTAATATTCGGAAAAAAAAAAAAAAAAAAAATTAAAATAAAATTTTAAAACCTTTCTGAAATGAAAACAAAGCATTTTTTTTTTTGAGGATTTTCGAAATTCTTTTTTAAGATTTTTTTTTTTTCATTTCTGAATTTTTTTTGAATTTTTGAATTTTGAAATTTTTTAATTTTTATTGAAAAAGTGATTCGGACCGGGTCGGGTGACCCGACCCTACTAAACCGACCCGGACCCTATTGGTCCAGGTTGGGCTAAAGAAGCCGGGCTGGCCGAGCGGCCCGGTAAGATTTTTTTACAATGGCCTATTAATTAACAAAAACAGAAATCAAAACAGCCCATTTCTATTTCTATTTTCTAGCCCAGCTAAAAAAACCCGGCCCGTGACAAATTTGACCCAACCGAAGCGGGCCCGCGGCGAAGCCCATCTCCTTGGCCCTTATTCTATTTTTTTTGACCTTTTTTGTTCTTTTCCCCTTTTTTTTTGTTTTTCTTTAATCCTTTTTTATTATTTTTTATTTTCTGGTCTTCTTCCTGCTGGGCTCCTTCTTCTTCACGTGCACTTGCATGCTTTCCCCCATGCACGCCCGACCGAAGCACGCCTGGAGTTCCGCTCCCGAACCGACGACGCTGGCGACCGACGAGTCTTCGTCGGCCCTTGGGAAGTCAACATGCTATCACCTGGCGTCGGTCGTTCCGTCCGACCGACACCGAGTGCCACCGGCCACCGGTTGGCCAGCATTCCGAGGGTCGCCAGATTGACTCCGGCGAGGTACGCGCACCTCGACCCACCCCAAATGGCAAGGGATAACCTACCGAAAAACGCCGGAAATGGTGCGTGACAACGATATAACCCCTAGCGACGCGGAAAATCTAAAGGCCGAGCTCCGGTCAAGGGCTAGGGTCGGTTTTCTCGGTGGGGCATTTCGTCGAACGGTTGGGGTGCGCTACCGAATTTCAAGGTTCCCAGCTCAACCGAGCGACGGACGTACTTTGTGGGGGGCCTCGAACACGATGTACAAAGAATATAGGAACGAAATGTAAGGGCGACGAGGGCCGAAGCTTGCGCGAGCCGGACGGCCGCGAGCTCCGGCCCGGTGCGCCTAAAACGGAGCAAGGACGGAGCCAAACTTACCTGGTCAGCTCGAGGACGTCGCCGGGAAGATCGTCAAACGGGTCAGTGCGCCGCTAAGGCTCCCTCTCTTTGTCGTTCGGAACTCTCCTCTCGCGCTCGCTCTCCTTCTCGGAACCTTTCTCTCAGGTCCAGGAGCTTTGGCGAAGTGGAAGAAGGCGCGTCGGTGGCTCGTCGGTTGCGTTTGAGACGCGGTGGCCGCAGGAACTTCTCTCTCTCTCCGGCCTCGCTCCCACTCGAGTTCGAGCTTCCCCCTCTCAGTCTCTCGGAGTCCTCCCTCTCGGGTCCTCTTCTCTCGCTCCCTTTTTTTTTCTGGCTCTCGGTCTCTCCGAGTTCTCTTCTCTAGATTTCACTCTCGGTCTCTCTCGCTCTGATCTGGTTTTTTCTTTTCAGAACCGCACTTGGCTTTCTCTTGCTCTCTTTCTCTCTGTCTCTCCGTCCCTTTTCCTCCCTGGTCCTCTCTCCCTCCGATTTTTGTTTTTGCCGTCTGACCTTCTCTCTCTTCTGCCCATGCTGCCACTTGCTTCTGCTGACTTGCTGCTGCTGCCTCCTGCCGACCTGCTGCTGCCGCTTTTTGATTTCCCTTCTGCAGGTTGCCATGCTGCAACTTGCTTCAATCTTCTGCTCCTGCCAGCCTGCTGTTCCCACACGCGAGAGAAGGAAGGAGAAGAAGACAAATGGCCGGGTTGGGTCGGGGAAGGAAAAAAAAAAAAAAAAGAAAAAGTGGGCCGAGCCCACGCGGGGAAGGGAAAGAAGAAGAGAAGGGGCCGGGCAGGCCCAGCCCTGGCCTGGACCCATTTTTTTTTCTGAATTTTGTTTAATTAATTTTTTTAATTTTTAATTTAATTTTTTTCTTATTTTTTTAATTAACTTTTTTAATTAAATTTTTAATTAACTTTTTTTTTAGAAATTAATATGTATTTATATAAGCAAAGTAAATTGGCATTTAAGACAAAATAAACAAAATTTCGGGTGTCAACACTCGGCCGCTTGTATCAAGTATCATCGACAATTGTAGCAGCATTTCTGAACTATCACTGAGAAGGGGGAGAAGACTTCATGAAGAAATCAGTGAAAAAGAATGAGAGGGAGAGAGATCCCGAGTAGGATCTCGTTAGTATGTTCTGTAATCAAAACAAGATAAAAAAAATTCCGGTTTGTACCGATAGAATCTTCGATGATGGGAAGAATTATCAACTCTCAAGGATCGCTTTTGAACTTGGCAAGAGGAGAAGTAGCAACAGACTGCACCATATGTATTCGCAGAAACTAGATGAGTTCAGCCCTACTACTTCTTAGCCCTACTTTTTCTTGAACTAACCATTGTCCATCCATCTGCATCAGCCATCTAAGGTGGCCTTCCCTCCTCTCCAGTTTTGTCAACTGGAGTTGGGCTAGACTGAGATCTTGGTGCATCCAATGTCATGTACAGCGAATCATCCAAGATCATGTCTTCACCATCGCTGTCTTCTTCTCCTTTTTCTCCTCCAACAACCTATACAGACATGAAGTTTTGTGAAGGAGGATTTGTGACTAATATAACGACTCTCGCAGGTTCAATATACACAGTGGTCTCCAATGCAAGAGAAATGTCTCCGTCCAAATGATGATGCACTTTACACAGAATACTTTTAGTGTCGTGTGCAATCTACACTGTGATCATGCACATACTGTTCCCTAGAATCTAACATACACATCCCATTTTGAGTGTATTACTATGTAATAACCCGCACATGCTAAGATAAATTCGATGTATAGCCCTGAAAGAGGCATCAGCAGCACTTGTTTCAAATCATAATATCAATTACACGGACTTCAAATGTCAAACCCTCAACGAGGACAAAGTATATGGAATGGATCCCTGGTCAAGATCTCAAAACAAAGGCAATGGATCCCTGGCATCAACAACAGAGAAGGGAGAAAAATGGAAATGCAGGGGACGCTGCACTATAGAATCTTAGCATCCTTCTCACTCTCTCCTCTAGTATGATTTCAACTTGAAAACTAAAGACAAGCAAGCAGAAACCAAATCAAGTTCCATCAAAGGATGTCTCGAGTCTCCACCTAGACAGGATTGTAGATGGCTTGACAAATTGCATGTCAGTGCACTCGGTAGCAACTCGATGTTGATCACAGCCACAGCAGTGACCATTCCTCACAAGAGTGTTCCTTTTCATACTTAAAGTGAACGAAAAAGTTCTGCTTGGAACAAGCATAAAGTATGCAGCTGTACGCATAACATTCATCTATTTAGTTCATCCCTATTTACGGTCTGACCAAAGTAGAATTCCGCACGAAAACTTATTTATCCGCTTATCTCTTAAACATATGGCACGAGCTAAGTTACTTGCTCTGCCGAGGCGCATTGTACTTTAGAATAACGGTCTAATTACTCCCTCTTTGGAGGAGGTGCTATCGACAATGATAACCCATCATCGAGCAATCACTGATCACCTCTCCGACGATGAAAACAGAGGAGCTTGCAGCATCCAGGCAAAGATTCTCACAAGAATTACCTGCTCTATATGCACGGGCGCCGCCCTTTTCCAAGAAGCCTCCTCAGTTTCTCAATAGCTGCGAAGTTCCCTTCCAGACATTCTTCATGCATGATCATCAACTTCTCCGTCACCTGCAGAGTACTCGACCGCACCGACGCCGCAGTCAACCTCCTCGCCACGGTGTTCAGAGGAATCATGGCCTCGTGAAGATCTTCCAAATCGTCAATGTAAAGCGGTTCTGCTCGGATTTGAAATGAACAAGCAAATTAGACCGACGGCCCAGAAATTCGAGCTCAATCCCAATCCACAAAAGACCCCATGAACGGCCGAACGCGTCGTAGTAATCGGTGCGTGCGTACCTTCCGATTGCGTGTACCGGGCGAACATGTCGTGAACGAGCTCGTCGGCCCTCTGCGGCGAGCTGCGGCCGCCCCACTCGTTGTCGATGGCCGACTAGAGAGCCGACCACCGGGAGAGCGTCGGCGTTACGCCTTCCTGAAGATCGGCGCCGCCTGTTCCGGCAGCCGTCGACGGACGCGGAGGTTCCGTCTCCGTCGACGGCGGAGATGGCATGAGGGTTTTGGAGAGCGGCGAGCACGGCGCGAAGATGGGAACGACCGCCATTGGAGAGCCGAGCTGATTGGTGTACGCTCCTCGGAGGCCGCGTTCGCTTCTCGGCTTCTCACAAATTTATGTTTTTATTTTAAAGCACAAACATAGATAACTAGGAAAATGTAACATTTTTTTTAATACCATTTTCCAAAAAATATATATATTTTTAGCTGTTTGAAAAGGAAAATATTACATTCTCTTTGAATAAACATGCATTTCCAATATTAGGTCTCGAGCTTGACCTCTACAAATTGGGTCTATAGGCTGAGCCTAGGTTCGGCTCTATTAAGGCCAAACACCAAACTCTAAACAATATCTCCTTGTGCCCTAGCCTAGGCCTATCGAGCTAGAGCGTGAAATATCATCGGAATTGTAATGACGTGGTCTTACTACAAAATGGATCGTCAAATTTCATCTATTTTGACCCCCATTTAATTGGAAGAAAGTTGATCTATGAGTAAATTGATCGGTAAAATACATTAAAATTCATTCCTTCACCTAAATTTCTCATAGAAAAATATAGACAACTCGATTCATTCTCCACAAAGAAGGCAAGCATCATTCAAAGAAAGCTTCTCCACAAATTTGATATTTATTTTTTGAAATTAGATGGTTGATATATCTGTATTTGTATCTTTATCTTTATTTCAATAATTATAGCAATGTTTGGCTTAATTGCTAAGGTTGTGCATCTCTACTTTTGATTTGAGTGGTTTTGAAAAAAATGGCAATTTTTGACAAATTTCTTACACTAATTATTATAATTTAACACATGATGCTTATTAAATTAGATATTGGAAAGTCTGAAATTAATTTGAATTGATACAAAGTCAACATGCCCAATAATTTTTTTCTGTTCTTTCTTCAACATAGCTTAATAAAAAAAATTTAGAACGTTCATTCAAGCCTGTAGGTTTAACAAAAAATAAATAATGTGCTGCAATAATATAACTTCTTATATCTATATTGGACATGTGAACATAATTGTCAACTCTTTGTACTAATTACTATATATATATATATATATATTTTTTTTTTTCTATCCCGTCTTCTTATTATAAATGAATGTGTGGATAGTTTAAGGGGTCAAAATTTAAAGTTGGGAACATTTATAATAAGAAGACGGGATAGAATAACTTTCTATGATTGTATCTAATATCAAAATCTTATCGATCTCCATTTTCACATAAACGGATATGATTGATCCATGTGATACGTGAGGACTACAGGGAAAGGAGCAAGACTCCAATTTCAAGTCTCTTTCCTTTAACCACGTGGCTCTGCTTGTGCGATTTACATGTGGGCCTTTTCAAATTATGGAATGGAATGATGGGACAATTGGGGTGTATTTTTAATTCTTTTTTGGACCTTATCTAATGATCCATATTTATTGTGAAAATTTTCATTTCAAAGTCAACTCATCTTGGACGATATGCAAATCCCAATACGTGTCCTGAATTGTTTCTAAAAATCTATCATGTGGATACAAGTTTAACCTAAAACCTAAACTCGGGCCACAAGTTCTTATAAGCGCTCAATTGTAATTTTTTATTAGATGAGAATTTGTTGAATCGCCAATAATTGCTAATTCATTCAAAGAGAAAAAGAAAAGAAAAGAAAAAATAAGTGCGGTACCGTCAACAATTCCTTAGAGTGATAAAATATATTAACATTGGACAACTATAATACAAACAAGCAATTGTTTTTGTTTCCTTCTCAAAAAATAAAGCTCCACAAGTTATATCAAAGCATATGTTTCCGTATCTTTCTTTTCAAAGGCCTCTCACTCCTAAAATTGTCACACTTCATTGAAACATCAGGAGATTTTAACTTAGGAAGTTGAGGTCATCCATTTGAATCCCGCTATCTGCATGCAAACTAGTTTGGTCAAGGTCACCTATATAAGCTAAAAGTCTGAGTGTTCATGGGACTTGTAGGGTGTTGGCTTCATGGCCCCAAATTAACCTGATCTTTGTGTTCATGTTCATGGGCCTCCAACTAAGGGAGAAAATTTTCAATGATTTCAATGTATTTTACCTTGTTTCTAATTCAAGCATAATCTAACAATGCGAGAGAGGGCTTCATGGTCCAAGTCAAAGATTGAGAGTGCACATGGTAATGATCGTATGTCCAGAAACAAATTTTGCTAAAAAATGATTTTTTTTTTATTTTGTTTTGGAGAACAATTTCTGAGCATTTGAAGGTGTTTAATAACTACTCAAAATTTTTATTCCCATAATAGAAATGTGTTTGGTAAAATTCTTAATTTTTTTAATTTCTTTTAATTTTTTGATACTTTTATTACATTTTTCTTATGTTTTAGTCTTTTGTCTTGTCTTTTTTCTACTTCTTCCTCCCTTGTGGGTTCGACGAGCTCGCCAGAGGATTGCTTGGCCATCACAAGGTTGGGCTCGGATTAAGCCTTGCTATGGCCGAGCAAGGTTGAGCCTTGCCTAGCTTGGCAAGCCTCGCTAGGCCACCAGCGAGACTCTCCTAGGGTCGACCTCTCCTAGATTTGTGAGGTTGAGTCTCGCAATGGCTAGACGAGCTTCTAGCAAGCTCGTTGGACGTCACCGTGGCTTGGCGAGGCTCCAGCGAGCTCACAGGACCTTGCCTAGCTGCTCATCGGCAGGCGGCAATGGGGTATTAGTAAGCTAAAAGGAGGGATAAAAAAGGAAAGAGAAAAAGAGGAGAAGAAAAACTTGAACTTGATTCTTGGAATTGTTATCGGAAACAAGAATTAATTTTTTTTTATTCTTGATTCCACTTCAAATCTATTCCTAGGAACAAAAGATTTGTCAAATAGATTTCAATTTCAAATCTATTTTCGAAAACAAAAGGACATAATCAATCATTATTTAACCAGTTATCATGCGCACCCTCAATGTTCCCTTGTAATGGAAACCTTAGATGGGAAAGAGATTCCTTTAATTGCCTCTTCTCAAAATTCTCTCTTCTCTGCATCCTTGTACGAGAGAGGATGTTCTTCCCTAGCTTTCTTCTACGCTCGATTTTATTCACCCGCCGAATCCTTTAAAATCACTTGCAAAACAAAGAGCACAAGATCTCTCCCAATCTAAGAGTTCACATTCCTATTTTTTTTTCACGGTTCACTTTCCTCACAATTAAGAGAACCCCTTGATCAAATAAGAAAACCAATAGCACTCACTCTTCGGAAGCAAGACTAGTGAATTTAGACATTCTTTGACTTAGTTTATGCAAGACAAATTAAAAATCTAAATACTACTACCATGTTTGGTAGCTAGGTTAAAAGTTAGGATAGGATAAAACTTATCATATCCTATATTTATTTTTAGCCTAAGGTAGGAAGTCGAATATAAAGAGATAAAGCTTTGATAAAAAAATCCTCTAAAGAGATGGTATAAAGGTGAATATAAGGGACAAAGAGGAATAGAAGTTTCAGTTTTGGAAAATAAAAACAACACTTGGGTGAAATTTTAGGTGTAAGCAATTTGGAAGTATAATTGTTCTTTGTTTCTATTTTTCTTTTTCCCCTCTAAAAAGTTCAATTTTTTTTTTAAAAAGTAAACGGTTGACTAAGAGCATTTCAGTGGCGATTACATGGAGTAATTATGCCAAGCCCACGGATCAGCATGTGCCTTTTATACGTTCGATGCGCTAGTGAAAAAGCATCGGATGAGGGATAAAATATATAGTCATGACACGTCATTTTTCTGACTATAGTGCATCTCAAATGCGTAATATAATGATCAAGCCATAACCTCAACGACGCAATGAATCCCGGATGACATACCATGCTATCATGTCGTGTACTAATTTTAGTTGTTGTTATCTCTTCAAACGCTGCCATCTTCATTCAAAAGTGACGATCTAAAATATATGATTAACATTAATAATTGTCTTTATATAGTCGCAGTGGCACAATTTTGGTTAAAAAAGTTGCAATCAAGCTCAAGAGATAAATGTGTGTTTGCAACAAAGCGTAAACAATCGCAATTCGTAAAAACCTAATTGTAGAAATGTCATGTACTAATGAGAAACTTGGTATCCACGATGCTTGAAGAATTTAGAGCATAAGAAATGTAATCATACTAGAGATACTAAAATTGAGGAAGAAGTATACTCAAGTGCTAAAACTTGGCACGAGTCAACGCATAAGTGCAAAAAATTTTAAAAGATACACTTAATGTACACTTTTTTTTTGAAAATTGGACTCAAGTGCCAACTTTGTCAAAGTTTGTCGGAAATCCAACGTGGCATTACCTTAATAATAAAACTAGTTTACATGGCTAACCGGAATGTCCACTCAGCAATCTTTATCGCAAAATGATGTCTTTTTGCCTTGAAATTTTATTTTTAATATAAATATTAATTAAATTAAAATTTAAAAAAAAAAAGATGAGGTAGCATTTATCGAGGGCCTCCACAACCCTCTTGCCATCGCCCCACCATTGTCGGAAAGGGCTAGCTATGGTGGGGGGATGGTCGACGAGGGACAGCTGGGGTCCCTAGGCCATTAGATAGGGCTAGCGACCTTGGCCGATTATAAGTTAGGTATTGTAGGCACTCACCTAGATTTGGGGTGAGGGGTTGCAGCCCTCCCCTAGATCCAACGAGGGTTGTCTATCCTTGCCAAATCTGGCTAAGGGCCATCGTTAGCTAGGATGGGATTGCTACCCAACCCCACCACAACTAATGGTGGCCCTTGGCCCTTCTAAGTGGCGCTTAGCCCCATTAGGTAAGGGTCGGTGACCCTCGTTAGATCTAGAGGAGGACCATAACCCCTCGCCCTAGCCAACGATGGCCTTTGGCTCGATCTAAGCGAGGACCGATGACCTTCGCTAGATGAAGAGGAGGGCTGTGATCCCTTGCCTGCAGTTGACCTTTTCAGTGGTTGGGTGACTTCGGCTGACCCTGACCCCATCATTGCTAGCCCTTTCCGGCAATGGTGGGGCAGGTGTGGCAAGAGCTGTGGAAGCCCTCACTAAATGCTGCCTCATTTTTTAAATATTTATATTAAAAACTAAATTTTGGGATAAAACGACGTCGTTTTGGGCTTATTTAGCCATGTCAGCACCATGCAGATTTTTTTATTTATAGAATTGCCACATCATTGGAAAAAGCCACATTAGTAGTTTGGTCGGAAATTATTGCCGCTGGTATTTAAGTGTTCTTTTCTTTTTCGATTTTGGTATCTAAGTGTGTACCTTTTGGAAGTTTTGGCACTTGTGCATCTACTCGTGCCAAGTTTTGGCATTTGAGGTGTTCGCACTTTCAAATTAGGGAATTGCTGGATCCACAATGAATATGTTGTCACTAAGAGGAGTTTTTAGGAAAAAAATACATATCAAGTGCCAAAACTTAACATAGATGGATACATAAGAGTCAAAGTTTACAAAATGTATACTTAAGTGTCATTTAAAAAAAAAAATTAGACACTTAAGTGCCAACTTTGACAAGGCTTGCTGAAAATCTAATGTGACATTATTTTATTAATAAAATTGGTCTACGTGACGGCTGGAAATTCAACGTGGCTCGTTGTTGGCACTTATGTGCATTTTTTGGAAGTTTTATCATTTTTATGTCCACTCATGCCAAGTTTTGATACTTGGGGTGTCTGCATCTCATTTATCTCATCCCTTTTTTCTCATTTTCAATTCTTTTGATACTCTAATGGACTTCCTTTCCAACATTGATTTTAATTAAATTGCAAATATTTTTGCTGATCGGGAGAAATAGGAGTGTACATTTTGTGCTCTTGTGTCTCAACTCATGTACTGATTTATAGAAGTAGTTAATAAAGCTCCGTTGTCCCGTTCCTACCTAAAGTTGCGGATTTTGTCTTGATAAAGCTAGCAATGTACCAAGAGCCATTTACAGAATGCGTAAGCTAAGTGATACGATGAACTCTTGTTAGTGTCTCGTTTCTTTAAATGTCCATTTACAGTTTATCATACCATTTAACATATCAATATAATCGATCATTCCTAATATAAAAACATTACTCTACATCGAAGTATTCAAAGGAAAAGGTATACTCACAAGAATTTTACAAGGTAAATTTCAACGCATGTGTCACAGTCCAAAGGGAGAGCATGTCCTAGAGATTTCTGTGCCACTGTGATGGATCCATAAATAAGTGACTCTCAACCTATCTCTCTAAGTCTTAGGGTTTTCTTGAGATTCTAGAATGCTCTTGGTCAAGATTTCTCGAGTATTCTAGAATACTCTTGGGGTGGGCGATACGGTAATTATATATGGTTGTAATAAATGTGGGTACTTGATAGTAAGGAGATGTAATCTCCATTGTTAGATCAATATGAGATCTACGGTTATGGTTAGTCTTGTGTATATATATAGGGGTCTCATTCCCTTCATTTGTATCTTATTTATATGGGAAATACATTCCAACGCTTCTCTCTCTAAAGTTGCTCTCTCTTATGAGTAAGGTTAACTTGAGACAAAATTGCTAAGGGTGTCTAGTTGTGTTGGGGAGTTGCAATCCTTTGGAATCAATGAATGCAAAGGAAGTGAGAAATTGCATTACGGCATTAAGAAAACGCAAGAGTTCCACATATAATAAGCACAATGTTACAAGAGTCGCATAGAATAAGCACAATACTAAGTATCACTTGATAAGTAATTCTTTTGTGCATTATGTTTGTCTTCGTAGAAAGGAGAGATGGTTAGCATCTCCCCTAAGAGGGATGGGAATGAGCCTTTGGGCTTTACCTGTTACCACACATCCAGTTAAGGCTACCCACCTCTTGGTGGATCTTTAACCCGATTTTTCTAAACTTTTTTTTTCTCATTTCAACATTCTAAACCTCAAGTTTTTTTCAATCCATTTTCCATAATGCTTTTTTAGATAAGGCCTCACAGAGTATCTCACCTTGCTTCTTCTATATTTTTCCCATTTCAAGATTCTCTAACAGTTGCTACTACTCTCTCTAAAACTCTAGACATCCATTAGGCAATCTCACACCAACTAGACTTGAAAAGATTGAATCCCTTCATCGTTCAGGCAATGCCAAACTTGAAGATTCACCGTGTCTTGCAACTCTTCCTCCTCCAAGTCCCCACCAAAACCTCCTCAAAACCTCTTGGAACTCGACCGGAAGAACCCGTCCTTGTTCAACCAACTCAGGCCTCTGTCCACGACCACTCTCTCCCTGGCTAAGACAGCCCAGACCCACATGTTGAATTGAAGCTGAAGTTCACTTGGGTCAACTCGGCATGACCTAGGCGCTTTGTGCTGAACTTGTAGAGGCAGAAGCACTGTCACTACATGAACAATCCTTGATTAAAGAGCTGAGGGCATTCATGGAGAAGCTTGTTGGAAATATGATTTGTTATCAATTATGAGTGTGGATTAATTGATACATATAATCAATAATTGATTCATGTAATCCTCAATTGGCTCGGTAAATAGGAAATGTGTATCATGTAAATTTTTCTTTTCCTTTTTTACATTTTCTCTAGTATTACAAATAGAGTTTGTACATGTACTCTTGATAATAAACAAAAGGGACAAATACCACAAAAAACCCAAAACTATTCTACTTGTGACAATTTTACCTTAAACTTTTTTTTGTGCCACTAAAAATCCCAAATTATACCACTCGTGACAATTTTACCCTAATTTTTTTTATGTCATAAAAATCCTAAATTATGCCACTTAGGACAAATTTATCCCAAACTTTTTGGTGAAGGGCATTTTTTTTTTCCTTTTCCATTTTCTTTTTTCTTTTTTTCTACTTCTCATTTCTTCCCTCCGCTGGCGATGGCCACCCTTGTTGGCGTTGAAGTCAGCGAGGGTTGCCCTTACTCGCCTACCCTGGCAGGGATTTGGCGTGGGCGACCTTCGCTTGAGTTGGGCAAAGGTCGCCCTCGCTGGATCTAGTGAGGGCGACCCTTGCCTTACCTAGGGCGGCCCTTGCCTGATGTTGGCGAGGGCCGGGCAAGGGCCACCCTCACCTTACTCGACCCAAGTAAGGGTCGCCTTTGCCTGATCTGACAAGGGTAACCTTCGCCTAAGTCGGGTGAGGATCGCTCTCGCTCGACTCTGACGCTAATGAGGGTGGCCATTTTCGGCTTCTCTTTGCCGGCCATGGCAGAGGGAAGGAAGGAGAAGGAAAAAAAAAGAAAAAGAAAAAAAGAAAAGGACAAAAATGTTCTTCAGCCAAACAAATTGGGGTAAATTTGTCCTAAGCAGCATAGTTTAAAGTTTATGATGGCACAAAAAAAGTTCAAGATAAAATTGTCACAAGTAGCATAGTTTGTGATTTTTATGACACAAAAAAAAGTTTAGGGTAAAATTGTCACAAGTAGCATAGTCTAGGGTTTTTGGTGGTATTTGTCCAAAAAAAAAAAAAATACATAAACAACTTTGCCCATATTAATCATCTCTAGTCATGGTATTAGAGCAGCTCATCCAAGCCTAGCTTCCGCGACCTTAGAATTGCCTACGGATTATTTCTGACTAGTCGTTGCATCTTCAAATCTACAAAACAAGCTAGCCACCGTATAGGAATTTAATTTTTTTTCATACCATGACAAGCCACTCACATCATCAATGAAGGTAAATCCCAACTCACCTTATCAAACTTCATATCCAACTCATCAGCAGAACTCGGGTCTAATAGAGGAAGACAACTCGAGTGTCCAACAATTTGCTACTTTTGCTCTTGCTCCAGTTTAGACCATTGGGCCTATTCAGTGGCCCCCAGTCCGATACCCAATTCAAGGCCAATGGGCCAAAAGGCCAAGCTACACATGGGTTCAATAGGGCCCACCTATGAGGAGTATTTTCCAGGATCTGTAACTTGACCCAACAAAGGTAGACCCATACCATTTTACAAGGAAACAACCTGATTGGAGGCGGGCCGGGTTGAACAAGCCCAAAGCACGGGATTCGGATTTGTCCCACTAGGCATGGGGATGGATCCCTACTCGGCCATTCAACCCAAATTGTATCCCTATGCCGTTCCCATCGATAGTGGCCGTCTCGAGCTTGACAATGCACTCTATATGTTGCCAATTGATAGCCTCAAGCTTCGACTCATCGGCTTGCAACTCACTAAAGCAAATAATTACAGTGCCCGGGCTCGAGACTTCCAACGTGCGCTCATAACAAAGGATAAAGATAGCTTCATTGACAGAGTTGTCCCCTTCCCAATTGACTAACGGCTTCAATGGCACTGGAGAAAGTGCAACCAACTAGTACGCACATGGATTGGCAATTGTCTAGCATCGGACGTTGTGGCTAAACTACCACCGACCAAAGACGTAAAGATGATTTGGGATAACATACGAGAAATGTACGGCAAAACTCGATTGTGTGAAACTTTTCACAATCACTCAGGCCTTCTTAGAATTGAAGCAAGGGAACCTTTCCCGCTTGCTTCAATTGGCTCTTAGCTCCCTAGAATGAGCTCGAGGCAGTCGAGGAAAAACTTGAAGGGCCTGAGGCCACGATTCGGAAGTATTGCGAGATGAAAGAAAGAGAAAAAATAACTTGTTTTTTGTTGTTGATATTGAACGAATCATACTCAACTTTTCGGTCGCAAATCTTAGCAACGAAACCCATGCTAAGCCTCAGCAAGATTCACCAACTAGCTGTCCAAGAGGAAAGCCAATAGCTTGTCATGATTGAGCGTGGAAGAATTGGTGAAGCCATAGCATTTGTGGCCTTTCCAACGGGCTTCAACTCGGCCGAAGCAATTACTATGGGAGATTCAGCATCCATTGAGGTCTTGGTCTTGTTGGAGTAAACGAGGCCGTTAGAAAGAGGGGGATAGATTGAGCAGTGGCTGAAGGAAACCAAAGAAACCCTAAAATTCACCCTAAAATTCGAACAAATGGCTAGGATCAAAGGAGATTGGATGGCTAGGATCAAAGAAGATGCGATGGCTATTTTTCCTCCATTTATCCTACCGAATCAAACAACCCATACATGGCCACATTAGCATTAGCTTATAGAACATCTAATGGCCCACGAAATGCCACGTCATCATAGAAAAATAGTGGGCAAAATACAAAAAATAAGGGTAAATGTTGTGAATATTGCAAACACCCACATCATACTATTGATACCTGTTGAAAATTGCATGGTGTAAGCTAGGTGACAAAGACAAGAAGGATAATGAGGCTTTTGCTCATCAAGTGTTAACAAATAGGATTGATGGAGGATATGAAATAATGACCCAAGATCAATAACAAACTATTATGAGGAACCTGAGTCAACTTACAACCAATGACAAAAATGTTGGCTTTTCAGGTACTTTTCTTTGCAAGACGAATTCAATATCAGTTGATGCATGAATAATTGATTCGGGTGCCAATGATCACATAATTTGCAATGAGCAATTATTTTCTAATGTTCAAAAGAATCCATATTCTTTCGTGTCTGTACATCTTCCGAACAAAAACGTCATTGTGTTCAACTCAGTCTAGACATTCTCCTTAAAAATGTCTTATATATTATTGAGTTCGAGTTCAATCTCTAATCTATCTCAAGAGCTTGCGAAGATAATTCTTGTCGCGCCATATTCAATTCTGAGTATTGCTTATTTTAGGACCCTTTGACCGGTAGAGTAATGGGTTTGGGTAGTGTTGCACAAGGGCTATACTTTTAGACCAGTTTTCCAAAGGATTTTGATAAAAACATTCCTTGTAATGCCGTTATTAATAATAAAAATCTCATTTTTCATCAACACTTGGGTCACAGAGCACGTTTTCCCTACCCCAAATGTCTAATTTGCCCTTTGGCAAAGCAATCTTGGGCTCAATTTCCTATAGGTACCTCTCGTGCAACTAGTGCTTTCTCCCTACTTCATATAGATCTTTGGGGTCCTTATCACACCCTACATCATGATGGATCATGCTATTTTTTTTACAATTGTTGATGATTATACTTGCACCACTTCGGTTTATCTTATGCAATCAAGAGTCAAGCTTTTTCAAACCGTCGAACTTTGTCTCACTTGTTGAAAATCAATTCGACAAATCTATTAAATGAATTCATACAAGTAATGGACGTGAGTTCTTTTCTTCTAAGTATGCATCTTTCCTATCCTCTAAAGGGATATTGCATGGGAGTTCATGCACTTACACTCCCCAACAAAATGGGATTGTTGAGCACAAACATCATCATCTTTTAGAAGTAACTTGAGCTCTCAAATACCAAGCCTCAATTCCTGAAAAATTCTGGGGAGATTGTGTGGTTACAGCCACCTATTTAATTAATCACATGCCAACTAGAATTCTCAATGAGCGAACTCCTTTTGAGTTACTCTATGGAAAGCAGCAAGTAATTGATCATCTTAGAGTGTTTAGTTGTTTATGTTATGCAACAATTGTGGGTCATCGAGATAAGATGGATCCTTGTGCCATTCAATGTATTTTTATGGGATATCCCCCTATGCATAAAGGTTATCGAGTAATGGAGATCTCTACAAAAAATTTCATTGTAAATAGAGACGTCGTTTTACATGAAGATGACTTTCCCTTCCAAGAGTATGAGTCTTTGTCCTCTTCCTCATCATCAAATGTCGTCCTTTTTTGTCAAAAGAAGATTTATATGATCATCCTCAATATCTACTTATTGCTCCATATCAACACATCCCCATCACAACAAGATATGTAGACCAATATGTTGATTTCCTAGTTTTATCACCTAGGGATGAACCACCATTTGATTCGGATTTCTCACCTTAGGATAAGCTTCCATCCGATTCCTCAACAACTTCTTCACTATAGAATAATCATGTGTCATCTCTTGTAGTTCCTATTGAGGCAAGGATAGAACAACCTCGATGTTCTAGTCATCTCACTTGATCACCTACATGGACAAAGGATTATATATGTCCTACCATGGATACTTTAGGTACGCAATATCCAGTATCTTCATATGTTTCATTTAGTCAGTTATCACAAGAACACAAGTGTTGTGTTGTCCGTATTTCAGAAGAAAAAGAATCGTCTTGTTACTTTGAAGTGGCAGGCGACCCATGATGACAACGTGCTATGGAGAATGAACTAAAGGCTTTGAGCAATAATCATAAGTGGATATTGTAACGTTACCTCCACATCAAAAGTCCATTTGTTGCAAATGGGTTTACAAGATCAAGTTCAAGGCAGATGGATCCATTAAAATATACAAAGCCCATTTAGTTGCAAAGGGATTCATATAACGAGAAGGTTTTGATTATCACGAGACTTTTTCTCCCATAGCTAAGGAAGTCACCATAAGCTCCTTTTTATCAATTGTTGCCTTTAGTAATTGGCTACTTTGTCAAATGAATGTCCACAATGCCTTTCTACATGGAAACCTTGGTGAGGAAATTTATATGGACCTTCCACAAGATTTATCCAGACAAGGGGAGTCTTGGGTATATTGTCTTTGTAAATCTTTGTATTGACTTAAACAGGCTTCCAGACAATGATATGCCAAGTTCACCACTGCACTAACCGTTGTAGGATTCCAACATTCAAAGCATGATTATGCCTTATTTGCAAAGACTCAAGGTGACTTGTCAATTTATTTATTGATATATGTTGACGATATCCTTATCATGGGAAATGATGAGTTTGCTATTGGAAAGATTTAGAAATATTTGCACTCGCTTTTCACATCAAAGACTTGGGGCCACCTAAGTATTTCCTTGGTATTGAAATAGCTCAATCTAACAAAGGAATTTGTCTTAGCTAATGTAAGTTCGTTTAAGAGATAGTTTCAAAAAAATGATTATTAGGGTATAAACTAGCTATTATACCAATTGATCATAATGTGAAACTGAAAACATATGAATATGATGAGAGCTCACCTTCATTAATCAAAATCCACTGCTCAAGGACCCATCAAGATATTAGTGACTTGTTATGTCACGCCCCAAACTCCGAACACGCAACAACCTTTTACCATGGTCAATTGAAAGCGACGTTCCAAGACTCGTTGACAACCATTTATTTTAATCTTTCATTATGCCCAAGTGGAAAAGAAACCATCCCTAGTCCAAACAGACATCAAACAATCAAATAGGGATAGAGGGATGAACAGTAAGAACAACATCAACTACTCATTTATACAATTTACTGGATTAACCAACGGATGATCGTTTTCCAAATTACAAGCCCGATAAAAGGGGTTGATCCATCCTCTAAGCCAAACCAAAAAGGAATTAAGCTAGGCTAATCCAACTACACAAAATGAACCCTCGGGTTCAGTACCACCATCATTGGGACTCATCGGACTCAAGCTCCGTTGGGTCGGTCACTGGAGGAGCGGGGGAAGGATTCTCCACTACACCATTCTAAGGGCCTGAAAGTGGTTATACAATAACCAGTGAGATAAAATCTCAGCAAGTTCTTCCCCTAAGCCCCGGTTAGTATACCAACTCAACCTAATGTATCTCTCCAGAACCACCGCTTACACAACCTAACAATAAACAACCAGCAATCAACAATCAACAACAGACAGGGTCAACCAATAATTACATAGTCGGTTCACATATAACCTTACTCGGTATACCATACCCTACACGTTATAAGTCAGCCCAATACAGGCAATGCACATGTTCATTAGATGATGCAGTTCATCAATCACATGCGATCTCACCTGGCAATTGCCACACCTACACATTATCAATTCATGCGTGTGTGCCATAAATGATGTGATCACCTCGTGCATAATCGGAACCAATGATGCCATGTTTCTCATGCACTCTCACATCCACACGTGTTTCAATTATTACTGCTCCACAAGGCTATAACTTGGACCGAGGTGCTATGGCACTACAGCATTATGGCACCTCTCCTCTGTAAAGGCGCAACTATGCTATTTAGTGCAGGTTGAGGCGTTACGGCGCCCTTTCTCCACAGAGACGCAATTATGCCCTTCCTTCGCAGTGCCCTTCCATACCCTCTAAGGCGCTACAACGCCCTTCCTCTGTAGAGGTGCAACCATGCCCTCCCTCTCCATAATCTCTGATAAGTCGGACTATCGCCCCTCGAATTATGGCCAGGGTGGTGGGTTCAACTTAGTGATCACACAAGCATATCATCACAATTCACTTATTATCTTTGAACATTAGCCAATGCGCACATGCTTGCATATAAAACCTCAAATCCTTTTTTATAAAGTGGTCAATTTCCGGTGTCTCTCAGACAAACCATTTTTCCTTTTTTTGTGAAAATCACACCATTCATGTGGATGTTCATACAATGACACATCCAATTCACTTCACAAAATCAAGACACATGAAATTATGCACATTTTCACTTCCGGATGAATAATGCCGTGAACAGTAAAATTTCAAAATTCAATTATTAATAATTTAAATTCAGAAATTAAACAAAACATTGATTAAACACAATTAATCAATCAATTAAGCTAAGCGTGCTTAATTATCACATAAACCACACATAAGCAACATTTAAGCATAATCAATCACAATTAAGCAATATTAAGCTAAGCTAATCTTAACCACCTATCTTGGGGCTAATACAAATTAATTAAACCGCTTAAACCAAGATTACCACTAACTAAACCAACCCTAAGCAAGTTTAGGCACTAACAAATGATTAGGGACTAAACTCACCTGTTAAGCGGGCTGGCAACACGGATGCGACGGTGGCAACGGCGACGAACCTGACACTTAGGGACCTCACCCACGACACTCCAAGTGGTCTTGGGGCTGAACACAGTAGCAACAGCTTCTGTTCTCTCACTACAAGCTGGAAAACTGCATTGTCTAAGGAAGAAGTGGTTGACTAGAGCGAAAAGGCTTGGCCGGAGCTTTGGCAAGTGGTTGGTCAGCGATCGGCAACACTTAGGGGTCGAGGGGGAACTGCTAGTGGCTAGTATAGGCGAAGATTTAGTCGGAATGGGAGGAAAACAGGGGAAAAGGAGGAATTAGGTGGAATTGGTTGCTACGGTGGCGGGTTGGGGAGCAGCAGCTTCAAGTCAGCCGGCAGGTCGGCCGGCGACTTCTTTCGGCGATCGGCTAATGCAAGCCATACGGATTTCCTCTCCTAAGTAGATTGGTGGGTGGCATAGGCCATGATTCACTTGGGAAGAGTATGAACAACTTGATTTTCAGAGGAAGGTCAAAAGCAGAAGTAGCAGGAATGAAGGGAAAAAAGAGAGAGAGAGAGAGGGTGTGCGATTTTGAGGGGTTGAAGGGGAGAGAGAGAGAGAGAGTGAAGTGAGGGCTGCTAGATAAGCCTCGTCAATGCCATTAAATGATGCTCCAACTCCCCACGCAATATGACCCCATCTTCTCTTTCTTTTTTATTTTTTCTAAATAATATCTAGGGGCAAAATGATCATTTCCACCTTGTACATTTCCCAGACTACCTTTGAGCTGAAAATGAAGGGCGAGCCTAAGAAACGAGCTAGAAAATTAATAAGGATGGGCTCGGGAATTTGTTGGGCTATAATCGGCTCAAGTTTAGACAATGGGCTTCGAATGGTAAATGGGTCAGTTGGGTCCAATGGGCTCACTTGCTTGTCTCGATCTACCACGGTGGCTGTCCCACCTTGGGCGTGAGGCTCACACTGACCTTGCTTGGCCTATGTCCTCGTAGGCTTGTTTCATCGGTCTGTAAATCCCTTTTCCAAAAACTCGACTTAATTGACACTGTCAACCGTCAATGAAGCATCGTCCAAAAGTCCGTCCCGAACGTTCCCAAAAATTCGAAGTCTAATCTTGGATTCTCATACCTTATCAAATTCTTCCTAATGCCATTTTGATATGACTTGGACTGATAGGTGGCTTCAAGGACTCATGATCATTCATCCCTTAAAGGGCTGGAATTTCAGGACGTCACATGTTGGAAAGTTGATCTTTCTAACTAACAAGACTTGATATATGTTATGTTGTGCAAATACTCAACCAATTCATGCACAAATCGAAATAGTCTCATATGAATGCAGCATTGAAAATCGTGAAGTACTTGGAAAGGGTGTCCAGGACTACATATATTTCTATCCCATGACTGCAACATGAAGCTGACAGCATGTTGTGATACATACTACACTACTTGCCCAATGACAGGAAGATCTATCATTAGATTCTATGTTAAGTTAGGGAAATCATTTATCTCATGGAAGACAAAGAAACAGTCAACCATATCACTTTCGTCAGCCAAATCTGCATATTGGACCATGGCAGAGCGTATTTGTCAAACAATTTGGATACAATGGCCTCTCTCAAATCTTGGAGTACAAATCGATGGACTGGCGATTTATTTTTGTGACAATGTTGTAGCACTTAAATTAGCAGCAAATCCAGTTATTCATGAAATGACAAAACATATAGAAGTTGATTGTCACTTTACTCGAGACAAAATTCGAGATGGGATCATCGCAACAAGAAGGATTGGAACTATAGAGCAACCTACAGACATATTTACCAAGCCTTTGGGTTGAAGACAACATTCATATTTGCTAAGCAAGCTTGGTGTCCTCGACATATATAGACCACCAACTTAAGGGGGAGTGTTGGAAATAGGATTTGGTATCGATCCTAAGCATGGATTAATTGATACATATAATCAGAAATTGATTCATGTAATCCTCAATTGGCTTGGTAAATAGGAAATGTGTTTCATGTAAATTTTTCTTTTCCTTTTTTACATTTTCTCTAGTGTTACAAATAGAGCTTGTACATGTACTCTTGATAGAAATATATTTATATTTATATATTTCCCATATTCTTCATCTCTTGTCAAAGCTCAATTGCTCGAGTCCTCTGAAACTACCTTTTTGGTTGCTCTTCAAGAAGTAATCCACCTACTAGGGACGGCATGCTCTTGATTTGAATAGTTTCAGACAGTGGCAAAAAGCCCATCTTTTCTTGAATTGGCTCAAAAGCTAGTATTTGTTTCCCATAAAGACTATATTCTATAATGTTACAATGAAGTCCTCAAGGTTCGGTGAGCTCATTGAGGAACTAGCAAATGAGATGACAAGGGATGAAATCAAGCTTCACAACATTACTTACTCTACCATTATCACTTGTGTCAAGAGGTGCTTTATGCGATGGCCTTGTTGGGCACTTACTAATTCTTGTTCTTTATCTACACAAGCAAAAGTCCTTTAGAAGGTTAGCATTTATGACATAACTTATGTTTGTAAACTTCTCAAACAATCAACAATAGAGGGGAACGTACTTCTATTATTTACCATATTTGCTTATACATTAGTGGTATATTTTACATCAAAAGGGAAGGACCTAACTGGAAGAATACAAAAAGGTGTTTATCTCCCTAACCGCTACTACGAACCTGACCTCCTCTGATACATCCGTCCTTCCAAATCTAACTAGCCAAACAGATGATCCCACTCCTCAAAATGTTCTAATTGCAGCAAACCAAAGCCATCCCCTCTAAACCACATCACCTCCATCGCCTAGTTCTCCACATCACTCTTATCGCCACCTACAATAGGAGCTCCACCTAATCCATGAGCACTAAGGAAAGGGCTCGGTCCCTCTAAATGGCCATTCACCAACACAAATATAGAAATGAAATTGTAAGAAATTAGGTCAAGCTATCCTATATTTGTCAACAACATAGGAGTATAACACAGGAACATCATGCCCGAAAAGTTCAAGTCTGTAAACTCATGGTGCTTACCTTATAGCATGATAGGTGCTTCAATTTGTAATGATTATCGACATAAACTTCTTCACATGATTGAGAACCTAATTGTGAATAATTTGATAAAACGCATTCAAATTGATGAAGGTTCTTGTGATCGTGAGGCTAATTATGTGAAATAGGCTATAAACAAGGTGCATTTTGTTGAGAATTCCCCTAACATGACCCATGAAAAAATATTTTCATTAGCTTGTGTCATTTGAAATAATCATGGACCGTGTCGGGGGCAAATGGAGATGAGTTGAAAATAGAGGGGGCAGTCTGTGTTTTCCTCAATGCACCCAAGCCATCAAGCTAGTCGTCTCTTGGCCTAAGAAGCATCGACACTGTCTGAGAACTTTCATGTCGTGTTTGACACACGGTCAACATATGTTGAAAAATCTGACATGTGTTCAACTTCTGACATGCTCTGACATGCATATGGTCAATTTTAAAAATTCTCAATAAATGAGGGGTCAAAATGTAAATATGTAAAACATAAAAAAAATTATAAAAATCATAAAGAAGAAAGATGAAAAACCTAATTTTTTTTCTTCTCTTTTGACTCTCATTTCCTGGGACATACAATTCCCCTCAAGCTTTTTTTTTCTCTTCTCTTTTGATACATGAGTCCAAAATGTGGACTTCTTGTTTTTTTTTCTTCAAGTTTATGGATTATTGGAATGGAATGCAGTTGAATTTATCAAATTGAAATAATGAATGATATTAACAAATGATAGATTAATATTTTTAGTGCAAATTCATTCCATGTTCTTTTTTATTATTTATTTAATTGTGAATTTGAATTTATTTAATTTGATTGAAATTTTTCTTGTATATATAAGTATACGCATTTAATATACAACATATCTCAATATGTCGAAATTCTTTATTATTTTAGAAATGATGTGTTGGTTTGGCATGTGGTGTCGTGTCCCATATCGATGTTGGTGCTACTTAGTTCTTGGGCTTACTTGAACTAAAACTAGGTGCAATGGATGATGGGATATCTGAATTTCTGTGTATTGGGGAAAATTATCAAAATAGCCATAAATCTATTGCAATTGTGCCACTTCAATCATAATTTTTTTTGGCTAATTAAGTCCTAGATCTTTTGTAATGTGATAATCCATTTCATCTAGTCAATTTTAGCCGACCGGCATGATGTGAATAATTTTGTAATAATATATTATTTTCTTGAGTTTTTTGTTAATCTTTTTTTTTTTTTTTTTTTTTGCTTTCTCTTTTTGTTCCCTCTTCTAACCGGCCATTGCCAATCAACAACAAGGCTCACCCCTACGAGCAACTGGTGAGGGTGAGCCTCCCCTAGCAATGATGAGGCTGCCCTCACCATGGTTGGGTGGGACCTTACCAAATTTAGCGAGGTCAACCTTGCCAGTGGCTGGTGGGGCCTTGCTAGTAGCCGGTGGGAGTAGGCCTCGCTAAGCCATGACAAGGCCTGCCTCATCCTCGCTACTAGTTAGTAGGGGTGAGCCTTACCAATCCTTGCCTCCACTCGGTGGAGACTGGCTAGACAAAGAAGGAAGGAGGAAAAAAATGAAAAAAAAAATTCGAAAAAAAATTATTATTAAAAAATCATTCATGTGAACATTGGTTGGATCATTGGTGCTAACTAACTTCCATGATAGCGCTTATTGGCCAAAATTGGTCGAATAGATTAAATTGACATGAATGCAAAAGGTTTATCATTGAGTTAAAAAAAAGTTCAAGACTGAATTGACACAATTGCAATAGGTTAAGAATGAGGTACGGACCCTAGGAGTGTCAAAACTTACAAAAGGTACACTTAAGTGTCAAAATCGGAGCAAAATGGATCACTTAAGTGCTAACGATGAGAAAATCCAGCCAAAATGCCAACGAGCATTTTTCCAAGGATATGGGGTCGAAATGGCGTCGTTTTTGTGGCTGACGTGGCGAAGTAAACCCAAAACGACGTCGTTTTTTGTGTTGATGTAGCCACAAAGCACACCTAAAACGACGCCGTTTGGACGAATATTAATAAATATTAGTTAAATAATATTAAAATAACAAAATTATTTAAAAAAAAAAGGGAGGGGGGAGCAGCCTATCGCCACCATCCCATCGCTGGTGGGGCGGCGGCAATGGACAGTGAGGGTCAGACGACCCTCGCCAGACGCTGGGAGAGGGTGGTGACCCTCTCCCGGATCCGGGCGAGGGTCGGCCGCCCCTCTCCCAGATCCGGGCGAGAGTCGACCGTGCTCACCCCGGCCCGGGCGAGAGTTGCCGGCCCACGCCTAGCCGAGGCGAGGGCGGCCGACCGGCCCAGATCGGGGAGAGGGTCACCGCCTCTCCCGACGTCCGGTGAGGGCGCTCACCCCGGCCCGGGCGAGAGTTGCCGCCCTCGCCCAGCCGGGGGCAAGGGCGGCCGACCCTCGCCAGATCTAGGAGAGGGTCACCGCCCTCTCCGGCTCCGGCGAGGGCCGGACGACCTCACCAACCTCCGCGCCTGTGCATCGGCAACCCTCGCCGTTCATCGCCACCGCCCCACCGGTGATGGGGCAAGTGGTGACCGGCTACTCTCCACTCCCCCCTCTTTTTTTCTCTTTTAATATTATTTAAACTAATATTATTAATATTAGTCAAAACGGCATCGTTTTAGGTGCTGTGACCACATCAGCACTCAAAACGGCATCGTTTTAGGTGCTGTGGCCACATCAGAACGCAAACCGACATTGTTTTGGGTTTACTTCGCCATGTCAGCCATAAAAACGATGCCATTTCGACCCCATATCGCCAGCAAAATGCCACGTTGGCATTTTGGTTGGATTTTCTCGCTGTTGGCACCTAAGTGATCTATTTTGCTCCAATTTTGGCACTTAAGTGTACCTTCTGTAAGTTTTGGCACTTAAGTGTCCCTCCGTGCCAAGTTTTGACACTCATGATGTACTTATGCCTAAATTGACACAATTGCAATAGGTTAATAACTTTTTTGGTAATTATTTCTATGTATTTTTCTCGGTGCATCCATTTAGTTTGTTTCTCATAATTGCCAGCCAACAATGAAGAGGACTATGAATGTGTCACGCCCCGAACCCCGAGCACGCGACAACCCCTTCTCTTGGTCGATTGAAAGCGACGTCCCAGGACTCGTCGACGACCATTCATTTTAATCTTTTGTTATGCGCAAACGGAAGACGAACCATCCCTACCCAACAATCAATCAATCAATCAATCGGGATAGAGGGATGAATAACAAGAACAACCATCACTACTCATTTACACAATTTACTTGGATTAACCAACGGAGGATCGTCTTTTGAATTACAAGCCCGACAAAATGGGCCGATCCATCCTCTAAGCCAGGCCAAAAGAAACTAGGTTAATCCAGCTATACCGAATGAACCCTCGGGTTCAACACCACGGTCACTCGGACCCATCGGACTCGACTCCGTCAGTCGATCACCGGAGAAACGGGGGCGGGATTCTCCCACAGCGGGTGCACCATTCTAAAGACCTGAAAATGTTAACCACGACGGGTTGAGATAAAATCTCAGCGAGTTCTTCCCCCTAAGCCCCGGTTAGTACGCCAACTCAACCCGGGGTATCTCTCCGTAACCACCCCTCACTCAACCCGACCACAAACACCCAAAGAATCAGCAATCAAACCACGACATGTGTTCAACCAACAATCGAGGTCGGTTCGCATGCAACCTTACCCGATATGCCATACCCCGCACGTTAAATCTCATTCAATGCAAGCAATGCAATCAACAATCGAATAGTCGGTTTGCATGCAACCTTACCCGGTATGCCATACCCTGCACGTTATAAGTCAACACAATACACGCAATGCACATGGCCGTTAGATGATGCAGTTCATCAATCACATGCGAGTCGCGTCACAAGCGATCTCACCGGCCATTGCCACCCCGCACGTTATCAATTCATGCGTGCGTGCCATAAATGATATGATCACCTCATGCATAATCGGAACCAATGATGCCATGTTTTCTCATGCACTCTCGCATCCACACGTGTTCCGATTATTACGCCCACACAGGGCTACAACTTGGCCGAGGTGCAACGGCGCTACGGCGCCCTTCCTCCGCAGAGGCGCAACCGTGCCCTTCCGTGCTATTGCTACGGCGCTACGGCGCCCTTCCTCCGCAGAGGCGCAACCGTGCCCTTCCGTGCTATTGCTACGGCGCCCTTCCTCCGTAGAGGCGCAACCGTGCCCTTCCGTGTGCCGAGGCGCTATGGCGCTACGCGCGCCTTCCTCCGCAGGCGCAACCGTGCCCTTCCATACCCTCCGAGGCGCCACGGCGCTACGGCGCCCTTCCTCCGAAGAGGCGCAACCGTGCCCTTCCGTGCCCTCCCTTTCCATAATCTCCGATAAATCGGGTTCAACTTAGTGATCACGCAAGCATTCCATCACAATCCACTTATTATCTTTGAGCATTAGCCAATGCACACATGCTTGCATATAAATCCTCAAATCATTTCTCACAAAAGCGGTCCATTTCCGATGTCCCTCGGACAAACCATTTTCCCCACCTTTCTCATAAAAGCGGTCCATTTCCAAAGTGTCCCTTGGACAAATCACTTTCTTTCTCATAAAAGCGGTCCATTTCCAAAGTGTCCCTCGGACAAACCATTTTTCCCTTTTTGTGAAATTCACACTATTCATGCGAATGTTCATGCCACGACACATCAATTTCACTTCATATGATCAAGACACATGAAATTATGCACAATTTCACTTTAGGATGAACAAAGTGCTATGAATGAAAGAATCATGAACAAGAATCCGTGAACAAGAATCAATGAACAGTAATTTCCGAAATTCAATTAATAATAAATTAAATTCAGAAATTAAACAAAACACAAATTAAACACAAATTAATCAATCAATTAAGCTAAACAAGCTTAATTATCACATAATCCACAATTAAGCATAATCAAGCATAATTAAGCAAGATTAAGCTAATCTAATATTAACCACATATCTAACCACCTATCTTAGGGCTAATAAAACTTAATTAACCCTCCTAAACCAGCATTAACACTAATTAACCCAACCCTAAGCAAGTTTAGGCACTAAATAGGGATTAGAGGCTAAACTCACCCGTTAAGCGGGCCGGCGACACGGGCGCGGCGGCGGCGACGAACCCGACACCCGGGGACCTCTACCACAGTGATCCAAGGCGGTCCCCGGGCTGAGAACAGCAGCAACAAACTCGAAATCCCTCCGCAACTCGAAAAACCGACCGCACAGGAGGAAAGTTGCCGACCGGAGTTGAACGGGCCGCCCGGAGCTCCGGCGAGCGGCGGGCCAGCGACCAACGGCACACTGGGGTCGAGGGGGAACCACTTGTGGCTGGTATGGGCGGTGGTTAGGTCGAAAATGGAGGAAAGCAGGTCGAAAGGCGGAACACAGCAGAACTGGTCGCTACGGTGACGGTCCGGCGAGCAGGCGGCTTCTGGCCGCCGTACGGATCGGAAGACGGCTCCGTTCGACGAACGGCCGACGTTATCCGTACGGATTCTCTCTCCCGAGCGCAACGGTGGGTGGCACGAGACGAGATTCCAACGGGAAGACAATGAACAACTCGATTTTCGGTGAAAGGTCAGAATTGAAAAACAGAAGGAAGGAAGGAAAACCATGGGAGAGAGGTGTGCGGTTTTGGAGAAGATGAAGAGGAGAGAGAGAGTGAAGTGAAGGCTGAAAGATAAGCCTTATCCAAGCCATCAAGGCTTGTCCCACTTGCCAAACAATGACCTCATCTCTCTCTTTCTTCTTTTTGACTTTTCTTCAAAATATCCAAGGGCATTTTGGTCATTTCCAGCTTGCACATTTCCCAATCTGTCCTTGGGCTGAAAATGGAGGGCGGGCCTAGGAAACGGGCTGGGAAATGGGTAGGAATGGGCTCGGGAATTTATTGGGCTCGAATTGGCTTAAGTTTAGACACCGGGCTAGGACGGGTGAGGGGTCGGTTGGGTCCAACGGACTCGCTCGTTGTCTCGGTCTTCCACGGTGGCTGTCCCACCTTGGGCGTGAGGCCCTCACTGTTCTTGCCCGGCCCACATCCTCATAGGCTCGGTTTCTCGGTCCAAAATCCCTTTCTCAAAAACTAGACTCGACCGACTCCATCGACTGTCAAGGAAGCATCGCCCGAAAGCCCATCCCGAACGTTCCCAACAATTCTAAGTTCAATCTTGGGTCCTCATGCCTTGTTAATTTCTCCCTGATGCCATTTTACTACGACCTATACTGACCGGCCATTTGGAGGATTCGCGATTATTCCTTCACAAAAGGGCTTTGAATTTCAGGACGTCACAGAATGCACACAAAGAGAAGAGAGAGAAGTGACTAAGAAGAAGAACAAGGAGTTGGACTTGCAAGGAAAGAAACCAAATAAAAGGAGGGGCACTGCATTTGATCCTTCGGATGCCAAAAACGTGAGATCAACAAAAGATAAAGTAGTCAAAACATTGTAAAATAGAGCGTATTATTGAAAGAGAGTGAAAAAGCACATTCCATTTTTTGACCCAAAAAATTGATACCCAAATTCTACATGTTGTCGACAATCTAAATTTGAAGGGAATTGAAAGTTAAACAAGTAAGTGAAGAGAATGGAAATAATATGTCTTAAATGGTCTGGATGTGTAATGAAGAATACAATGATAGGAAATTAAGCATATAATAAGTAAATAGGCTACAAACAAAAGAAAAGTAAATAAGCTAAGGCAGCCTAAATGCATACGCTTTAGAAGACTGCAGGAATTATTTTGAATAGAAAAAGATGATTATACATTGGCCATACTGCCTTTTCTGCTTTTCGGGGTTAGGACACTAGGAGTGCCATAACATTCGTACGGCACTCACTTTGGTGCCAAATTTTTTTTTTCGCTCACTTGAGTGCCACATCGGAGTGAAATCGTTCAGTTAAGTGCTACTTCCGGCCAAAAATCATTCAGTTAAGTGCCAAAATGCATACGTGGAATTTTTTAATGATTTTTCTTTCTTTTTTTTAATAAATTTCGACGCTGACGTGGACTTTTCAGGCAAAACAACGCCGTTTCTACTCTTTTTTAAAAAAATTCAATTTTTTTCTTTTTGCTTTTTTTGTTTATTTTAGGGCCAGTGAGGGCCACCGGTGACCCTCACGGCCTTAAAAAAAAATAAATATATTAAAATATTGTTCACCGGCGCCACGTCGGCTTTTTTCCGACGGCCAAGTCAGCTTTTCCGGCGGCCACGTCGGCTTTTCCGGTGGCCACGTCAGAATTGGCACTCAAGTGAACGTTTTTTAAACTTGTGACACTCAAGTGAGCGAAAAAAAAGTTTTGGCACCAAAGTGAGCGCCGTACGAAAGTTATGGCACTCCTAGTGTACTTACCCCTCCGCTTTTCCTATATGAAAACAATAACAACAAACAAGCCACAATCGTGGGGGTAAGTATACTAGAGTGCCATAACTTTCGTACGGCGCTCACTTTGGTGCCAAAACTTTTTTTTTCGCTCACTTGAGTGTCACAAGTTTTAAAAAACGTTCACTTGAGTGCCAATTCTGACGTGGCCACCGGAAAATCTGACATGGCCGCCGGAAAAGCTGACTTAGCGCCGGTGAATAATATTTTAATATATTTTAATATATTTGTTATTTTTTTTGAATTTTTTTGAATTTTTTTTTTGAATTTTTTTCTTTAAGGCCGGTGAGGGTTACCGGTGGCCCTCGCTGGCCCTAACAAAACAAAAACAAAAAAGCAAAAAAAAAAAATTTAAAAATTTAAAAAGAGTAGAAACGGCGTCGTTTTGCCCGAAATGTCCACGTCGGCGTCGAAATTTATTTTAAAAAAAAAGAAGAAAAATCATTAAAAAATTCCACGTATGCATTTTGGCACTTAACCGAACGATTTTTGGCCGGAAGTGGCACTTAACTGAACGATTTCATTCCGATGTGGCACTCAAGTGAAAAAAAAAAAAGTTTTGACACCAAAGTAAACGCCGTATGAAAGTTATGGCACTCCTAGTGTCCTAACCCCCACAATCGTGCGTGATAGTCCAATGATAAAAGGGTCGCACAATATTCCATGACTTCACAAATTTAAACTAAACAAGTGACCATTTTGGTTAACATGTGCCATGGCCTTTGTTATTTCATATGGAGAGAATTTCTCTCATTTTACTCTCGATTGGAGTAGCACACGCATTTTTTTTTCCCGATAGCTTCATTTTAGTCTTTAAGTTTTATTTGTTTTGCGAAAAACATTTTCCGTGTAAGGAGTGCTAAACACCTCAAGTGCCAAATTTAGCACAGGAGAACACTTATATGTCAAAAGTTTTGAAATGTACACTTAAATGCCAAAATCAGAGAAAAATGGTCACTTAAGTGTCAATAGCGAGAAATTTCGGCCAAATTGCCTACGTGGCATTTTTCAATGACTTTTTATATTAGGATGGCAATTCTTCAAAAAAATTATCCATGTGGCAATTTTAAAAAAATTGTTTGCGTGGCCTTTTTTTTTTAAAACTTGTCATTTCAGCAATAAAGCCCAAAATTGATTAAAAAAGAAAAGAAAGGGGAGAGGGTTCAACAAGGCTGTGCAGCCCTCGTCGTCGTTGCCCTACCATCACCAGGAAGGGTTGGCGAGCATTGGCCAAGGTCACCGAGCCTTTGGCCAAACTATGGCTGCTCTAACCAACAACCAATGGCCCCTGGCTAGACTAGGTGAGGGTCGGCAACTCTCGCCGGATCTGGGGGAGGGCCGTAACCCTTGCCCCAAATTTGAATGAGGGCTGGTAGGCCCTCGTTGGTGGTCAACCAAGTTTGCCAACTATTGTCTAGGGCCCGACGGCCCTAGCCAACCCTCACCACATTGTCGTCGGCCCTTCCCCGTGATGGTGGGGTGACGACAATGATTGTCTCCATAGCTCTCGTTGAAGCTCTCTTTTGTCCCTCCTTTTTAAGTTTTGTTTAAATTTTTAATCAATTTTAGGGGCATATTGTTGATGTGGCGATTTTGAGGCCAAAGAGATGTCATTTTGCACCATCATTCATTAAGTCAGCTCTTTGATGAGGTAACTAGACCATTATATTATTAAAATAAACCACATCAAGTTTCTAGTTTCCCTTGCCAAAGTTGGCACTTAAGTGTCCCACTTTTTTTTAAAAAAATAACACTTTAGTGTACTTTTTGGAATTTTTGGCAATTAAGTATCCCCCGTGCCAAGTTTTGGTACTTGCGTTGCACTTTTGCCTCTGGGTAAGTATTTTCCTCATTTTTCAGCATTTGGTTCATTTAGGAAAATGTAACCTAGGTTTATATTCAAGAAAATGATTTCTTATTTGAAAATTGGAAAATATTCTCCAAAATAAGACTTGGTTTCAGCTTTTGAACATGGGAACCTCAATGTTGGTTCTTGGATCCTCGACGTTCAAGGCTAGGGGTGAGTGTGGTCGTGTTAGGCCGGTCCAAAGACCTAACCCAAGAACCAATTCATACAGTATTGGTCCCTAACTTTTGGGACTGAGGACTTACCCTGGTGAGCCTAGGACCAACCCTGTGATTCAGTCTAGTTCCAAGGTCAATCGGGAATCAACTGATTATTTTTTTATTTTATTTTTTTAAATTCATTGAAAGGACAAACATACCATTTCAAATTACATTTCTATCAACTATGTGACATTAAGCAACCAAATTATTAATATTAGTACATATCAAATATAAATATAAGATAATGTAATAAAAGAAATTCCACACTTGCTAAAAGCAACCGAGTGAGGCAAGTCTAAAGAGGCCGGAAGCAAGTGAGGTGAGTGACCAGGCAAGTGAGGCAAGCAAAGAGAGGTGAGCAAATAAAGGCGAGTGAGGTTGAGGTGAGTGAAGAGGGTCTCTATCTTTTTTTCAATCAAATTAGGGTTGTGTTTCTTTCTGCCTTTTCATTTACACAACAAACTAAATTGCCTAAAAAAGAAGACAACAGAAGAGGAGGCACTATGATTTAGAGTAGATAAAAACATATAATATATAATATATTAGATTTATAATATATAAGTTAGATATATTACATGGGATTGGTCTCGAACAATCCCTGACTCTTAGGAGCAAAGACCAACCTGCACAAAGGCGGGGTCCAAGGGTCTTAGGACCAATGATCGATTAGACTAGGACTGGACAGGTTGGGCCGGTCGAGGGTTAACCTTGGATTGAAGCTCATCTCTATTCAAGATAAGGTCTCTAGCATTTAGACAAACATCGAAAATACTGTCATTTTTGTGAAAATTAGTTTTTTGAAAACTATTTTTCAAAAATATCACATTTTTCGTGAAAAAGATGTAACCTTAATCACTTCTTGTGTGCCTGCACGTTAATGAAGAATGTTCATCTTCCTCATGCAAATTTGTTTGTTGGCCACTTCCTATTTTCATTAGGAGAGAACTTATCCCAACATATTGTTAATTGGAAGTAACACATACCTTTTTCCCATTTAGCTTCATTTTCTAAATCTTATCTCTTCTTGTGTGCCTGCACGTTCCATGAAGCATTCTCGTCTTCCCTACACCTGCATTGAGTCTTTTCTCTGTTTCTCCTATATCTGTCATAACATTGTTCTCTCAATCTTATTTTCGCTCCTTTTCAACGTTGAACCAACCAAAGAGTTACTCAGGCTCAAGCCATGTTTCCTTATCCCCTAAAAACCAATGGCTATATTAAATTAACTACAAATAGAAAGAATGATTTTTGAGAGATTTTGATGATTAAAGGAAGTACATATAATTAATACTCAGTTACTTCAAATGAAAAATTTTATGTTTTCAAGACATAATTAGTAAAACATCACTCATTAATATTCACCTTCTAATGAATTGACATTACCATTAATTACAGCACGGTAGTCTTTCACCTCAATGCCAAGGGCCGGTAAAATTGTAACCCCAGAAAAAATCTACTGCAACCAAGAAAGCTATACAAACCCCATCTTTGTATTTGATGCTTCGAGGGTACATTTGCACACATAAGGAACCAGACTACATTTAGTATTTGCCAAGGTGCATGTGTATAGATGTTAGGTGAAAGAAATCCTACACCGTAGATGTGGTGCAATTGATACATTTTAGCTGATTTGTACTTGATTAACTCAAGTTTTTGAGTAAAATTGGGTCAGAGTGAGTATGTTAATAGGCTTTGGCTAGTGCTTCCTCTCGATGATCTCATCAGGTGAAGGTATTGACCTTCTGCTATGTTAATCTAAAAGTGGCATTAGAGTCAATGTTGATTTATGGCCCAATCCTGGTATTGTATAAGTGCCCGATGAAAATTTCAAGGAAGGAAAGTCTCATATGTGACTCCTTAATTGAGGTGGCGAATGGTGTCTCTCGGATTCTCACCAAGCTTGGTTGGCCAAGACAATCAAGGTGCAATCCGAAGGGTACATATGGTCCTCACCAACATATGCAAATTTGGCCAAGCCAGGGTAAAGATTCTTGAGTTAGGATAATGTTGGTGTTGAAGGATATTTGAATTGAGGGGGAGTGAACCCAATACTGACGGGTCACGTGTGGAGAGAAATTGTTAAGGTACACCCATGTAGTGTTAGGCAAAAGAAATCTCATATCGAGGATGTGATGTAATATGGAGCATTTAATATATCCTACTTAATTGTATTCATTGACTTAAGGTTTGATTATAAGTGGGTCGAACTGAATAAGTCACTGGGTTCAGGCTTTAATTTCCTCTTAGTGATCTCTCATGATAAGTGTATCGCATTTTTAATGGGTCAACCCAACAGATGACATGTAATGTGATTATATATTAAAGGGGCTCCAATTTTTGCCATTTAATTCCATTGTAAGTAATTTAATTATAATCTTGAAAAAAAAAAGATTTTACATGGTACTCATATATTAAAGAGGTTGATGGGAAGGATAGCTGGTGAAGTAGGTTGCGAATGGTAACTATTATATTCTCAATAATAATTTTTTTCTTAGAAATAACTCTTTTTGATTCTATTCATGAGTTATGAGCATTTGAAGGTATTTGATAACTGTTCAAAATTTCTATTCCCAATATAGAAATGTGTTTGGTAGGAACTTTAGATTCTTTTGTGACTTATAATTTTTTTTAATTTTTTAATACTTTTATTATTTTTTAAATTTTTAAATTTTTTTTTTTTTTTTTTTTTTTTCATTTCCTCCTCCAAGCTTCAACTTGTCGCTAGCCTTGGGGTGGCCGACAACCAGCTGAATATTGAAGAAGAAGAAATAAAGGAAAAGGAAGAAAAAATGAGAATTGATTCTTCAAATTGTTACTAGGAATAAGAAGCAATTTTTTTTTTTATTATTCTTGATTGTGTTCTTAGGAATAAAAAATTTACCAAACGAATTTTTATTCAAAATCTGTTCCTAGAATAAAAGAATAGAATTAGTTGTTCCTAAGAGTGTTAACAAATAGGCCTCGTGGCTTCTTAACAAATCAACTCTTATATTTCGAGCCCCAAAAACACACGCACAAAAAAAGTAATTCTAAGTTAGATTGAGGGTGCGTTTGTCTTACAAAAACTCAATACTTTGGAATCATCCCGTAATTTTGTTGTTATTAGCGAAAATATTTAGACAAAAATTATTATAAATAATAAAAATATGTTCCATTGACTAATTTTTGTAAATGATATATACAATCATTTTGATAAAAAATTTCCAATTCTTTCGTGTCTCAATCTACTACCTTAATGATCCATTTGTTTTATGAAAAATGTGACGTTTCTAGAAAATATTTCCCAAGAAACCATTTTCATTTTTCAAGAAAATGACAATAGTTTCTAATATTCAGCTAAAACTTGAAAATAAACTATAAAATATTTTCTTCCTCCGATATGGAAAATTCAATTCAATTTTCCTCTGTGCACTCCTTTTAATAATTTTTATTTTTATTTTTTAAAATTCAAATTTTTTATTTGTCTTTATACTTTTTTATTTGTTTTCCTCCTTCTTCAATTGGTTGTTGGCCATGGTGACGGCTAGTAACCGACCAAAGGTCATCTTGAGCTCGAGCTCGCTAGCCTCGAAAAGGCTACCGATTTGGCGAGCCCAAGGTCAACGAGCATTAGCTCGAGCTCCCCCGTAGCTGGTCACTGGTTGTCTTCTTGGTCAATGACCAGTCGAGAAAAAAGGAAAAAATAAAAAATAAAAAGAAAAAAAAGTTTTACTTTTTTAAAAAGAAAAAAGAAAGAAAGAAGTGGAGGCGGGTAGATGTCTCGAGCTAAGAGAGAGTGAGTAAGGAAAATGTTTTTCCCTACTTTAAAAGTGAAATATATTTTCCTTATTTTAGAAGACATTTTTTCGTTAATCGACCAAATCATTTTACATGAAACGAATGTTAGAAATTTTGAAAACGTTTTTCGAAAGTTACTTTCTACAGAACGAATGGAGTCTCGATCTTAAGGTGAAGTTCCATTTATACTCAGAGATTGGACAACTTGATTTGTCCATCCAAAATGACTTCTCTCTCCGCAAAGTTATTCCGTCACCCCCATTCCACACATGTTCGGCTCATCTTCTAGACCTCTTGGGTTGAAATCGTACCCGAAATCGGCACTTGCCCCGGCCCATAGTTCAGGTTGTTGGCCCAAAACCCAAGCCCTAAAAGCATAACCATGGTATCTCCCCCATACACAAAAATCAGGACAAGAGCCCTTGAAACCAGTGTCTACAAAGTACTATCGGACATCAAACAAGCTTCTGATTTTCGAAAACACAGGCTGATTAGAGCACCTTCCAAGAAATCGCGCTCGTTGGAGTTCAAATCAGCGATCACACTCTCGTGAGAAGTAACTCCATAGTCAATCTAAATCGACTAACAAGCTCAATTTTTCACACTATTGGATTTTTGTTTATAGGGTTTCAAGAATCATGAATGCTTTGAAAATTGGGACATTCACTATAGAAACACGATTGACACTAATTAGATAGATCATCTATATGATATATCTGTATCTCCATGCATGCTTGTACAATGAATACTCCGAAGAACATAATACCCTTCATTAAGTACGCTTAATAAGTTCTCCAAATGCACTCCCTAAGGAAATCCTTTACGAAAGCAATTATACATTCTCCATCAACTTATGAACAAAATAAACGCGTCTTTCTATTAATGTTAATCCATGAATATTAGTCATCTATATTCAATAAAAGATAAACACATTAAATTGCAGAACTTGAAAAATTATGAAATTTTTCTTAATTAATTTTTTCGAGACGCCTTTAATAAAGCTGATCACATCATCCTTGTGCTTTTCTTCTCTCTCTTTACTCTTGTTTATTAATATGTTTATTGCATTGAGAAATTGCGTTATGCAGGTCGAACTGCTCAATGTTAATTACACGAGTTCAGATTTATAGAGGGGGGACCAAAATCAGCAATTATTGCGCAAAAATTATTAATGCTGAAATCATCTAGTAGGGGTTAAGGAAAAATAAAAATAAAAATTAATAATAATTGTGCGTGTCGCGCCGTTTCTGTCAGACAGGTCTGGTGTCATATCTTTTCCCTTGGGTAAATTATCGCCGTCTGATGCTAATCCGACGCACACGAAACATCACCTCACCCCACCCATCCGTTGACTTTTTGACTCTGAGAAAGGTGCTCCTTTGCCCAGTGGAGGTTGACCTACGGTGGCAGGAGTTCTGGCCTGGCGTGCGTTAGGCGACAGCCTGAAGGACACAGCTTTTTACCTGCAAAAAGTAGAAATGCAAATATAAAATAAATACCGCGAATTAAAAGTTTTGCGTATAGCAGACGTCCGAGGACCACAACCAACTTGGTTTTAATAGTTGACGATACGGTAGTAACTTTTTTTTTTTTTTTTTATAGTTTTGTTATTATTAGGAAAAAAGAGCCATATTATTTTTGCTGTAATATATTTACCCTAAATTTTTATATGACATAAAAATCTCAAAATTTGCATTTATGTTATGTATTTATCATATGTTAAGGTTCCGTTAAATGATTTTTCCACCAAAATATCTTCTTCTTTTTTAAAAATTTTGCTTAAGTCACGTAAGCATTATATCAATATCATTTGCTTTTTAGTGTCTATGGAAGCAATTTCTTTTATAGTTTTAATTGACAAAATTTTGACGGGTGATAAATACATCACGGAAAAATTGCAGAATTATTGCCCTTATTATTATGATTTTGTGAGAAATCGAGTGAGGAAATGCTGTAATCTCTAATATATTGCCTGCTCTTGTAATATGTATTGAAATTGGAATATTTTCTCATTAAATGTAATTATCAGGTGCACTATAACACTTATTAGGCATACTGAGTTTAGAATGATTAAGTTTCAAAAAATTATTTGATATACCACAATAATAGTCAATGCATTGGATATTGCACGATTTTGAAAATCAATTATTTAATAGATGCTCTTCAAACCCAATAAATAAAAATCTAATAGTGTGAAAAATTGAGCTTGTTAGTCAATTAAGATTGACTATGGAGTTACTCCTCGTGAGAGTGTGATCACTGATTTGAACTCCAACGAGTGCAATTTCTTGGAAGGTACTCTAATCGGCCTATGTTTTCGAAAATCGGATTGCCTTGAATGATTCAACCGGCTCAATCGCGTTCCTATCACAATGTTTGGATGATCTTTACCCGATTTCGGTCAATTTAGAGCCATTTGACTGCGGACCACTGAGGAAGCCTGTTCGATGTCCGGTACTACTTTGTAGACACTGGTTTCAAGGGCTCTTGTCCTGATTTTTGTGTAGTAGATGAATGAGATGGGGGAGATACCATGGTTATGCTTTTACGGCTTTGGGTTTTGGGCCAACAACCTGAACTATGGGCCGGGGCAAGTGCCGATTTTCAGGTACAATCTCAGCCCAAGAGGTCTAGAAGATGAGCCGAACATGTGTGGAATGGGGGTGACGGAATAACTTTGCGGAGAGAGAAGTCATTTTGGATGGACAAATCAAGTTGTCCAATCTCCGAGTATAAACGGAACTTCATCTTAAGGCCGAGACTCCATTCGTTATGTAAGAAAAGTTGTGCATTAACGACTAAAAGATTTTCTTATTTGGTTGTTTATCAAGTGACCCAAAGTCTTTTAAAAGTGAAATCACCCTAGAGGAACTTTTCATCTAATCGCACATGGGACATTAATCATATTATGAGTATATACACAATTCTCAAAGTATTGGTTGTGAATACGTTATGAGCTATGAACATAGTTATTGCCTCGAAATTTGAAGTATTCCCTAATTTGATTGCTCGACAATTGTCTTGGCACGCTTTTTGCAAAATTTAATGAAAATTTGAGACACACATGCCATCCCAACACATTTCTTACCCTTTTATTAATTGATATGGTCAAGATCAAGATCTTCATCAAAGCTAACATCCAGTCGCCGCATTTCTTCAAGATAAGATTCTCCCAAGTCCTATGGGTCTTGGGAAAAAATCCTTGATTTCGACTAATCCCGCTCGTATTGATCCAATTGCCAAGCAAATGGCATCTCTGATGGCATGATATTCGCGAGGATAATCCCATGTCATCTCTTCGTGAAAAGAACCAAGCCATAAGAACTTCGGATCAATCTCATTCTCTTCGTGTGGGATCCCCTCTCAAGCTTTCAATATTCCACGTGAGTTCCTTTGAAACTGCATCGCAAGGAGCTTGTTTGCACCTGGCTTCCCACATGGACCTTTTTGCAAGTTCCCGGTGAAAATTCATACAACAAAGAAAGTACCCCCGTCTGAGCTTGCGGCCTCCTTGAAATCACCGCAGTTATAGTGCATCGGCTAACTACTTCTGGTAAATTTCCTCCTCCTTGCCAAAGACAGCCTAAACCTCCTGCTTTGGCCACACTGTGTGGCATATTCATGATTGCTAAATTGCCGTGATAAATATATGATAGGCAGCACGTCATTTCCTTGACATCAAAGATGTCAAATGTTAGTTCTCCCGCGCCACAATGTAAATACAATCAACTAGTTGAAAAAGGAAGTGCTCGACAAGCAAAGCAAGTTGCTGCTACGTTTAACATTACGAGATCCTCAAAGATAGGAACCAAAAGCGATTTTCTGAATAACGTTTCAGGTAACAACATTGTGAATTTTATACAAAGCACAATGAAGCCCAATATCAGTTTATCAGCTATAGGGTTCGTTATTATCATGGCCAGCTAGTTAGCACACCAAAGTCACATATACCAAAATAAGACTAGGCACTAGAACTATATGCAGAAAGCAAGGCTCACAGTCACAAAACATGTTCTGGGGATAAAAATGCAGAGACTGGAACAAAAGGAATAAAAGAATGCGCTTCTCAGGGAGCGCGGATCTATGAGCGCTTCTCTGCATCAACAAAATACGAGAGACTCCCACTTGCGAAGTTTTAGGTCAAAAGCTACACCAGAAGGCATGCAGGATAGCCGCTCAACCATCTCTGCCTCAAAGCATGGTACGAAGTCTCAGCAACCATAAAGAATCTTCGCCTGCATATCCAGAACAAAATCATCAAAAACAGCACATCATAACAGACTGCCACAAAGAGCTATGTAGAACCACGTAGTAAAATTATTCTGCAACTTAAAGCAAGACAAGGGTTCCTCACCATGCAAGTGCGTCAACCAGCAAATCACTGATCCTCATCAAGTCCATATACAAAGAAGTCGTCGTAATCAGAGAATTCATAGTAGTTATCATAATCGGACAAATCGACGTCAGAAAACCCAGATGGGTAATCATCATCAAAGGACTCATCAGCAGGAAATGCATCAAATTCATTGTCATCTGTGGGGTCATATGGACGGCTTAAATCTTTGATCTGTTCGGTGCATCTTTTCCCCAAATCACCCTCCATGTCAACATCGTAGCACCGGCGCAAGTCAAGATACTCAAGATGAGGACAACCGTCAAGAATCACCACCAGACCTTCATTTGTCATGTGATTCCCGATGAGCTGGAGGTGCCGTAATCCATGCATGTTTTTCCCTATAGCTTGTGCCTCCCCATCATATTCTGTGAATGGACATCTAACTCTATTCAATTTCAAGGATTTCAGAAGGGGACAACATTGTCCAACAGTTTCTAGGGCTTCCTTCGAGAATGAGCAATAAGATAATTCAAGGACCTCCAGCAAAGGAAGTTTTGTGGCTGCTTCAGACAGACCCTCATCTGTAATGTTTTTGCAACATACAAGTCGTAGACGTCTAATCTGATTGCACCTGCAATGAAATAAGAAATGTGTGAGAACAATAATGGTTCAACCTGAAAGCAGACTTGTTGTAGAGTAGCAATAATGATGTTAACCACAAAGATAAAGAACTGAGAGTTGTTGATCTAGAGCAGGGGCTGTAGAGTGATTATTTTCATCAGCCCAAAAAGTTATTGTATTTCAACAACAGGAAATTGTTAATCAGCATCCCTTGGGCACTTCTTAAGTGGCTAATTAAGGGAACAAAACAAGTTTCAATGCACAATTGTTCTAGTGAAGTGTGTAATTAGTGTTTTGGAAAATGGAACTTTCACTATGCAGTATGTTTACTAAATGCCCCATGGGCACTTGTCAACAAGACATGTCAATAATTAGGTAAAGTGATAAAAATCAGCCAGAACCCTAGATCACAAGAATTCTCTATTGTTGCAGCCTCTGATTGGAATTCTTTAATCATGTTCAAAAAAAGTCAACTATGCAACTTTTGTTAACAAAGTCCGCTTTTGCATGCCCATGGCATCACAACAATGTAAACTAAACAGATATCTATGCAATTGAGAGATGCCATGTTTGGTCCACTTTTGACCTATCATTATAGCCTTTTAAAAAGCAAGATTGCCATATTTATCTGAAATAAAAATGTGATGCGGAATACAGATATATCCTGCAGTCAACAATCAAACACAATCCAAAAGCTCTGTTCTGGACTTCAACGCTAGGTAAAAGAAAGAAAAAATCCCTCGAAGAGAGAAACTTCAGTCAATAAAGAGAGATAATCTCACCAAAAAGATTTTCCATGGGCACTTTTTTAACATCTCAATAAAGAAAGTTAGTCAATATAATGCACTATCTTTCTCGTGTTATGTATAATTAGCATCATCACCTTTCCTTATTATGTATGGTTAACAAGTATCCTAGAGGCACTCATTAACAAGACTCCTTATAAAAACCTTATTCATAGAAATCCTATCGACAAAAGCAAACCTAATGCTATTAGAATCTAAAATTCATGTTAAGAACCAAAAGGACTCCAAAAATGCCAATTACAGTAACTCAAGCGGTAACTTTAGTTGTCTGCTCCAGAATCAAAACACTGACAGTGCCATCCACCGGTCAGATCAAGACAACTGTGTACCTATCCAAGACCTGCATAAAGGCCATCAAATGAATCTAAGCTGTTTCTGCAAGCTCAATGAAAACTCAATGATGAAGACTGAGCACAGAGTCTGGACGAGGAAATAGAAGACAAACTCCATGGTGAATTAAGCCAGAATATTTTCTTTGCTTAAGAAAATAAGGGGTTTAAGAATGATATCACTGGAACCTGAAGCACGCTAAGTGCTTTGGCAAGCATGGCTAGACACTACACTTGTCCTTAAGGCTGAGAAGGTGATGGAGCTACATGGCTATACCCTATTTTCTGGACTTATACACCCTCTACCACATCAAACTTTAAACAATATCTCCCCATAAGTAGTAGCAAGCAGGAGAGAAATGTGCCACATAAAACTGATCAAAAGGAAAAAAAGCATGTAGGAAAAGAAGATTCTGGAGTGAAGTAAAATAGAAGCGCTTCTGCCATATCATGCACTCATGGAAGCTCTGTCACAGTTCATGTTCCTCATTTCATTTAGCAATGCTCAATACTCACCAGATGGCATTGTATTTGTAGTTTTACAACCTCAGTTCGGTGTTCCTTCATGGTTTCATCTGGGTCAAACTTTTGCCTCATCTTAATGTTCAAATAACAGCAAAAAAAAATGAAAGATACCAAGGCTGAACATACAAAACATAGAGACAGAGTAAAAGAAGCCATTTGAGAACTCCCGACGACAGAGAAAGTAACAAAACTGGTGTCCTTTCACATAAAACTCTCAATCCTCGTTCTTGGGAACCATTTCAGGATCAGAACTCAATTTCCATGCATGATTTTTTCATCAGCTAGTTTCCAGAACATGTAGCTGATCGAGTCGACATCTCACTTGTATTTAAGACAGCCCATGTAACCCAGAAGTACCAATCTAATGTTTAAGATCCACTAAAATCCAGTCATGCAGAGAGGCAAACCTCTGAGTACACGAAAGATAGCTTCCTGAAGACAATTTGTTCTCACCGTCTGGCGTGTTCATCTTCTCTCTCTCTCTCTCTCTCTCTCTCTCTCTCTCTCTCTCTCTCTCTCTCTCTCTTTTCATTTTCAGTTCTTGAGGACACTGAGCAAGAGGCACAAAAAAATAGGGAATTTTCTCCTGGAAGCCTCACATTTATACCTTGCTTCCCATTGAGACCGCGGCGAATAAGAGAAGTGAACTCGAGCCTGATACAATTCCTAACCAATTTCACGATTCCTACATAACTCCAGCCCAAAGAAATCAACGGTACACACTCGGGAACGCCGCAATCTAGGTCTACAGAATCACAACAACCGACCAGCCAATTCCCGAAACAAAGCTCATCCTCAGCGATCAACCATCATTTCAATTCTCTCCAACAACAGCGAATGCAGCGATCATTCCGAGCCCTACCAAAACCAGACAGGAAAAAACTGCACAAAATTCAAGCGCGAGTCGGCGAATTACCGGTCGGTGGTGTACTTGAGGAGCTCGTCGGTGCCGAAGCACTCGATGTTGATGTCGACGCAGCCGCCGTGGCTGCGGTCGACGGCCTCTCGGCACATGTCGACGAGGGCGCCGTCCGGCCGGTCCCCAGCGTTGCGCATGTCGATAGACTGCCACATCGCGGGGTCCCGGCAGAGGGAGCGCCAGGCGGTGCACACCCGCTGCGCGTTCGCGAAGATCTCCACGGCGCCGAGCTTCAGGAGGATCGTCGTCGCGATCTCCGGCGGGAGCTCCAGCCAGTTGCGCGGCGGGGACTCGTCGGCGGCCGCCATTTGCCGGGAAGCGCCGCCGTGGGGCTAGGGCATCTGCTTGCAGAGGAGACGGGGTTGAAGACAGCCGGGCGAGCGTGCGTGCGTTCGTTTTGACTGGAGGGAGAAGGGACCGATCGTTTCATGCCATTTTGGTTTATTATTATTATTATTAGGGAAAATTCCAATTGAGGACTTGAAATATCCTCATTTTCTCAAAAAATAGTCCAGAGTGGATCTTATTTCAAATAAAGGTATAAAGTGCCTAATCTTGTTTTAGATAAGGGCCTAAGTTCACCAGTCGCATATTTTCGGTAATCAGAACAAGGACATTTTTGTCCAAAATTTTTTGAATTAAAAGAACCAAAACTCTAAAATTAAAAATCTGAAAAGTCACGTTCTTGTTCTTTTCTCCATATTCTTTTCTTATGTTCCCGACCTCGTTCATCAACAAACCTCAATAAATAGAAATGCTTGAATGACGAAGTGTCACCAGAGCAAGCATCGCTGGACAGTGACGTGTGCGACCAGGCGGCGACGTGAATTGAGCAGCGGCCATAATGACGACAGTTAGGGGTGAAGGGTTTTGAAAGAAACTAAAGGAAATAAACCCCCTCATATGGTTCGCACAAAGCCTTCGCCCTCTCAATTTAAAATCATTTTGATTTTGTCTTTTATTTTGCTTTCGTGATTCATACGAGGTTAGTTTCGAGATTAGTTTTCTGAAGTGGAGCTCTAAATCGAATCCCTAATATCCCTAAATCTCTAATTTTGTTTGCTTTCATGAAGGTTAGTTTCCTAAGTTAGTTCAACTGGTGCTTTGTTCATCCAAGACAAGGCAATTACACTTGTTGAAGCAACATGTCTATAAGTCATAAGCATGTGGAGTCTGACATTGATGGCAGTAGCGATGGCAGTGAGTTCCATTTTCTAATGACAAGTTGTATTTGTTTTGCATTTTCTAATGTGGCGGCAATGGTGTGTGATGGAATCCAACTTGTCGACTTATTATGTGATTTGCCGTGGTCCTTACATATCGTACATGGTCCATGTTTCTCAGTTAATTACTATTTTCATTTTTGTTGTTTTGTGTATGTTTTGTCATTAGCATATGCGAGTATTTGTTTGTGATCCATTATTTACTATTTTCTTTTCTTTTCCTTCTTTTGTGCCCACAATCCATATTTCTAAAGTATTTGTTTGTGGTCCAAATATTTTTATGTTGTAATTGCAACTTATGTTTATCTATGTACATATTTAAGTTGTTGTGGTTATATTGAATTTATATAGGTTTTGAAAATATATTGACATTTATTTATTTATTTATTTTGCTTCCATTGCACCAGGTGAGGGATGTGAAGAAGTGAATTATGTCATGTCTAATAGTAGGTGCGCTAGGGATGTTGAAGAAGATGGATTTGCCCTCATTGATCTTGATGAGTTATGTAGAAGAAATGTACGATGTATAGAAGGTAGTTCAATGTAGAGAGATATGGACATTGGAGACATCAGTTTGTATGTGGATACATTATATGATAATGTAGATTTTCTAAATATGGGTAATCAATATGAGTATATACATCCCAACTTCAATGCTGATGTGGATATGGAGAATCCTACCTTCAAGTTAGGGATGTGCTTTAGCAATGCTAAAGAGTTTAGAAAAGTCATTAGGAATTATGCCATAAAAATGGGAGATAGATAAGGTTTGCTAAGAATGCGCCAAATAGATTGAGGGCAGTGTGTTCTAACGGTTGTGATTGGCTCATATATACTTCCAAAGTGCAGAGGGAGCATACTTTACAAGTCAAGACCTTCAACCCTGTATATACATATAGTAGAGCTCTACGTGTTCCTCAAGTAAGCTCTAAATGATTGGCAAACAAGTATTGTGATCGGTTGAGGAATAATCCAACATGGCCAGGTGCTTCAATGTAGAAAAAAATGGAGTCTGAGAATATTTTGAAGCTTTCTATGACAATGGTCTATAGAGCCAAGGTTACGACAGTGAAAATGATCACAGGGAATGAAAATGAGCAATACGGGATACTTAGAAGCTATTGCCAAGCACTTCTTGATTCTAGCCCAGGATCCACTTGCATCATCAAGAGTGGTCAATGTGAAAACCAATTCAAGTTTATAGGAGTTTATATATGTCTAGCTGCATTGAGAAGGGGTTTTTTAGAATGATGTAGGCGCTTTGTGGGGTTTGATGGTTGTCATTTGTCGTCGGGCTATAAGGGCATACTCCTAGCAGTTGTAGGCCAAGATGGAAACAATCAAGTGTATGCATTTGCATGGGCAATCATGGGACAAGAAACATACGAGACACGGCACTGGTTTATTGGTATGATCGCATAAGATTTAGGGATTATAGACCCTGCAAATTCAAAATACTGGACCTTCTTGTGTGATAAGCAAAAGGGATTGGTATAAGCACTAGTCAATTTGATACTTGAAGCAAAACATAAATTTTACTTAAGGCATCTCTATGAGAATTTCAGGTTGCATCACAAAGGGCCAGAACTTAAAATTTTGGTTTGGAAGGATGCTATGGCAACTAGGGTATGTGATTTCAACTTGGCAATGGAAGAGCTTAAGGCAGTTAATGAAAAAAGCTTATGATTGGCTATCCCAAAGGCCACCAATGCAATGGAGCAAGTCACACTTCAAAACAAGCTCAAAATGCGATGCTTCCTTGAATAATTGTTGTGAAAGCTTCAACAAGAGCATTATTGATGTTAGAGACAAGCCTATCATCACATTGCTTGAAGCTATAAGAGTGCAACTCATGGAAAGGATTCATAAGCAAAGAGATAGGTTTGCTAACTACAATGGTGTGATTTGTCCTAAGATTCAAGAGATATTGGATATTCAAAAGAAGTTTTTAGCATCAAGGATTCCATCCTGGAATGGGCAGAATGAGTTTGAATTAAGCGGACCATATGGAGACAAGAGAGTAGTTAATATAAGACACAAAACTTGTAGTTGTAGAAGATGGGACATTAGTGGAATCCCTTGTTGCTATGTTGTGGCGGCTTTTGTATACTTGAAAGAACAATCTAAAAAATGGGTTCACACATATTTCAGTATGGAAGTATTTAGGTAGACTTATAGCCATGCTGTACATGCTGTAGATTCCAAGGACACATGGCCTACTAGAGAGCATTTACTCCCACCAGATGTTCCCAAGCAAGTTGGCAGAAAGATAAAACAAAAAACAAAGTCGGTGAATGAAATTGCTAATAACAATTTAAAGACAAGGAAGAAGAAAGCTATACAAGAGCCTATGGGAACAAAGTTGAAAAGACAGAATACGACAATCACTTGTGGAAAATGTAATGGGTTAGGCCATAACATGTATTATTGCAAGAATCCATCAATAGTATCCGCTACAACAATGACAACAACTTCTACAACCGCCTTATTCTCATAAGATGTGGTAGAAAGTACTCCCTTCGCCCCAACATCACAAATCGAGACAGCTCAATTGCTTGCATCATTTTATAACAACATTTCAAGCTCAATATCATCTATGAGAAGAGAGAATATGCCGGTATCCATCAATGCTTGACTTTGCCATAAACGTATTCTTATTTGTGCTTGACTTTGTTTTGACTAATTATTTATTTTTTGACTCAATTGTAGGTAAAAAGAGGGATGTGAAGACCTAGATATAAAAATGGTCGAAGATAGGCAATTTTTTGAGATATGCAAGACCAAGACCAACACCACAAACTCTTTTTTCTTTTACTGTTAGTTTATGGATGGATCTGTATGAGTTTGTTTTTGAAGCATCTCAATGTATAGATTTGCTATATTAAGAAGATTTATTATGTTGAGATGTTTGATGTTTCTCTTTTTCATCAAACAAGTACGTTTGCATGGGGTCATATTTCTTTTCTTTTTTGGCATGATAAGGGATATGAAGATGCAAAGCGAATGGTTGAAGCTGTGAAAGGTAAAGGTGCATCTGCAATTGGACTGTGGGCTTTTGTTGGGAAGGTGAGTAGTTTTGCTTGAATAATTCTTTAAAATATCTATTTTCAATGCCAAGAATCTCTTAAAGTAATTGCAAAAACCTACTTGTGCACATTTTCATTGTTATGCACTTGAATTATATTGTATATGGATTGCATAATGAAGAAAATGCATCTCTTGATGGCTTGGAAAGTTGTAACATACACATATGACTATACAGAATGACAATTCTTTGCTCTTTGTGACCTTAGTGAAATAAACATTTACACATCCTACGAGACACTAAAGATGTTATGCTTTATTTACAAGTTTTTTGTAGGATCATTCTTGCAGTTATAACTTAAGTGCAAATGATTTATTCCAAGAAGGTTAGGTTTCCTATTGCCTCATAATATTCTTTTTTGAGTAACTTACTTACATGTCATTTGAAATTTCACAGCTCCACGATCGTTTTTCTCACTTCCATCTTTGAAGGTTTACCATCAAGTCGCTCAACTTCTAGTGAGAGGATTGTAATTGTTCCCTATTTAGTGATTTGGTGTAAGAAGGAATGCTAGCTAGATGTACTCGTATACACGTACTTTTGGTATTGTAGAAGACGTATTTCTTTTATATGTGAAGTATGTATGAAAATATAGAATTGTTCTATTATTCAGATTGATAGTTTGGCAAGTGAAGATGGATGATGTGCTTACATGCAAGCAAGTGCTATATTTTTTTTGGATATCTTTTCCTCAACAATTTCCCAATCTGGCAGAATTGCACATTTTGTTTCACAAGCATTGCTGGAACAGAGGTTCCATTGAATCCAAACTGAAAAAAGACTACACAAATGAAATATGTGAAGTATCTGTTACTTAGCACAAACAAAAGGACATCACTGAATTTGGCACAAATGAAAGGAAGTTATTGATCATCGACAACCAATCTTTAAACACTTGAATTTATTGAACTTTAATATTTGCATTACAAAAAGAGACAATAATATATAAATTTACAACTACGATATGAGTGCACCACACAATACTCAATAGAAAGTTCTAGTGATCACAGCCCACAAACGATAACTAATCACAGCCCTTCCACATCTTCCTGAAGATGATACAATATCAAAGCACCTAATAAAATATTATCTCTTTTCCGCCTTGTTGAAGGTAGGCTTCAATTGATCTTGTTCTTCACAAGAGCCCAAAAATGATTTGGCTACCTGGATTAAGGATCCTGATCCGATTGGTAGACCTTTGATGGATCTCCACCTCTTCGGTGTATCCAGATACTATGGTCTTGCACTAGTCACCTATAGATATGTATATGTTCCTTACACCTTCTCCAAGTTTCTATAAGACAAAAAGAGAAAGAGATGCGTCATTTATGTATCTAAAACATGTGCAAGTTCAGGTACCGACTCTCAGTAAAATATTTCATTGTTAATCATTTGAGTTGGTATATAAATTTGGAGAGCATATGATTTGTCAAGCATAGTCATTTAAGTTTTTCGAACCTCTAGAGAATCTTCAATTTTCAACGGAAAATTACTCATCAAAGACTTTGCTAAGATCCAAGTCATTCGAGCATTAAATCAAGCTTTGTCGTCATCCAACTCTAGTCACTAGACCACCATCCCTTAGCTATCAATCGCAACTAACACTTGTATGACTGAAGCAAACATAACATAAAGTGGAACGCAATCGATAGGCTAGCGCAAACAAGTATTTTGTTTAGGCATTCCGTCGAGCATGTGGTGTACAATGTAGTGTACACACAAGTTTAAACCAACAACTCATTTCAATCCATCGCAATAAGAGCATATATGCATTTAAATCATCAACTCAACCTAAATCATATGAGATCTTAAACAAGCACTACCTATAGAATTAACATTTATTTTCATTCAAAAAGCAACCAAGAATAGCATTATAGAACTCACTTTCGCACTATAGGACTTCTAACTCTAGATCATGAGAAAATCGAATCGCATTCGTTCTGGAGGTCACCAATGAGGATTAGAAGTTTGCAGGCGAGATGAAGCAGCAATTAGAGAGTAGAACATGGGTTGGAGAGCCAGGAGCATTTCTTCTTTGAGTTTCCTTCAAAATCCTTTACCTTTCGAGCATGTTGTCGCCACCGTCGCCTAGTCGCACGCCATCAATGCCTATTGGTGCTTGCTCCTTTAGTCAACACTTTCACACTGACCTCGGCCGAATCACGGAAGCAAAATAAAAGAGAAAATCAAAATGATTTTAAATTGGGAGGGCGAAGGCTTTGTGCAAACCCTACGAGGGGTTTTATTTCCTTTAGTTTCTTTCAAAACCCTTCACCCTCCGACTGTCATCATCATGGCCACCGCTCAATTCACGCCACCACCTAGTCACATGCCGTCAAAGCTTGGTGATGCTTGCTCCAATGACACTTCGCTGTTCAAGCATTTCTATTTTTTGAGATTTGTTGACGAACAGGGTTGGGAGCAGAAGAAAACAATGTAGAGAGAAGATGAAGAATGTGACTTTTCAGATTTTTAATTTTAGAGTTTTGGTCTTTTTTAATTGAAAATTTTTTTGGACAAAAATGTCCTTGATCCGATCACCGGAAATCAATTTTTGCCGCCCAGCGAGCTTAGGCCCTCATATGAAACAAGGTTGGGCACTTCAAGCCCTTATTTGAAACAAAGTTCACTCGAGCCTTGTTTTGAGAAAATAAGAGCACTTCAGGCCATTAATTGAAATTTCCCTTATTATTATTTCGCTTTAAATATTCCACATTTATAAAACTCGAAATGATTTTTTTCCTAAAAGGTGAATTTTGTCTTGAATAAGGGATTTAAAGTTCCCAATTTGACCTTACTTAAGTACATCTATGTCGGCTGTCGCAATGGAGACGCTAGCAGCAGCATCGCCGGTGTTCCATCCCTCTCTCCATCCCTTTCCAGTTCTAACCTATTAAATTGCTTCCGCGCATGAGTCGCACGTGCAAGCCGGCCGACGAAGAATTGTTCGGTCGATGGGCTTGGAGCTTCATTTGAAACTCCGTTAGCTGAGACAAAGACCTAATGTCGACTCTCTCATGGAAAAAAACGAAAAGGACCCTCACTTTGCTTTTATTAAAACAAATTATGAATCTGCATTTTGCGCAGGCGAATCTTGAACTTTTTTTTTTCTCAGACAAAATGAAATAGGGTGCATTTTTTCTACTCCTTATTTGGTTTAGATACTTCCTTTTTTCGGGATTAGGACACTAGGAGTACTATAACTTTCATACGGCGCTCATTTTGGTGCCAAAACTTTTTTTTTGCTCACTTGAATGCCACATCGAAGTGAAATCGTTCCGTTAAGTACCACTTTCGGCCAAAAATCGTTTAGTTAAGTGCCAAAATGCATACGTGGAATATTTTAATGATTTTTCTTTTCTTTTTTTAATAAATTTCGACGCCGACGTGGACTTTTCGGGCAAAACGACGCCATTTCTACTCTTTTTAAAAATTCGATTTTTTTTTTTTGCTTTTTTTTGTTTTTTTTTTTTTTTGTTTTTAGGGCCGGCGAGGGCCACCGGTGACCCTCACCGGCCTTAAAGAAAAAAAAAAAAAAAATTCAAAAAAAAAATCAAAAAAAAAATCAACAAAATTAATAAATATATTAAAATATTGTTCACCGGCGCCACGTCAGCTTTTCCGGCGGCCAAGTCAGCTTTTCCGGCGGCCACATCAGCTTTTCCGACGGCCACGTCAGAATTGGCACTCAAGTGAACGTTTTTTAAAACTTGTGGCACTCAAGTGAGCGAAAAAAAAAGTTTTGGCACCAAAGTGAGCGCCGTACGAAAGTTATGGCACTCTAGTGTACTTACCCCTCCTTCTTTCTTACCAAATTATCTCTTATGAGGCTTACCACTTCTAGTGTAACTCTATAAGAGTGATCTTAATACTTTTTCTTATTTTTTTCTTATTTTTTTTTCAAGTCCCACTTTCCTTTTCTTCTTTTTTTTTCTGCGTCTTTGACATCCTAGTCTTCTTTTGCAATATGATGTTTTATTTTTATTATTTGTTCAACGCTTTTTATTAGATAATTATCATGAGAATTAGTAATGTCTTTGAATATCATAAAATTATTTAAATATCATAAAATTAATCCTCCTACAAAGGAGTAATGGAAAAAGCGCTGGCCATTCAAATATCATAAAATTATTCTAAAATAATGCGATAATCTCCCATAGTATTAATCTTCACACGTAAAATTAAAAGCCCATCATTATTACTTTCACTACTCATGAAAAAAGAACCGGTTCAAGAAGAGCTAATCAAATGGGTAGATTTTCTTGGAAGCTTGGAACTTTCTCATTTTACTTATTCCAGAGAAATGCTCATTTGTTATATTAATAGACAACAAAGAAAATACGAATATTGCAATTTTATGAAGAGCAGTAGAAATATTTTTGTGTTTATAGAAATAAAAATATTCATGACTCTACATATATATGGCCAGCATTATCACCCAATTCATTTGACTGCTACAAAATTAAAATAAAACCTAACTAGGCCTTTCCCTTAAAAATATGAAAATAAAAAATATTGAGCCTCATATGATATGAAAGAATTATACGATTCTAATGATATGCCTTTTTCTGAATAGGCTTTAAACAATTAGATAAGTCAAGGTAAGTTAAGGTACACCCATGTAGTGTTAGGCAAAAGAAATCTCATATCGAGGATGTGATGTAATATGGAGTATTTAATATATGCTACTTAATTGTAATTCATTGACTTAAGGTTGATTATAAGTGGGTCAAACCGAATAAGTTACTAGGTTCAGACTTTAATTTCCTCTTAGTGATCTCTCATGATAAGTGTATCACATTTTTAATGGGTCAACCCAACATATGAAATGTAATGTGATTATATATTAAAGGGACTCCAATTTTTGCCTTTAATTCCATTGTAAGTAATTTAATTATAATCTTGAAAAAAAAAGAATGATTTTACATGGTGCTCATATATTAAAGAGGTTGATGGGAAGGATAGCTGGTAAGGTAGGTTGCGAATGATAACCATTCTGTTCTCGAGAATAATTTTTTCTTAGAAATGATTCTTTTTTATTCTGTTCTAAGCATTTGAAGGTATTTGGTAACTGTTCAAAATTTCTATTCCTAATATAGAAATGTGTTTGGCAGGAACTTTTGATTCTTTTGTGACTTATAATTTTTTTTTAATTTTTTAATACTTTTATTAAATTTTTCTATTTTCTCAATTTTTCCCTTTTTTTTTTTTTCATTTCCTCCTCCAAGCTTCAACCTGTCGCTAGCCTTGGGGTGGCCAACAATCGGCTGAATATTGAAGAAGAAAAAACAAAAAGGAAAAGGAAGAAAAAAATGAGAATTGATTCTTAAAATTGTTATTAGGAATAAGAAGCAACTTTTTTTTTTTACTCTTGATTGTGTTCTCAGGAATAAAAAATTCACCAAACAAATTTTATTCCAAATATGTTCCTAGAAACAAATGAATAGAATTAGTTGTTCCTAGGAGTGTTAACAAACAGCCCGTGGCTTGCCGACAAATCAACTCCTATATTTCGAGCCCCAAAAACACATTGCACAAAAAAAAAGTAATTCTAAGTTAGATTGAGGGTGCGTTTGTCTTACAAAAACTCAATAAACGAAAATATTTAGACAAAAATTATTATAAATAATAAAAATATGTTCCATTGACTCATTTTTGTAAATGATATATACAGTCATTTTGAATAAAATGTTTTCCAATTCTTTTGTGTCTCAATCAACTACCTTAATGATTCATTTGTTTTGTAAAAAATGTGACGTTTCTAGAAAATATTTCCCAAAAAACCATTTTCATTTTTCAAGAAAATGACAATATTTTCTAATATTCAGCTAAAACTTGAAAATGAACTAAAAAATATTTTTTGCCTCTAGTATGGAAAATTCAATTCGATTTTCCTCCATGCACTCCTTTTGATAAATTTTATTTTTTATTTGTCTTTTTACTTTTTTATTTTTTTCCTCCTTCTTCTTCAATTAGTTGCTGGCCATGGTGATGGCCAGAACCGACCAAAGGTGATCTTGAACTCGAGCTCGCTAGCCTCGAAAAGGCTACCGATTTGGCGAGCCCAAGGTCAACGAGTATGAGCTTGAGCTCCCCGTAGCCGGTCACCGGTTGTCTTCTTGGTTGATGACTAGTCGAGAAAAAGAAAAAAGAAAAAGAAAAAGAAAAGAATAAAATTTTTTACTTTTTTTTTAAAAGAAAAAAAGAGAGAGAAATAAGTGGAGGCAGGTAGACATCTAAGCTAAGAGAGAGTGAGTAAGGAAAATGCTTTTCCCTACTTTAAAAGTGAAATACATTTTCCCTTATTTTAGAAAACATTTTTCCGTTAATCTGACCAAATCATTTTACGTGAAACGAACGTCAGAAATTTCGAAAAACGTTTTTTCAAAAATCATTTTCTACAAAACGAACGGAGTCTCGGCCTTAAGGTTAAATTCCATTTACAACTTGATGACTGACGACTTGATTTGTCCATCCAAAGTGACTTCTCTCTCCGCAAAGTTATTCCGTCACCCCATTCCACACATGTTCGGCTCATCTTATGGACCTCTTGGGCTGAGAAAATCGGCACTTGCCCCGGCCCATAGTTCGGGTTGTTGGCCCAAAACCCAAGCTGTAAAAGCATAACCATGGTATCTCCCCCATGTCATTCATCTACTACACAAAAATCAGGACAAGAGCCCTTGAAACTAGTGTCTACAAAATAGTACCGGACATTGAACAGGCTTCCCCAGTGGTCCGCAGTCGAATCGCTTTAAATCGACCAAAATCGGGTAAAGATCATCCAAACAATGCGATAGGAACGCGATTGAGTCGGTTGAATCATTCGAGGCAATCCAATTTTCGAAAACACTAGCCGATTAGAGTATCTTCCAAAAAATCGCGCTCGTTGGAGTTCAAAATCAATGATCAGAGTCTCGCGAGAAGTAACTCCATAGTCAATCTTAATCGACTAACAAGCTCAATTTTTCACACTATTGGATTTTTGTTTATAGGGTTTCGAGAGCATCTGTTAAATAATGTATTTTCAAAATCATGCAATTTCCAATGCATTGACTATTATTGTGGTATATCAAATAATTTTTTGAAACTTAATCAATCTAAAGTCAGTATGCCTAATAAGTGTTATAGTGCACCAAATAATTACATTTAATGAGAAAATATTCCAATTTCAATACATATTACAAGAGCAGGCAATATATTAGAGATTGCAACATTTCCTCACTCGATTTCTCACAAAATCATAATAATAAGGGCAATAATTCTGCAATTTTTCCGTGATGTATATTTATCACCCGTCCAAATTTTGTCAATTAAAACTGTAAAAAAAAATTGCTTTCATGGACACTAAAAAGCAAATGATGTTGATATAATGCTTATGTGACTTAAGTAAAAAATTTATAAAAAAAAAGACATTTTGGTGGAAAAATCATTTAATGGAACCTTAACATATGGTAAGTACTAGGGGTCTCAAGAACCGAATCGAAATGGAAAACCGAATCAAAATTTTATATGTTTTCGGTTCAGTTCGGTTCGATTTCGATTTGGTTAACCGAAAAATAACTATTAACATTTTTGGTTCGGTTCGGTTCGGTTAAGTTCGGTTAACCGAACCGAATCAGAATTCTTAATAAAAATTGAATAATCTCTCTTCTTTGTCATCTCTTCTTTACTTAAATTTCAATAAGCAAAGTAAAAATAGGAAAACCAAAAAAACTGTCTTGAACCGAACCGAACCCAAGCATTTTCAGTTCGGTTCGTATTCAGTTCGGGACAATTTTCGTTCGATTCAAGTATCATCTTTTATCGGTTCGGCTAGCTTTGGTTTTTCCAAAAATCGAACCAAACCGAACCGTTTACATCCCTAGTAAATACATAACATAAATGCAAATGTTGAGATTTTTTATGTCACATAAAAATTTAGGATAAATATATTATGACGAGAATGATATGAAGTATTTTTTATGGCTCTTTTTTGGGTCAATTCCAAAAAAAACCCCAAACTTTAGGTCAAGTCTCAAATATATCCTGAACTTTTTTTTATCTCAAGAAAAATCTCAAATTTTAGGTTCAGTTCCAAATCTGCCCCGGACTTTTCTTTTGTCTTAGAAAAGATCCTAAACTTTAATTTTAGTCCCAAATCTACCCCGAATTTTGTTTTGTCTAAAAAGAGTCAAATCATAAAAATATCAAATTAGTAAACGTATGACAAATTTACCCAAAATTAATTGTTTGACCACCAAAACAAATTACCATCTATTAGTTTCAATTAAATTTTACTGTCAAATTGCTAAATTAAATAACACGTCGCAATTGACGAGTATACTAATTTGGGGTTTTACTTTCCATTTGTACTAAAAAAATATCGCCAATTTTTTATCTATTCTCAAATATACCCCATAGTCCAGTCCCAACTTAACATGTCATTTCCACATAGATAATAAATACACATAAGCAATATGTCATAGAAAATTATTTTCAAAATAAAACCATTTTAGGACATAAAAAATTAGGGATTACTAATACGGCTTTTGGATAGAGGCTAAGGATGGCAAATTTAGGATTAGAGTAAAATTTGATGATTTTCTTTTTGACAAAAAAATTGGGATAGATTTAAGAATGGACTAAGAGTTTGGGGTTTTTTCTGAAACAAAAGAAAATTTTAGGACAGATTTGAGACTAAACCTAAAGTTTGGGGTTTTTTTTTAGACAAAGAAATGTTTGGGGCAGATTTGGAATTAAACCTAAAATTTGGGATTTTTCTTGAGACAAAAAAAAAGTTCAGGGTATATTTAAAACCGGACCTAAAATTTGAGATTTTTTTGGGGATTGGCTTGCTTTGTTTCCCTAATAATAACAAAACTTAAAAAAGAAGAAGAAGAAAAGTTACTACCATATCGTCAACTATTAAAACCACGTTGGTTGTGGTCCTCGGACGTGTGCTATACGCAAAACTTTTAATTCGTGGGTATTTATTTATATTTGCATTTGTACTTTTGCAGGTAAAAAGCTATGTCCATGGAGAAAATATTGGGTACCGCTCAGATTCTAGCGTGCCAAAAGCCGACCCACTCACCGAGCGATAGTGTTGTCCGGGCCCACGCTGGTATTCAGCCCTTATGCCATTGTTCGCGGGTGGTTTCCAGCGATTTACTTCCCCCTCCGAACAGTACCAGTCAAGTCAGCAGTAGTCTAATCAAATCAATTGGGCAGTTGCCCCTACGTCTCTCTCCCTCCTCTTAGTTAATTTCAAATTAAAGGGAGGGAGGGAGATTTTTTTTTATGCTGTTCTTCTCCGTTGACTCTCCCCTTCCCTCGCCCAACTTCGTTCTTCGATCGACGAAGGACCCAGCCATCTAATGAACCCTACCACCGTTGGTGCCACATCTGCCTAGTCCACCCCATGACCAAACCACACTAAACGACGTCGTCTTCGAACCCGTCTCTCTCGACTCGCTCTGTCTTGCACTCTCCGCCACCGCCCGACTTCTGATGAACCCTGCCGCCGTTGGTGCCGCATCCACCTGGTTCGCCCCCACCACCAAACGATGCCAAACGACCCGCGAATCTTCAAACCCGTCTCTCTCGACTCGCTTTGTCTCGCACTCTCCGCCATTGCCCAACTTCGCAATTCTGCCTCTGCCTCCGCCAAGGTACTAGACTTTCTTTGTATTTACTTTAACATTGTGCAATTTTTTCTGTGGATTCTAATTTTAGGGTTTTGATGATTTATAGAATTCGTTGGATGAGTCCTTCGAGGGACGAAACCACACCGGCTGCGCTTTCAAGAAGATCTCCACGGCGCCGAGCTTCTGGAGGATCGTCGTCGCAATTTCCTGCGGGAGATCCCGCCAGCCGCGCGGTGGGGACTCGTCGACGGCAGCCATTAGCCGGGAGCGCCGCCGTGGGGTTTGAAATTTGGAGAAGTGTTGATGGAAAAGTAACTTGAAGAAGTAAATAAAAGCGAAAGTAAAGAAGCAAAGCAAAACCTAAGCCAACTGGGTGTCGATTTCCTTAGTACATCATGCCTCCTCTGCCCATGATCAAGACAATAAGATTGGGCACGATAACGATTCTATTTACGTTCCAAAACTATTTTTCTATTCGAATCTATTTCTAGAATTAAAATTCGTTTGGTAAAATAATTTAATTTTTTTATTTGAAATAAAAATTTAAAAAAAAAATGTTTACCTTTTTTAATATAAATTAGAAATTATTTTTTTTTTTTTTACTTCTTAACTAAAGGAATTTATTGCCGTTCACCGGTCATTGCGACCCCCACCCTCCACCGCTATTGGTCGCCCACCACCACCGATCATCGGCCGCCCTCTCCCCTTGCGCGCCGCTCGAAAAAGTAAATTTTTTCATTATCAAACGAATTTCTATTTCAAGAATAAAAATTTTATGTCATTATCAAACACATTTTTTTATTTACAAACTCATCCAAGAATAGAAATAATAAAATCTATTTCTCTTTCAAAAATCAATTTCCGGCTAGAAATGTTATTATTCGCACCCTATGAAGCCCCAAAAGCACGAGTCTCACGTGCAAGCTGGCCGACGAAGAATTGTTCGGTCGATGGGCTTGGAGCTTCATTTGAAACTCCATTAGCCGAGACAAAGACCTAATGTCGACTCTCTCATGGAAAAAACGAAAAAGACCCTCACTTTGCTTTTTTTGAAACAAATTGTGAATCTGCATTTTGCGCAGGCGAATCTTGAACATTTTTTTTCTCAGACAAAATGAAATAGGGCGTGTTTTTTCTACTCATTATTTGGCTTAGATACTTCCTTTTTTCTTACCAAATTATCTCTTATGAGGCCTACCATTTCTAGTGTAACTCTATAAGAGTGATCTTAATACTTTTTTGTTTTTTTCTTCTTCTTTTTTTCAAGTCCCGCTTTCCTTTTCTTCTTCTTTTTCCACGTCTTTGGCATCCTGAAATAGTCTTCTTTTGCAATATGATGTTTTATTTTTATTATTTGTTCGACGCTTTTTATTAGATAATTATCATGAGAATTAGTAATGTCTTTGAATATCATAAAATTATTCTAAAAGAATGCGATAATCTCCCATAGTATTAATCTTCACACGTAAAAATTAATAGCCCATCATTACTTTCACTACTCATGATAAAAGGACCGGTTCAAGAAGAGCTAATCAAATGGGTAAATTTGTTATATTAATAGACAACAAAGAAAATACGAATATTGCAATTTTATGAAGAGCAGTAGAAATATTTACGTGTTTATAGAAATAAAAATATTCATGACTCTACATATATATGGCTAGCATTATCACCCAATTCATTTGACTGCTACAAGAATAAAATAAAACCTAACTAGGCCTTTCCCTTAAAAATATGAAAATGAAAAATATCGAGCCTCATATGATATGAAAGAATTATACGATTCTAAAGATATGCCTTTTTCTGAATAGGTTTTAAACAATTAGATAAGTCAAGGTAAGTCAAAATGGACGAGTTTTGCAAAATTTTCAAAACATTGATTGACTTTTACTTTTCATTTTCCTTAATTTAGATTTTACAGTGCTCATACTTTTACTCTTTTTTAACTCAAAATATTTATAACTTTCATAGCATATAAATGTTGACAAGGAGATTTCGATGAACTTTTTTTTTATTTCATTTAATTTTCAATGTTAAGATAAAAAAAAATTGCTTAAGTTTAAGTGGAACGTAACAAGCCAGCAATTCCAAACTGACCTTGTTCTGGAAACTTACGAAGGAACAAAATATTGTCATGCATCATTTTTATTTTTTATCTTTAAACTACACCGAGAATAAATACGAAAATATATTGACAAATGTCTCGTGATTTTATTATGTCGATTCGATTGTTAGTAAAACCTTAGCTAATGTCTTTAACTGGTCATTTAGGCTAATTAGATAATCATCATGAGAATTAGTAATTATGATGATATTTGCATGTATGGAAAGATATCTAAGACTGCAATAATTACATATCATATTTTGCGAAAAAAAAAATCCTTTCATAAAAAATGATTTATAATTCTTAAAGCGCCTTTTTTGTTTGGTTTTGATGAAAAAAGAAAAACAACGAACCTAATTATCTATTCCGTAGATGTTGAATCTTGTATGTGAGGATAAATTCATAAATTAGATACTTTCAATTTGAGAAATAATGAGATAATTTAATTAAAAATTTCAAATAAGGATTGGGAAAATTTCAAATAAGGATCCAAAGTGAGGGTATTTTCTCTAAAGAGAACCCAAAGTGGATCATGTCTCAAATAAGGGCATGAAGTGACCAACTTGGTTTTAAATAAGGATCTAGTTTTTTAATCAATTAAATATTCACTAGCTAGTAAGCATGTGTATCTCACATGCCATTTTTTAGGTCATGTTTATGGGCATTTTCGTCCAAAAGCTCTTTTATTTTTTTTTTTCTTCTTCTCCATTCTTCCTTCGTTTTTCATCTGAGCCACTTCAGTTCATCTTCTTCTTTCTGGAATGCAAGCGACCCTTCATCAATGGCACAAACTTGGCAGCGATCAATAACGACGGGTAGAGAACATGAGCACACTGGCAACCCCAAAAACAAACCCTAAGGCTTGATTTTAGGGTGATTGAAAACTAGGCGGTGACAAGCCGTCCGACGATGGTGGTGACGATCGGCGATTGGCAATTATGGCCTGAGTGGCTTCCATGATAACAAAGCTGGCTATTCTCGGCTTTGTGCAGCTCAAATCATGTCTTTGGGCTCGATTTTGGCGATGATTTCGTCGCAGCATTTTGGCGAAATCTAATGAGCGCAACTCATTGATAAGTATATTACTTATGTGTGGTGATTTTAGGCGATTTCTAGCTTAGGTGCATGAATTGTGAGATTTTGATTTGGTATTTGCTATTTGGGACTTGGTGGGACTGAGACAGCAATGGCCACGGCGTGGAGTCTTGATGTTTGCTTCGATTCATGGTGGTGGTGGTCTGAACTACGGCAAGTCAAGGATTAGGATGGCTTTGTTTTGGCGTGTGAATGGTGCAATTCGAGTTTGTTTCGAGCGATTGAAGCCGGAGGACATATTCTAGTGAATTAGTCACTAATGAAACATCAACCATCAAGAAACTCTTTGTGTCGTGAGCTCTATGTGCTGTTGGGGTGAGTGCGTGGAGAGAGAAACGGTTTTTAGAAGCATGGGGATGCATTGACGGCAAGGCGAAGGATGGTGGTCGGCCCGTTGGATTGTGCTCGGTTAAATTTTCCTAAAGTTATTGGATCAGATTTTGGATTAATAAATGGGATAATATGGAAGTGATTTAACTTTGTTAGCGAAGAGGATTCATCTTGAACGAACATTTATTTGCTGTTGTTAGCTTCGGTGCCAATACCCTCTATCTATAAAGCAAACATTTGAAGAAAAAAGATGAACAGTGAAAAGAAAGAAAAAGAATGCAAAAGAAAAATAAAAAAGAGTCTTTTAGACAAAAATACCCCTTAAGATAACTTAAAAAATAGCATGTGAGATGCATGTGCTTACCGGCCGGTGAACATTTGGCCAACCAAAAAGCTAGGTCCTTATTTGAAACCAAATTAGTCATTTCAGATTCTTATTTGAAATATAATTCACTCTAGATCCTTTTTTGAAAAATACATTCACTTTGAGCCCTTATTTGACATTTTCTCTAAGGGTTTGACATACTCTCATTTTCTTTATTAAGGGCATTAGGTAAATTTTGTAAGTGGGCTTGAAGTAAATCTTATTTCAAATAAGAGTATGAAGTGGCCATCTTAATCTCATAGAAGGATTTGATCTCACCAATTGGTCAATGGCTTTTTTATTCTTTGCTTTTTTGATTTGCTTTCTCTTCTTTTTTTTCTTTTTCTTTTTTGCTTTCCAAAAATAAAAAGACTAAAAAAAAGGATAAACCTTAAAAAGAAAAAAGAAGAAAAACCTTAGGCCCTCTACCTACGGCCAACGTCCCAATCTAAAAGAGGGTAGCATTAGGCCCTTGCCTTTAGTTGGCGAGGGTTGTTGGCCCTTATCAAGGCATCGGTGACCTAGTTGACCATCGCCAATGCCTCACTGGCAATGGGATGGCAACCACAGGTTAAGCACATGAATTTTATTTTATTTTTTAAGTTTTAGACTTTTTCCCCTTTTTTTCAGTTTGTCTTTTCTATGGTAAGAAAAAAATAGAAAAAGGAAAAAGAAAAAAAAAAAAAATAAAAAGTACAGGATGAAAAAGCTCTTATCAACTATGAGATCATATTCCTTTTTTGAGACTAACATGATCAATTCATACTCTTTCTTGAAATAATATTCATTTTAAGCTCTTATTTAAGAAAATGAGGCACTTAAGATCATTATTTGAAATAAAGTCAACTTCAAACCATTATTTATAATTTTTCCTAATAATAATAATAATAATAATAATAATATCTGTCTAGTGAATTTTATTTGAAAAGATAGGGAAGGGGAAAAATGAGACGAGGTTGAAGCAAACATTTTTTTTCTCACATTTCACACTCCCATCTTTCCAAACAAAGCAGCAGTAGCCGATCAGCTGTATAAAAGCTCACGCAATTTGAAAATCCTGGAGAACCGGTTGAAGGCAGATAATGACAATAGAATGGAAATAGAGAGTCTTCTGACTCCGGGGAAGTTTGGCACTATCCAGGAGAGCATAAAGAAGTCCGATGCAACTAAAGAGGTATTGGCAATTTGGCATAGATGATGAGTAGAAATAGACCACCTGCAATTCAATCTTTTGCAAGGGCCCATCCTTCATGCGTGGATGAAAGTGGCAAATGCAGAAATTTAGCTCGAGTAAGTGACTTGAAAAAGGTAAAAAAGTTTCTGTAAAACCTACACGTCAAGATTTGCACAAAAGAACCTGATATGAAAATGCAGAGACATCCCTATTTGCCCACTCCACTCCTTACCAAAAAGCCTATAGTACAGAAGGCATAGGTAGACTATGAAGAACAGCCTGCAAAGACGAGCCTTGATATAGTTGTGGTGGCAATAGCCATCATAGTCAGATGAATAATCTACCTCCATAGGATGGAAGCAGGTAGTTAGCCATTATTGGAGTCGAGTGGACGCCTTGAAACTTTAAATCGTTCAGTGCTTCTTTACCCAGGCAACCCTCCAGATCAACATTGAAGCATTGGCCCGAGTCAAGGAGTCTTCAGGTGTGGACAACCATCCAGTATCGCCTTCAGGCCAACGTTATTCATCTTGTTTCCGTAGAGCTGGAGGGAGCACAATTTATGCAAAATAAACATGGATATTGAAAATGAGTGATTTCAGAAGAGGACAACGTTGATGAACAGACTCTAGGGCATCCTCCGAGAGCCATATTTCAAGATCCTCCAGCAAAGGGAGCCTTTTAACTGCTTCAGACAAACCTTCATTGGAAATGTCCCAGCAGAGCACAAGTCGTAGGCGTTTAATATGATTGCACCTGTAATGAATTGCAATGTAGATGAGAATAATCATAGCAATAAATAGAGGCATGCCAGCAGACTACCCAAATTAATGTCAATGACTTAAAAATTGAGACAGATGCAGTCAAAGAGCTGAGCGATCTAGTAGAAGCATATATTCAATCAGCACTAGAGGAGGTGACTGTAACAGAAATAAAGCAGGCAAGGAGGTTATAAAGTAACTCAAAAACACACTAAACAAAAATCTGACAGCATGACATAATATCATCAAGAATCCTCAATCACAAGAGTACTCCAAAGAGCATCTTCTTATCCACCCTTCTGAGTCATTTTCAAAACAGTGCCTTATTCAGCCTTGATCCAGCGAGTCCTGTCTTGGCTCATACAGGATATCTCAAGGTAAACTGAATAGAAACCTTCCCAGTTAACAGATGCAGTGACTGCTCCACTAATGGCCCCTCGCTACAAAATTTTATATGTGCGACTAAAAGATTTATCAGGAAGAATGACTATGACATGAACTCCAACGAAATATCTACAGATGTTCCTTGAAAACAACTATTGAGAGGACTGAATCAAGACTCGAGAAAAGAATGATACAATGTAAAATCTAAAGATATATCATTGGAGAACAGGTATCCCAAAAGGAGTTTGATTCCCAAGAATAAATTGAAGAAGCAAACAGGAATAACTCAGCAATAAAACACAATAAAAAAGATCATCTTTCAATCTTCAAGGCTAGAGAATGAAAAAAGAAAAGCTTTCTTGAAGAGAAACTATACTCTTTGGTCAATACGGAGAACCAATCTGATCAATCCCCTAAAGGACTAATAAACAGTCATCAGATCCTTCATTCATACCATTGGGTTTGCTTTCATCAAAAGGATTTCTATGATCTAAAAATCATGGGATTGGCAGCTGCTGAGTCAGGTCGAGGGAACAAAGTCAAGCTATTAGTTTCTCACTACCTCTCCCAGCATCTCGGTGCATCAGCTCCTTTTTCAGATTCTTCTTCTATATAATATACACGCGAATAGACCCTTCTGAACGTTGCCCATGGGATGGCGGGCGTGGCTCCAAGTTACTTTGAGAGGAAACCACTGTCATTCGAATCATCTGTGCCGAGGACTCGACCACTTACCTTGTACTGAATATTTATTTTAGGACAGGGGATTAACCCAGCTAACGGAAAAGGCCAACGGACCCTGTTGTTTATGTAAGACGTCAGCCTAGATAAGTGGCCAAACATGACCTCCGGCGGGAGGTCCAGCCAGTTGGGCTTCGCTGGTGCCGGAGGTTGCTCCGGTTTCATCCCGGCGTCCATTCTCTTGCCTTTCTCACTTGCCTTCACCATTACCGAGTTTTGCTTGCCGGAACAGAATAACTGGCGAGAGTGAGTCAGGGGCCGATCCTTTCTTTTGCTTCAACAAATTATTTAGGTAAAATTTCAAATCGGGGCATGAAGGGGGACGTTTTCTCGAATAAAAATCGAGGTGGACCTTATCTTGAAAAAAGGTATGAAGTTGCCAACTTTGATCTCAAATGAGAGCCCCAACTCACCTTCGATCAAATATTTTCCGGTGAACTTATTTTGGTGATTAAAGCATAAGCAATTTTAATTTTTCTCAATTGAGTTTATTTGGCTAATTTAAGCTGGAATTGCTTATATGGATGCCGGCCATCTAACATGACACGATTGGCATAGACATGGACTAATTTTAATAATTTTTCTTATTTTCTTATTTTTTTCCATGGTTGGTGCCGACCTGCGTTGGCTACGACATAGGACATGAAAGAAAAAGAAAAAAGATTACAAAGATTATAAAAAATAAATCCACATCAATACTAACAGTGCCACGTAGGGAGGTTGATATCCATGTCAATAATTTTCAAAATAAATTGGTTAAATAAACTCAATTGGCAAAACGTGAATATATTTATGACTAAATTGATCTAAGTAAAAGGTTTATGATTGAATTGGTGTCGATATAATAGGTTTAGGACGTTTTGAATGCTTTTTCCGTTGCCAATGTTGCGCCCCATGTGATTAAATGAACAATCGCATAACTCTTATGACTTTGCAACTGATGACACCTGTGAAAGAGTTGAATAAGATATCGATACGTAATTCCATGCATTGATGATGGCTGTCATCATCATGTCGATGGATTTTCACTATCGCGCGGTGCATGATTTTGCTCTTCATTAGATCCACACGAAGCGCAGGTTCTCGTCTAGTGAGGAAATCGAATATAATCAGACAAGAACATAATTTTTATTTCTCTTTTAATCTCATTTGAAATGTTTCTCAACAGGAAAAATTGGCATCCCCACATACCGACAACAAAATAAAAAGCATACAAGCAAAGCTAGCGTACAATCATCTGGGTTCGAATCCTACCGAGAGGTCCTCTAGAGATCGAAAATTGTCGAAGAAAGAACAAGATGTTAGGACTCCATCTTCTTCTTCTTCTCAGGCAACAAGAAAAGGCTTGCCGGTACTGATCTCAGCCTTCGTTTTCGGAGCAGTTCCGTCTATGATCTTCGATACCTTCATCTCGAAGCATTGGAGCAGATTCTCTAATTCAGATATCTCCCCACAGACATCCATGGCGCCTTCGCCTTTCGCCTCTGCGCATTGCCGGAAGCCGTGCACCAGATTAAGTCCGCTCGCGATCTCCATGCCTAATTCTTCCATCGTCGTCGTCAATTGCCTGTTCTCCTCCTGCGAGTCTTTAAACTTCCTCTTCAAAGACCGGTATCCCTCGAGCGACTTCAGAAGCTGTTCCGTGAGTTCTTTGTTACGCTCTTGAAGCGTCACGTCTTTGCGAGCTTCTCCGCCATGCTTCCTCTCCTTGTGCTCGGCGGCGCATGCCTGTACTTTAGCCAGCAGCTTCTCGTTCTGTGCCTTGAAATCGTTGAGATGCTCCTCCATTTCGTTCAGCTCGTGTACCCTTCTCGTGAGCTCCGCCTCCATTATCTCCTTTTCTTTTCCTAGGCTAGAGCACATCATCTCGAGGCTCTTTTGAGCCGCCAGGCTCGCGTTCAGCGCTTTCCTTAGCTTTTCCTTCTCGTCGACGGCGATCTCATCCGTCTTCTTGTCCCTGTTTCCATTCCTAGGCCTGAGTTCCATGTGGCATTGTCTCAGCTCCGCTTCCCTCTTCTTGTCGCCGCACTGAGACTTTTGGACTCGAGTCTTGACATCATCGAGGATGCTCATCATCCCAGCTAATCTTTGCTTCTTGCGGTCATCGCCATGTTTGCCACACGCTTCATTGTGATCTTGGACTAATTTTAGCAGCAGCAGTATATTTGTGGCAACACCTGGAGAAAAGAAATTAGGAACATTAGACAGATTTCCTAAGAAAGATGGACTAATTACGCATATTCAATTGGAAATTTCCTTCTTCCTACACAGATAATGAATGGAAATCTGATGAACATAGTAACACGATATATAACATCGACATGGACGGAGATCGGGCTCCGAATAAAGCATCGAGCGGTGCTGCTTATGAAGGGACGGTCTCGTCACCTTCTAGCTTGTAATCTTCTCGCCTCTCGACATTAACCATCGAAGAAGGAAGTAATTCCGGCGACGAATGGGCGCGAACTTGGTTCGCATCTGCCATCAAACCTTTAATTCCAGGAGTGATGTTTCAGAGATGGGGAAGAGAAGAGCTAGAAGGATGGAAGAGGACGATGACAGAGAGACAGAAAAGGGGAGAGATTCTTTGGGTTTTCACTCTCCTCTTAATCTCTCGTCCTATTCCATGTCTTTGTTCCTGCGTTTTCTAAGCAGTTTTCTTCATTTCCAATTTTCTTTTTCCTTATAAACCGAAATTCTCGGTCATTGTTTTGGGCGAAAACGGTTGTAGTTTGACTTTTTATTGGCCTCCCATTTGGGTTGACTTGAATTGCCATCTCTTGTGTGGATCTTATAAATTGCCAGCAATTTTCGTTAGGAGTGTCAAAAAGACCAGGGCCGACCCGACCCTAAACTTAGGGTATTTTCGGGTCGGGTCAAAATCTTGTCCAAGTATGGAGCCGGTATTATTTAGAGCCGGGTCGAAACGGGTCGGGTCGGGTTAGCCCTAGCCTTTTTGATAAATGTAATATATTCTTAGAATTTTGCTAGAAAATACCCAAATACCTAATCCGGCTCGGCCTGGCCCAACCCAACCCGATTTTTTTGTTCGGGTCTAATGCGTTTCAGGTCGGGTCGAGTCAGAATGTGACCCTTTGCAATTGGGGTCAGGTCGGGTAATATAAAAACCCGACCCGACCCATTGACACCCCTAATTTTTGTTGGAATAGATATTTGAAAGATGACGACGAGGACAATAATAATAATAATAATAATTAGCAAAAAGAAAAAATTTCAAAGAGTGCTTCATCATGTTGTGAATGTGAGTACCCTGATATGTTGGACAGATTGAAACAAGAGGCAAACCTACTCGACTTACAGTTTTTTCAATATTTGTTAATTGTCACGCATAGTGAAGAACACAACATAAGAAATCAATACAACAAAGTGAAATAATAAAAGCAATTTGTTTTTTGCTGAATAATATTGTTGACATAATTTTAATTCGTGATTGTGAATTTATGTTGCTTCCGTCTTTTCTAAGGCACCAAAAGTGTAATTTTGTATTAGTATTTCACTTAAAAATAAGTTACTTTCATTGGAGAAACGAAGTTAATATGTTAAGCACTAAGCATCTTCCACCTAATCATTATGAACAATTCATTAAAAGACTCTTTTCTTGGACATGTTTATATAAAAAAAGAAAATTAGTGGCGGTGAAAATGAAACTCAAGACCCAATTATCGAAAAAAATTGATGCATTTTTATGAGACAAAAAAAGTTTGTACTGGAATTGGGATTCGAGTTAAAGTTGGTGTCTTTTTATTAGATAGAAAAATATTGAACAAGAATCATGACACAAGCTAAAGTTAAGAAATTTTTATAAAAAAATTTACGTTAGAATTGAAACTTAAGTTAAATGGTGCATTTGTTTTGGGGAAAATTTTATGAAAAAGGAAAATACTTTCTAGGAAATAATTTTTTGGAAAATGTCTAATTTTATTTTTTTTTTCTTTTCTTTCTCTTTCCTTCTTCCTCCTCCGTAGGTTGCCGAGCCTTGTTGACAGCTGTGATAAACTATTGGAGGGTCGACCTAGCTGGCCTCGAGCAAAGTTGGGCTCACAACCTTGGCAACTCATGCTTAAGACCGATTGCCAAGGCTTGACAATCAATATTCAATGGAGGAGGAAGAAAGAAAAGAAAAACGAAAAACGAAAAGAAAGAAAAGAAAAACGAAAAATATTTTAAAAATTGATTTAAATAAAGGAGAAAAATATATTAACAAATTGAAGTTAAGCAATTCCGACAAGTGTTCTCACTTTTTTAGATTTAGGAATTCACTTTCCAAAATTTATGCATGAATATTTACCTTAAGTGAAAAGTGTGTTTTGTTGATTAATTATTTTAAGCGAATAAAACAAGTAAAAGTTTAGAAAACTAATTCTAAAAAAAACTTTCCCTGAAAAAAAATTTGCACCCTAAATTTATTTTTTTAGAAGGAAATTAGGTACCAAACAAATAGGCACTTAAAAATTCGGGACTAAGCTCATGATACCCTACTTCCATGAAGCCCTAGGGAGATGTGATGTACAATTTCTCTCATCCTCCTCCAAGTTTGTTAATTAATGGTTTTTATATATTAATATGTATCAATATATTATTAAATTTACATTATATTTATGTAGGTAAATATTATTTAGTAGATACCGGATATCCAAATTCAATAGGTTATTTGGGGCTATTCAAAGAAGTTACATTTTTTTTTTTATTCTACCTTTAACTCTCAACTCATTCTTATACTTTTACTATGTCTCTTTTTGGAAGTCAAACCCCATAAATAAAACTAAAGGTCTTCATCCCAGCACCCTTGAGAATGTGGGAAATCGAATTCTCTACCTCCCCCTTTCCATGTGGGAAAAGATGACACTGGGGCAATCCCCAATTGGAGGTATTCAACTGTGCTCTTTCCTCGCTACTGTTAGAAATTGAGCAAGCCTTTAGTGTATTGAAGAAGAAATGGAAGATTCATAAAGCATATGCCAAGTTATTCATTTGAAAATCAAGAAAAAATTGTTATAATAATAATGACTTTGTATAATTATATACTACAAAATGCGACATTTTGCATGACCTGGTTTGGATCCCAATTGTGGATATTTAGTTGACCTCGAAGATATAAATGAGGGGCTAGCACATCTTATAATTTATTTTCTAAGATGACATGTTTACATGATTGAATAGTCATGAGTTTAGTAAATACTTAAGATGCTTGATGTAACCATATTTATTATAATGAAATTACACTTTTTTAAATTGAGAAAGAGTTCACTTTGATGTGTTTTTTCGACTAGTGGCAACTGAGCTCCATCAAAAAATATTTTAATTTTAAAAAAGATTTAGTAAAAGTCATCTACAGAATGTAGTTTATACCAAACAACGTTGAAACCAAAGTTGTTTCCCAATACACTTTAAAATTACAATTTTTTGAAAAGTTATTTGCATTTCAAAAAACTCCTTTAGCTCAAAGGTATTTGTATTTTATCAATGACATATCTACAAAGCCGAACAAAACCGACCTTAAAGGCCTTTGCATTTGCCTAAAGGCTTTCCCCAAAAGTTGGACCAAATGCACCCTGAGCAAGATCACCAAAATGCTATTACTCACGCATTCGCATGAATCTATACCATCTTATACTCTGCAAAAGAGATTTTAAAATAATCTAGCATCGGACTCGAGATTAAATGGAAACTTTGGAATAATAGAAATATACCAAGTCCTTTTTTGTGAAAAATTAAAGTATACCCATATTTGGATTCGAGTGCAGTGAATCGAGTTTGTCATAATCATTAAAGAAAAATCATACAAATAGTCATGAACTTTTAATTTGTTCAATATGATCTTGAATTTTAACTCAATGTACAATGTCTTCTCTGAACTTTTGTGAAACGGAAACTTTTAATTCAAGTTTAAAGAGAATAGTGGATATATTAGGTATTGGATTGAATATGTACCAAAAATTCAGGAACTATATTAAATAAATTAAAAGTCTAAAGACAACATAACAAATTGAGTTAAAATTCATAGATCACCTCAAACAAATTAAAAAATTTCATGAATGATAAGTTCAGTAACTAACTTGTATAATTATCCTCCACCATTAATCACGGGCCGTAAAAGCTTCAGACAAAGTCGCGCGTGGTGACTTGGTCATTGTCCGGGCAAGAGTGTCCCGTGATAAAAGAGTTCGCAACATAACGGAAGATCCCGTGCATGCGACGAGCTCCGACAGAGACTAGGGACGTACAGTAGCAAAGCTGCTCGGTTTTCGCCGATGCGACGAGCATGATCTCATGCGCTCTAAGCGTCCCTCGTCTTTGAGCCTCTTCTCTTCCGCATTCTCTCCATCACCGACCGTGTCCTACTGTTCCTGGACGACCACCTGGCTGCCATGTTCGGAGGCTCCCAAGACTTCCATCACCGACCGATGCATCGCGCTCTTCCAATCCCGCATCTCCTCCGTTCGCGAGGTGAAGCAGATACACGCGTTCTGCGTCCGACGTGGCGCTCCGCTCGCCGACCCGGACCTCGGGAAGCACCTCGTCCTCAAGATCGTGTGCGTCTCTGGGCCCATGGGCTATGCCCACCAGGTGTTTGATCGAATTCGGTGCCCCGGTGTTTTCGCTTGGAACACCATGATCAGAGGCTTCGCCGAGAGCGACGATCCGAGGCCGGCGACCCGGTTGTACCGCAGGATGCGCGCGTCTGGTGTCGAATCAGACACGCACACTTACCCGTTTCTTCTGAAAGCCATTGCTAAGTCAACGGACTTGAAGGAAGGCGAGCAGGTGCATTCTGGTTGTATAAAAAATGGGTTCGAGTCATTGATCTACGTTCAGAACACTTTGGTTCATATGTATGCCTCTTGTGGTGATTTGGAGAGCGCGCATAAGATCTTTGTATTAATGCCTGAAAGAGATCTTGTGGCTTGGAATACTGTGATCAAAGGGTTTGCGCTAAATGGGAGACTTAATGAGGCTTTGACACTTTTCAGAGACATGGAGTTGGAGTTCGTTGAGCCAGATGGGTTTACGATGGTCAGCTTGATCACTGCTTGTTCTGAGCTTGGGGCTCTGGCATTGGGCCGGAGGATACATGTGTATTTGACAAAGGTGGGTCTGACTAAGAATATGCATGTTAATAACACCCTTTTGGACCTCTATGCAAAGTGTGGCGGCATAAGTGAGGCCCAAAGATTGTTCAACGAGATGCGTGAGAAGAATGTGGTATCATGGACGTGTTTAATTGTTGGGTTGGCAGTCAATGGATTTGGTAAAGAAGCACTTGAACTTTTCAGTGAACTGGAAAGAGAGGGATTGGTTCCGACAGAGATTACTTTCGTCGGAGTCTTGTATGCTTGTAGCCACTGTGGGTTGGTTGACAAGGGTTTTGAGTACTTCCAGCGGATGAAAGAGGAATTCCATATTGTGCCCCGGATTGAACACTATGGTTGCATGGTTGATTTATTGGGCCGGGCAGGTTTGCTGGAGCGAGCACACAGATTCATACAGGATATGGAGTTGCAACCCAATGCAGTGATTTGGAGGATCTTATTGTCAGCATGCACAATACACGGGCATCTGGCTTTGGCAGAGGCTGCAAGAGCCGAAATCTTGCAGTTAGAACCTAAACACAGTGGGGACTATGTGCTGCTCTCAAACCTCTATGCTCTGGAGCGTCGCTGGTCAGATGTGCAAAAAGTGAGGAAGGAAATGTCAAATGAAGGAGTCAGGAAAGCTCCTGGGCATAGCCTCGTTGAGTTGGGCAATAACGTTCATGAATTTACTACGGGCGATAAATCTCATCCCCAGAGTGAGGCTATTTATTTGAAACTGGCAGAGATCACAAAGTTGTTAAAATTGGAAGGTTACGTCCCTCACACCGTAAACGTGTTTGCGGATATTGAGGAGGAGGAAAAGGAGAATGCTTTGTCTTATCACAGCGAGAAGATTGCAGTGGCATTCATGCTCGTCAACACTGGACCAGGTACTCCTATTAGGGTTGTGAAGAATTTGAGGATATGTGCAGATTGTCATTTGGCAATCAAACTGATTTCAAAGATTTATGATAGGGAGATAGTTGTGAGGGATCGCAGTCGATTTCATCATTTTAGGGGTGGTGCTTGTTCTTGTAAGGAGTATTGGTAAATTTTGGAATCATCATTTGGATAGATAACAAAACTTATTTGCTCAACACTTGATGAACTAAATGTGATGCACAAAAGCAAGTTGCTGTTAGCTTTATCTTATCTCCCTTTTGACTGATTTAACAAGCAGTGGCAATGCAACCCAGCAGCAAATCTGAGAACAAGACGGTACATGGCTTCTGTATTGGAGCTACAAATGTTGTGTTTTTTCACGTGGTCATTGCTAAGTCTTAGAGTTAACGGTTTAGATTTAGAACGGAAATGTTATTTGAAGTCTTCAAAGATATTTTTGTTTTTGATAAGAATGCCTTTACTTTTCTGAAATGGCAAAGATAGTTGATAATTATTTCCCCTGCCAAGTACAAATGAGTAGGTTACAATGCTAAATCAAGGCGCAAGCATCAGAGACAACACGGAATAATCAGATTTGAGCAATATTTCTCACTCCTTGGCATGCTTCACCGACGCTAGCAGAGTTTGCATGTTCTTGCACCGCCTCCCATGCCATGACTGCATGCCTCTTTCTCACCAGCGCATCCCCTATCCAGCCGCACGTAAATTCCTCCGACCACTGCATGAGTCATAAGGTATGACCCGAAGCATTAATAGCCTGAAGCAACTGTGCATTGATCCTGCTCACCTCTTCTGCTTTCCACACCACACCGTGTCCATTCTTGAGTGCATGACCATTTGTCATGTCATTGATTACTGCAGAAGGACAAGTCCCGAAACGGATCATTGCGAAATATCTCAGGAAAGCAATTCCGAATCGGCCATCTTCCTCCACGAGCTCCCCGAATAGTTTGCCAATCCACAGTGGTTCCTTAGTACAAGCCACGACTTCACTGCCCTGAGCCTCCTGTGGAGAGAAAGTTGCCAATCTTGGTGTAGTCCACCACTTGTTTTGAATCGGTTGCCTCATTCTTGAGGTACTCTGGATCTGTTGACGAGGATTTTACGAGGGCACTTGGGTTTTTAGCCAGAGACAGCAACAATCAAGAGGGGTCAATGACCACTTCTGGGCATTGAAGCTGAATAAGTCTGCAAACTCAACCCCACTGATGAATTTCCTGTACTCTGGGCATACAAAAGATGCCCCCGCGTCGGTAGCATCTACACGAACCCACATGCCGAGCTCGTTAGCGATTCGGTACAAATGTGTCGGAGGATCCAATTTTTTTTTTTTTCCCGTCAAAGTCCTGCCATCAGATAATGTGATTCACAAATTCTCATGAAAAATTTCCTCTTTCTTTTAAGTTTTATCCTCTAATCCCTTCACCTCGATAGAAACCCGTCAAATGGGTGGGTCGGGTCAAAAATGGTCCGACCCATATTGACCCATTTAACCCGTTTTGACCCAAATTTATGTAATGTAAATCTAATGACCCATACCTGACCCGACCCACACCTAACTCATGCCCGATCCGACCCGTATTACTAAAAACCATTATTATTGTAAAGAAACACCAAACTCACTCGAAGCTCTATTCTCAAACCATATTTGATATATATTTAAATTTTACTTAATTTATATTTGACCAATATTTAATTTTCACTTGACTCATATTTGACTCATATTCAACTTTCACTTGACCCATATTTGACCCATTTAACTAAAAGTGAGTCATAATATGGGTTTATGACTCATTTTGACACCTCTAATTCAATCTTTAAGGAAAATATTTTCCTCACTCACTCCCTCTTATTTTATCTTCCTAATTGTCCTCATTTCTTTCTTTTAAAAAAAAAATTTGAAATTGAAATTTTAATTCTTTTTCTTTCTTTTGGTTTTTCTTCTTTTTTGTCAGTCACTGGCCATAGGGATGGCCAACAATCGACCATAGGCAAGCCCTAAGCTTGTTGGCCTCTAACAAGCTTAGGCTCATCGCTCACCAGATTGCTAAGCTCGAGTGCCGAGCTCGAGACTCACCCAATTGGCGAGCACGAGCCCCTAGCTTGTTGATTTATGGAGGCCTGAGGCAGAAAGCTCAAGGCTCATCGAAATTCGACGAGCCTAGAGTTTGCCGACCATGTGCAAACTTGAGCTCACTTTTGATCAATTGCTAGCTATTGTTGTGGCCAGTGACTAACCAAAGAAGAAGGAGAAAAAAATAGAAAATATAAAAGTAGAAAGAAAAACTAATAAACTAATAAAAAAAGAAAATTTTGATGTTAAAAAATAATAAAATAAAATATTTACTAAAAGGAGTGCAAGAGGAAAATCAAATCAAATTTTCTATATCGAAATGTGGAAAAAAAAAATTAATTCATTTTCAAATTTTAACCAAATATTAGAAATTATTATCATTTTCTTAGATAATAGTTCTTTCGCATATATTTTTCATAAACGCTACATTTCCCATGAAATGTTCGGAACCTAGGTGAATCATGATTTAGCAACTTGTTAGGATTGGCACAATCACTTCATGCCAATTAAGTGGAGTTTCTTCTTCGCCGCTAGATCTTCAAGGCGTGGATTTCACATCATCCTCATGCGAGCTTCGAAACAACTAGAGCACAAGGTGAAGCTGGCGATTTTCAAGGCGTTGAATTCTCAAGTCAATAGTGATGAATGCGTGCTCTTTATTTGAACTTCCAGCATCCGAGAAGGCATTGAACTCTCAAGTTTTTATTCCATCTTTCAACAGGTTTTTTTGAGTAAGAGACATTATAGAATCTCCCTCCTACTTGGGGTCAAACTTCAGAATGTGTAAGGCAAATAGGAAAGGAGTGCCAGGAAACTATGGAAGCGATACCTCAATACCCATCTCTTCTCCAGGTCCGGAAAATGGCAATTTGAACTTCCCATGAGTAGGAAATATGTGACATAGATGCATGAAATGCTTTTCCAAAATAGGTCATGGAATGTAGGAGTGAGCATATTGGACCGCCCGAACTAAGAACCGCTCGGACCGGACTGGACCAGCCGGTTTGGTCTGGTTCCCGAGAGCATCGGTTCAGTTCCCAGTTTCATAAAAATGGAACTAGTGATTTTTGGTTTGGTTCTCGATTTTGGGAGGGAACCGGATTGGACCGGACCGACAATTTTCTATTTAAAATTTATTTTTTAAATTTCTTAAGAAATGCAATAAACCCTAAAATAATAATATTTCTAATATTTTTTAATTTTTTAATTTTTTTTGTCTAAGTGGTTGGTCTAGTTTTTGGGCTTAGGAGTCTAGTCCAGTCCACGATCCCAAAAAATAGGAATCAATCCTTTCGGTCTAGTTCCCGATTCTACCTTGGAACTAAACCAAACCGGGAACCAATCACCCTTAATAGAATGACGCTTGGTGACCTTAGTTTGCAATTTGATTTTTGAATAACTTGTGAACTAAATTATGGACAGGCACCATCGTTGGCTCATAAGACCGATTATAGCAAATGTGAGCTTTGACAATATTAAAGGGTTTTTCGATAGATGAGTGCATTTGAATAAGCGGAAATCATGAGGTAATAAGTTTTACTTGTGACTGATAATTTTTTCTCTACATTTAGTACCATTTCATAGAAAACTTAGTTACACAATTTCATGAAGAGTAGTATTAATCTCATCAAAAAGTCGTTTCAATTTCCAATTTTTACAACCCAAATTCCGCACAAATGCAAATGTTATTAGAACAATCAAACCAATTGACACTGTCACAATATTCCAATTCAAAAGTAAGTAAGTCAAAATAAGAATAAAGAAAACCTAAGAAAAGGGTTTTGATCACCTTGCGTGGGAAGCTACGAAGCATGTGGGTAGGGATTGAGAAATCAGGTAAAAGATCTCTGAGCCCTACTCGTACACTTTGCTCTTCAATTTAATGAAAGATTTTTGATCACCTTCCGTGGGAAGCTATGAAGCATGTGAGTGGAGATTTAAAAGATCTCTAAGCCCTACTCATTCGCTTTGCTTTTCAACCTAAAGAAAGATTTTTGATCACCTTCCATGATAAATTATGAATAAAGGTGAGCATGGTTTCAAGATAGGATTTGAGACCTGAGAACGTACTGATAATAACCTGTAAATTTCAAGCTTCAAAAAATGTATGATGAGTTTTAAGTTCCAAAATTTGGAAAATTATGATAGAAATTTGGGTATGTAGAATAGGTTATTTGCGGAATTTATAAGGAATTTAGAATCGCTTATCCAGAAGATTGTTTTTATTTTGCCTATTCAAACAAAAAAATACATAAAATGGGTAGGTAATCTCACCCCGCGTGACGTTCCCGCCCTTTTGCTTCCTCCTATATAAGGAGGCCCCCGCAAACTCACTTCCCATCCAAGAAACAAAACTTCGTCTTCGATCGATTCGGTTCTTCTTCTTCTCTTCTTCTCGATCGCCGCTGATCTTCGTGCTTTCGATTCGAGGCCGATCCGCCGGTTCGTCGCTTTGTGTTTTCCCTCAGGTTTGCTCGCTCGGTCGCTTCCTTCCCTTTTCGACGCCTCCCTCCGTATCAGTTCCTAGCGAAGGAGCGACGAAGAAGTTCCCCGTGTAGGGTTTCTATCTCCTCTCGATGATGACGATCTCCCGCTCGCCATCGGAGGGTTTTCTAGAAGGTGGGTGCCCGCCGCCGGCGGCGGGTTTCTTTGTCCCGAAGGAATGGGGGGGTTTCTTCCGCGTGAAAGGATCGGGGGTTTGTTGCCTTGATTTGAGGGGCTGTTATTACCAGGATGGCCGATTTGGAAATTAGGTTTGATGACCGGAATTTTTCTTGAAGGGGACTTGGACGATGCAACGTTGTCGTCCGAATTTAGCGTCTCTAGTTCGTGTTCTAGCTTTTCAGTTGGTTGTGCTTCTGGTGAATTTGATTAAGTTGGAACCAATAGAGAAGGGAATTATGATGGATCGCGATGGTTATGCATTCTCTTATCGGTCGATTGTTCGTAATCTTGGTGATAAGAGGAACTGAAATGCTTGGGATTGCTATCTACTGTGGACCTTGGTCTTTCTGTGAAAGGATCTTCTTGCAAGAACGAGTTCTGATGCTTTCGAGTTAAATTTGGATAGGTTATTCGGCTCGGTGATTGATTGTCTGTATTTCTGTATAATAGCATCGATATTAAGACAGCAAGGAGTACTGTGGGTTGGCCGCAAAAATCAGCTGCTCACTATAATCAGCTTTGGACAGCACCAAGAAACCGCACAGTTTGCATTTACTGGTTAAAAGGGACGTGCAACCAGGATCCCTGCGGGTTTTTGCACGATGCATCTCGTTCACGCAATGTTTACCATCGAGCTGCAAAGCAGTCAAGTCATATATGCCTGAGGATTGCCTTGGGAAGGGGCCTGAATCTAGTCCGGTGAATTTAGCTAGTTCAATTCCTAGAAAGAGGGGTGATCCATCAAAAGATAAAAACCCTCAAAAACCCCGTGAGAAAGTATGCCGTTATTGGATATTGGGCAACTGTGTGAAAGGCGATGCATGTCCTTTCTTGCATTTGTGGTTTCACGGTGTTGATTTTGCCATGTTGGCAAAGCTGGAGGCTCATAAAAAGGTACGCCTTTTGTGTTCTCCAGACTATAGCTGTAGAAAACTTAGTGGCATCGCATGTTTTATTGAACTCCAATTTGTTTCTGTCCTTTATTAATTAACATGTCGAAATATCATTTCCTGTCTGGCATAAATGTAGGTCGGGACTCACCTGATGCTTTTTATGACAGGGTATATCTGGGATAGCAATTCCTTCTGGATCTACTAAGCTCTTCTCTGGAAGCAAAGATGGAACAGTTAGAATCTGGGACTGTCACACTGGTCTATGTGATCAGGTAATCAACCTTGGTGGAGAAGTTGGGTGTTTTACTTGTGAAGGTCCCTGGGTGTTTGTTGGCCTGCCTAATATTGTTAAGGTGAGCGGTTGGCTGGGTCTTCTTTATCTTTCGTAGTTATTTTTTGGCAATTCTTGAATTGGTGACCTGCTGGGCTTTAATTCATTGCTTTCTCTTGGTATCTCTTGTAGGCATGGAATAGCCAGAATGGTGCTAGCTACGATATCAGTGGACCAGTTGGACAGGTCCATGCTCTGGAAGTTGCTAATAACATGCTTTTTGCCGGAGCCCAGGTAATTTATTATTAGAAAGAATTTGATGTCAATTTAGGTGATTTATCTGCAGTAATTTTGTGTAGTCCGTTTCCTTAGAATCTCGTACCTCTGTGAGTTATGAGCATAAGTGATATAAAAGTTGATGCCGATGTGAGGGTGGATTTTTGGTTTAGACCTGAAATTCCTGTCTTCTTTTTTTTTTAAGTGTGGCCCACCTAATTCAACATTCATATTATCACTGACTACCTCATTCTGTTGATACTTGTGATGAATTATACTGTTGGCTTTCGATGATTATACTGAACAGACTTTGCTTCTAGGATGGCGCTATCTTGGTGTGTAAAGAAGGTAGTGAGGCTGATCCTTTTCAGATGGCTGCACCTCTCAGGGGTCACACGCAGGGCGTGGTATCATTAACAATTGGGCGCGACCGGTTGTATTCAGGTTCCATTGACCTGACCATAAGGGTAAGCTGGTTTGTCTAAGATGTCCTGCCCCCTGATTATATCTAGTTTTGTGTCCTGGCAAGGGCTTGACTTAGCCCTTGTAGTTTATGTTTTCTTTTGCATCACTTCTATTGGTATTTGCTATGCCTCTCTGTATTTTTCAGCCCCACTCTACTGTATTATCATACTGACCCTTCATATCTTTCTTGTTTTCTCTTCTGCAGGTGTGGGATTTGAACACTCTGGAGTGTGTTCAGGAACTTGTTGGACACTGATGCGGTGATGTCACTTCTTTGCTGGGGCCAGTACTTGGTATCCTGTTCATTGGATCAGACAGTTAAGATCTGGGGGATTGCCACTGAAGGAGGCAGCTTGGAAGTTGCCTATACACATAATGAGGACCATGTATGTTGCTTGCTAAAAGTTTTTTTTTTTAGCACTTGCATGCATTATGGTATTTTGTGGTTGATGATGGTACTATAATAACAAGTATAATAATAAGGGTGAAATTGTGTTCTCTTTTACTGACTTCATATGTGCGAAGTGCATGGACCTATTCCACAGTTAAAAATAATATATGAATAATGTGGATTGAAGCTTTGTAATATAGCATACTGTGAAGTACCTTCCATGTGCTTACTCTGTGGGGAACACATGAATTTTCATCTTCCACCTGTTGGTGCTTATTAAGTTTCTTACTGTTCTCCTAGTCTCATGGAAGTGATGTAATCTCGTGTGCTGATGTTGCAAATATCATTTTGTCCTGCACAGGGTATTCTTGCATTGTCAGGGATGAATGATGCATGTGGTAAGCCGGTCCTTCTCTGTGCATGCCTTGACAACACTGTTCGGTTGTACAAGCTCCCATCGTAAGTCCAAAATAATTTCTCTAATTGGTTTTGACATCCATGTCTCTCAGTGAAGTCTGTTCTCTTCTTCTGCTTGGCTGACTTCGTGCTTCATACATCAGGTTCACTGAAAGGGGCAAGATATTCTCAAGACGAGAAGTTAGGACTCTTCAAACGGCTCCTGGAGGCTTATTCTTCACAGGAGACGCTGCAGGGACGTTGACCGTTTGGAATTGGTTGGATCCTATAAAGAGCCAAAAAGAGCGGCTTCCTCATCCAATGGAGTCGTGCTAAGTAGAAGACAGAATCAAGCTATTGTCATTGGAGTTCAAATTTCGTAAGGAAGACGATGTCATCTATGCCCCAATACAAACTTTGATTGTGATTTAGCGCAAGAAAGGGGACAGCTGTAACTATTGCTGTCTACACCATAATCCCAGTTTCTGGGATCTGTTCCTTTTGTATGGGCGTTCATTTTCTTGACAGCAATGGCTGGACTTGTATATGATTTCTCAGTAGTAATTGATATGCCTTTTTGCTATTCAACTTGGGCAAATCCATTTGCTGCTTAGTAATATTAAGACCATAGACGTTGTCGAATGGAAACCTTTGCTTTTTTTTAACAGTGGGACTTTGGTCATTAGTTTCTCTTTACAGCTATCCGAAAGTCTCATTACTGAAAAAGCGGAATAAAATAGAAGCGCTAAAAATAAATGATGGATGAATTTTACTTCAAAATTGTTGCATGTTCTTCTCACTCGGATGAAGACTAATTCAAATTTCGTAGGCTGTCTTCAGAATTGTTCAATGAGAACTTGATAAAGGGACTTCATAAACTTATGATGCTCTACGTGGAATTAAAACTGGTGCGTTGCAGACTACATTCAAATTAATAGACCCTATAAATTAAAACTGATACAGGGGACTTAATTAAAGCATATGAATCCACATTAGATTTGAGTCACGATCCTGCCCATTGAACAATCATGAGAGTAGATAAGCTCTGTAGACCGATTTCAAATAAATGCAGAAATGTGAAAATTTGAAGAATTTACATAAGGAATATAACTAGTTAATATACGTTGATAATGTACTTTTACATGTATTTTCACACATGTATTAGTATTTTTGGGGCTATAACCCATTGGGAATAGAATAAATCAGGCACTAAAATTTATAAATTGGACACAAGCGGCTTGAAAGTATAAATTCAAAAATTTGCTGAATGCGTGTATAAAAAAAATTAGAAAACAAGATTTTAATTATTAGCTTCTTCTTCACAAATTTAATTCTGTTTTAGTTTAGAGTATTTCGATTTCCTTATTTTAGCATTGTATTGTTTAATTGCCATTTTTGTTCAATCTTTTGAATTGCTAAATTCAAACTCGAGATCATCTCTTTTAGTCCATTACACAATTTATTTGAGTTGTAAACAACAAACTAATAATTTGACCTTATTGAGTTCTCTTATTTTGTTGAGTAAATTTCAAATTATGTGGTCTTTAAATGAATTTACATACACTTTATATTTTTTACCGAATAGATTTTCTTCAAAGGATGTGAGATATCCAATTTACTAGAAAAAAGACCGATAATCGTTGCTTAATGTCTCTATACTCCTTACCATTTCAATAAATCAATCGCCATTTCTAAATTATAGGCTAGGAAATGAAACAAATCTAGAGAACGTTTTACTATATATTGTCATGGTCATCTTTAAAGGAATGCGTGCGGGTTAAGTCATCACAGTGCATCTTTTACTGCCAGAAGCCTTCATTTTTGCATATGCTTCTATACCATGGATTTCAAGCCTCATTGCATGGGGCATCTCTAAAGGCAGGACATATTAACGTTTTAATATGTATTGTCATGATCGTATATAAAGGAATGCAAATGCGATCCCAAAATGAATAACGGGTGTTAAAAGTAAAGTTAAACTTGTACTATCATGGTCATGTTTGTATCGGTCGATAATTATGGTATAGCTAAACTTGCTTGTAACTACTCTCGATTCTTTTGGTAACAATTATCCCTCGGTTGATGGATCTTCCTTGACTGGTTTTCAACTTTTGTGCATGCTTCAAGTCGATCGATCTTCACCACATGCTATGTCCTTCACTTTTTAACTCTGCCCATTAAAAACTCATAATAGATGAACTCGTGATTAATTTCATCAATTGCCCTTGTAAGGCAAATATATTGTCATGTCATTCATGATCAAGCTGAATTTATTAGGCATCCTATCGAGTCTTATGGGTTAACTACATTGTCAAGGCATGGTTCGGGCTATCAGTTTCTTTATGTTAGGGCTTGCTGTCAACAACAGTTCCCTTTTCTAACCAAGTGCTGGTTTGAGTAAATGGGTGCAATGCAATGACTTGTTTCCCTAAGGCCCAATGTCCATTACCGTCGACAATGTTGCAGCACTCGTAGGCCCGACTGCCAGGATCAGTTTGGCCATAACGAGAACTTCGCTAAACAATCGATGTCTAAACATTTTCAAGGACGATGAAAATATTTTTTGATCATTCATTATTATAAGCAATACCAACAGTCATTTCTATGGAAATATTTTTCAAATCGTTAATTTTAAGCAATCTCTTTTCGTCTAACATCTCGTGGGCGTTGATAACAGGAATTCTGCAGTCTTTGCACCCAGAATAACACCCACAAGGCATCAGAATCAAGCAGAGATCAAACCAAAATTTAGAAAGAATTTTCGCAGGTATATCCATCCAAATGAAAATGTCGCCTTATCATCGTTACCAAATGATGAAACAAATTATACACATACAGCCTGCAGCGTCCATGAAATCACGCAGGTAAAACCCGCGGCTCATTTGCATGACTGTCAACCTGCTCGCCATGGTTATTAAGAGCCTCGAATGCCCGAGTGCAAGTGCTCGAGAATTCCATCAATGCCTTAAAAACGCGAGGCAGGCCGTTTTTGAGGTTGTTCAGGGCCATGGCCTTGGTGGCCTCAACCAAGCGCTCATACTTGGCATTCTCGTCATCCAGCCGTTTCTTCAAGGCCTCAATCTTTGCAAGCTTCAGCGTTATAGGATGATTAGGACCCAACTCCATAGTCGGGTTGTCTGCAGAAAGGCCTCGCTTGAGCTTCTTCTCCATTTCATCCAGTGAAGACAACTCCTTTTGCAACTTCTTTTCGAGCTTCTCGGCTTTCTTTTGCAGGTCTAGTTCGTCAGCCTGTTGCAAAAGGATGGAGTGGACACCCAATAGAAGGCTCTTGATGGCCTCTGAAGCCGCCTGTAAACAATAAAACACAGAATAACAGACCATGTCCTTAACATTGCTGTGTTGGAGATGATAACGCAAGTTCTACCAGCAACTGCAACTGTGACTAGATAATAACTAAATAGAAGATACTATACTACCGATGACCATGCCTTTGCCCATGTCAAGCTTGGTTTTACTTTAGTCATAGCCAGTATTAACCATCCATGTATCTATTACACATTCAGACGGCATGTTTTACCACAATTGGCAAAGAAAACACCAAAAGAACATGAACAGAGCTATCGAGTAACTATATCGATTATCAACATACAGTTTCCAATCGCCCAAGTGATGGTGTAGCTCATTCTCATTCATAAGCATTTCAATTCATGCATTAGATCCTTAGTCATTGGCATAAGGGGGTTATCAGGTTAACGGCACTACCTTATCAGGTACTCTGTCAAGGTGAAGCTGCCAATCCTCGCAAAGTGTAGAAAGTGCAGAAGAGAAATTACTCTGGAGTTGATCATCCGCAAGGCAATCCGTCAACTTAAACCACATGTAGAGTGTCCTCACATAACCATTTTGAGATGTAACAAGCTTGCGAAAGCTTTCATACCATGATTCCACCTCAGTCTCGAGCTGTACTGCAGCCTGGCGATGGTAGTCTGAAGAAAGCTCCGCTACTTGATTAACTGAAATGTGATTTAATTGGAGTGCGATATGGTTCTGAACTTTATGGCATCTATACATTGTACTCCACATGTGCAACAGCCTGTAAAATCAAAATAAATGGTGGCAGAAAAGCAGTATTGCCAATGTCAGATTCATATTAGAAACAGCAACAAAAAAGCAAGCATGAAAACAAGATACTTAAGATGGCCTATTTGAAGGCTGCCATTATGGCAACTTTTACCATAATTAGAGAAACAAATAAACGTGCATATTACTCATATATTTTATTACAAAACACGAAATATTAAGTACGTTTTGCAGTTCCTTGACTGTTCATCTTCCTAGTTGCTTCTAATCCCATGTCACATCATCAATAATATGCATTTTCAACAGAGTGCAAAGACTACACAGGAGTCTGATTCACAATCTACCTCCTGGTGTCTGAAAGAAAATACTTCAAGTGATAGGATTGGCAACAAATCATGCTATAACTATTTTAACTTTTAAGATCTTATAACTATCAACATCGATATGAAAAGGGAACTCGCGTAAAATCAATGCTTAACAACTTTTACCCAGAAGTTAATGCAACCAATTGAGGGTAGAGCTCCTCATCTATCAGAGTCAGTATCATTGCACTAGTTCTACTAATGGATTGCTGCAGAATAACTAGGTCAGACCCCAGACCCTCCACAGTCAATCTGGTTTTGTCCGTCTTGGCCCAGTCATGGTTTTCATCTTCTTGCTTTTGCAGTAACAAGAGTTTTCTCTCATACTCTAGGTTTGTGTTTTCTTCTTCCTGCAGAAAATATGATGGAGAGAAGAGCCTTGGAGCAGGAATATGGGAAAAGCTAGAAAGCAGCTATTAATACAACAATCAATCATTTGCCATTGTAAATTTCATAACACATACATTTGGGAGAAAACTTACTTGCTGTCCCAGTCCACTTGATGCGGAGTTACTCATGTCAAGACCGTGTTAATAAGGTAAGTGCAAACAGAAGCATGCATCTGTCGACACTTAATCTCAACAACATTTACATTCAGGACTACCTTAAAATGACTTTGCTATGAAAAAATCTTTTAAGTAAAATCATCGAACTCTTGCAATGTGATGGCAAATTTCCCTAGAAAACACGCATATCCACTTATACTGCATTCAGGTAAAGAGATCAAAATTTCCAAGTTCAAGCATCAACATTTAAACTTACACCAAGATCAGTGCACATACTCCTCACTTGTGCTTGAACTTCATTAACATAAATGAATATCAAAATGAATAACATTCCTGTCCTATAACTGCCAATTCACACTCCCTATTTAGCCTGTGACTCCTAGATCGCAGCATTATGTCAAATTGACAAAAGATCACTTGCGAGCATAATCAACTTATCCAAGTTAAACTTTGTTAGTGTGCTCATCTACATAACTGCTACTTCTTGACCTAACAGTATGCGGAATTATTAGGTTACATAAATAGCAAGGAGAAAATTTTGAATTCTTGGTTTAAAATGGGAGATTTCATTATTATCCCAGATGTTCAGGCCACTGGGAGTAAATTCTTATCCCACATGTTCATGCCACTGGTTGTTAGAACCCAATATCAAATATTTCACAACCATGCTTCAAATAACGTGGGACTTTCTGAGAAATAAATAAGCATGACCAAACAAAAAAGTTCAGCATGCATATAGAGCAATGGCTATGGCTAGGATATGGATTCACCTATATTCAGAAAATTTACAATATAAAATCAAATTATAGAAATGTTCCATTATTATTTCAAGGTATCAGTGATTCTGATATGATTAATACGATCCTGACTTCTCACTGTTGATCCCAATTCTTGTTATCCTAGTCTGATTGTCATTTCCTACTAACTTGATGGGGCCTTACTTTTAATTTTGTAGATCTATAACATAGGAGAAAATGCTTGACTTCAATGAGTCATATGCCCCATTTCTAAGTAACTCTCTTACTAAAGACTGGAAAAGAAACTAGATAGGTAGACTAATTTGAAGCCTGAAAGAGGCAACCGACACCAATCATAACTGCACAGAGAAATTTTTCATATACAATAAGGCCACAATTATCTTGAAAATAAGCACAGCCGTTTACTTCTCCAGCTAAGCTTTAATTGTACACTATCTAGTATATATCTGAACGGCTAGAATCACATACAGAACATCTTCTCAATAAAATTGGAGAGCTATCATGGACAAAATCCTACCTTTAAGTATTTATAAAGCTTTTGCTCTTCATTCAACAGCTTTTCAAGTGTGATCTGATGACCACCCGGCATGCAGGGTTCACTAGGACCAGGACACTCAGCAACATCTCTTGTAAGCTGAAGTGACTTAGACGACCAGTTCCATGAAAGAGCACTCACAACCTTAGCAGAATTGCTTCTCTTCCCTGCAAAAAGTTGAGTTACTTTTAAGCACCTACAGGAAAATTGAGCAAATGGTACATGATGGTAGAGCAAGCAAATGACTTGGAAAGTAATGGAGGCAGAGCCAAGCTAGCTTAAATTGTACTGGACACAGCAACCTCAGGTCTAGTTGAAAAGGATTAATCCAAACCAATCCAGCTGATAGAGGAAATCAGGGTCGAAATATGAGATTTGAGTTTTAAGTATCCGTTATAGCAACATGGACAAAGACTCGAAAGCATGAGCTTCCTATTTTAAAGTGTACATGCTCTGGTCAACCAAACACACCAGATTATATTAGGGAACCAATTGTATGGTGCATCAGATGACCAGAAACACTCTGAAAGTAAGGCACGAATCCAAGACAAATCAAAGTCAAAGGGAGTAATCGAGGAAAACTCTCTACAGATAACTGCAAAAAGGAATATACTCAGTCAATCACGTCAAAAGTCCACGAGTCGTTCTCTCTATGTTATGGCCTCAAGATTCAGAGGAATGACCCATCTTTGCCTAAGAATCTTCATTTGTGAGAGAGTTTCACACCAAAACGACAATAACAATACAAAAGCAAAAGTTCTTTTGCATGCTGGATCAGATTTGAGCAAGAACAGGCCTTACTGAAAGAATGAACAACATCAAACTCATCAGAAACAGGAACCTGCACAAATCTAAGCAGACTAAAGATCTACAATCACATCAAATAGACTATTGAACTGCAAGGGGAAAAAAGGCAGAATCCAGTAAGAACAATATCAAATAAAAAGAAATAGCATCCGAATATGGTACGTACTCTTGTGTTCTTTTGTTCTTTTGGGTGGGAAACTGTCCCATGAATTGATGTCCACAAGAATAGCTATATCTCTGCCAAGAGCGGATGCATCCAGAAAATACTCATCCAAGTTCTTCACAATACCCTCCAAGGACTTCTTGCTTTTCCAAACTTCCATGGTCATATCATCACTTTCATTAGCGTTCCAGCTCATCTGCGACGAAGTATCATCAACCAACTCCGCAAGTTGTTCCTTCTTGGGCAACAGATCTAACATCCGCCTTTCCAGAGTTTCCTCTACCCCATCTTCTCCCTCAAACTCTGTTTTACTCTCCACCCAATTCTCCTCCTTGTTTGCTTCCATCGCCACTTCATTCTTTCTCTCGTGCAATGGCAAAGAAGCCTCAAAAGGTTCCTGTAATTTCCAGGACGAGCTAGGGAAAGGCGGAGGAGGCGGTTTGCAAATAAAATCCTCATTGATCTCTATACTTTCAGGATTGCTAGTAATCTCTCCCTTACTTATATTGGACCTCCTAATATCTGGACTGAAAACCGGTGGTGGTGGAGGTGATGGAGGCAAAGGAGGAGGAGGAGAAGGAGGTGATGCCAGGCCATACAAAGTGTTCTCGATCTCCAACGACTCTGGCTCAGTGAACTGCCGGAGTGTCGCTCCCGTGTTCTTCAGTGCTCTTAAGTAAGCCAACAGGGCATCAGCAAAATCCCCCCTAAACACCAGCAACTGCTTCATCAGCCTCTTTCTCTCCTTGCACGCCCGAACCCTCTCTTCTTCATCAATTCTCGAAGTGACACAACCCATTACTAATAAACTGATATTGCAATTCCAGTTGGGGTTCACCTACATTCACCAATTCATGGTCTTGAAGCACGCTAGGAGAAAGTTACTACCCTGAGCAGACTATATCCCATAAACTTTGCTCAGCTGACACTGATTTCAAGAACCAAGACCCAATTCCCAACCCAGAATTCTATTCGCATAGATCACGATTCTCTCACCAGATTCCGCTTCCTTCTAAGTAACAAGCGCCACAACAACCTGAACAAAGACTAGATAATCGAGAACAGTCTATATTCGAATTCCATTCTCGAACACGGAAAGTACAGTCGAAACAACTAAAGAACCTTCCCAGAGAATATCCGAAATCGTCATACTCAGAAAGTCGTAAGCATTATCAAAAGAATTTCCCAACAATCCGACGACCCACCTACACCTTCAAGATCGCTCGAATTTCTACTCAGCTACGAACCATCTCGAGCTCAAAATGTAACTCCCCCGAGATCCATAAATTCTACCCGAAATTATGCAAAAATTTAAGAGAAAAAGAGGAAAGGGGAAAAAAAAAAACCTGTCCTCCGTCCACCTCCTCCTCTTGCTCACCAAAAGGGAACAGAGAGAGCAGTAACAGTTACAGAGTGCTCCAAGAAAAACCCAGAAAAAAAAAAAGGAAAGAAAAAGCAAGAAACAATATCCAGCTCCAGAGTCCACCAGTCCAGAGCGTACTCTCGCTCCACCAGACTCTTTGCTCAGAGCTGACACTCTGACACGGTACCATCTAATGCAAAATAATCGAAGAAACTAAAAGAAATAAAGAAAAGAACCAGGTGAGGACAAGAAGAAACGTCGTTCAGAGTCTGACCTGGAAAATGTCCGACGAGGACCGCTGTTCCTTCCTCGCTTTGCTTTTCCTATTTCTTAATAAAAGGAACCAGATGGGTTTTCTCTCAGCACCTCCCTATTTGTTTTTTCCCCACATTCTTCTTCCTTCTGAGAAGAATGTGGCGTGCCCGGAGCGACATCGCTGACTCGCGGTGCTTCTTGAAAAGGAGGACCATGAAGAAGAAAGAAGAAGAAGAAGAGCGCGAGACCCGATCAAGAAGAAGAAGAAGAGGTATCCAAAGCAAATTCGAGGTGGGAAAACTTGGAAAAGCTTCCTTTCATCGATTTTTATTTTTGGTATTGATAGGACCATACTATTACTGGAAAATGCTAGGACACCAGGCAGGAGATGTAGCAGCATCCTTAAAGAGTTTGTTAGCCAACCTCCTATACTATGGTCGGACGATCTTACCCCTTTAAAAGACTATTAGGTAAGTTGGGAAATTTCGTTTCAAATTTTACTAAAAGACAAAGACAACTTGACCACTCTTAAATGATTCTGTTTGTTTTTTTCCAGCCTCACGCCGCTTCTTCCACGCCCATTATGTTTAAGAATCTTACTTTTTAATATCTACTCGCATGAGAGTTTTAACTACTTCGGCACATTGTTCATTTCTATTTATACCTTAAATTCTCTTTCGTGATTGTGAATATTTCAACTTCAATTAGCAATTCAAGTTAATGAGAATTTGATAGTAGAAGCATGAAGATCAAACAATTTAATATGTTTTGCATTTCGTCGTGGCTAAAACTTCTCATTTAATTTTGAAATTTGATTGATCTTTTATTGCATTATTTTTTTGTAGTGCAGTCACTACGGAAGGCATCAAGAGGACTCAAATTGCTTGGAATTATTTAGTGATGACGAAAATGTGAATGGAGAACAGCAATGGATAATGTAGTGACGACATGAAAAACAAATAAAAAAAAGGACTATTAAATTCACCGAAAAGAATGAAAGCTGAGTACGAAATATAACTTAATCACATATATTAAAGTTTTAATTAAACCATTATATAATACTAATGGACGATTCTTTCCACTTTTTCTTGGTGCTCGTGTTATGTTTAAAATGGTGGTTTTCTAGCACAACATCTAATCCACTAACACAATCCCTCATAGCCATTTATCAAATAAACTACCTTTTTTTTTAATCTAAAAGAGGGATACCATATTCGTCCCAAATGAAAAAAACACAAAAAAAGAAAAAAAGAATGAAAACCCAAAAAGAAAATAAAAGGGAAATGTGAGAAATAAGCTAACATGTAAGAAATAACCTCTTCATTCGTTCGGATAGATTATATTGAATATTTTTATGTTTCGATAGCATGTTGAAATGTAACCCGTAAGGATAATGTGGTTAATACAAAGTGGTAGGGGATATCCACAATCAAATTTAAAGTGGAAAAGTGCGAGCCATTCTTAATATCTAAGTAAGGTGAAATAATAGAAAATAACCAATGCACAAGAAGATGCGAATATATGGAATCTCAATTAAATAATCTTTCCAAATTTTAAATTCATGACGTGGTCAGTATTGATTTTACTAATTCTAGCATGTTTCTAGTGGTTATAAATATATAAAGAAGTAAATTGTCATGTCAAGACACAGAAAGTACATGTTTTCGCCGGAGTTTAACATGTGGCACTCATAATATTCCACTTTATTTTATGTCAAATCACATATTACCCACTTTTGCTGACCATTTAAAAACAGAATCACATGATTTTCCTCTAATAGTTCATTGATTTTTTTTTTTTTTTAAAATTGGCAACTTAACATTGTTTATTTTTTTCAAATACTTGAGTCAGAACTATAAAGTCAATGAAATTTCGTAAAGAAACCAAAGATATCTAGATGAGTTAAAAGAAAAGTTACAAATCGCTATAAGTTCAACAGTAACCCCATTGCATTGTGATTTCTTGGTAATTTTTGTTGCTAATTCTATTGACTTTTTTTTTCTTTTGATGACATTAAATCCACATATGCATGAAGCTTGATAATAAAAACAATAAGTTTACAAATTGTACTATAGTGGGATATTCAATTATAAATGTACTTGAGTTTAACTTAATATACTCGGCATGTTAAGAGGCTTTAAAAACTGTTAAGGGTAAACTTTTCTAACATGAAATGGCAAAAAAAAAAAAAAAATTATGACTTCATTTTTTAGTAAAAAAATGAATGATTTGAATAAAAAAATTTGACAAACAATTGCTTATATCGCTTAGAATTATTAGTAAAAAAAAAAATTCATAATTTCATTATTGATAATAATTTATTTCTAAATAATTTTATAAATGATGAATTTTTTTGTTCATTCATATTTGTAAATGATTCAATGATCTTTTTTTGAAAAATATTTTTTAAGTCATTCATTTTAATCGAAATAAATATACCCATAAGTGGTATTTTGTTTCCAAAGAATTCAATTATGCTATAGGCATATTGAATTGAAGGAAATGAAACTTTAGACACTATACTCGCACAATTGATCACTTTAAGTTATTTACTATAATAATCATATCGTTTCCAGTGTGAAAATTAGCACTTATGGTTAGTTTGAATGGACCCCACCTATGAAGTAGTGATGTGGTACATTGGAATATTAAAATATATTTATTAAACCGTTGCTGCTAATGATTATTATTGTCGGAACAGCTTTTTGTAAATGTTGATTTTGTGATGGTAAAAAATAAAATTAAAAAAAAGCTAGCAAAACTAAAATTAAAAAGAAAGCGAAGTATGGCATTGAAAGAAATTTAAAAAAAAAGAAAAAAGATGCGTCAAACTTCCATCCCTTTTATGACTTGGTAATGGAAAAGGATGAACTCATATCTTGTAGAAAGTAAAAAAGGTAAAAAGGAAAATAATTTATCCACCCAGTCTTGTCTACTTTCTTACTTTTTCCTTTTAGAAAAACGAAAAAGCAAGCAAGTCACTCAAAATGCCACGTCACTCGCTTTTCTTATTCACACCTCATCGAGGGCTCTTACTTAGCCTTGACATATGAGGAATTTTCAACTGAGATTATCTATTTCATTCAAGCGCACGAATGAACTCGAGCCAAGAAGGGGGACACCTGCTTTGGGCTGAACAATGGTCCACACAATGCATAGCAATCATTTCTTCCCCAAAATCATTACTCTTGAGAGAGGGACAGGGAGACATATCTCCAAATGGAACATCAAGATGTCATCAATTGACCCCCTTAAGAAAAATTGTGATTAATTAGATGACAATTTGGCTCTCTCTTCTCTTTTGGCTACCACAATTGTACGACATTTTATCACTGTTGCTGGCATTCATTGGCTGATGTTGCTAAGCGATGTGTTGACACTGGCGGTCGCAAAAACATCTATGCTTCTGTAGGCCACTAGGTGTGATAAGAGGGTGAAGAGAGATTAGGGACTAGGAAGGGCTAGTCGGAGAATTAAAGTTTTCGAAGCGTGAATTCCCTTTCATAGATAGGTGGTAAATAAAATATGGATATATTAAATTCTACTGAAGTTTCTTTTTTTAATATTGAATGTGTAATTTTTCTTTTTCCACATAAAATTGATCATCGGGTTAGAGTAACAATATGAGTTTCAAAGACTCACCTTGATTAGTACAATCCATTTATGACGTCTAAATGTGTTTAATGCCTCGTGTGATATTGGTCAAATTTTGATCAAATCTCAGTCAACCTTAGTTAAAATAATTAATTGTCTACACCATGGAAACATCAAAGTTGAATCTCATGTTAGATTTTACTCGGTAGACATCGTCTCTGAGTGCAAGTTTTTGTCCTTTAACCTGTACTTATAATTTGTAGCAAGGGAAAACTTTTTCAACAACAATAATTGTCTACAGAGAGAATTGTAATTAGCGTCTTTGGCCAAAAAACAAAACCCATAATTTGCATCACTATTAATATATGAAGCGTGTACACACTGCGGAGAAAGGAAACTATCTGAAATTGATATTTAAAGTAAATAGAAAAAAAATGATAAGATATTAACACTCTCCTCTGCGAATGAATTTTCTAAGCGAAGTAATGAGCTAGCATATAAAACCAAAACGAGAAAAGAGGGAAAAAGGAAAAGAGAAACCAAAACAGGGTAAGCTAGAAAAGCCTAGCAGTAGTTTGGAGATCTGTTTCTCTCCCAAGAGTAAGTAAGGAAATTTTTTTGATACCCTAAATATAAAGATTGAGAAAATAACAATATTCTTCGAAATTTTTCAATAGATTTTGTGCAGCCAACAATTGGATGTTAGGGACTTCATTTCAAATATTTATTTTGAGGGGATTACTCTTTTATATAGATATTTGAAAGATGTGGTGAAGGTTTTAGATTCTAAGATTAAAGCTATGGGTGAAAAAAAGAAAGAAAGAGAGAGAAGTTTGACAAATATTACAAGAGTTTGGAAAGGGTAAATACAATGATATTGATTATGGCAAGTTGGATCTTAGAAAAAGTTGAATTTGTTGAGTTATTGTCATGGACTAATTTCCGATGTAAGTGCAAAAGTTGAAGAGATGTATGATAAGGTGAAGAACGCCTTGGAGTGTTTATATAAATTTTATAAGCAATCTTCTCTTAGTTCTAATGACCAAAATTTGGGTGGTCAACTTGTGAGTGCTCTTAGTAGTTGCAATTGCGATGGCAATGGCAGTAACAACAAGGATGATTTTGATTTAAATTTCGAAAGCCTGTCAAAAAGGTTTTTCAAGGAGTTTAAAAAAGTGCCAAAGGGCAACACATCTGACCTTGATTGATATCTTCAAGCAAAATGTGAAGATGTTCATAATCTTGACCTTTTAATGTAATGGAAGGGCACCAGTTCAAAGTATAAGGAAAATTACCAAAATAGTCTAAAACCTATCGTAATTTTCCCAATTCAGTCATAAACCTTATTTTTTTGCCAATTCAATCTCAAACATTTTGTAATTGTGCCAATTCAGATTATCCGGCCAATTTTGACTAGCCGTCGATTACGTGGATGCTAGCCCTCTAACTGACGTTGACGTGGCCATTAATTTAATAATATTTTATTCTATTGAATTTGTACTAATTTTTTCTTCCCCCCTCCTTCTTCCTCTCTCCTCCTAGGCTGACAAGGGACCCCACCAACCTTGGGGAAGCGTGGCTATGGCTAGGCAGCCTCGCCCAGGTCGCTCGCTAGGTTGGGCGAGGGTCGCTTTCACCAAATCTAGTGAGGTTCGAGCCCTGCCAACCATGGGGCCAAGGATTGCCAACGGCTAGGTGAGGCTCTCACTGGCTTGGGGGCAAAGGAGTTGGAGTAGGGCTAGACGTTGATGCCCCAATAGGTAGGGTCGAGGTAGTAGACTTAGAAGACGCAGGAGCGACAGAGATTCTCAATCTCATTGATGTACTTGTTGCCCCCGCCTTCCCTTTCCTAGCCTTCCCAATCTCGTCGATGTACTTCATCTCAATCTTGTTGATGTACCTGTTTCCCAATTGCTAGGCGAGGCTCAACCCTTGCTAGATCTAGCAAGAGCAAGCTTCGCCTAGCCACTAGCAACCCTCGCTAGAGGCCCCGTGAGGTTGTAGCCTTTGACCTCGCAACCTTTGGTGAGGTTAGGCCTTCCCCTTATGGCCGACAAGGCTTGACCCTCACTAGATCCAACAAAGGTAAGCCTCGCTCAGCCTAATGAGCAGCTTGGGTGAAGCCACCCAGCCACGACCAAGCTTCCTCAAGGTTGGCGAGGTCCCTTGCCAGCCCTACCTCCGGCCGATCGCTAGCGGCTAGAGGAAGGAGGAAGAGGGGAGAGAGAGAGAGAGAAGAAAAAATTAATAAAAAAATTCAAATAAAATAAAATATTATTAAAATAATTATTGGCAAATTGGGTTTATACTAAAGGGCATAATTGTCATTGTATTGTTTTGGCCCTAAACCCTATGTATATATATTGTAAATTACTTCATCAATGCAAGTAAGTTCACTCAATCTCTACAATAATGGCCATGTTAGTGTCGACTAGAGGGCCAGCGCCAGCTAGCATCCACGTCAATGCTAGCTAGCCAAAATTGGCCAGATGGACTAGATCGGGCGTAATTGCAAAAAAATTTATGATTGAATTGGCAAAAAAAAATTATTTTGAATTGGAAATTTTGCAATAGGTTTAGGATTGTTTTGGTAATTTTCTCCAAAGTATAAAATCCTATCTCTATGGCTTAGGATGTTTTGGCTATTCTTGTCACTATTGTTACTTCAAGTTGACTTTTAGTATATCAAGTCATGTGCTTAATGGCTTTAGAAAATCTTTGACTCCTAAAGTGGTGGAAGTTTTGATTTATACTCAAGATTGGTTGAGAGCCATTCCCATACGGATAAATGTTGAAAAGTGCATTGAGAATGTGGAAAAGTTTAAGTTGGGCAAATAATGAACATATATATAAATATATGAATATATATATATATAGTATATAAAATCTTGTAATTTTTTTGTATATCTAATAAGTGAATAATTTATTTCATCTATTCTTTTGGTTAGATATGATTATCTTATCGTGGAATCATTGCTTATATATAGAGTCCACTAGTTAAGTGGAATGAACATATATGGTGAGGTTTTTAATTAATTGTTTGAGTTCAATTTTGAATTATTCCAATTTAAAACAAATGTTAAGCAATAATATATTTGTTGTTTATTTTGTTTTTAAGTGGTTAGAATTTGGAAGTTTTCAATAGTTGTTTGTTTTATTGATAGGTGGTCAAATTTGGAGTAATCTTTTTATGGATGAATGAGGAATGAAGTTCTATAATTCATGGTTTATGTTATATGTTTTGAAGTTTTTATTAATTATTTTATATTATGTGTTATTTTTTATATTGTTGCTTTTGGTAGGTGGAGATTTATGTTATTGTTTTACTTCTCATTTTGCTTGACTAGGGATGATTCGGACTCTTTCCAATGTAGGAATGGTTGAGAATGAGACTGATTTTTCTGGGATTTCTTGATAATGGAAAGTGCAGGTTAATGTTTCAATGAAAGATGATTTATTAATTGAAGAGAAAAAAAATCATTTTTTTTGGATTATTTGGTTAAATAGCAACATTTGGATGAATTATGCTATTTGATTCTTAGGATACATAGGGTGTGTTTGGTTCAGCTTTGCAAATTCGTTTTAAATCTTATGCAAATGTTGCAAGCCCAAAGGTACTTGGAAAAATGCAAATTGTGTTTGGTAAAATTTCTTTGCAAATGAACTTTGAATTGAATGTGTTTGGTTAAAAAAATATTTACAATGGGCTTTGATGGTATGTATATTGAAAAATTGAACTAAACCCTTCACTAGACCGGTGAAGGGTTGCCTCCTTTTTCAATAAAAAAAAAAAAATTAACCAAGGGCAAAATTGAAAATATGAAGAATTACTAATGATAGTTTTGGAAGGAAAATGTTAATTTGAGCATTCGACCAAATGTTGAAAGCCCAAAACTAGTCTCTACTAACTTTAAGCGTTCAACATTCTCAAAGCTGGCTTTTAATTAAAAGCCATTTCTAAATTGTTACCAAATGGTCCAACATTTTTCTAAGGGGCTTTTAGGCTTGAAAGCCCATTGAAAATGCTGAACCAAACGCATCCGTTAGTGCTCATCCTTCATTAAACTTGCATGAAAGATTGCATCGATAGGAGAATTGGATTATGTTAAACTTTCTAGTTGTTATTAGTAGTTTGCCATGTCCTTTTAAAGAATAAAAAATAAGAAACAAAAAAGAAAAAGAATTAGCCAATTTTTGTGTTGACCCTAAAATTGGCCTAGAAAAGTCGATTACAAGGTCAATAAGGTTGGTTTCAAGTTCCAAAAATTAGGAATTGACCATGATAAGGTAGTTTCCTAGCTTTAGCTTTGGAATCTACTCACCCTAAAACTAATCATCCATAATAGCGGGCATCGAATTTAGTTACCAAACTAATCTTGACTAACCAGTTCAAATGAAGACAAGAATACTTTTGTATTCGTTAACATATAAACAACATAACCACTCGACAACATATATAGTTGTAGTAGTGCAACTTTCATATTTACCATCAAAATTTAATTTTGGGATCATGACACAAATGGTTTATGAACTTTGGCCTAATATGTAATGTGGTCCATAAAATTTAATATAACGTGTAATGTCATCCTTGAACTTTTTATATATTTTATGTAGTCTCTAAACTTTTGGTAAATGTTTAAACGAGTTCTTGAGCTATATGAAAATATTCAATATTATCATTACATCAATTTAAATTCAGAGATAATATTGAATATTTTCATATAATCTATTGACTAGTTTGAACGAACCACATTGAACATATTACAAGTTTAAGGATGATATTACACATTGAATTTAAGTTTAGAGATTATATTGAACAAATTAAAATTCTATGAGCCACATGACATATTATGCCAAAGTTCAAGAACCATTATGTCATTTTCCCTTTTGACTTTTTTAACACAAAACAAGAAGTGGCCGGTTGCTGGCTTAACCAGGAACGAGAGCCAGTGGGACACTTCCCAGTTCTAGGCCAAGAATGATCACCCTTGATCTCCAAATGAAGCTATTGATCACCTCTTTTCTACGGCGGCATTTTCCCGCAATTCCAAGGAGAGGAGGAAAACTTCCCGTGAAGCTGCATTAATTGAATCATCTCTCGCTTCATTTTTCGTTAGAGTCATCTTCTTCGTTAGTGTTTGAGCAGGGCATTCGGGGATGTATCTGTTTAAGATATCGAGCACAAATCAAGTATCTGCGTTCCTATGGCATCAAAGCCCTTGCAAGCGGTGCCCTACTCTATCCGTCCGTCGCCACTGAAGCTCCATCGATGGCGATTGTCACAGGCACAATTGCACGTGTCGTAAGCAACATTTCTGACAGCATCAGTGCACCAAAACGAGGATGATCCCCTCCGAGGCGGACACGAGACTGCAAAGTTAAGGGTCTTCTCCACATGCGTTCCTGCGATACAGCTGGGACAAGAGGACAAGCCTCTGCTTGCCACCCGATACACATGGTCGGAAAACCATGAAGATGATGCAAACGTTCGTGAAAACATTGGACCTCGTCTTGGCAAACATCGCCCCTCTGTAGGCATCACTTTGTAAAAAGTGCTTTTGAGGCATACTGTGGATGGAGAACGATGCTTGCCTGAGACTTACCAAAGAAATATGGAATCACCTGTCATCTCAAAATAGCTCAAAGGCTTGCCGAAAGGAAATTGTGGCACTAATTCAGCAGTTTTGGCACCGAGAGGAGTTGTGCTAGGGTTTGCAATTGTGTATTCAATGGCTGAAGTCGGAGATCACAGCTCCAAATTCTGTCACGCTTCCACTGTCCAGCAGAGACAGAAGAACAAGATATCTATACTCAAGTATAATATGGAGAATGTTGCTGCTATCCCGAACAGCTAATGATTATGACAGTAGAATTCTTCCGAGATCTCTACAGTCATTCCGGGGCCCCGGAGATTTGAATGCTTTTCTCACCCGGCCATCATGAGATCAGGACTGCATCTTTTGAACTCAGGACGACTGAAGCTCCAGATGACAATGGTCTTAATGGCTTAATCTACTAGGAAAATTGGAATTTATCAAGAGCTCAATCCTTGAAACCATGAATAAATTTCATAGCTTAGCCTTTTTCGAACATCAGCTAAAACCAAACCCCCATTACCCTTATACCGGACGTCCCATATCCAGTAAGATTGTGCAAACTTCGCTTTAAAAATCGTCACCGAAACATTGGCCAACAGACTCAAATCCATCCTCCCAGAGCTAATCTCACCCACGAAAGATGCCTTCGTTCAGGGACGTCAAGTCCACAAGACATCGTCTTCATTATTCAAGAGGTGCTCCACCAGCTTAATTTTTTGAAGTTGCATATCCAGAAAGCTTGCGATGGGTTGGTGAGCGACTTTCTAGAGGGTCCCCCATGAGATGTGGGTTTGATCCACGGTTTTTAAATGGATGCTGAGCTGGGTTTCATCCGTGAGCTGTAGCGTTGAACTTAATGTAGTACTATCGAATCAATTTTGCACCTTCTCGGAGATTGCGGCGAAGGAGCCGCTCCCACCATGTGCTTTAGTTGTCAACTGAAGGAGGTTCGGCTAACGATGCTGTGGAAGAATGTCGGTTGAGGGGAATTGCACTCCCGAGCATGCCCAAGACTCTCCAATTTAATGAGATAAGATGGAATAACCGGGAACTGAAAAAAAATTTGGGAAATAATTTTTCAGAAAGTCATTTTTGAAGAAAATGATAATATGTTTGATATTTGACTAAGACCTAAAAAAAGAAGCGAAAAATATTTTTTGTCGTTTGAAAAGTTTAACCTAAATTGGTTTTTCTATCTACACATATACTATTCGGGAGCTAATGATTCGCACACAAACTCAAGGAAACAAAGCATGGGCATCAAGTCCTAGGCCCACCCTCGATGGACCTTGACTTGGTGTTGGGGAACTTGGCATGGGCACTTGGGTCCCGACCAAGAACATAGGCACTAGTCTTGGGTCCAAAAAAACCAGAACCAAGAACCTGACACTAGTACACGACTTCTTGATACCATGACCCGAGTCTATTGAGGTTAGGCTCAAGACCTTGGTACCTATGCTCTGGTACCCATTGCCTAGGCTCATGACCCCATTGTCCTCGCTTAGATTCCCATGCCTGAGCTCGGGTTCATCAAGGCTGATGCCCAAGACCCCAATTCCCGTGCCCAGGTCTATCAAGGCCAAGCCCAAATCCATTAAGCTAAAGCCAAGGACCCGGTGCTCGTGCTCATGCTTGAATTTCCCTTGCTCAAGCACAAGTCCATCGAAGCCAAGGCTCAGGCTCCAAGCTTGTGTCCTAACCTATTGAGGCTAGGCCCGAGACCTCGGTACTCGTTTCTTGGTCCCTGACGACTAGGACTGGGTCCACATAGGTCAAGCTTGGGACCTTAGTGCTCATACTTGGATCCCTAGCGCTTGGGCTCGGGTCCTTAGCACTAAGCTCGAGTCCATCAAGGCTAGAGCCTTGGCGATCAAACTTAGTCATTGGGACCTAGGCCTCACATCAATGGATAGGTGCCTGAAAATCAGGGATCCAAGCACTAGCACTAGGTCCCAAGCCCAACCTTGTTAGATCCAAGCATGGGCACTAGGGTCCTGGGCCCAACCTTAATAGACATAGGAATAGCACTGAGGTCTCAAGCCTTAGCCTCAGTGGACTCAAGCTTGGGCATTGGGTTCCTAGTATTGGCCTCAATGGTCCCAAGCCTAGTCTCTAAGGACTTGAGCCCAAGCATCGAGGTCCTATAGTCTTAAGCCCGGCCTCAATTGACCTAGGCTTAGGCACCAAGCTCCTAGGCCTTAGCCTTGATGAACATGTGCTCAAGTAAAGGGGATCTGAGCAAGCGCACAGGGTCTTGGACTTAGCCTCTGTGGGCCTAGGCTTAGGTTCGAGGGAGAACCTAGGCATTGTGCTTATATCTTAGGACTAGCCTCAATAAACCCACGCATGGGCAATAGCATCGTGAGCCTTAACCTCAATGGACCTAGGTCAGGCCTTGATGGACCTCGGCCCAAGAGTTATTGATCCAAGCACAAGCATCGAGGTCTTGGGCCTTGCCTCGATGGATCTAGGCATTGGGGACCTAGTTTCGAGATAGGCATTGCGGTCTCGACCCCGACATTGTGGACCTAGGCCAAGTGTCAGAACATGGGTAGGAGTACTAGCCTACTAGGGTTGCAAGCCTGGCTTTAATGGATTCGGACTCGAGCCCAGGCACTAGGAATTTAGTCATGGACATCAAGGACCTAAGAACGTTTCCATGTCCAAGTGCCAATATTTCATCACATTTTAGCAAATGACTTTCGATTTTTAAAGAGAAAATCATTTTCTTAAATTTAAGTATAATTTTTCCGTTGACTCATTTTTAAACAATCTTCAAAGTGAAAAATTAGGGAATTCACAAAACAAATGGAGACTAGCAAGGAAACAAAGTGTCAGACTCAACAATGATAAACTTGCTAAACGGGCATGGAGACTGGTTTAGTAACCAAATAGTCTGCATGCACTTCTTGCCGGCAAAAGCAGTTAATGGGCGGATCTTGGGAGTTGGAAGAGCATCATGCATGGTAGAGATTTACCAAACATAAAGTTAAACGAGAAAGCTCAAAATTTGGGAAGTTAGTTGGAGGGAGGATTGCTCAACAGTCCCCCAAATTAACATCGGGCCCGCTTAATTTTGAGTTAATCAAACGGGACCAAGCTTAGTGGATGAAAACGGTATCCAACAAGAAAAATACCAAATTTTTTTTTAAACATATGATATTGATATCAATTTAGTTTTAAATTTTTTAGTCATGTATATGAGAGAATCATATTGAGTTGAAAACAGCGTAACAAATATTATTCCTGCATTGAGGGTAGCATGCTATTGGTATGTTCCAACCTTCAGACTTTCCACCTTTGGAAAGATCTAAAGCTAGTGCTCCATTCCCAACATTAGAAGAAGTTACATATGGCAAATTCGTTCCTCATCTTTATTTGGACGATCAAATGGCTGAAATGGAAAAATTGAGGGGATAGATCAAGCTTCCAACATTATTACGTTTTGTCAATTAAGTCCATTCAATTAATTTAAACTGGAAATTATTAACTTGGACACTACTCATCCTACATGACATGACTCATGCTAATGTATATATATTTTTAATAACATTTCAATAATCTTCAAAAAAAAATTCCACAAGCAATGGCTGGCAAGGGTTGACTAAGTGAGGGTTGCCCTTGCCCAAGCCAAGGAGATGCTCGTGGTGAGGCCGCCTTGGTCTAAGCGAGGGTTGGCCTCTCTTGTGCTTGGCCCTTGCCCAAGTTAAGCTGAGAAAGAAAAGAAATTCAAAAAATTATTAAAAATATCCATGTCAATGTTGTGACTGTGCTACGTAGGATAGCCAACATTCACGTTAACAAGTTGTAATTTTATTTGGTAAAATGTGAAAATATTTAGGACGAAATTGGTCTAATTGAAAAGTTTTATATTAAATTAGTATCAATGTAATATGTTTAAGACTTTTTTGATATTTTTCTTGCAATCCAACAAAAAATTAATGTTGGATGTCGCACAATAGATCCTGGCAATTAATCTAAGTATAACTTCGTAATTTAGATTTTTGTCTATATGCTGAGTCTAAGACAGTATTTGACATCTATTTGTACATTAGTAATGCTACGTGTACTAAGACTTTACTAAGGATTTCTTATTAAAATGAGATGGCTGTTTACGTTGACATGCGTTCTCTCATCATTTAAAGTGTGGAATCGGCTTTCGAAACAAAGTTTGTCAAAAAGAGAGAGAAGGTTGATGAGGGCAACGTCAATTAAATGAACTTTAGTTTTCTACTCCACCATCATTTCTTGCCAGAGTTGCACAAAGGTCGTTTCAAGCATTATTACAAGCTGCCATTGCTGTCGGCCTGACGATCGTTGAAGCTCTTCGTATGGATTTTAAATTCTTATATTTGAAATGTCATTCTAATTGTGCCTTTTCAAATTGATCTCAATTATTTCACCAACAGATATTTAAATTTTTCTTATGAATTAAAAATTCTCTTCAATGGAGCTCTTCATCCAACCTTCCTCGTAATTGTCAATAACTCTTCCTGTTGCCAAGAACTTTTTAAAGTATAATCTGGATAATGCTGATTCCTTCTTTTTATGGTATAACTCTTGACACCCTTTTCCGATGGTCATATGATAACTTTCAACGATTTGTGGGCTGCTAGGAATTAAAGGCTGTATGAGGAGAATTAATTGGTTGATGCTAAAGAAAACTCCAGATGGGATTAACATTAGAATTCTATTTCTTAACGTTGTTGTTACTATTGTTACCATTGGATATTTCAGTAATTTTGAAATATTTGTTATTAGTTATGACCGCCATGAAAACCATCATTTTGTAACGGTTTTGCAATGGTCATATGATAACTTTCAACAATTTTCTAATTGCTGTATAACGGCTTTATAACGTTTGATTTATTTTTTGATAAATTTTTCATTAATTTATAGCAACTATACAATGGTCATTTTCTTTAATAATTATCAATTTATTTATAATTATTTCTTAACAGCTCCCTCTTTCTTTCACCTATAAATTGTTCCTCCGAACATAATTTGAAAAGTGGTATCCATATATCAAAACAATAATATTCTTATTTCTCTTTACATATCTTTCATTTTCTTGTCAGGTTATACACATAACGTTATTCTTGTTGCCTTCTATTATTCAGTGTGAAATAAAAAATAAGGTCTGTTGTATCTTGAGAGGATAGCCGCTAAAGCTTTCCACATCGAGTTTCGTACTCCAATGAGCGAAATTATCCTTAAGGGAAATATTTGCATGTCTCAAACAATTGATTTTATATTCTAATCTTTTTCAATGTTTGTCCAACAATTATTATTATTATTATCTTCATCTTATCTAACATATTTTGAACGGTTATGTCAAAAGGCATATCGTGTGAGTTAACTTCAGTTTCACATCTATAATCCAAGAGGTGCACAATCCAGTTCATTCATATCCCTTTCAAGTAGCTCCTTATTCAGTCCATCTCACCTCAGTAACTATTACCCGCACACATCAAACTGAATCGTTACACTAGAAGTATTGTTACTAATATGATATCAAGGCTTAGAGAGAGGTTTGACGAGTGTCGAGTCTAGAGTTTAGCTGTTGGGTGTCACTGAATTCCAATATCGCTGCGATGACCTCTCCTCAATGCCCAAAAAAAAAAAAAATTTGATGCTTTCTCCACAAAGTAGTCGTTGCCTAAATACCACCGAAGAAAAAATTAATAATTTACTTAATTACTGAGTTGAATGTTGACTTTACTTTTCTCCTATTAATTCCACAATTTAAATAGTCAAATTAGAAGCCAACTGGCATTTAAAAATATTTTCATTTAATCTCTATATATATTTCCTATATTAAAGCAATTACATAACTTACCAATAGCTTTCTTTTCTCAGTTTGATTTCATTTAATAGAATGTCAATGGAATTCACTTTGGTTGCTATATTTTCTTTCTCTTTTTTTTTTTTTGAAAATTTTTACCTTTTCCAACATTTTATTTTTATTTTTTTGCAACAATCCCTGAGGTACAACGAAGGCTATTAGCGAGAAAAGTTATCATTCAGACATGTATTCCATCTCTATAATTAGCTTGTTGCTTTAAATGGACAAGTCTTACTCCTTTCTGCCAACTAAAACGACAGGTCAACACTTTTTGCACCATGTCAACTTCAATATGTTTTGCATCATGCTTTTTCTAAGTTAGAAAATTCATTTTTCTAACTTTATCATGAATATTTTTAGCAAATCAAATGCATGAAAATCCAAATAGCTAATTCGTGGATAATTCATTCGCTAAAAAAAAAAAAAAAATTCAATTTTCAATATTTTAGTAACAAATTTATTGACGTAATTTTATGATTTTCTTTCACTTTCTTCTTCTTTTTTCTCTATTGCTACTTTGCAATTTCTTCATTGTGGAAATTCTAAATAAGAGCATGAAGTGAACTTTATATTAAATAAAGACATGTCAGTCTTAAATAAGGGTTTAGAATGGCCATAGCAATTTCAAATAAAGGTCTGATATTGCCAGTCACTAGCTAACTAAATATTCCAGTTAGTTAAGGACATTTTTGTCAAAAGACAATTTTAATTTTAAATACTTTTTTTCTTCTTTTTTTCTTTCTAACAAGCACCAACAAGGACTTGCCGACCCTTGCCAACCATTAGGCAAGGGTTAGCCTCACTAGTGGGTTTACGCACGGCCTCGCCCAAAGCAAGGGTCGTCTCAACAACATAAGGCTATCCCTCGCTAGCCACTAGCAAGGACTTCCCTTGCCAATCACTGGCGAGGTGACACTCGCCTATGGCCAGTGAGGGTGGCCCTTGCCAGATCAGGCGAGGGTGACCCTTGCCTAGCCGCCATCGCTTGAGACCGATTATCGGCGAAGAAGAAATTTAAAACAAGAAAAAAGAAAAAAAGAAAAGAAACAAGAAAAAAATTCAAATAAAATAAAGGATGAGGCATTGACCAATTGGAAAGACAAGCTTTTATCTGAGATTGACGTGACCATTTCAAGTTTTATTTGAGAAAATAATAGCATTTCAGTTCCTTATTTAGGATTTTCAACATTCTAATACACAAATTTTTTTCGTCAGAATCTTATGGTTTTCGTTCATTTTCTTCTTCTTTTTTCTCCATTGCTACTTTGCCATTTCTTTGTTTGATTTTGATCCCAGACCTCACTGGCTAAAGCGACAACCCCACCTCGGCGAGGCAATGGCATTGGGCCGAGTGATCTTTAGCCCAAAGCCCAATAATTGCCTTCTTCAAAATTGACCTTCGAACCATGTCCCAAAAGTTTCATCTCAAAATCATGCTTGAGCGGCCGGTTCCTTCCTTCAACCTCACCATCCAAACTAGGGTTGCTCCAAGATAGACCGAGGATCGGAAGCCTAGTCCGGCTCATGTCGGCTCGCCTGACCTCGACCTAGGCCCTAGATCGGTCTACACTTTTCAAGCCCTAAATCAACGTTATTTTCCATTTTATAATTTTAGGTTTTCGCAGGATCTCAAATTTAGCATCGAGAAATTTGAAGGTTCAAATATGTGTGCGATTTAAAATAAAAACTTATAAGGACCTAAGTCAAAATAGACGAATTTTACAATTAAGCAATAAAATGTACTAATAAACAATGAGAGGTGTTCAGAATCTCGATTACAAAAAAGTGGATATAGACACGGCAAAAAAAATAGAATTGAGGTATGAACATGAACAATCTCGATCACCTTCGGTTAGAGCCAGTCCTTGGGCACATATAAGCAGGCGCGATGTGCTCGGGCCGAGCCCAATTCATCCCGACTCGTTTACACCTCTATTTACGTTCTTGATCTTGTGAAAAACGTTATCTTTTTCCATTTACGTTTTTACTCATCATTTCCACCGTGCGGTATCTCCCCCACCAAGAAAATCAAAGTCACCCTCTCATTAGAGAGTCTTGAATTCCCTATTAAATGCAGGCGGGGCAGAGCCCCGTCGAAACGCATCATCTCCCCCACATGGCCTCCCTGTAAAAGCAGAGAGAGATGCCCGTTGCTTAGAAAAAGAAAAAATCGTAGAAGAAGAAGAAAAGAGAAAAAGTCTTCTTCATAAATTACATCGGGCATGTTTCTCGAGGAGGGTCACTGCCACTTCGGTTTCGCTTTAACGTATCAAAGCTCGCGCTGCTGCTGCGAAATGCAATGAGTGTGCTCCAAGCGACCGACCCCACATGCATGTAAGGGCGTCAGAGGGGGAGGAGTTTGCTTGCTTTCGGAGCAGCCCCTTAAAATAAGCAGAGCGACCCAACAGCGTTTTTGAGTTTTCCGACCGCTTCTGCCTGTCTCTTTTGGCTCCGTGCATGATTAGCCTTCGAAGTCGTTGCCCCATTATTTTAATCGCCGGGGCGGAGAAGAAGCTCCCCCGGCGCTGGATTGGCGTCTTTTCTTTAAAGGGTACCAGCGATTCTGGGCCCTTTTTGTTCTGTGTGAGTCCGAGCTTTGGAATCTTCTTGGTAGGTTTAAGACATTAATTTAAAAATCGCAACTTTGGCCGGTTTGCCAGAATTCGGAGTAGTTCAGTGGGCTTCTTGGAGCAGGGATGTGTCTTGGGAGAAGAAGGGTTGACCTAGATTTGCTGTCTGAACGTGGGAGGTGATGTACATTGATTGCAGAACGAAACTCGGGCATTTGGTGAAGAAGGGTTTCACGTGTCTCTGAGTGGAGTTGTTTGGTGGGCATTTTGAGTTTGTTGGATTTGCTGGTAAATTTGGTAGAATTCCGCTTTGTCTATTAAGTGAGCTTATGCTTTTCTGGAGCTGTTCTGCGGCCGAAAAAGGTCTCTGAAGAAGCTGCATTTATTGGGGAAAAAAGGGGAGGGGGGTTGGACTTTGAATATCCTGGGTGGTTTTATCTGGCAGTGGTGTTGAAGTCGGCTTCTTGTGGGGTACAGAACAGATTGCATTTACTTTGATTGGTATAGGGATTTGGATTTGTCCGGTGAGATGGCCTGTGTAAAATTGGGATCCAAAAGTGATGCATTCCAACGCCAAGGGCAGGCTTGGTAAGTGCCTCTTCAATTTGCTATTTCGGTTTTGCTGCTGTTCGTAATACCTGTCTGGTATTTTAAATGGGTGTTGACAATTTGGAATGCTGTAATCCTGCATGTGGTGTTGTTTGCCATTGCTATCCGTCAGTTTGATTAGAGAAAGTTGGTATGTAGACCCCAGTAAAGCTTGGAAACAGTACACTTGTGTGTTTCTTTTCAGTCTGACTTGTTCATCCTACCCTTATTTTTTGCTTGAATTTTCGTGATCAGTACTCCTGAAAGTTGTCAATTCGATCTGGGCATCCATTGTTTCACTTCTTCTCCAATGCTTTGCAAAACAGTGGAATATGAAATCGTATGGAAAGTTCAGGACTTCTTTTGGAGGCATTCAATTTGGTGTAATGTGTCAATTTGAAATTACCCAGTCACATTGCACTTTAATCATTTGCATCCTGCTGCTTAGGTCACAAGATAATAACTTAGGTTATAAGTTGCAACAATCCTTCTACACGTAACTTTTTTGCTTACAATAGTGAAAAAGAAGCTCCTGATCTTGCGAAGGTTCTCTACTGGACTGGGCATAATAGAGTAGAGATATCACATGCAGATGTCCCAATTATAGTGTGGTTATATCTGAGGTATTCATGAGTTTGTACTGAGCAAGTTTTCCGAACCAGATAACTTTAACAATAATTAGTTGTGGCTGAGGCGTTTAGTCAAATTGAAAAGTTGAACGGGATAACCGAGATCTCAACCTTAAGTTGGTGTGTCCTAAGTAACTCTGAGACTGAGTAAGACATGCAATTTATGGAAAGTTGGTTTTCACTGGAGGTGTTTGGATGTATATTTATGTCCAAGCCACATCAGGAAAAACATATCTATGTATCATGTTCCTGAATTTCACTCTAGAGATCTAGGCTTATTCATTTTTGATTGACAGGACTAGCTCTTTTTCTCTGTGTTTGACCTAGTCATCTTTTACTTCAGAACTTAACGTCTCTTGAGGTAAAAGGTAGCTGTTTCAACTTCACTTGAGACGTATCTTTTATCCCAACGAACACTTCTTTAGAGCTGAATCTATGTTTCAACATCACTGGAATCATTATTTCTACCACAATGATTACAGAAAACAAAATTTCTGAAGCTATCAGTGTCATAAGTTGATGGATGTTCAGCTTGGCTTCTTGTTCATCAGAGTAGCAGAGGATGCCTTGCATTGATTGCAGTGACTTCCAACTGCCTATTTAGTTGCTGCTTCTAGAGATGCTTCACTTCCTCTGCTGATCTTATGCGTTAGTTCACCCAAAGGACCTTTCTCATTATGACAATTTTCAAATGACCCTACACTCTAGAACCAAGAAAACATCACATTGTGAAAGTTCTTCAACCACGATCTTACTTTTGGTTTTAAGTATGTATAAGAGAGTTTGTCTGGATGGCATCATGCCATGTCTTTGGGACTGGGGTATCTTCAGACACTGCTTAGATCTGCCCTAATGTCGCTGCTACTGTTAAACAGCTTACTGATACTGAAATGGAATATGACCCTGCCTCTTTTCTCAGGATGCTCCTGGATTTTTGCATCCTCATATTAATTTGTATGAATTCTCCACTTCTCCTCCTGGATCGTATATCATCTGTTTTGGCTATCTGACTTATAATTGCCTTGTCAATATCAGACACTCAGTTCAGAGATTAAGCAGTTGCCTGTTTTTATCCCATCTTCTTTCTTTTTGGACATTTCCCTTTTGCTGAGGTCACCAATGCAGATCACAACCTGCAGCCTTGAGAGGAATGGAACTTTAATGCTTAAGAAATTTGTCCAACAACTTGAAATCAAAATTACTTGCTGAAGTTCAAGGACCTTGTTACTCTAGATGAATAAGAACTTGAAAACTTCCACTCATGTTATCATGACGTTGAAGGCAGAATAGAGAAATGGAAAATGTTCATTTTCTTAATTGGATCTTGTTTTGGTCGGGTTAGCGCATTCTGTGTGCATTTTGTACTGGAACTTTAATCTGATTATATAAGTTGATATTTTCTAATACATCTTGCATCTCTGTCTCTGAATGCTCATAGGTTCTGCACGACTGGCCTTCCAAGCGATCTTGTTGTTGAGGTTGGAGAAATGTCCTTTCATCTTCACAAGGTGACAGTTCTCGCCAACATGATTATCTATTGAGTGTTTCATCAGATGAATGGACTGCATATTTAGTGCAAGGAACTCATCAAATAAGCATATAAGCAGGAAATATTAGTCAAAAAGTTTTACTATAAAATTTGTTCATCATTTCTGTAAAGAACATGGTCAGCATTAATATTTACCTGGAATAATGTACAAGCCTTTACCTCTCCTTTTTCGTTTTTCAACATGCATCTGTTGATTCAGTCATCTGAATGTAGAGATGATGATCAGGATTTCTTATACAAAAATAGTTGGTCTTATTCATTTTGGACAAGGTCTTATTCTTGTTGGGGTCATGAATGGGCAAACCGAGAGGGTGTGAGATCTTGTCTTGAATAAAACTGCCGCAAGCCTGTAACATATTATTGAAATATGAGGCATCAATGAGGGCCTCTGTGAAGGTTGCCTATATATGATATAGCGATTCTCTTCAAAAATTCATGATGAGATTGGGTTCTGACTTCTTGGAGCAGATTACCTTGTTCTGACCAAAAACAAGGAAATGGAAGTAACTGTGCTTTAAAATCACTGCAAAGAGTTCGCAACACAATGATTTAGCTTGTCCTTTTCGTCTTTTCTGTAGCTTAACCTGAGTGCAATTTTGACACATTCTATCACATAATGAGTGGAGAAAATAATGCAGTAGTTCCACATAGTTCATGTTGACTATGGTGGGATAATATGGGACTTCAGAGGTAGTCTAGTAAATGTCTTTTTAGCAATTTAAGTAACTCTGCTTCAAACAGGCCTTTTCCATTATGTTTAACTACATTCTTTCTATATCTTGATTATGTTTCAAGAACGATTTGTTAAACATCTTATTTGCAGTTTCCACTGCTCTCTAGAAGTGCAGTCATGGAAAGAATGATTACAGAGGCATCTGAAGAGGGGGAAGAAAAATGTTCAGTAGTCCTTCCAGATATTCCTGGTGGTGCCAAGACGTTCGAACTTGTAGCAAAATTCTGTTACGGGATGAAACTCGAACTTACTGCCTCAAATGTTGTGCACCTCAGATGTGCAGCCGAGCATCTTGAAATGACTGAGGAGCATGGGGAGGGTAATCTGATTATGAAGACTGATAATTTCCTTAACCAAGTAGTCCTTAAAAGCTGGAAAGATTCCCTAAAGGCACTCCAGACCTGTGATGATCTTGTTTCTTATGCTGACGAACTCAACATCACTAAACGCTGCATTGAGTCACTGGTAATCAAGGCATCGACTGACCCTAATCTATTTGGATGGCCCATCATGGAGCATGGTGGACCTTTGCAGAGTCCAGGTGGCAGTCTTTTATGGAACGGGATAAGCACCGGCGCAAGGCCCAAGAATCTTAGTTCAGATTGGTGGTATGAGGATGTAACGGTTTTGAGTTTCGCTCTTTACAAAAGGTTGATTTCAGTAATGGAATCTCGTGGCATCAAACCAGAAATAATCGCCGGATCACTTTCTTTCTATGCCAAAAGGTACCTCCCTGGCCTGAATAGGCGTCGAGGTATTACCGAGTCTAGTTCTAACCTGTCTGCCATTGGTCCAGCGGCCCTACCTTCCGAAGTGGAACAGAAGAGCTTAGTGGAAGATATTGATCGGTTACTTCCTATGCAGAAAAGCCTAGTATCAACTAAGTTCTTGTTTGGTCTGCTCCGAACCGGTGTGATTCTTCAAGTAAGCCCCTCTTGCATATCAAATTTGGAGAGGAGGATTGGGATGCAGCTTGATGAAGCTACACTTGAAGATCTTTTATTGCCCAATCTATGTCATTCAACAGAGACACTCTATAACGTGGACTGCGTGCAGCGGATTCTTGAACACTTCCTCATCATGGATCAAGCTACTGGTGGGGCTTCTCCATGTTCAGAGGACAATGGTGAGTTGATTGGATCGCCTTCACTGACTCCTATAACGATGGCCGCAAAGCTTATTGATGGCTATCTTGCGGAGGTTGCTCCTGACATTAACTTGAAACTCCCCAAGTTCCAGGCTCTTGCTGCTGCTGTTCCTGATTTTGCCAGACCCTTAGATGATGGTCTTTATCGTGCAATCGATATCTACCTCAAGGTAAGTCCGTATAATAAAGAGTTGAAAGTTATTCTTGTCTTGTCTTCTCTAGCTGCATGTCGATGAGCAGAACAGAAATGGAAAGTGACTGACTATTGATAAGGATCTTAAAGAGTCTCTGACTAATCATAATGCCATCAACGAATATTAAATATTTGGTTCTGGTCCAGTAGATTCTGCATCAAAGGATATGGGCCGACTTGTGTGAACCTGGTTAGGACTGGTCTAAATTTAGGTGTTCGTTTTTCCTATGGTTTCCAGGGTTTCCTTTTCCCTTTCCTCCTCTTTTCTTTTTGCATTTAATTATTTGTTGATAGAGAACCAACTTAATTCATATTTCCTTTTCATTTGATGATGAAATATGCTCAGCCCAGAGCTCTCGGGTCATAAAATTCAGATGGCATTTCCATCCACTACATCTTCATTATAGCTATCCAGTCTTTTCGTTTATGTTTCTTATGCAATGCTCTTATTGCAGTCGCATCCATGGCTGGCAGAGTCCGATAAGGAGCAACTTTGCAGGCTGATGGACTGCCAGAAGCTGTCCCTTGAAGCTTGCACTCACGCGGCACAGAATGAAAGGTTGCCTTTAAGAATAGTGGTCCAAGTACTATTCTTCGAGCAGCTTCAGCTTAGGACTTCAATCGCCGGGTGTTTTCTGGTATCAGAAAACCTTGAGGGGTCGAGGCAGTTGAGGAGTGGGTTTGGTGGGCCGGCTGAAGGAGGGTGGGATACAGCTGTGAAGGAAAACCAGGTCCTGAAAATCGGGATGGACAGCATGAGGATGCGGGTGTCTGAGCTCGAGAAGGAATGCTCTGAGATGAGACAGGAGATCGAGAAGTTGGGTCAGGCAAAGAGTTCGAGCGTGTGGACGAAGAAGTTTGGGTTCAAGATAAAGTCTCAGATGTGCAGCGCTGAAGAGAAATCTGTCAGCCAGAACAATGGAACTTCGACCGGTAAGATCGAGAAGCTGAAGGAAAGGCGTGGTAAACACAAGAAAAACTCATCTTTGGACGGATAAAAACGATTTTGCTTTTGTTACACTCTTTTCTCGGTGAAATGCATCCCTTTGGTTATTCCACTTCAATCAATTTTACATCGTACATCTAAAGCTCATTCTACTCTACGGTGTATAACATTCAACGACTTTGCTTATTTTTAAGCCTTCCCATACTCACTATGTATTTGGACATAGGAAAAAATACTCGGAACATTTATATTGCGCGCATGGGGCGGATAAATCCGTGCATTTCTATGTTTATACATCCTGATGCCTGTTAATGTACACTCTCCCATCTTCCTCAGGCTTCTGTTCTGGCTTCTGTAGTGTGGTCACGAACCTTTATCGACCGCACATCTTTGATCGTATGGCAATGGAGATACTTCATCTCAATGTGAGATTTGTCTTGTTCCCAGCTTTTAGCTGGTGCTTTTGGAATCGGACTGGTGGGAAAACATGCTAGAACTGGCAATTCGTGATCCACTCGGTCATTCGAATGTAGCTGTTTCAGCTTCAGCCACTTGATTTTAGCTCTCTTTAGCCCTATGTCTCTTGTCCTTAGGAGGTCTTTCTTCCGAGGTTTTTTCAGAAAACTCCATTTACTCTGGTAGGGACGGTAGGCAGGCTGGCCTACACACTTCTTGATTTCAATAGGACTTTCTATCTACTATTTAAAAAAAAAAAAAAAACAATCAAGTTATTAATGACGGGACGAAAAAAAGAGTGCGAAATTATAGAAGATTCCCTTTAAAATCAAACAACTAATCTCTATCAATCATCACTTTGCACTTCTCATATGATATTTCTCAAACAGTCAGTCATCTAAGAAATGAACAGCACAACGCATGCCATATATGCCTAATTTCTAGAAAGGAAGCCATGACCCCTTGCTTTCCCCAGCTAACCATATGTACAATATCTTAAGAACCTTCTTTCAGTGTTTAAACATCAATGAAGTTGCTGGGTTTTGTCTCAAATTCCTTCTTCAATCCTCTTCACCTGCTGAGCCTTGCTCTCCTCTGCTTCCTTGGAGGTGTCATATGAAGCATGTAGCCCCAACAGCAAGTAGTAGACCAACAGAAAGCCGGTCCAGATCCCGAACCGCACGAACGAGTCCTTGTCAATGGATCCGAGAAGGAAGATGTTGATGGCAATGGAAGCCGACGGCAACCACGGGACTAAAGGCACTCCCCACAGTTTCGGGTTGCGGGCATGAGGAACGAACACCCTCAATGCCACGGTTGCTATTAACCATATAGGCACCGTGATCGTGTATCCTATCCAACCTTCACTAAGGCCCCAGTAAGCAGCCGTTGCAATCGAAGACCCGATTATGAGGACAAGGCAGGCAACAAGCTTGTTGCGGTCTGCAGCTGTGGTTGTGCCACTGACATAGTAGCGGCGGACAAGGAGCGCGACCGCCACGACCATGAAGATGAAGAGGGTGGAGATGGAAAGGAGGTTGGAAAGGATATCAAGCTTGGTGAAGAAGGCAATGACCGCTGTCGCAAAGAGCATGGTGACAGTGGCGTTCATCGGGGTCCCCGTCCTTTCGTTAACATGGGCGAACCAGGGCGGCATCATGTGAGTCCTGGCAATGTGCGTCAGGTACCGAGCCTGTCCAACAGCACTGACGAGCAGTACGGTCGTCATGCCCTTCAGCGCGCCAGCAGCGACGATGTACTTGGCCCAGTTCCACCCGATAGCCTGGAAGGCAACTGAGAAAGGCGCGTTCTCGTCGATCTCCTTGTAAGGTTGCATGAGGCAGAGTGTTACGGCCATCAGGCAATAGCAAGTAGTTGTGATGACCATTGAGCCTACTAAGCCAATGGGTATGTCCCGGGCTGGGTTCTTAGTCTCCTCGGCCATCGTCGAGACTGCGTCAAACCCAACATAGGCAAAGAAGAGCACAGCTGAAGCCTGGAAGATGCCACGCGCCCCATTAGGAGCGAAATCAGAGTAGTTCTTCACGTCAGCTTTGGTCAGGCCCGCGATGATGACGAAGAGAATGACCACGACGTGGATGACCGAGGCGATGGAGTTAAAGATGGATGACCCCTTGGTGCTCATTACCGCGAGGACACAGATCGCAGCGCAGACACCGACAGCTATGGGGTCGAGCTGGTTGTAGCCATCGGCGAGGCCATGGGCTTTGATCAGGAAATCTTCGGGCTTGTGGTTGAAAAGTGTGGCGCAGTAGGACGTCCAGGAGCGCGCCACAGCAGCTCCGCCGATCACATACTCAAGGAGGATGTTGCCGGCAGCTATGAACGCCACAAAGTCGCCGAGCTCCACTCTTAGGTATGCAAACGATCCACCTGAACAAGGGAGGAGAAGCAAGGTCACTTTCAGTCACATCGTTTGCTAACTCTGCATTGCAAGATGTGAAAGGATCTACAAGCTCCATAGCTCAATCGCAAAGGATGATGGTCAACCTTGACATGCACATGACTAAAAACACAAAAGGAAACTAGGAGAATATACCAATCTAAGTTCATTGTAAGTGGCGTAAAAACAAAAGAAAAGTCTTGAATTCCGGTCCAACATGCATGAAATGTCTGATCTCTGGGATCTGTCTAATAGATTACAAATGTATACATAGAAATGACAAATGAAAGTCAATCAATCTATTCCGATGACGCCAGATTCTTGAAGCATGTACGGCCGCAGAGGCTTTGTCAAGCCAAAAATCGTTCAAAGATGACGTAGGGGGAATTGGGAATATCGTCTCTTAGTCAAAGATCATATTTTTCTTCGAATTTCTAGTCCTGGGACGCCCCGAAAAGCCGGACAATCCGCATCGAAGTTGACGGGTCTCTCTCCCAGACAAGAAAACTCCATTGAAAATTCATTAAAAATCCAAACTTTTCAATGAAATAGTGCGTGCTCACTGGACATCATAAAGCTCATCTTAGAGATTTTTGGTGACTGTCGTTGTCAGTGAAGGTGGAACCGCGTTTGCACTCACCGGCCGAGGGTATCTCCACGGCGAACTCGGTGTAGCAGAAGACGGAGAGCAGGGCAGAGACGCCGGAGACGACGAAGGACAGCACCACGGCCGGGCCGGCATCCTCCTTCGCCTCGAGGCCCGTGAGGACGAAGATGCCCGCACCGATGACGGCCCCAATGCCGAACCAGATGAGATCCCACCAGTTGAGGGTCCGCTTCATCTCGTGCTGGCTCCGGGCCTTGACGTCGTGGAGCTCCGTCGCGTCCAGCGACCGGCTCAGCACCCGGTCCCGCAGCCTGGCCGGCGTCTCCCGGAGGGCCCTCACGTAGTTCCCGAGGCTGGCGAAGGACTCCTCGGGGAGGAAGTCCTGCTTCGAGCAGCATCCCCTCCGACGCACGGCCTCGCCCATCTCGATCTGGATCGTCAAGAAACACACAACAGACAGGATTATCGTACCGGAGAACGACCGACTGCCTCACCAATGTCGGAAAAGGATCAGAAAACGACGAGATGTGCCGAATGTCAAGACCCAGAAGGGTGCAATTCGCACGAGGAAACGAGAATTTGGGGGCAGAAAAACGAGAGCAACTTCGAATGAACCGCCGCGAACAGTACCTGGGGCCGGGGGAGGATCAGGAGGGAACGACGGCGACGGCGGCGGCGGCGGAGGAGTTGACCGAGGAGCGGAGGTCCGAGGAGAGAGGCGGTTTCTCAGAATCTGAGTGAATCTGGGATCTCCGCGGGGGGATATAAATAGCGGAATCGCGAACATGTATAAGGGCGACACGTAAGCCAGAAAAAGAGGGAAGTCAATCAATGCATGGTCCGCAGGTTGGCGAGAGCTCAGTAAATCCGAGCCGTCATTTGTGCGGCTTAGCTTTTATTTCCTTTTTTTATTTTTTCCTAGAAAAGCTTTTTGCTCTCTAGTAATTAAGGGACCGTGCTTCTCCTCTTCTCCTCCATCCCTAATCGAAAAAAATAAAATAAAAATAAAAATTCCGATTGGAATTTCCGATTGGTGAATTTAGAATCGCAAAATAGCATAGACATGTTAATTTCTTAGTTTGGGTTTCGTTTGCTTCAGAGAAAGGATGAACGAGTCAGAAGACATTTTCCTTTAAAATAATCGTTTGTGTTGCTTACAAAGTAAATGAACAAAAAATTATATCCACCGTTTAAAATATATTTAGATATAAATTTTTTTAAATAATGAAAACATTTTTCATTAACTTATTAGATACAAATAATCGTAGGTGTGTTCATCTCACGAAAAATGAGTAATTTAGAAATATTTTCTGAAAAATAATCGCATTTTGTCATTTAGAAAAATAAATGAATGGAAATTTTTTTTCATCACCAAAGGAAATAGTTAAACATAGATTGTTATCAATGATGAAAATAAATTCACTCATTTTTTACGAAACAAACGCATATTGCATAAAAATATTTTCTAAATCATTCATTTTTCACTAAATAAATAGAGTCTTATTATCCGATATGTGTAAATAAATTATTATAGATACTTCCATAAGAGTCTAATAATCCTTGCTAAAGAGGAATTCATCATGAGAATGATATTTTATATGGTTATCATATCATATAATTCCGCATGAAATGGATGGAATACTCAAAATTTGTACCTGTAAGGAAATATCTTTCTTCCTAAATTCGTGAGAAAGTTGGAATCTTATGTTCAGGGTTAACCGGAAAAATGCGAAGCGTTCATGTTTTGTGGCCTTCTATTGCAATTGTGGTGCGTTATCACTTCTCTTCTTTCTGGGTTTTTGGCTGGTTTTCTTGTTTTAATCAAATTGGGTTTGCCTTTGTCCCCTACAAAAGATTGGACAGTTGTATTATACTTGGGGCCAAGAAAATAAAAATAAAAAATATTTGTATTAGTGTGAACAAAAAGATGATATTCAAGGGTTTGGGCCACCTCATAAAATGAAGAAACAAAATGGGTAAAAGAAGAGGAAGACTAAATTATCGTAACAATAATTGAACAGAAGATGAGAATTGGCATTTTATGGGTTTGCATGAAAAAAAATGAAATAAAATAGCTATTTATCTTTTAGAACTATTTTTTTTCTTTTTTTCTGTATTATATGATGATAACTTAATCAAAAGTTTTTGCATAGGCAATCGGGCTAATTTCATAAATAAAAAAATAAATATACAGAAGTTTTGGTCCAATCTCAATTCTATCCAGAATTTTTTGTTTGTCTAAAAAGGATTTTCCAACTTTCATTTTAGTCTCAAATCTACTCACGCATCCAAAAATCACTAGTGGGTTTTTCAAGATTATAAACATTGGTACTAGTTGTGTTCATTATCAAAACCCGCTTCTTCATAAACACCCTCACCTTCATATGTAACAATTACAGTCTCTTGATATTAATAATTTTGAAGAAATTAGGGGCAATTTTTGGACATATGAGAAAATTTGAGACATAAGTAAAAGATTTCAAGACACAATTGCGATTTTACCTAAAGTTGGGGTTTTTCTTGGGCATTAGGCCATAGTCTATCAAAGCACTTTTCCATAATAGTTTGTTATTAATGGTTTTTTTTTTTTGTAATTTCCTCATTCTGTGTAAAATGATTTGGTTTGTCAATAAATTGAAAAATCAGACATAATTGTACCCCCAAAGTTATAAAGAAGGCTTCTAAATGCATGCATGATAATCATAATGTTTCCTTGTTTTTCTATTTTTTTGTTCCTAGGAACAAGTTTGGAGCAGGAACCGTTTAGTAATGCAATCAGCATTTTTCTATTTCTAGGATAAATTTTTAGTTGAAAAATTAATTTGAAATAAAAATGAGAAATAAAAAGTTTCTATTTCGTTATTTCTGAAACAAAAACACAAATGAAAACTTGGCCACATTTCATGTCCCACAGTTGAGAAAATATAGCATATCATTTTGTCTTGCTCTCATGATCTATACAAAGCCAAAATTTCAAGTTCCTATGCTCGAGTCACGATTCCACTTCTCTCTTGTTAAGTGACATAACTATCATTTTATATAGAGAAATAATCGGGTGACAATCTTCAATTTACTTGGAGGGCTCCACTTCTTCAAGAAATTGAGTAGCTCAAAAACTATTATGTTAACAGAGCCCGTCTATATAATTGTTCGGGTTTGATATTTTCGTGCCTTTTGTGCTTGCAGAGATTCTGCCTAACAAAAATCACGCCATAGAAGGCGGTGGTGGAAATCATTGAAAGAGGATACGAAATGGAAGAGTAAATCATCACTGAGGGCTGGAGAGGGTTGAGCTTTGAATTGGCTTCACTGCAGCTCTGATGCTTCGTAAACAACAGGCGCGGAGATGGGCGCATATAGAATTCGAGTAGATGGTAGGCCTTCGATTGAAAAGCTCAAAAACCAGTTTGGTTCAATCCTCGTAATGGTAAGTGGTCCGTTTACTCAGAGTCAGAATTCAAAAACCACTCCGGTTAAAGCTTGAAACAACAAATAAATAAATAAAAAGACCACCATTAATCTTTTGCTTAGAACCCAGAATGCCGGTTTGGACATCAGAACGGATAAGACCAGTTAAGCTCGTGTATCCTCATTATCACAGACATTTTAGGGGACTTATTTTGAACATAATCAATCCCCAAACGATGGTATCTTCATCAAGAAAAGTTCAATCTAATGGTAACGCAGGACTAAATTAAAATGTCGAAGGTAATCGAGTAATACCACCATGGAAATAGAAATAGTTATCAAATGAATCTAGGTTCCGATAAATAAAAAATTTGTATCATTATCAAATGTGTTTCTTAGTTTAGAAACTCGTTCAAATAACAAATTTAGTGGCTAGAAATTATTTCCAGATACAGAATGGTTATCATTCATGTTCATCATGATAAAGCAAAAAATTAATTAAAAACCGTGAATTTCTTCACCTAATAAATGGGTCACCATATTTATAGTGAAAACTTGTTTATGCTTGGTGAGAACATCCATTACACGGTAAATGTTACTTATTTTGCAGAAGAAATCTAAATTTACGAGGAACAAGCTCATGAACAGTAATAGGAGAATACAGCGGAGTTGGGGGATAGACCACTGTATCTTTAATACAAGTCCTGAGTGAGGCTCTTGTAGGCCTAGGCTCTTTTGTAAATTTGTTATTTTCTCTTATCCCCGTTGCGACTACGGTAACCCCTCACTCCGGTGACTTGTTGTCCCGCTGAGTGATTGCCAGTGCCGTGGGTCTTTTTTCTGTACGGTATCTCTTGGTTGAAAGCTTAATATACTTACCTTACCCAAAAAAAAAAAAAACTCGTGAACAGTAAAAAATTTCCATTTACGATGAGAAATCATGAGTAGTAATACTTTTCAACCAAACATAACCCAACTCACAACCAATGACCAAAGCAAATAATAATTGAAAAGGAAAAATAATATCAAGAAAACCAAAAGAACCAAACATAAAATAGGAGTCAACATGATTCGAGTTGGGCTAGTCCAACACCTAACCTGGAAAACAACCTGCACAATGTTGATCCTCAATTTTTGGGATCGAAGACTGACTTTATTACACCTAGGACCAAGGATTGACCACCCCTATGAGTTCGGTTCAATTCTAGGGTTAACCCGAGACCAACCAATTATATTTTTTTAACATTTGTTTATATTCCTTGAAAGGACAAACATATTATTTAAAATTACATATTCATTAACAATGTGACACTGAACAACCAAACTATTAACATCAATACATATTAATCATAAATATAAGATAAGGTAATAATAGAAATTTCAAATTGCTAAAAACAACAAATCATAAAAAAAATGCATGAGGTGAGTGTGGAGAGGCTAGAGGCGATGAGGTGAGCAACGAGTCAAGTGAACAAAAGCAAGCGACAAGGTGAGTGAGAAAAGTGAAGAGAGGTGAGCCGCGAGATGAGGCAAGTGAGTGAGGCCAAGCTGGGGGAGTAAGGCCAAGGCAAGTGAAGAGGGTTTCTTTTATTTATCTTTTTGTTTCAAATTAGGGCTCCATTTCTTTCTACTTTCTAATTTATAAGGAAAACTGAATTGCGTGGAAAATAGAGAAGGAGAGGCTATGGTTTAGAGTAGACAAAAACATATAGTAATATAATATATAATATTATAGGATTGATCTGATTTGGACCAACCTTAAACCCCAATAATTGAGGACCAACCCACACAGTGCAGGATCCAAGTAGTCTTCTTGAGAATCTGACTAGGACTAGTTGGGTTGGGCCAATTGAAAGTCGGTCCATGGTTGACCCTAGGCCAATGTCACCTCTAACAAAAAGTCAAAAATGTAAGTTTTCTAAAAAGTTAGAAATCTACCAAGATCGCCTTTCATTTTCCAAGAAAAACCATATTGAAAGAAATAAAGATGGATATTAGTTTACATGTGTAACTCATAAATAAATAAAAATAGCATTCACCAAGAAGAACTTTCATTCACCAAAAACAACTTTCACTTACTAAAATTCTATTTGCTTCACGGTAAATGAATTATTTGTTAAAAAATTCCATAAAAATGATCACTTATATCACTTGCAAAAATGAATGAATAAAAAATAATTTCATTGTCCACGAAAATGTTTAGATATGAATTGTTATCGATAATGAAAATATTTTTTATTAATTAATTATTTCCAGCAATACAAGCAATCTTTTTTAAGAAAATATTTTACAAGTTATTTAATTTCCATGAAACAAACAAAACCTAACAATGACTTGTATTTACTGAGAATAAGGTATATTTAGTTTGGTAATAAATCTCATTTATCCGCTGTATACTGTATGATTTTGTGAGAATTATTATTTGTTCATGAAAAATCATTTTAATTACGAGTTTTGAAGGGCATGCGATGTTTCACCATAAATTAGTTCAAAACACCATAAAAATTTTCATATTTTAATAAATAATATTTTACGGCATTTTAGAAGGGCTTATTATGTCTTGTCGTATTTCAATGTAAAATGTCGTAAATAATTAAATCATATATTTTAAATATCTTATAGTGTTTTGTAAATGCTTACGTCCATTTGTTCGTCCCCTAGTACAAAACGTCGTGGATATTTAAATTTCCTAGTTTCTAATAATCTCCAAAGTTTTTTGAAAGCTTACAATGTTTCGTTGTAAGATGGTTCCAAACATTGTATATTTTTCATAATCTAATTGTTAGTGCTTTACAAAGTAGTATAACTTTCGGTGTAATCAACTGCAAAATGTCAATAAAATTGTTCAAAAAGTTATAAACATGTTGCATTTTTGCCAATTCAATTTTTAAACTTTCAATTTTGCCAATTGAATCATTAACATTCATGTTTTGCCAATTAAGTCCAACCGACCAATTTTAATTGAAAATCATTAACATGAATGTTGGCCATGCTACATAACATGACCGGTTGATGTAAACAATTTAAAATAATATTTTTTTTATTCTTTCTTTTATTCTTTTTTCATTCTACATAAGTGAGGATCGCTGCCCTCTCCTAATTCTAGGCGAGGGCCTAATGCCCTTGCTTGTGGCTAGAGAGGGCATAGAGCCCCTCACCCAAGCTAGGCAAGGGCGTGTAGCCCTCGTTGGACTAGGGTTAGAAAAGAAAAAGAAAAAGGAAAAGAATAAGAAAATATTAAAACAATATTAAAAATGATCTCACCAGCTACAAGCAAGGATCATTGTGCTTGCTTGATTCTAGGGGTGTTGTAGCCCTCGTAGGCCTAGGTTTAAAAAAGAAAAAGAAAAACTATTAAAATATTATTGAAAGTTATCTACATCGATGCCAACTAGCATCCATATTAATGAATTCAGTTAAAATTGATCGGATGAACTTAATTGTTAAAATTAAAAAAACTTGGACTAAATTGATAAAAATATAATTGGTTTGGGATATTTTGGATAATTTTCTTGCAAATTGTTTTTGATAATTTACAATTTTTCATTGAAACGGAGTTCAAAACTTTGCAAACATTTTGATATGTTAGTTATTCACACTATATGACTTTTTATAAAGACTTACAAATTTGTTGTCGCTACCAATGCGAAATGTTGTGAATAATAAAATAATTTTGCTGTTAAATGTATTTCCATGATTTTACAAAGTATTACAATGTTTTGTAATAAGTGCGCCCAAAATGTCATAACTATATAAATATTTTGAATTTTATTAATTTATGATGTTTTCAAGGGCTTGTGATGTTTTTTCGTAGCGAAATGCAAAAGGTCTGTAAACATGTTAACATTTTCAATTATTGGTAATTTACAACATAAATATTCAAGTACCATAGTCTCTAATAACTTATGATTTTTCAAAGGCTTACGAAATTTCAACATAACATAATTGAAAACATCGTAAAAAATGATTGACATAACTTTGTAATTTAGTAAAGTTTCACGAAGACTTACAACGTTTTATCTAAACCCCTGCATAATGTCATGAATATAAATATATGTATGCCCTAATGTTAAGGTTCGCGAAATTCTACAAAGGGTCATGACATTCTGTTGTAAGATAATACAAAATGTCTGTGATATTTATTATTCTAAGTTTTAAATTTTAACGTTTTACAATGGCCAAGGACTTGTTGCTGTAATCTAGCATTAAATGTTATCAATATTTAAATATCTAAATTTTTTAATGTTCCACAACTTTTTGTAAAAGTTAAGACATCAACTCGAGTACGAACTGTCATAAATGTTTACCTTTAATCATTATTTTACGGTATTACACATGCACATAGGATAGCTTTTAAGATGATTTTTCTTTTTTATTATGTTGACAATGCATTATAAATAGATATGATGATTTCACTTTGAATAGTTTTTCATAAACACATATCGTATTTCATTTAAAATTTTAGTACTTGCTTACATTTATAAGTTTTGCACATGTAAAACTAAACAAATGGCTAATGTGCCATATGGCCAAAATAGAATTCGACTATTCTACAAAAGTGAGACTCATCAATTTTTCAATTAAATTATCAAATGAAAGATCCTCGCCGCCTATTATGGCAAAGCATTTCAAAATAAACAGAAAAAAAAATATATATATATTTATTTATTTATTTATATACATCAAAAGACAGCTTAAAAAAAAAAAAAGGCAACTTGTTATTTTAGGTTAAGGTGAACGAGAATACCATACATAGGAATGTCAGAAAGTACTTTACCCTGACCGGCTTCTATTTTCTTTGGCTTACATTATTAAAATCGTCCCATTTACATCATATAAAACAAAATGATAACTACCGAAAAAACGCGAAATACGACATCACATGAATCGATAAGAATTAACAAGTTTTTATAATGTTAATTTATTTATACCATCATATCAATCTCTCATTTAAAAGCATCTCAATCTTTCCTTTTCTCTCCAAAATATCACCAATTAGATATTTTATAAATATTATATCATTGGAAAAATGTTGAAATTAATTATTCCATTTTATATTTTTTTATGTATTTCAGTGGTAAATTTTGAATTTTTTTATTTTATAAGAATATATAAAATCGATTATGCTTTTACTACAGACACTAGCCAAGGCCGTATAAGACCACTTTTCTTGTTTGCTCAACCAGAGCATTTGCATCACTTGATAAGAACAGTTTCCTGGGATTCCCATTCTGTGCAGGGTCCTTATCATAATGAAATAATGATCTGATTCTTCTGTCAATTCCTGAATGAATTAATGACCATGTCAAAATTATGATAAATTACAAGACAAACAAGAATTTTGACAAGGAAAATCCATAGGTAAGACATACACAGGAATGGACAACTACACATATGACAAGAGAACTCCTAAGCCTAAGCTTCAGTTGACGCATGATGAATACCTAAAAATGAAGTAAGAGTTCAGCACCATAGACAACCAGATGCTTTTCTCAAACTTATTGTAACAAGACCAAAAATATGTGCCATGGCAGACAACAGTAAGAATGATATTCCAATTCCCGGTTCTAATAGGAAATTAATGTGCATCCACCTTACAATTCCTAAGGCACTCTAAGACCCAGAGTAAAACTCAATATACTGTCTCCACCAAGCAAAACGGATGCTATTCAAAGCTTCGCAGAAAACATTGTATCATAAGAAATATTTGATTGAACTATGGTTAATAGAGTCAGTTCTACAAAGAACACACATAGCATAGCTTTCAATCAAGCGGAAAGGACACAAGGCAATTGAAAATAGAAAATAATTTGCGAGATGCGATCAAAAGCAACTCATTTGCAACAAGTACTACTATAGTTTTAAATGGAACTTACTTCGACACCAAGAAGCAATGGACTACCGTGCTTACGAGCGATCAATTCATTAGCATAATGCTGGCTCTTAAAAATAAGGGCATAGACTCCTTCAAGATGCCTCATGACTTCCAGCACAACTTGACTAAATGTGACAATCGTGTCACCTGCAATCTAAACGATATATCATTCATAATAAAATGTCACCGAACATTGTTCTCTAGTGTAAAGTAATGTGATAGCACACTCCAGGACAGAGAGTAAATTATGCACAACGTGTTAGTTAATTCACAACAAGCAAACAATTGGAGAAATAAAATCAACTTTTGCCCATAATGATGTCATTCATATGCTTAAATGCTGTTGCAGAATTAATTATCCATTTACTGAGACCCTACAGAAAGAAAATGAGTCACCAATACAATTTTCTATTTTCAGTGTTAAAATTTGAACCTTTATTTTATTTTATAAGGATTTATACAAAGCGATTCTCTTTTACTACAGACATATACAATGAAAATTATAACAGGTCTGTAAGCACAAATTATGATCATGCTCATGACACTTCGACAAGAATTATCTCCCTATTTTCTAATTTAGTGTATAAAAAGGAAAAGGACTCAACCTGTGATGCTGAAGTGAGAGTTCCAAATTTGACTAGTTACCTCTCATTTTACTAGGGCAAACGTTTTGATATGCTAAAACATACGGTGACCAGAACTTTTCACAAAGCAAACATCCTCAATTTTAACAAACATGTCAATTTGCATGATAGGGAGTGGTGTTGCACGACAACGAATAGTCGAAGACGACGCCTCACAAGAAGACGCCAATTATCACACCCCAAATCCTATAGGAATAAAGATATGATACAACCATCTTTCATTCGAGAGATATAGTTTCAAACTATACCCAAAAGTCTGGTTCTCAAAAGTCCTCATCGATAGCGCTATCACTCTAATGGCCTAAGTAGCACCAACACTGACACGCGACATGACACGACACACTGACATGTCATTTCTTAAAAAATAAAGAATTTATACATGTTAGGACACATTGTATATTAAATGTATATTTTTATATATACATAATAAATTATCATTTTTAATTAATTTGATTCAAAATTCACAAATAAATAAATAATAATAAGAGAGCCTAGAATGAATTTACATTAAAAACATTAATCTACCATTTGTTAATATAATTCATTGTTTTAATTTGATAAATTCAACTCCATTCCAATAATTCATAAAACTTGAAGGGAAAAAGACAAGCAATTCATATTCTAAACTCACATTTTGGAGCATGGCAGAAGATAAGAGAAAAAAAAAAAAAAACTTAATGGGTGAATTGTGTGTCATGAGAAGTGAGAATCAAAAGAGAAGACAAAACTATTTTTTTCTTCTTTTCTTCTTTATTATTTTTATTATTTTTTAAATTTTGACATATTTACATTTTGACCTCTCATTTCTTGAAAATTTTTAAAATTAACCCTGTGCATTTCGGAATCATATATTGGAATTTCGTACTTGCGTGGCAGAGAGTGTTGGGAGATTTAATCACGTGTTGGATTTTCCAACACTTATTGACTGTGTGTCGAAGCGTATCGAAAGTGTCGGACACATGCTGAAGTGTTTGACATGACATAAAGGTTCTTGGAGAGTGTCCATACTTCTTAGCTAACAACCATTAACTAAGGGTCCTGAAAACACAAAAGATCAATAACATGAACAATCATAGCCCATTGAGTAGCGTGTATCTTTTCTAAGCAAATCGAGCATTCATTATGCCTTTATAGAATAATATCAAAACTCATTTATCTTGTAAAAATGAGTTATATCACTTTAACATTACCATAAATATACATATTAGGAAACATTTGTTTAATCAATGATATTATAACAAACATCAATGGTTCAATTCATTGATCAATCTCAATAATTCATATATCAATGGTCTATTCCATCGATTAATATAATACCACGCATCAATGGTATTTTCCATTAATCCATCTCATATAGAACATATGTCATCGGTCCATTCGTCAATCAATATTTTGCTCAATATCAAATCATGGTCACAACATAACACCTAGTAACAAAATAACCAAGATCTCCCCTTTAGCAAAGTCTCCATCTATATTATCGATGGCTCAGCTCATAAGAATATTGAGCACCAACATAAACTCACAACAACATCTTTTACAATTCATAAGCCAATTCAAAATCAAATCACAAAACGATTTCACAAACCAGAACATATAACTCTTTTTCAACTCCATTCGTCAAGACATTTCTCAAACCATTTTAGAATCTATCTCATAAACCAAGTTCGCAAATCAGTATATAACCTTTCGCAACACATTTCTTACAAAAATTGTCAAACTATTCATAAATACCAATTATAGTAAACGATTAGTCTAGATTTTATGCAACGACATGATTAGTCATGACTCATCATATATCAATTTTTTATCATTTTAATGACATGAGTTTATAAATTTTTAGAAGAGATAGCACAATTCAACTAGGATTGCCCACAAGGTAACTCTACCCATCGATGATTTTGTAATCTTAACAATTAAACAAAAATCAACGTTAAAATCAAGCAAAACACTACCTTGACCACAAATGACTATTACTTTTAAACGCTAACAAAAGGACTCCTGCGCTAAAAAATTGCTCGCTCAAAGTAATAATTCAAACCTAAACACAACACGGCACTCACATGCGAAAGCCTAAAATTTTCATTCCGACTAAACCAATGCGCCAAAACAACTCCCATCAAAATAAATCCACTCAACAACTTAAAAATCGAACCTTGTAGTTAGAATTTCACAAAATTTCGAATTTAAGCCCTAATTGCTCCGTTACAAAGGGCACGAGCACTTACTAAGTATTGCGAATTAGAGTTCCATCGACTTGGCTAGGCATCCGTGGTGAGTACCCACAAAGCCTTCTCTCTCTTTCTTTCCCTATGTTCCTCTTCTTTTTATTTTACCTTCCTTCTTTCTTTCTTTCCCTCTCGTCTCCTTTCCCATGTGAGCTCTCGGTCACTCTCTTTCTCTCTCTCTCCTACTTTTCCTTTCGTAGGGCTGAATGTCCACTTTGTTTTCCTTTCTCTTTGTTTCCTTTTATTTGGTGGGCCCCATCTTTTGCCAAGTCAAAATATTACAGCAATAATGGTGGCCGAAGGTGGCGACGGTTGAGAGAAGGGAAGAGAGAGAGAGAGAGAGAATCGACGAGGAAAGAGGGAGGCGTTTTAGAGTTTTCGAGGCTCTAGCATCGGGCGGTCAGGGTAACTTGGGAAAGAAAAAAATCAAACAATAAAATAGATAAAATAAAAAAATAAATTGAATACGAATAAATCCATAGAGAGAATAATATAGAATTCAAACATAAATGAAGCAATACAACGAAGATTAAAGCTATACTCGAATCACTAAAAAACTCTCGGTGTTTTATAGTTTTCAATTACACCAAATAACTCATATAGATTATGTTTGGTTGTTTAGATTTCTAATTAGGTATAAAATATAAAATCTAAAGATTTTGCTATATCTAGTCCATTATTTAGTGAATCGCAATAATAAATTTGGGTGTAGATTGTTTGGCATAATTGATATATATTAATCTTTTTCCTCTCTTTTTAAATTATTTTCTTTTTTATTTCTTTTCCCCCTCATCATTCTCTAGTAAAATTTTATTAAGTAATAAACTGTACTAATATATATAAAATATTTAAAATATGTGATAAATATAAATATATAATATTGAATTTATATTATAAGATAGAATTAAATTTGAATATATAAATAAAAATAAGATTAAATTAAAAAACTAAATTGCTGTTATTATTTGTAATTTTGAATTTCTTATATTAATATTCAAATGTTATTTATATTGAAATATATGATTAATTTTATTAATTTAAGAAGTTTGTTATTTGAGAAAAATAACTTTCCGATATTAGAGATCTTATCCACATTTATGACAACTCCCCCATGGTATAATTTATCCAACTTATATCCATCTTATATCCAACTTTAGCCTATCTTGAGTAGACATCAAATGTAGGGTAGGAAACGCAAGATATGATTATCCTATCCTGCATTTTATCTTAATTGCCAAACACAGTTATATTATTTAGCACCACAATTTCTGATGAAATAATATTTCGAACTTAAGAAGGAATTATACATAAATTCTTACCATAATAATTTAATTGGCTTCAATACTTGAATTATTGGAGTAGTTTCACGAAGAAAACCCCCTTACAAGCACTCGTCCAACGGCTCTTCAACTGCAACCCTTAGAACATCAAAGACCAAAAAGTATATATATCCAAAAGAGAGCCATCAATGACCAACTTCAACTTGGATAAAGAACCACATGTATAGGGCATGTTTATTAACTAGCCAAATAGTGTTTGATTATGTTCTTCTGTTATCGGGAATACATTTGACACAGAAATTTATTTGGTAAATTTTTGTTCCCAAGAATAAATTTGGAATAGAATCAAGAATAAAAAAAGAAAGTCACTTCTTGTTTCCGAGAACAATTCCAAGAATCAATTCTAAGTTTTTTCTTCTCTTTATTTTTTTCTCTTCTCTTCTCTTTCTCTTTCTCTTTCCTTTTCTTCTTCTTCCTACTGCCACCTCATCACCGCTCACCGGCCACCGTCGCCGACATTAGCAAGCTCACCTAGCCACCGTAAGACTCGGCCTCGTAGATTCGGGCGAGGCCTCACACTGCCTAAGTGAGGTAGAGGCTCACCCGGGCACCTACTACTAGGCAAGCCTCTGCGAGCTCGCCAAACCTCACCCTGGCCTGGCAATGCTCCTATGAGCTTGCCGGACCTCGCCCAACCGATCGCCGGCAGTGACAACCAACCACAAGGGAGAAGAAGTGGAGAAAAGGGAAAAGAAAAATGTAATAAAAGTATTAAAAATTGAAAGAAACAAAAAAATTTAAGAATCTTGAGTAGTTTTACCAAACACATTTCTATTCCGGAAAAAAATTAAATAGTTACTAAATCGCCTTTAAATGCTCAGAAATTGTTTTTGAGGATAGAATAAAAAAAATTTATTTCCAAGCAAAAATTATTCTCGGGCACAGAAATGTTACCATACACACCCATAAAGTCAACTCCAATATGTTGGATTTATCCTTTTCCTTTCTTATTTTAGATTCTTTAACACTTCAGTCAAGAAAGTGTTTGAAAAAAAAGATCAGGAAAGTGAATTCTGTGTATTTCAATGAAAATCCAAGTAAGACTTCCATTCTTTTATCTTAATTCCAATATGAGAACAATCTTTATTTTTTATCGTTACTTGGACACTAATACAATTTCCATATTTTTCAGTATACCTTATTCGAGTCAGGTTTTATTCATGGACTCAAATTTGAGATATATTTTCAACATAGTGGATGAGGATTATGGGTTGAAGATGCCAGTTGAAATTGGTAAAAAAACGAATTGGAGGTTTTCATAAGTGAAAAATTGGATTAAGGTATCAGCACAAATACGACGATATTTCCTATGATAATTATTTAATTCATTCAAAGGAGTAAAAGGGTAATGATGACCCTAGCCAAATTTGGATCAAGGGGATCCTCCTAAAGATGGGTGGTTGGACCTACAGCTTTAGGTGAGAGCAGAATAGAGAAATGCGGAGTTCTTTCTGTAGCAGGAAATGGAAGATATTCGTTTTCTTAATTGGATCTTTTAAAATGTTTTGGTCAGGCTAGCGCATTCTGTGTACATTTTGTATCGGAACTTGAATCTGATTATATAAGTTGATATTTTCTAATATATCTTGCATCTCTGTCTCTGAATGCTCATAGTTTCTGCACAACTGGCCTTCCGAGCGATCTTCTTGTTGAGGTTGGAGAAATGTCCTCTCATCTTCACAAGGTGACAGTTCTCGCCAACATGATTATCTATTGAGTGTTTCCATCAGATGAATGGACTGCATATTTGGTGCAAGGAACTCATCAAATAAGCATATAAGCAAGAAATACTAGTCAATAAGTTTTACTTTAAATTTTGTTAATCATTTCTGTAAAGAACTTGGTCAGCATTAATATTTTCCTGGAATGATGTACAAGCCTTTACCTCTCCTTTTCGTCTTTCAACATGCATCTGTTGATTCAGTCATCTGAATGTAGAGATGATGATCAGGATTTCTTATACAAAAATACTTGGTCTTATTCATTTTGTACGAGGTCGGTCTTATTCATTTTGTACGAGGTCCTATTCTTGTTGGGGTCATGAATGGGCAAACCGATGGGGTGTGAGATCTTGTCTTGAATAGAACCGCCGCAAGCTTCTAACATACCACTGAAATATGAGGCACCAATGAGGGCCTCCGTGAAGGATACCTACTTATGATATAGCGACGCTCTTCAAAAATGCATGATGGGCATGGGTTTCTGACTCCTTGGAGCAGATTTTACCTTGTTCTGACTGAAAACAAGGATATTGAAGTAACTGCGCTTTAAATTCACCGCAAAGAGTAGGCAACACAATGATTTAGCTCGCCTGTTTCTTCCTTTCTGTAGCTCTACTTGAGTGCTATTTTATCATATTCTATCGCATAATGAGCGGAAAAAATAATGCAGGAGTTCCACATAGTTCACGTTGACTACGGTGGTATTATATGGGACTTCGGAGAGATACTATCCCAGGAGTTCCACGTGGTTCATGTTTACGTTACTCTGCTGCAAACAGGCCGTTTCCATTATGTTTAACTGCATTCTTTCTCTATGTTGATTATGTTTCAAGAATGATTTCTTAAACCTCTAATCTGAAGTTTCCACTGCTCTCTAGAAGTGCGGTCATGGAAAGAATGATTAAGAGGCATATGAAGAGGGGGAAGAAAAATGTTCCGTTCTTCTTCCGGATATTCCTGGTGGTGCCAAGACATTCGAACCTATAGCTAAATTCTGTTACCAGATGAAACTCGAACTTACTGCCTCCAGTGTCGTGCACCTCAGATGTGCAGCAGAGCATCTTGAAATGACCAAGGAGCATGGGGAGGGTAATCTGATTATGAAGACTGATAATTTCCTTAACCAAGTAGTCCTTAAAAGCTGGAAAGATTCCCTAAAGGCACTCCAGACCTGTGATGATCTTATATCATATGCTGACTGAAGGAAACGGATTCCCGAACATAAATATCGAACTAATCGAATATCAATCAATAAAAATGCGGAAACGGCCCAAGGACACGTATAATACCGATCATAAAGCATATCACTTAAATGGACATACCTTATTAGCCACGGATTAAATTCTTCCTTTGCAATGACGAGAGTTCTTGATTTTGGGGCAAAAAAAATACACTTGAGAGAACTATTTCCTTTTGTTCTTGTGCGGGAGATATCTCAACGTTTGAGAGAGTTAAACTGTTAACTTCCCCACAACTTTTATATTCTCCACAAAGAAAAATAACTACCTCTCTCATCGGCCTTTTCAAATGGGCTGGGTTTAGCCCAACATGGGCGGCCCATAATAAATAGCTAGACCCATCATCTCCCACTCGCACATGGTGGGCTAAACATAATTCTTTCATTTTTGCAAAGTTCATACAAGAAAATAATCCGTGCGACCAGCATACTTTGAGAGCTCATTACCATGCATCTGTTAGGAGTACATAGTAGCTCAAGTTGGGCATGATGTTTTCGAGTAGATATAGTATGCAGTACCCTAGATCAATTAGTCACATTTACATCTCTCTTGATCTCTTTGCATTTATTATATGTTGTATTCACAATTATGAACTAATCACAATTGGTCGACAAAGTGAATACAAACAGAATATGACATCAATAACAAATTGATCTTCCTCTTTCCTTAAAACTCTCAATTTCAATTCAACTTGCTATTCTAGAAATGTCCCGTTAGATCGAATCAATTCGTAATCATCGGCAACGTTCTAAGATAGCAAACATTAAATAGAAATATTGAGAATAAGTAAGAGTCATGAGGGCACTTAAATTGAGGAACTCTTTTCCTCAAGAGTCTCACACGGCTTATAAGTTGAAATCAAAACTTTTGCCACTCTTATTGGTCGTCTTATGCATACGTAGTATGAAATACGTATTATGGTATTAACTCATTTCCCATAGAGCGTATGTCTTCACTTGAATACCATACAGATGATAGTTCAGACATACTTAATATCTAACTTGAGTTCACAAATCTACTCTTTCAAGGAATCCATTAGAACTCACATCTCGGCTCCAAAACAGATAAAGTAAAATATGTGGGTTATTTTACTTTCGGACATAATAAATAGTATGTCCTCATTTTAACACTCAGTTAAATCAACATTTATGTTTTAAGCTTGAGCTCTCAATTATCACTTAGATAATCGGCTTAAAATTGTCTCATCTCCATTTTTCACATAGTAAATAGAGGCGATTACCCGTGTGAGTGGGCTAATCTCTTATCTATTCGACATACTTTTTCAAACATAATGCACTAAGCATTGAGATGTATAAATGTTAAATAAAACTCATAGGCATTAATAATGATAGTAAATATCATCAACAATGAACATTTAGGGAAAAATACATTATTCAGTACATCAACATCTACGTAGTCCCAGAGATTTTACATGACCACAAAAAACATCTCTAGGTATCGGCTTTGTCATAGGATCTGCTATCATTCTATGCATAGATATGTACTGCAAGTTCACATCTTTTCGTGCAACCATATCCTTAACAAAGTTATACTTGGTATCTATATGTTTAGTCTTAGCATGATATTTTGGATCATTTGTGTACGCTATCGCTGCTTGGCTATCACAGTTAACCAACAATGAGTTTGCAGCATTCTCAACGACACCTAAATGATCCAAAAATCTCTTAAGCCAAACACCCTCTTGTACAGCTGCTGATAATGCCACGAACTCGGCTTCCATCGTGGACAAGGCTATACACGTTTGCTTCTTACTACTCCAAGATATGGCGCCATTGTTTAGTAAGAAAACAAATCCGGAGGTAGATTTCCTTAATCTAAATCTCCTCCCCAATCAACATATGAGTAGCTTTCAAACCGCGGATCCTTTCCTTGATAACTCAGCATATAATCAACAGTTCCCTTCAGATACCTCAGTATTCTTTTGACGGATGTCCAATGTGCTTGACCTGGATTGGATTGGTATCTACTTACCATTCCAACTGCAAAACATATGTCAGGTCTTGTACACATCATGGCATACATTAAGCTTCCAACAGCACTAGCATAAGGAACACGTTGCATCTATTCCTTCTCTTGTGGAGTCTTAGGACAAAATCTATAGCTCAATGCTTCACCTTTTACAATAGGAGTATCTACGGGTTTACAATCCTACATACGAAATCGTTCAAGAACCTTATTTATATAAGTTTCTTGCGAAAGAGATAATATTCTCTTCGAACGATTTCTTAAAATCTTAACTCCAAGAATATATGCAGCTTCACCCATGTCTTTCATCTCAAAGTTGGAAGATAACCAACTTTTGACAGTATTGACAAACTCCAAATTATTTCCGGCAATCAGTATATCATCAACATATAATGATATAATCACAAATTGATCTTTGGACCTTTTGATATATACGCAATGATCCTCATCAATCATTGTAAAGTCATATGCCACTATGGCACTATGAAAATGTATATACCATTGTCTCGATGATCGCTTAAGGCCGTATATCGATCTCAAAAGTCGACATACCTTTTGCTCATGACCTTTTAAAATGAAACCATTAGGTTGTTCCATCTAAATCTCTTCTTCTAATTCTCCATTGAGAAAAGCAGTCTTAACATCCATTTGATGTAATTCAAGATCCATACTAGCCACTATTGCCAGAATAAGGCGAATTGAGGTAAATCTCACCACAAGAGAAAATGTTTCCTCATAATCAATTCCTTCTTGTTGATTATATCCTTTCGCCACAAGGCGAGCCTTATATCTTTCTATTGAGCCATTAGCTTTGCGCTTTAGTTTGAGAACCCATTTGTTCCCAATGACTTTGCGTCCTTTTGGAAGATCAACCAGTTCCCAAACATGGTTCGACTTCATTGACTCCATTTCTTCTTCCATTGCATGCATCCATTTTTCCTTATCAGGGCAATTTAGAGCCTCATTTACATTCTTCGGCTCATCTTCATCTCGTGGAGCAACCATAAAAGTTTCCCCTTCAATGTCAAAACGTCGACGGGGAATACTTTTGCGACTTGTTCGCCGTATGGGCAATTGTGCGCTTTGCACATTGCTCTCCATTATGCTTCCACTTGGATCAGATAATGACGATATCATCCTTTTAGATGATTGCAATTGAGATTGATCCGAATTTAATTCTTCACTTCTCATATTGCTCCCACTTAGACGAACTCCATTATCTTGATCCAAGGTTTCAAATAGGAGTAGTCCTCGCCTATTTCGCCCTTCTTAGGAAATTCATTCTTTAAGAATGTGACATCTCGTGATTCAAATTCAGTTATACTCCCACTTTCTTGCTCACCTATAAACACATACCCTTTCGAGTGTTCTGAGTATTTTATAAAAATACTCTTCTTACCTCTAGGACCCAATTTCCCAAACTTGTGAGATGGTTCATGTGTATAGGCAGCACAACCCCAAGGTTTAAGAAAACACAAATCCGGTTTTCTACCTGTCCATAACTTATATGGAGTGGAAGTAACTGATTTAGAAGGCACACAGTTAAGAACATAGGCAGCTGTTAACAAAGCGTCGCCCCAAAAGGTGATGGTTAAGTTAGTTTGTGCCATCATGGACCTAACCATTTCCAATAGAGTTCTGTTTCTTCTTTCCGCAACACCATTTTGTTGAGGAGTATAGGGAATAGACAATTGTTTTTCTATTCCCTTTTCATCACACAAATTTCTGAACTCATCAGATAGATATTCTCGACCTCGGTCAGATCTTAATGCTTTTATTTTCTTGTCTAATTGATTTTCTACTAAGCTCATAAACTTTTTGAAGCAACTAAAAGCCTCAGATTTATGAGAAATCAAATAGACGTGTCCAAACCGAGTATAATCATCAATAAACGTGATGAAATAAACAGCTCCATGCCTTGCCCTCACATTCATTGGACCACAAATGTCAGAATGGATTAATTGCAAAGGAAATTCAGCTCTTGTCCCCTTTCCAAATGGTTTCCTTGTTGTTTTCCCAACTAGGCAATGCTCACAAGTGGACAAATCAACTTTTTCAATATTGCCCAATAAGCCATTTTTGGCTAATCTATTCATTCGTTGTTGGCCTATATGACCAAGTCTAGCATGTCATACATTCACATCATTATCACATGAATTAGAAGACGTGAAGAGGGAATAACAAACATTAACATTACTAGAGTCAACATCCAGCACAATAAAACCATCTAGAAAGTAACCACAACCATAGTAACTCGTTCCTAAAAACAACTCCACACCACTATTATGGAAGTTCAAATTAAAACCAAACTTAACCAACACTAACACAGACACCAAATTCCGACGAATCTCCGGAGCATATAATACATCATGTAAGAATAAAGTGCATCCACCACGCATGTTTAATTGACAAGTGCCAATCCCTCTTACTTCAGCTCTGGAGTTGTTCCCTACATAGATCCATTTCATTCCAGTTGGAATTCGTAGGAACTCCACGAAGGCACCTCTGTCCTTCGCTACATGGTCTGTGGCTCCCGAATCTACGGTCCACAAAGGATCAAATTCAGTTAAAAGTACAGAACTTGATACAAAAACAGAGTTCTCAAGAATACAAGGAGTGTTTACCTTCTTTGGCTCGCTACAGTTGCGAGCATAGTGACCTTTCTTGCCACAATTGTAACACCTTACCCTTGACATTCTCTTCATACGAGGACGGTTTCCTCTCTCACGTTGGTCAATTCTTGGTTTCTTCCCTGAAGAGCTCACTCCTTTGCCTTTCCACCTTTTGAATGAGTCAGGATGCTTACGCTTGGAGCTCGAAGCTCCTTGTGAGCTAGAACCTGCATAATAAATATAAGTTTCTGGCTTTGCCGCCAAGAGACGATCCTCTTCTAGCTCAAGATGGCGTACTGCATCCTCAAAGGTTTTGATGTTCTCATTGTGGGTCGGGTGCACCTTCATATGCTCCCAACTCTGAGGCAAGGAACGAATCACTGCTTGCACTTGCTGCTCATCAGTCAGGACATGGCCAGCATCTTTCAGCTCATTTATCATGTTTGACATCTTTCTAAGATGTTGCTTCATGGTCTGACCATGAGGCTTCTTATAAGAGTCAAACCTGATAGTGAGCTGCCTCAGTCTGGTCACCGAAGTATGACCAAATCTTGCCGCCAGTGCTTCCCACATTTCTTTGGCATTGTCAAAACGCCTAAACTCCCGCATGACATCATTCTCTATGCTACTCAGCAACGTGATGCGAGCAAGAGAGTTCTTTCTTTTCCATGCAACAAATGCATCCTTATCTCTTTTGTGTTGTGCAAAGTGTTCCCATCTTCGAGCTCTTCCATAACCAGGTTAAGAGCTTCAAGAGCCTCTTGCTCTTCTAGCACATATTGGATTTTCATATGCCATATTTCATAATTATCACCGTTGAGCTTCTCTCCTTTGTTCAATTCAGCGACTATACTCTTAGTTGCTGAAGCCATTGGATCTGAACATATCAGACACACATGCACGAAACATTAATGCCTATCATTTATGCATCAATCTTGCATAGACTAATCATATTAATAAATAATTTCAAATAAGACTTCAGAATCAAAATGTCACTATTGTTTCCAATTATCATCTAAGAACCTTAATTGAAATTATCATTAATATAACCTTCCATGCAAAAATAAGTCATTTGAAGCTACTTAAACTTCTATAACTACCCACAAGAATTAATAGTAATAAAAAGCAATTGACATTGAACATCCATTAATGAAAAAACATTCTTACATAACGTAACTAATACATTAGAAGTCACAACATCAACATGGAAGAAACTATTTACAGAACGTAACTAATACATTAGAACATCCTAAACAAACATAACTTCAAACACTCAATAAAACAACCTATGAACAGGGAAAGACTCATAAAAACGCTTTGAAAGCTTGAGTTTCTTATTTGGCACCCATGGAAAGACAGAGGAAAACCCCTAGGGTTTCTCCTACGCACATTCATTCCCCGCCTAGTCGTATTCATCCCTAAGGTCGAAGTCCTTGAGGCCTCAATCTTAAAGTATTCCCTCACAAAAGCCACTACAAGCTTTTTGTAATCTGGAACCACATTGACATCCCATAGGTGATTGAACACCACTTGCCATTCCGATGGAAGAGTATTAATCATGGATCGCACCATCTCAAAAGCTGGCATGGGATAACCCTTCCAAATTATTTTCTGTATTTTCTTATTGACCTTGCGCACGTGTACCCTTATATCACCACTTTCCCATCGATAATTAGCCAACTCAGCTATCAATATTTGAAGTCTCCTCTTTTGTCTTCTTGAAAATGCGTGAATAGGTGTACGCATGCGAATGGGAGGCATTGTTCCTGCAACAAATGCAGAACATAAGGGACTACACATAATCCATGGTGAAATTTTTTTTTTTTTTTGGTCAACTATGGTCAACGCAGGTCAACTAAAGTCAACGGTCAACGCATGTCAACGACGGTCAATGGTCAACGGATGACCGGGTCAAGTCAATGGGTCACGGGTCGGGTCTTTGGTCGGACAAACCGACTCCCGAACAGCAGGATGACGTCAGCCATGCACGCATTCACCGCACGCGCGGGCGGTTACCCGTGCGCATGCGGCGCACGTGCGAGCGGTTACCCGCGCGTGTGCAGCGCACGTGCCTGGGAAAAACTGCCTCGGCTTGTGTAACGCACGCGCCGACAACAACAGCCACTTCCGTTTGCGCGTGGCGGCGCATCCGGCTACCTTCGGCGGCGTGCCACCACTCGTTTTCCTCGTCTCGACGAGAACTACGGCCTCGTGTATTCAAAAACTAATTTTGACATACGAAAAGTCATAAAAGAGGAACGAACAGTGCCGGTGTCGGGATTTATGCCCCCGATCACTCCTCGTCTAAACTTATTAGCCATAAAAAATTATAAACTACAGTAATGATCAGCAACATCAAACCTTGGCTCTGATACCAATGAAGGAAATAGATTCCCGAACATAAATATCGAACTAATCGAATATCAATCAATAAAAATGCGGAAACGGCCCAAGGACACGTATAATACCGATCATAAAGCATATCACTTAAATGGACATACCTTATTAGCCACGGATTAAATTCTTCCTTTGCAATGACGAGTTCTTGATTTTGGGGCAAAAAAAATACACTTGAGAGAACTATTTCCTTTTTTGTTCTTGTGCGGGAGATATCTCAACGTTTGAGAGAGTTAAACTGTTAACTTCCTCACAACTTTTATATTCTCCATAAAGAAAAATAACTACCTCTCTCATGGGCCTTTTCAAATGGGTTGGGTTTAGCCCAACATGGGCGGCCCATAATAAATAGCTAAACCCATCACTGACGAACTCAACATCCCTAAACGCTGCATTAAGTCACTGGCCATCAAGGCATCGACTGACCCTAATCCGTTCGGATGGCCCTTCATGGAGCACAGTGGAACTTTGCAGAGTCCGGGTGACAGTTTTTTATGGAACGATAAGCACCAGCGCGAGGCCCAAGAATCTAAGTTCAGATTGGTGGTATGAGGATGTAACGGTTTTGAGTTTCTCTCTGTACGAAAGGTTGATTTCAGTAATGGAATCTCGTGGCATCAAACTAGAAATAATCGCCAGATCACTTTCTTTCTATGCCAAAAGGTACCTCCCTGGCCTGAATAGGCATCGAGGTATTACCGAGTCTAGTTCTAACCTGTCTGCTGTTGGTCCGGCGGCCCTACCTTCCGAAGTGGAACAGAAGAGCTTAGTGGAAGATATTGATCGGTTACTTCCTATGCAGAAAAGCCTAGTATCAACTAAGTTCTTGTTTGGTCTGCTCCGAACGGGTGTGATGCTTCAAGTAAGCCCCTCTTGCATATCAAATTTGGAGAGGAGGATTGAGATGCAGCTTGATGAAGCTACACTTGAAGATCTTTTATTGCCCAATCTATGTCATTCAACAGAGACACTCTATAACGTGGACTGCGTGCAGCGGATTCTTGAACACTTTCTCGTCATGGATCAAGCTACTGGTGGGGCCTCTCCACGTTCAGAGGACAATGGCGAGTTGACTGGATCGTCTTCACCGACTCCTATTATAATGGTCGCGAAGTTTATTGATAGTTGCCCCTGACATTAACTTGAAACTTCCAAATTTCCAGGCTCATGCTGCTGCTGTTCCTGATTTTGCCAGACCCTTAGATGATGGTATTTATCATGCAATAGATATCTACCTCAAGGTAAGTCTGTCTAATAAAGAGTTGAAAGTAATTCTCGTCTTGTCTTCTCTAGCTGCATGTCAATGAAGAGTAGCAGAAGATGGAAAGTTATTCTTGTCTTGTCTTGTCATCCGACGAATAGCATCATCTTTTTGAAATCCTAGTTATTCTTAGCATGACATTGGGGAATCTCATTGCTAATAATTGTTGGAGACTCAAATGGTGTATATGCCATCTCCGTAAATCTAGAAACTTTTGCTTGCTATAGGATACTGCACGAAAGATCTATTTAGCCCTATGTCTCTTATTCCTAAGAGATCTTCCTCCACCAGTAGGTTTTTTCGGAAAACTTCATTTATTCTGGTGTGGATGGCAAGTAACAAGCCTGCCTACTTCTAGATTTCAATAGGACTCCTTACAAGCATTATTATTTTTTTTTTTTGGTAAGGTAAGCTTGTATAAATTTTAACCAACAGTTATACAGTACAAAGAAACTCAGTACCCACTTGCACTCACCACAATAACACGTTGAATGAGTGGAATGGTACCAAGTTCAGGATCAAAAATATACAACCATTACACATAAGGACCTATGTACAACACAACAAAAGAACTAAGAGAAGTCATCTAGCAAAAATAGAAGGAGCGAGACCCCAAGCTCTTTGTAGTCTCTTGTTAATAGGCGTGTCTTGAACGTACTTGACAGTCACCACCTTGTCCTTAACTGCCTTAATGATATGGTACTTCAACAACCGGATATAAACTGCCCTTCCCTGAAATAGGGTGTTGTTTCGGGCCTTCCAAATAGCATAACAAAGAGCCCCAAAAGAAAACCGAGCAAACATCTTATGAAAGCCGTTGCCAGACAGGGAATTAGTAACCCATCCTTACGAGCATTATTTTTTTTTTGGTAAGGACCTTACGAGCAGTATTTTCCTCTACTATTATAAAAAAAAAAAAAATTAATCAAGTTATTAATGACGGACAAAACCAAGAAATAACATCTCACATGTGAAATATAGAAGATGCCCTTTAAAATCAAATAATATATCTCCATAAATCATCACTTGCACTTCTGATATAATATTTTCCTAACAGTCAGTTTATCTAAGAAATGAACAGCACAACGCATACCAGATATACCCAGTTTATAGTAAAGCGCATACCACGTCTAAGAAACCATGAACACTTATTCTTCCCAGCTAACCATATGTACAATAATATCTTAGAACCTTCTTTCAGTGTGTACATAGAAGTTGCTGCGTTTTGTCTCAAATTCCTTCTTCAATCCTCTTCACCTGCTGAGCCTTACTCTCCCCAGCTTCCTTGGCGGTGTCATATGATGCATGTAGCCCAAACAGCAAGTAGTAGACCAACAGAAAGCCGGTCCAGATCCCAAACCGCTCGAACGACTCCTTGTCGATGGATCCAAGTAGGAAGATGTTGATGGCAATGGAGGCCGACGGCAGCCACGGGACTAAAGGCACTCCCCACAGTTTCGGGTTGCGGGCATGAGGAACGAACACCCTCAACGCCACGGTTGCTATTAACCATATAGGCACCGTGATAGCGTATCCTATCCAACCTTCACTAAGGCCCCAGTAAGCGGACGTTGCAATCGAAGACCCGATTATGAGGACTAGGCAGGCAACAAGCTTGTTGCGGTCCGCAGCTGTGGTCGTGCCACTGACATAGTAGCGGCGGACGAGGAGCGCGACTGCCACGACCATGAAGATGAAGAGGGTGGAGATGGAAAGGAGGTTGGACAGGATCTCAAGCTTGGTGAAGAAGGCGATGACTGCTGTAGCGGAGAGCATGGTGACGGTGGCGTTCACCGGGGTCCCGGTCCTTTCGTTAACATGGGCGAACCAGGGCGGCATCATGTGGGTCCGGGCAATGTGCGTAAGGTACCGAGCCTGTCCAACAGCACTGACGAGCAGTACGGTCGTCATGCCCTTCAGCGCGCCAGCAGCGACGATGTACTTGGCCCAGTCCCATCCGACGGCCTGGAACGCAACTGAGAAAGGCGCGTTCTCGTCGATCTCCTTGTAAGGCTGCATGAGGCAGAGTGTTACGGCCATCAGGCAATAGCATGTAGTTGTGATGACCATTGAGCCTACTAAGCCAATGGGTATGTCCCGGGCTGGGTTCTTCGTCTCCTCGGCCATTGTCGACACCGCATCAAACCCGATATAGGCAAAGAAGAGCACAGCCGAAGCCTGGAAGATGCCGCGTGCCCCATTAGGAGCGAAATCGGAGTAGTTCTCCGGGTTGGCTTTGGTCAGGCCCGCGATGATGATGAAGAGAATGACCACGATGTGGATGACAGAGGCGATGGAGTTAAAGATGGACGTGCCCTTGGTGCTCAGTACCGCGAGGACACAGATCGCAGCGCAGACACAGACGGCTATGGGGTCAAGCTGGTTGTAGCCCTCCGCGAGTCCGTGGGCTTTGATCAAGAAATCTGCGGGCTTGTGGTTGAAAAGGGTGGCACAATAGGACGTCCATGAGCGCGCCACAGCGGCACCGCCAATTATATACTCAAGAAGGATGTTGCCGGCAGCTATGAACCCCACGAAGTCGCCGAGCTCCACTCTTAGGTATGCAAACGATCCACCTGAACAAGGGAGGAGAAGTAAATTCAGTCACATCGCTTGCTAACTCTGCATTGCAATATGTGAAAAGGATCTACAAGCTCCATAACTCAATCGCGAAGGATAATGGTCAACCTTGGCATTGCATATGACTAAAAAACAAAGAGAAATTACGAGAATATACCAATCTAAGTTCATTGCCAATGGCATAAAAACAAAAGAAAAGTCTTGAACTCCGGCCCAACATGCATGAAATATGACATCTCTGAGAGTTTGACTTGTCATCTGTCTAAAAGATTACAATAAACATATATACAGACAATGGACAAATGAGAGTCAACCAATATATTCGAAATGGCGCCAGATTCAAGAAGGATGTAAAGCCGCAAAGGCTTTGTCAAGTCAAAGATCATTTAGAAGATGACGAGCAGTGAATTGGGAATATCGCCTCTTAGTCAAAGATCATATTTTTCTTCGAATTTCTAGTCCTGGGACGCCCCGAAAAGCTGGACAATCCGCATCAAAATTGACAGGTCTCTCTCCCAGACAAGAAAACTTCATTGAAAATTCATTAAAAATCCAAACTTTTCAATGAAATAGTGCGTGCTCACTGGACATCATAAAGCTCATCTTAGAGATTTTTGGTGACTGTCGTTGTCAATGAAGGTGGAAACAATATTGATGGGCAACCGCGTTTGCACTCACCGGCCGAGGGTATCTCCACGGCGAACTCGGTGTAGCAGAAGACGGAGAGCAGGGCAGAGATGCCAGAGACGACGTAGGACAGCACAACGGCCGGGCCGGCGTCCTCCTTCGCCTCGAGGCCCGTGAGGACGAAGATGCCCGCACCGATGACGGCCCCGATGCCGAACCAGATGAGGTCCCACCAGTTGAGAGTCCGCTTCATCTCGTGCTCGCTCCGGGCCTTGATCTCGTGGAGCTCCGTCGCGTCCCGCGACCGGCTCAGCACCCGGTCCCGCAGCCTGGCCGGCGTCTCCCGGAGGGCCCTCGCGTAGTTCCCAAGGCTGGCGAAGGACTCCTCGGGGAGGAACTGCTGCTTCGAGCAGCACCCCCTCCGACGTACGGCCTCGCCCATCTCGACCTGGACCGTCAAGAAACACAGCAGACGGGATTCATCGTAAATCTTGAGAAAGAAAAACAAGACGCGCGGGCTATCGCACGCACTGCGACGACGACACGAACACGGACACGTCCACGAGCGAGCAACCGCCTCACGACCCGCGAAGGAAAATGGGATCAAAACGGAGAACGAGAGAGACTTCGGACGGGCCGCCGTGAACGATACCTGGGGTGGGGTCGGGGGAGGATCAGGAGAGAACGGCGGCGCCGGACGAGGCGGCGGCGGCGTTGACCGGGGAGCGGAGGTCCGAGGAGCGAGGAGCGAGGCGGTTTCTCAGAATCTGAGTGATTCTGGGATCTCCGCGCGGGTATATAAATAGCGGAATCGCGAGCATGTTTGCAGGAGGCGGGTAAGAAAAATTCAGGGAGCGGAAATCGATGATCACTGGGTAGATCAGAGCCGTCGGATCGCGGGGGACCGGCCCTGTGGGGCCCATCAAGTGACCTGGAATCGCTGGCTCAGGGGAGCGTTGACCAGCTGGCTTGCTATTGCGGGGGACGCCGATTTTAGGCAGGTTTTACACCCACGCTTTCTAGTTTTAGGCCTTTTTTTTGGGGGATTTTAAGATTCTCTAAAATGATCTTTCTCTATTATTAGTTAATTAATTAATTAATATTTGGTAAAAATGTAGCTCTCTCTCTCTCTCTCTCTCTCTCTCGTTTGTTTTGCTAGAAAAGCTTTTATGCTCCCTTGTAATGACTGATCGACTAAATAAATAAATAAAATTCTAATCAGAATTTTCGATTGATGAATTTAGAGTTACAACTAACACCGACATTTATTTTTCAGTTTGGGCTTCATTTGTTTTACGAAAAGATGAATAATCTGAAAGACATTGTCCCTTAAAATGATCGTTCGTAATACTTACAAAGTGAACGAATGGAAAATATTTCCACCATTCATCAAAATATTCAAATATAATTTTTTCTCAATGATGAAAATATTTTTCATTAACTTATTATTTTAATGAATACAAGCGATCATGAGTTGCAAAAAATGAATGATTTGGAGAACATTTTTCAGAAAATGATTGCTCACATCATTTAGAAAAATAAATGAATGGAATTTTTTTCATCACCCAAGAAAATAGTTAGGCAAAAATTGTTATCAATAATGAAGATATTTTCCCTAATTTTTCTAAACAAAATGAGCAATATTTTTCGGAAATTATTTTTCAAATAACTCATTTTCCGCAAAACGAACACACCATTTTAGGAAAACATTATCTAAATCATTTATTTTTCAATAACAAATGGAGATTTAGTTTCCAATCTGTTGAATATGTTATTATAGACACTTCCATAAGAAGAGTCTCTGAGCTTGTTCCCATATGTAGACGTGAGACCTGAGCATGGCATATTTATCATGCGAGATACTACTAATCCTCGATAAAGAGGAATTTATATGGTCAAAATATCATATAATTGCATATTAAATGGATTGGAATATTCATAATTTGTACGCAAAAGGAAATTTCTTGCTTTCTATATTCGTGAGAAAGTTGGAATCTTATATTCTTGGTGAATCGGAAAAGTGCTAAGCGTTTATTTTTTTTGCCTTCTATTACAATTGTGGCGTGCGGTTGCTTCTCTTCTTTTTCGGGCTCTGGTGGGTTTTCTTGTTTTAATCAAATTGGCTTTGCCTTTCTAAACCCTAGAAAATATTGGACACGTGTATACGTTGCGCCAATAAAATATAATAAAAAAAAATTATTAGTGTAAACAAAAAGATGATATTCAAGGGTTTGGACCGCCTCATGAAATGAAGAAACAAAATGGATAATTGGATTATTGTAACAATGATTGAACAGAAGATGAGAATTGGCGTTTTATGGGTTTGCATGAAAAAGAAATGAAATAAAATAGCTATGATTATTGCAGGATTAAGTTAGCTCTTCATCTTTTAAAACTATGATTTTGTCTTTTTCTGTAATATATGATGATAACTAAATTAATAGTTTTTGCATAGGCAATTGGGCTAATTTGATAAAAAATAATAATTGAACTTTAGATCAAATCAACCCATGATTTTTTATTTAAAAAAATTTCAACTTTCAATTTAGTCTCAAGTCTACCCATGTGTCCAAAAATCTCTAGTGATTTCTTTAAGATTATCATTATCAAGACTAGTTGGAGGTTCATTATCAAAACCCACTTCTTCATCAACATCCCAACCTTCGTATGAACAACAATGGCCTCCTGATATTAATAATTTTGAATAAATTAGTGGCAATTTTTGGATGCATGGGAAGATTTAGGATTAGAATGGAAGTTGGAGATTTTTTTAACACAAAATAGATTTTGCGACACAATTGAAATTTCTCCTAAAGTCAGGGGTTTTTATGGAATTAGGCCATGGGCTATCAAACCAATTTTCCATAAAAGTTTGTTATTAATGGTTCTTTTTTTTTTAATTTTCTCATTCTATGTAAAATGATATGGTCATCAATAGATTGAAAAATCAACCAGTACCCATATCCAAAAGTTACAAAAAGGCTTCTGAAAGTACGCATGATAACCATTTTATTTATGCATTTTTCTATTTTTTTGTTTATGAGAATAGGTTTGAAATAAAAACTCGCATGGTAACTAAATTTCATTTTTCTATTTTTGGGATAAATTTGTAGTCGAAAAATTAATTTAGAATAGAAATGAGAAGTGAATATTTTCTACTTCTCTCTTTCAGGAGCAAAAATGAAAATAAAAAATTTATCCGCATATCATATCCTTTGAGAAATTTTCTACTTCTCCATTTCTGAAATCATTGAAGGAGGAGACACAATGGAAGAGAAAATCATCACTAGGCGTTGGAGAGGGATGAGCTTTTGATTGACTTCATTGCAGCCCCGATGCCTCATGAACAGGCGTGAGATGGGCGCATATAAAATTCGAGTCGATGGTAGGCCTTCAATTAGAAAGCTAGAAACCAGTTTGGTCCAACCCTCAGAAATATAATTTTCTTCGACGACGCCACTAGCCATCGACAGATAATGTAACGGCAAGCGGTCCATTTGCTCGAATTCAAAATTCATAAACCGCTCTGATTAAAACTTCAAACGATAATAAGAAAAGACCAACCATTAATCTTTTGCTTAGGATCCAGAATGCTGGTTTGGACATTAGAACGGATAAGATTAGTTAACCTCATGTACCTTAATAATAATAAAAACATTTAATGGACTTATTTTGAACCCTGATCAATGTCCAAATCACAATGCTATCTTCATCGAGAAAAGTTTAATATAAAGGCAATGCTAGCCAAAATTGAAATGTTGAAAGTAATCAAGTAATATCAGTAAGGAGTACAAATCTATTTCTAGCAAGAAATTGTTCCTAGTAATAGAATGATTATCATTTACGCTACCATAAACTGAAAAATTAATTTAAAATGGTGAATTTCTTCACCTAATAAACAGTTCACCCATTCTTATAGTGAAAACTCTTTTATGCTTGGTGAGAATATACCCAATAAATGTCACCTATTTTGCAGTAGAAATTTAAATTTAAGGAACAAGCTTGTGAAGGGTAAAAAATTTCCATTTACGGTGCGAAATCCATGAGTAGTAACATTCCAAAGCACATAAATAATTGAAAGGAAAAACAATATCAAGAAAACCAAAAAACCGAACAAAAAGTCAAAAACGTAAGTTTTCTAAAAAGCTAGAGATTTACCAAGGACACCTTTCATTTTCCAAGAAAAACTACATTAAAAGAAATATAGATGGATTTTAAATTACATATATAACTCGTAAATAAATAAATAAACTGGCATTTACTGAGAAGAACTTTGATTCACCAAAAATAACTTTCATTTATTAAGGCTTCCTTTATTTCGTAGAAAATGAATATTTAGAAAAGAAAATTTTAGAAATGATCGCTTATATCAAGGATGAGTACAGTCTAGGTGGGCAATTTCCATTTTTGAATTGAAAACTGCCAACTAAGAATCGATTCAAAAATTGGGAACCAGAATGCCCTATTGGTTCCATAGATCACCTAAGAACGAAACAACCTATCCAATTTCTTAGTTTCTAATAATCTCCAGTACAAACCGAACAAAAAGTCAAAAACGTTTTCCAAAAAGCTAGAGATTTACCAAGGATACCTTTCATTTTTCAAGAAAAACTACATCAAAAGAAATCTAGATGGATTTTAAATTACATAAATAACTCATAAATAAACTAGCATTTACTGAGAAGAACTTTCATTCACCAAAAATAACTTTCATTTATTAAGGCTTCCTTTGTTTCGTAGAAAATGAATATTTAGAAAAGAAAATTTCAAAAATGATCACTTATATCAAGGATGAGTATAGTCTAGTTGGGTAGTTCCCATTTTTGAATCAAAAACCGCCAACTAAGAATCGATTCAAATTGGGAACCAAAACTACCTATTGGTTCCATAGATCACTTGAGAACGAAACCGGATGTTCGGTCCGGATTCTTGGGTGAGTCCATAGAATTAGTCTCAATGCTTATAAAATTGCATTCATAAATTAAAATGAGTTGTTAGTTCTTAATTTGGTATCATGATAACAAAGTGTCACAACATCTCCCATTGATCCTCTCTTTCCTCTTTGTTTGTTTATTTTATTTTGGTTGAGAAAGCAAGAAAATAGATTATTAGAATGAAAAAAAAAAAAAGTAGGGAGTTAATCCTATAGATTATTACACATCCGAAAGATAAAATTAGTTAATAATGTCCAATAATTGCAAATATACATATATGTACATATATATTTAGTCAAAAAACTACAAAATAATTAAGTAATTAAGATGGAATGTCTTTTTTTAAATAATATATATTCTAGTATGGTCTAGGTGGATAGGTGAGCGGTTCCACTCCTAGAACTAGGAACTAGACCAATAATCATCAATTCCACTAAATTGGAATCGAGAACTAGACCACCCCCAGAAGAACCACCAATTCTAGACCAATCCGATTCAATTCCAAGGGGTTTGGGCAATTCCTAGTTCCTTTGCACACCCCAATATATTACTCACAAAATATGAATGAATAAAAAATAATTTCATCATCTACAAAAATATTTAGATATAAATTGATGTTAATAATAAAAAAAATTTCATTAGATAATTATTTCCAGCTATACAAACAATGATTTTTTTACAAAACATTCATTTTCAATGAAATAAACAAAGCCTAAAAAATGACTTATTTTTACTGAGAACAAGGTATATTTAGGTCAATAATTAATCTCATTTATTCGCGATATACTGCATGATTTCATGAGAAACAAATTTGCTCATGAAAATTATTTTAATTCCGATGTTTTCACAGGCATGCAATGTGTCACCATAAAGTAGTTCAAAATATCATAAAATTTTTGATATTTTAATAAATAATATTTTACGGCATTTTAAAAAGGCTTATTATGTCTTATCGTGATTCAATGTAAAATATCGTATATACTTAAATTATCTATTATAAAAATCTTGAAGTGTCATGCGTCACTCGGTACAAAACGCCGTGGATATATAAATTTCGTAATCTAATAATCTCCAAACTTTTTCAAAAGTTTACAACGTTACGTGGTAAGACAGTTTGAAACATCATATACATATTGATATTTTAATTGGCAATCCTTTACAAAGCATTATAACATTTTGCGATGATGAATACTCAATTAATTTTACGCTTAATGTCTTAACATGTTTTTACAAAGTATTACAAGGTTTTTTTTTTTATAACCGAGCCCAAAATGTCATAAATATCTAAATATCCTAATTTTTTTTTTTTTTTAATTTACGATGTTTTTAAGTGCTTATGAAGTTTCTTTGTAGCGGAATGCAAAGGGTCGTAGACATGTTATAATTTTCAATTATTAATATTTTACCACATAAATATTCAAGCATCATGGTTTCTAATAATTTTTTTTAAAGGCTTACGAAATTTCAGCATAACATTATTAAAAACATCATAAATACAAATGACAATGTATTTTAATAAAGTTTCATAGAAACTTACAATGTTTCATCTAAACCATTGTAAAATGTTGTAAATATTTGTATACCTTAATTTTAAAAGTTCAGGAAATTTCAGGTTTATCCCCAGCTCCTTTGCATTCTCCTATTGCTAGGGTTATCCTCCACCCGCTTAAAAGGCATTCCGTCATGCGCACGGAAGAGGATATCATAGTCTTCCATATTATATATAATATAATATTTTGTGAGTTATACTAAGGAAGATTATTTTAGTTTTTTAAGTTTCAAATTTTAAGACAAAAAAGCAATCAAAATGGCCTTGTTCCATACAAAATTATACCGAATATGCCGATGCCACCGAAAATTTACCTAAGGGCTCCTTCTTCCAGGTGAAGAAGTCCAAGCCTTGGGATAAGGGGGGAATCATAATTTGCCAAGATAGAAGCTCTTCGCGAAGCATTTGACCAAAGGGAGTGTATAGGTTTGCCACTTTTGCTTGCCTATTGAGATCCGATTGGTATATGAAGGAGTCCGAGAAAAGGTAGAGAGCGGACCAATATCAAGCCACGGATCAAACCAAAGCGAAGTGGTCAAGCCATCCCTTATTTTCCACTTGAAAAGGGGCAAGGATTCACCTCTAAGGGCAAGAATTTCCTCCAAGCCCAAGAACATTTAGTAGGAGGATTAAAAGTCCAGAAATCCTTACTTTTGAGATGGATGGCATGGATCCATTTGCACCATAGAGACTCCTTGTCAGTAAAGAGATTCCATATGTGTTTCATCATGGCAGCTTTATTACTGTCTTGAATCCTACAAATTCCTAAACCCCCTTTCTATTTGGGGAGGCAAACATCCTCCCACAACACTTTTGAACCTCCCGGTCCCATAGCCGGCCTTTTCCATAAGAACTGTCTATAGATTTGTTCTATTTTGAGCATTACTGATGACGGCAGCCAGAAGATGGATGCCCAATATATATGGATTGCATGCAAGACAGATTTTAACTAGTTGTAATCTACCCACAAAAGAGAGAAAGCGATGTGTCCAAGATTGGACTCTAACAGTTAAGAGACATACCAGGGCGTGGCAGTCCACTTTCTTCAGTCTCAAGATAATGATGGGTACACCCAAATAGTAAATCGAAAATGAACCCAGTCTATAGCCAAAGACTTGTAGTATTTGGTCTCTGACCTTTAGTGAGCCCCCGGCAATGAAGACTTCACTTTTGTTGGCATTATATCTACTATGACACATGTCAAGCCCATTTATGAGATAAAACTTTTTAAATTGTGTATACCTTAATTTTAAAAGTTCACGAAATTTTCACAAAGGGTCATGGCATTCCGTCATAATATAATATAATATAATATGATATGATATTTTATGATATTTTATTTTTCTAAGTTTCAAATAGTCAAAAACACATTTGCACTCTAAACTTTTTATTCAAAAATAAATACCCATATGACATATTTACTCTTCATAAAGGCTCTATCATATAATTTTACAATCAAAACAAGTCATTTTTATTTCATTTAAGTTACATATACCTCTTGTCAACACCATTTGTCTTCTAGCATCCATATAAGCAAAATTTTTAAGATGATCAACAGAAAGTAAATGTGTCCGTATGGTATTTATGACTTTTTGTGTCACAATAAAAAAATTTCTATTAAATGTGTTACACTAAATATAGCTTAAGGGTTTTGGTAACTTTTTCCCTAAGTTTTAATGTTTTACAAAGACCAAGGACTTCTTGTTGTAATCTAGTATTAAATGTTATCAATATTTAAATATCTAAATTTTTAATGTTACACAACTTTTTGTCAAAGTTAAGAAGACATTAGCTCGAGTACAAACTGTCATAAATATTTAACTTTAATTGTTAATTTACGGTATTACACATGCACATAGGATAGCTTCTAGGATGATTTTCTTTTATGTTATGTTGATAATGCATTATATATAGATATGACAATTTCACTTTGAATAGTTTTTTTTTTAAAACACATGTTGTATTTCATTTTAAATTTTAGTGTTAGCAATAATGTAATCTTTAATGCAAAAATTCCAAAAAGATGATCTTTGATCTTCATGATTTTTCACAATAAAAAGGATGAAGACATACATTTATCCATAATAATCCTATTGAAGATAATTACTATGGAAAAACCAAAGAAATGAAGAAATATGATTTCTCTCCCTTAACCCCCTTTTCTACAACATATTCTTTCGATGGATGATAAAATACAATGTTAGTTTCTCTTCTTATGGGTGGAGAGATGACCAAACTCTATTTATATATATTGTCAATAGATATTTTCCATCAAAGAGCTCTTTTATTTTCATAAAAGTCACACCTTTTTGGGAATAGCGATAACTTCTCAATGAGAATTGTACCTTTTCATGAGAGTCATAACTTTTCATAACCAATATTTCTTTTATAGCATTTAAACCATTAATAACAATATTATGTGTGCCATAATAATTCTTATATTCTCCCACTTTACCCATATGACCTTCCTTTCATGGTTTAATAAAATGTGCACAATAACATTATGTTATAATCTTTATTAAATTGGTTGTCACATTATAATCATAATTAAGTAAAGAAAACTAATGCGAGTCATAACGGTTGTATGTCATTAATCAACATAGTCCATTTTATGTATTACAACTATAATTCTCTATTTAACATAATCCATAAAAGAGAAGTACAGTAATAGTCCAACTATAATATCTCTGTTAGAGACTATTCTATTTAACATTCATCTATGTCCATAATGTATACCAAATAGAAATTAGGAAATATCAAAAACATATAATTGAGCTCAGAGTATCAAATACATATATTTAATGCACTCATAATTCAATCGTTAATAACGTCCAATCATGCCCATTCTTTCAATATTTTCATTATATGTCTTGGGCGGCAATCCTTTTGTTAAGGGGTCTACAATCATACAATTGGTGTTAATGTACTTAATTAATACTCTTTGTTTTTTAACTTCTTTTTTAATGAACAAGTATTTGATATCCATATGCTTAGCACCCTTAGAAAAATTGTCATTCTTAGAGAGTCATTATAATAAACATTCAACAGCCTACAAATAATTCCAATAATCACAAGCTCTAAATAAAGTTCTGCAACCATAATCTATTAATAGTGACCTCAAAGCAATGTCACAAACTCAACCTTAATAATGGATGCAGTAATAACTGACTATTTCGCATTTTTCTATGATATTGCTCCTCTAGCCAAAAGAAACAAGTAACTAAACATTGATTTTCTTGTATTAGTACATCCAACTAAGTCTACATTTGAATATCCAATCACCTCAAAATAATCGGATATTTTATAAATGAGCATATAATTTTAGTTTCATGCATGTATCTAAGAACTTTCTTTACAACTTTCCAATGATTCAATCATGGTTACTTTAATACTTGCCCAGTATTCGACAACAAAACTAATGTATAATCTGATGCAAGTTTAAGCATATATTAAGCTCCCAATAATGGATGCAAAATGAATACTTTTCATTTATTCTCATTTCAATTTACTTTTCGAATGTTGTATAAAGCTAAATTTGTCACCTTTATGAATTGGAAGTTATTCCTGCTAAACATTTATCCATATTAAACCTCTAAAATTTTATGAATATAGACTTCTTGAGACAACCATAATAATCATTATGATTTATCATGAAATATTTCTATTCTTATTACATACATTGCATCTCACATATCATTCATTTCAAAATTCTTAGAAAAAAACTTTTTAGTTTCATGTAATAAACCAAGATCATCAGCTGCAAATAAAATGTCATCAATATACAGAATTTGAAAAATAAACTTATTCCCACTAACCTTCATATATATATATATGCCGATCAATAGTATTTTCCTTAAATCCAAATGAAGTTATGGCATCATTAAACTTAAAATATTATTTCGAAAAGCTTGTTTAAGACCATATATTAATTTCTTTAATTTACACTCCATGTGCTCCTTTCCTTTAACTGAAAAACTCCATGGTTGGTCCATATAAACCTCTTTCCTCTAAATTCCCACTAAGAAAGACGGTTTTGATATCCAGTTTGTATGACTCCAAATTGTAATGAGCCACCAAATCCATAATGATTTTAAGTGAGTCTTTCTTGGAGACTAGATGGTGAAAGGTCTCCTTATATAGTCTTCTTTCTAAGTAAAATCTTTATCAACAAACCCTGGCCTTATATCAAGTCACGCTTAGTCTTGAAAACCCATTTACACCCAACATTTTTATATCATTTATTCAACAAATCTCAAACTTGATTTTGATGTATAGATTTCAACTCTTCTTTCATGGCATTAAACCATTCATTAGAATTTTCACATTCTATAGTTATGAAAATAAACTTAGATTATAACCAATTCCTAAGTCAATTTCCGACTATTGTAGATAAACCACTTGGTCATTAAAAATAGCTAACATCATTTTTATTTGAGATTTTCTTAATACTATTTCTTGTGGCTCGACTATTGTAGGTTGAATATCAACCTTTTCATTAGAGAGTGCTTGATCATTAATTTGTTATTCTTAATTATTGTTGAGTTAAACTATAATATTAAGAATAACAACTGTAGAAGTTTTGAGTATTGGAAATTCTACTCTTACTTCTTGAATGCAAGCATCACACTTTCTTTGACTCCCCACTAATGTCTCCATTTTTAATAAACTTGTATTTTCATATTCAATAATTTTGTACTATAATTAGGATAATAAAATCTATGCAATTTGGATTTCTCTACATAATCAATGAAATAACCATTGGTTATTCTTAAATCCAATTTATTTTCATGTGAATTGTAAATTTTACTTTTGCTAAACAACCCCAAACATTCAGGTATCGTAAATTAGGTTTCATTCCCATCCATTGTTCAAAGGAAGTTTTTGAAACTACTTTACTAAGAACTCTGATTAATAAATACATAAAAGTTTTCAATACATACATCCATAAAGATAAGGGTAAAAATGAATAACTCATCATATTCCCAACCATTTCCATTAAAGTACGATTACACATTTCTGCCATACCATTTTTTAAGATGTACTTGGCACCATGTATTAAGTACAATTCCATGTATTTCAAGGAATTTAGCAAATGGATCCGGACATTATCCCGATTCATCATACTTTTTATAATGTTCACCACCTATCTAACATTACTATTTTCACATTTTTTTTAATTGCTTCTCAATATCTTTAAACGCCTCAAGTGAATTCACTAATTGAGACTTATCTTGCATTAACACGTGAAAAATCATCGATAAAGATAATGAAATAGCTTTCTCCACCAAATGTTGGACATCAAAATGACCACATATATCGGTGTGTATAATTTCAAGAAGCTATGTACTTTTTTGTGGCATCTTTTTTATTGTGTTTTGTTTATTTACCTTTCATACAATCATTACATACTCCAAAATTAGTAAAATCCAAATTCGAAAGAATTTCATTCTTCACTAATCTTTTCATTCTCTCCTTGAATATATGACTTAAATGTTTATGTCCAAGTAAGTTAAATTCTCATTTACTAAATCTTGTTTTAAACTTGATGCTAGGTCATTAAGATCTAAACAAAAGTATTATCAAGTTTAAACTTATAGAGACCATCATATAAAATTCTAGTGCCAATAAGACTATTATTCTTATATAAATTGAAAATCATAGTCAAACTTACAAGAAAATCCTGCTACATCAAGTTTTAGCAAAGAAACTAAATTATGGGAAAATCTAGGTACATAAATGATTCAAAACAAATCCAAATAATGACAAGTATCTAAGACCAAATAATAAATGCAAATGCTTTCAACTAGAGTTTTATTTTTATTCATCGTGATCACATAATTTTCATTTGACTTTATGATTTCAATTATAAGAATCCCTACATTGTATATGACACATGAATGGTGACACCAGAATCAATCCACCAAATACTATAAGTCACTTTAGTAAAGATTTATTCAAAACATACTAAGGTATAAGACTTACCTTTCTTTTCGAACCAAGCATTATGCTTCAGGCAATCTTTCTTGAGTTTCCAATTTTATTACAAAAGTGATACTTCATAAGATTATGCTCTTTCTTGTAGATTTGAAAAGCTTTGAAGAGTCATTCAAGACATATAATCCTTTGTTCTTGCTCCTTCCACCTTTCCTTTTAAAATTCATTTTAGTTTCTTGATGATTTAAGAAATGAATAGAATGAGCATTTTAATTCTTTATCCTTGCTTCCTTTTAAACAAGCAAATTAGTCAATTCATTTACACTCGACTTATCTTTTATAGTGTCATAATCCATTTAAATGGTACATATTACTCATGAGAAAAGGAAGTATGAATTATACTAAAAAGTACTCATCCATTTTTATTCCCAAAATCCTTAATTTTGCTACTAAATTCGTCATCTCAAGTACATGCTCATATATGATACATGAACCATCATACTTCATGATGGTCAAAGTGGTCATTAATGTATTAGCAATTGACTTATCAGCAATCTGAAAACACTTTTCCATAAATTTTATAAATTCATTAGCACTATTGGTTTTGGGTTATTTGCAATTGTCATTCACATGAACATTAAACTTAGCATGTTCAATCTTTCTCAAGTTTTATAAAAAACTTTTCATTATTGCTACTCTCATCAGTAATAGCAGCCGATTTCTTTAACTTGAAATGCTAAATCAAGGTCTAGAACACATATTTGAAATTGGACTTGTTTACATACTATAAATATGTGAAACAAGTACACATATCATAAATATGTAAGAATATACTCATACATTAATAATTTAAGAATATCACATAATCATATTCAACTAAACAATACATGTACATCATAGTTTTTCTTTGGGCGATCCTATGATATACAAACATACATTATATCACATCCCAGACCTTTTTCCCAAGCCAAGGGTGCTTGACATATGCAAAGTCATTAAATTGCAACGTCTCCAAGAGGCGTCACCAACTCATTTCTTTTATCTTTCAATCAGCACATGTAGAAGTGTACTTAAACATCTCCTAACAATCATCATAAGTCAAGTAGCAAAGAAAACACATAAACAAACACACTTCATATATTATGCATCATTAACATCAAAAGTTAACTAATTACAAGTCTGTTACGATAGGGCCTTTTCTAATTTCAACCAAAAGGGCTCAAAGTTAGTCCTAACTCCTCTATCTACAAAAGCAACTTTCAAAAAGTGGTTTCCCCACGGGAGACCAATTCATTATAGTTCGAGCTCAATATCATAGTTGACGTCAAACTTAGGGTCGCTCACAGTACCATCAAGAGAGTTCGCCACCATAAGATCTAGTGGGGCTTCATCAAGGCCACGAGGAGGTCCATCAAACTCATGAAGAGGACCTAAGAGATTCCCGTTGAACCATGCCAAACTAAGCTACAAAATGATAGGAAACCAAGTGCTCTAGACCCTTGTCAACCCACACTGTAATGGTATACTTTTGATTGGCGACATCACTCCCGCAACCACGAACTCAGTAACATCCACTTCCAAATCTATGGGTAAGCCAAAGCGGACAATGCAAGTATACAAAACTATGAGCTTGAAAAGATGCGAACAATAATAAATGAGTAAAACTCAATAAGTAAATCACAAAATTCTTATAAGGAGAAAGTCTCTTATCGAAAACATGCAAAACTTGAAACTTAATAGATCGATGGCAAATCAAAAGCAAAGCCCTTGCCTTTGCCTTGTCTATGTATAAGAGAAGAGTCTCAAGTACCTACAATGCACACATTATAGTATTATACAAGAATTCAATTAATATCATGTAAGCCAAGCACATTAACATCAACAACTTATCACACATCTTCTGATTATTATTATCGTAATTGGCAATAGCCAAAATCCATTAGCGCTTACGGCATTAATAGGGTATCGTCCCGCTCCATCAAGCACAATTACATCTTGACCTCCCTCAATGACAACATCTTATATTCATCGGGCTTTGTTCCGATATCCATCCACGAACAGCATATGAAATCCATTAGGCATTGCCCCAAAATCCATCGATAAGGGGTTTTTTAATATGACCATATGTGCAAGCAATCACCCATACTAGTTCTTATCTTCACTTTAAGCTAATGCAAAAGCCTCAAAGGCATGCAATAAAGTGTGTATTATGACTTACTTGAACCAAATCGATAGAAAGTGTCGAGCTTGAAGCAAGAGCCATAGCTTGACTCGATACACTTGAGCACCGATCTAGACCTAACTCGATTCGGAATGGTATGCCTCAATATTGTCATACTAAGAGAAAAGATCCAGCCTAGCGTGTTTCGATGCAAATCCAAGACTGCACGAGTCTCTTCCTTAAGACTTGCGGCATAGTTTCAAGCATCAACAATAACATATAATCAATAACACCTTCTTATAGCTCGAAGCAAGAACCCGTAGCTTGACTCGATATGCTCAAGTACCAACCTAGACCTAACCCTATTCAGAATGATATGCCTCAATATCACCATACTAAGAGAAAGACCCAACCTGGTGTATTTTTACACACGTCCAAGATTACGTGAGTCTCTTCCTAAAGATTCGGGGTGTAGTTTCAAGCATCGGTAATAACATATAATCAACAACACCTTCTTATAGATCAATATACGCAAGACAAGCACAAAACTCATCAATCAACGGTTCTGAGCAATCCTCTACAAGTACTTATCAACACAACAATTTCTTACAAAATAGACAAGCATGTGGCACGACACAATCAATCAATAGTGATTTACCACAAGTCGTCAAACATGTGGCAAGACTAGGATAACAACAATGACACTTGCAACTAGACATGCCCACGACAAGAATATACTAACTCCCAAACCTCAAAACCTAAGCAAATCATGAGCAAACCATACATAATTAGTACACGAGCTTTATCTTTCTAGAACAAGCAAGATACACTTGAAAAATCACAAAACCGAAACCGACACCGCATCCAAACTACACAACACAACATCCTAGCCTACGATTAGGGGATCTACTTATGAAACCAGAATTAAGCCTACGAAGTGACGATGAACGAACGGACGGAGGAATTGTGACGGCATGCAGTGACAACAGCGTGCGGCCACGAGAGAGAGAGAGAGAGAGAGAACTATGAGGGAGTAGGAAGGCTTCCCCTTCAAACTTACTTGGATAAGAGAGGGCAATAATTCAAGAACACTTGAGAGCTATCTTAGGCTAGGGTTGCAAGACTTCCAAGTGTCAAGCAAGAGCCCTCCTTGGCAAGACTTTCCTTTAAGTCTCTCTATAGCCCTTTCAAGACCTATCCCTAGGGGCAATTAAGCTCGGTTGGAAGCCAACCAATTAGTTCCTCCCTCCCCCTTCAAGTGGCGCTCCCTCCCCCTTGCAAGACTCCATTTCAGCTCAATACCTTCAAATGGCTCATTAGGAGACAATCTTAGTGAGCAAGCCTCATCCTTAGGGTCCTAAAAGTTTAGGGCACTATTGAACACATGACATTAATGGGCTAGTTTCCAAGGGCCATTAATGGGCTTGAACTAGGCAAGACAAAGTATTCTTGGGCTTCTTTCCGCCTATTGAGCGTGGGGTCTCCTTGGGTTTCCAATAAGTTGCCCACTTCCCCTTGTCCAAGGATTAAGGGACTAACGATAATTAAGGGGACTAATTAAGTGCCATTGAATAGAAATATTTTCTAATTATCCAAAATCGACACTTGTAACCAGACTAAGACTTGTGGTTAAATTCAATTGGAAGTGGCCCTAACGCAGCCTACACAAGTGGGCAGCTTCTAAGGCATTACTTGCATAACCCATGGTTGATTCAAAATCCATCCATGTTTGAGCTTATTCAATTCATGGATGACCCTCGGTTGACATGTAATCATGCAGAATCAATTTGCTTATCTTGGGGTACACAATAGGGGTGTGCAACCTAATTGGGTTTACTCGGGAACCGAACCGGACCACCCGAAAAACAGGGTCAAGAACTGATTCTCAATTAAACTTGTCATGACCCCCTTCCAGGGTCCAACTGCGGGTTATTTTCGCAACATCCCAGGCCCATCGCTGTCCCAATTCATTTTACCTTCTTTATATGCACATGCGGAAGCATAACATAACAACATCCCCGACAAACATCATTGGAAGAACATGAGATATAAGTATATAATAGTACTATTTTCATTAGTAGTTCGTATACAACTAACTTTCATATTACATAATATAAAAAGGGCTTGAGTCTCTCTATCTCCGCTACCATCGCAATTTCCAAAATTGAGAACCCATCACGTTACGGGCTGATATTACCGATTCATCCCATCGGACGTTGACCCTCCACTTGGGTTCATCGGGCCCCTAAAGCCACGAATAGGCCCGATCATTTCACCGTCCGACCAAACGTACCATGCCTCATAATGGTGAGGGACCAACTCGACTTGTCCCTCGTGAACCCATACAGTTGAGGTATACTTCCGATATGTTATCCCTGCTTCGACGTGTATGATGTCTACAGTCAACCCTTCTATTCTCATTGGTATACCAAAACGTACAGGAGGAAGGTTAGCCATCTTACCAACTTGAAAAGGTAAAGGGGGTGAGTTTTGGGGAAACTCAGTAGGTAAAACCTCTACCCTCGGCTAGCGTGACATCCTTTCACTAACGACTAGCTAGAGCAACTCATGCAAACAGTGTCAATGGTAGATAAATTGCAACTCACATACAACGTCATGACTAATGCAAGGGTTCTACTTACTCACCCATCGACTAACATATAAACATATATCTCCACACTTAAGCACATATACAAGGGTTTCACTTACTCACATGTTAGCTAACACGTAAATCCATATTATCCATACTTGAGCATAATCGATATTCGTGTAGATCACTTTACATCGTCCTGGCTCAACCAGGCCCTCTCGACTCTTACCAAGGCTTCTCGAGGCTTCCAGGGGTTACCCAGGACATCCTGTTGCGGGGGTACCAATTGACATTGTCTGGCTCAACCAGGCCCTCTCGACTCTTGCCGAGGCTTCTCGGGGCCAGCTTCCCGAGGCTTCTGGGTGTTACCCAGGACATCCCGTTGCGAGGGTATCATCATCTTTCCCATCTTCCATGGGGGTAATCTCACAAATGCATCACTTATGACAGTTTTGATCCTTTCCTTAAGCTGACTCATTCATGACTCAATGACAACATCATGCTCATACAGAATCATGCATGCCTTGCTTTCTCCGACTCAAGTCTAATGACGCCATGATAAATCTAAGTCCGAGGTTTGGCTCAAACGCTAAGTATTAAGGGTCCCACACCAAATCCAAGACATGAGCTCGGCATACTTCGATGCCAACCAAGACCTTGTGGGCTTGAGCGATCCCCGTACCGAACAAGACTAGGATTTGGTATGTCTTTATACCGATCCAAGACCTCATTGCCTTACGCGATCCTCGTACCGCACAAGACTTGAGTTCCGACACTTCGTTACCAACTCAAGCTTTATGGCTTTGGGCGTTCCCAACTTGCATTGAACACCAACGGCAAACCATGGCATCATCTCGGTTGTGAAATAATCACGCACATGCATAAGATTCACGTATTAACCAACATACACATAATCTTCCATACAATCATGATTCAACAAGAGAAGATCATCTAGTCCTCATGATAGAAATGATCATACTAGGGAGAAGTAAGAGATTCTACTTACCTGGACAAACCTCACGAGACTAGAGAAGCTACTTGATAGAGAGAAAGCGGCTTCCTTGAAAATTAAAGGAGAGAGTGGGCGTGAGGAGGAAAAGGGCGGCTAAGGGAGGAGGAAAGAGGAAGGAGGAGAATGGTGCAAATGATGAGGGAGGAGGAGAGGCTTCTCCTATTTATAGTCCCCGAGCTCATCATTACATTTCTAACTGTCCAATTCTCTCTTTCCAAGTGGTATGCCTAGAATCCTTAAGTGGGAAGCATATTTCTTCAATAGTTGCACCTAAGGGATGACTAGACAAGGCTAAAGGTTCTACTTGGCGATCAAGTAAATAGACGTCATCGACAATGGCCCGCCTTTCACTTTCTTATCAGTCCACTTGTTTCCCCTCATTTATTGGCATTTATGATAGTTTGACTAGGAAGTCACCTAACTTGCCAACTAAATTTCTAAATTTCCACAGGCTCATAATAAAGGTTCAGGTGTCACCTTCCGATTGGGCCATGTGTAATCCATCTTCATCATAGCCCCCAAGATATTTTTTGCCACCATCATGACCTTTGAAAAGTAAAGGATAAGCCTTATCCAATAACATTAATGAGGCTTCTAGAGAATTCTTCTTCTTTTGACTTTTCCTTCCTCAAGAAGGTGGTCCGGAGAATTCCACCATTCAAGTCAATTCCGGGGCCGGAAAAGGGATCATAGTACATGTCTCGGAAAACCAATTTACATATGCTCGGAGTCCGGGCCATATACCCCAAATTTGCCCAAACCGCTTCCTTAGGCGGTTAGTTGGCCTTGAGGGTCGGCCCTACGGTCGATACAATGGCCAGCCCTTAGGTTGGCACAGTCGGCTCTAAGCGGCTTTGGAACGAGCCCTCAGGCTAGTCCTTGGGCCTCCTGCTGAGCCTAGTGCAACTTTCCCTCATAATTCGGTCATTGGTCCTCGAATTGGTTCAAGGCCAATTCCAAGGCTAAAGCCAAGGCACTCATGGACCTTAGGAATTATGACGGAATAGCCGGGTCTATCCCGGGGCTCATTCCGATCGACATCCGATCCACCCGCATGGTTCATGGCCGGTGCATTACCGATCCATGATCCGAATTCACCAATTCAAGATTCATTTCTAGTCACTAAGAATTAAATAGGAAATGATGCATTTTTTGTCGAAAGATTATCACTTTTGGTTAAGTTGGATCATCCGTGTATCAGTGCATAACCGAGCGGAATCACCCATGGCCAGGCGCTATGACCGGTCGGATCGACCCATGACCATCCGACGATCCAAAATCATTCCATGATCAATTCTCATGATCGAAAAGTTGTCTTATGAGCTGATAAATGTTACCATTGGTATGGTCGGTATACCTTTCATGGCCGACACCTCAACCAGTTCATGACCAGTCGGTCGATCGGACCATGGCCGATCCTTGATCCTTACCGATCAAACCAATCGATCCATGGCCAACGGCCCATGGTCGACTCATTTAGGATCTTATGGCTGATTTCATGGGGTCGGTTTTCGAGGATGTTACAAAACTGGTCTGGGAACCAATTCCAATTTTGGGGAATCAATTGAAATCAGCCCGAGAACTGGGTCCCAAAGACCCACCTGAAACCGAACTGGTTTTGAAACTAATTTTTACCCAGTTAAAAAAAAAAAATCGTTTTCCGTGTAGTATCTCTAAGTCTCTTTGTCTTCAAGAATTGTTCAAAAAAGAAAGCATCTCTTTAAATCAAGTTAAAAGAGTATCGTCTTTGAAGAATTGTTCTCATACATTGTTTTTTCTCTTTTAATGGTCACACCATCAACTATAATAATAGTTGTAGGAAAAGTGCTGCTAACTGTTGTTGCACTAATTAAACATTCTCAGTCTAGCTCAAGAAAAATATCATCTTAATAATAGCTTCTTTGCATACACATAAAATGTGCATTAAATCATATCAATAGTATTTGTGGGAATGAGACTAATATTAGACCAATTTAGGAGTTTTTATTTGTCTTATAATGTTAGGATGATTACGTTATTATTTTCTCGCGAATTAATGTAAAATTCGTTGTATAGGATAACGAACGGTTGCAAAATAGATTCCAATGAAAATAGGATAGGCCCTTTGCCCAAACCAGAAAAACAAGATCGGGTCTAAAATAGGGTAGGGTACAAAATCCAAAAAAGGGGAACCGGTTATATTAAAGTCAGCTACAGGGTCTAGATTTGGACTCGATCACCTAGTACGCGGTTGTACGAGATCAATTTGGGGTCATTCACGATTGGCATAGTGACCATGTGGAATCATTCGCAATCTAGCTACATATACTTATGCCGCATCAATCTATAATCGTTCACTAATCGACCTATGATGGCATAAGATCATCCCACATCGATCCTTATGGTCAATTTATTTTTCCTTAATCGATTACACTAGTCAAACATATCCCCTATTATTAATCACATTTCCCAATCAGATAGTTGACTCACAAATGATCCTTGAATTGATTCATGGTCTATTCCCGCCATCGGTGCACATCGATACTTTAGACCATTCCTCACGTCCAAGATAGGGGTCCGAATAGAGGATGTCTCACATTAAACCATAATGGTGCTAATAAATTTTATACGGTAACTATAAATATATCTCATTAAAATTTATTTACTATCTTTGGATATATAAACAAATTTAACTAGACATATTAATTGCCAATTATTATGTTCATAAATTATAAGAAAATGATTAACCTTTAGGTTAATCCATAAGTTCTTATAATAAATGAACTTCAATATACCCATGACACCAATAATGATATATAACATATCAATTTAGTCATCGCATCAATTAATCATGGTTAATTGATTAAAAAAATTTACAATATCAAAAATTCAAAAGATTTTATAAAGTTTGGCCACTTTGGTGGCCAACAAACCATTCATAGTTGAATTTTTTAATATTGTAAAGCATAAACATTTACCAAATTGCACGCAAGGGCAAAATTGTAATTAATGTTTAAGGGAAAGACTGTGAATCATAATTCAAGAGGGGCAGAATCGTAAATATAGCATGTAGGGGCAAAATAGTAAATAATCAGCTAGGGCAGAATATTAGTTATTCAGCAAACAAGGGCAAAAATGCAAATAACCATCAAGGAGGGCAAGATTATAATTACGTGCGAAGGGCAGGATTGTGATAAACACGAAACAGGCCCACAATCGCGCGCCGCGCACGCTCCGAAGACTCGCGCAAGCACCTGTCGTGCATGCACCTGACTCTCCAGCACGTGTGTGGGGCACACGAGCTTTAGGACGGGCATGGAGCCGGTGGGGCGCATGTGTTCCCCTGCACCTTCTTCATCTTTGCGCCTATTGGCCAAATTCCTCCAATTTTTCGCCCTTTTTCCATCCTGCCTGCCTTCCACCATTCAAGTTTCTTCCGACATTCCTCCTCCAAGATCATTTCAAAGCAGGCCAAATAACTAGGAAAGAACAATATATCGCTTGACGATTCTTTATCCATGAATGATTATATTTTGATAATCGGAAAAATCATGAGCTCTTACATGATATCCCGATTTTTATGTGTCAAATTAGTAATTTAAGTATCAATAATTAAGAGGTGCCGATTGGCGCAAATTAGAATTTAGATAACTGTAATATATTAGGATAACAGTCTTGACTCATATATTAATCAAGAAATTTTATTTTAGGAGTTGAAGACCTGATTCTCGATTGTAAGTATTTATTCTACGTGAAGATCAGCTGATCATCTCTCTCTTTCTTCCTCGCTCTGAGTCGCCGTCCCTATTCTCTCTCTCCTCCTTTTCTACCCGGTGGCAAGTGGCATCTACCGCCCAGCCCCCGCCCCGCGAAGCCATCATGCTTCCTCTTCCCTACGGAAATGATGACCTATCATTTCTTCCTTCTCTCTCCTTCCTTCTCTCATTTCTCATCCGTCTCTCTCAATTCCTCCCTCCTGAAGATCCCTCTCTCTCCCTCTCATTTCTTTCTTTCTCTGGCCCATCTCTCCCCCTCCCTCACGCTTGATCTCTCTCTCCACTCGAATCTCCTCCGCCTCTCATCCTCCTCCAGCGCGGCACCGCCTTGCTAGTTTGTGAAGGCTCAAGCCATGAGAAGTGACGTCGAGGCTTTGAGGAGAGCCGAGCTATGACCGTTCCCGTCCGAACCTGCGTCACGATCGTCCGTCGAGGCAAATGGGGTTCCACCATTCTATAATATACAAATTTGCTTGTCTTGCATGTCATCTAGAGCTAGTTTGCTGTGTTAAAGTGCTGAAATTGTTGTTGAATTTCGTTGAGGAGATTTGGGGTCAATTCATGTGTCCTTGAATTGATCGGTTGTAGTTCCGCGAGTATAGTCCGCACAGAGCTGCTCGCCAAGTGCATGTGACTCCTTGAGGTCACAAGGGATGCACGGCGATGACATGAGGCCGAGAAAGCCCCAGCGTAGGCGCGCAACGACTCGGTGTGTGGTCGTGTTTTGTTTAGGTGGAGCAGGACGAGAACCCATTTGTTTCCTGTAAGTTCTGAAGTGGTCTCATATGTTCTTGGCTAGTGTCTTTTGTGTTAGCTTGTCTTGAATGGTTTGGTGAGGACCCAATTGATTTAGGTATGTCCCTGAGCAAATCCGAAAGTCCGGAAGTGATTCGAACTAGCCTTGGGTTGCGATTTAGGCTAAGTGACTCAAATAGTGTAATGCGTGGTCCGATTTAGGAGTTATATGAGTGCAATTGAGTGGTCGAGTCGTCTTCATGATTAATGAAAATATTTCCTATACGTGTGACTACTTGATTAAGACACAAACTAATACCGTTAGTGAGTGTACCGACGATGCCCTGAGGAGCCTATCGAGAATGGTGGGATGCCCAAGATCATGTGAATTGGATGCCTGGGATGAGTGTGCCCTAGATGCCCCATGAGTTTCATTGGGATGCCATGTTCAGTGAACCACGAACCCTGCGCGGGCTGGAGAGCGTACTAGCATACACTGCGATAGACCGTAGGCTGCAACAAATCCTGCTAGACGGGAATTGTTCCTCCTTGCATGACCAGCGAGCGCACCAGGCATGTGTCTTGGAGTCTAAACCTAAAGGGCAAGTGAAAGATGAATTCTATGTGATTTGTGTGCTCCTGCATGACTGCCTATTGGCTTTGTAAACGAGTCAATCTGGCATGAGTCTAGAGTATATTAGCTAAATGGGGTGTGCCCATAGTACGTACGGGTGATCCGTTCTAGTCATATGTCGTATGCAGTTGTATGCTATTGGATGATGAGTGATTTCGTTAGTATAGGACTATGGATATTATTGCTGAGCTATTGCTCACTCTTGTGGTTATTACACTTTTTTTACAAATCGATAGACATGACTACTCCTCCATCCGCAGCCACCATCACCTTCTTTGGTGCCCCTAACGAGTTCGAGGGGCACCTTATTGACTTCACTGATCCCACCTACCCGCTCGTTAAGCTTGTGCATTATGATGCCACTCTTTGAGTGGATGTGGGTCAGCCGAATCAGAGGGTACCCATCCGCCTGATCTTGGTCTTCTTGGACGTAAGCGGAAGCTTGGGGACCCTTTCCTTACCCGGAGAATGATGGTGGCGGAAACGGTGCAGACGATGAGGCAAGCAGTGTGGAGTAGGGTAACCAGGGAGGTCAGAAGTAGGAGTACCGTTTTTAGGAAGGCAGGCACGACTTGCCATTTTTTGAGATGTGGTCCTGCGGCTGGGTGATGTATTTTGGCTAGAGTGGATGGTGGAGCCGTGTAGATAGAATGGTGATGGGACAACCCTTTTGTTAGCCTTCCAAATGTATTATGCCCATGATGTAAATCACCCATCTTCATTGATAAGATGAAAGATGAAGTTCACTACGATTGCTCTGTTCTGTATTGCTTTCGTTCATCCTTTGTCGTTGATTGTTGTTTACTTTCAACTTCCGTAATTACAATAAGTGAAAAGATAAAGTAAGGAGAATTACCAAAAAAGTCATAAACTTATTACAGTTATGCCAATTCAGTCCTAATACTTTTTTTGACCGATTCAGTCCTATACCTTTTGCGATTGTGCCAATTTAATCCATCCGATCAAATTTAGTCAGCCGAAGCTGATGTGGATGCTGGTCGGCACCGGCAATAATATTTTAATAATTTTTTTATTATTTTTTTCCTTTTCATTTTTTTTTCTCATCCTCCCTTGCCCCCCAGGCCGGCGTCAGTGGCCAGCCAACTCCGACAAGGCTGCCAACTACTGCGCAAGGACCGCGAAGCCCTCACCAGCGACCTTGCCCAGACTTGGGGGCCGCGGCAAGGCCACTGACGAGGGTCTTTGGCCGCGGTGAAGCGGCCTCACCATGGCCTGGCCGCGGGTGAAGGCGGTCTCGCCGCAGCCCCCAAGCCTCGCCCGGGTCTTAGCGAGGCCGCCGACAAGGGTCGCAACTTCACCTAGATTTGGGCAAGGCCAGCCTTGCCACGGCCCCCAGGCCTCTGCTAGGTCTAGGCAAGGCCGCCAGCGAGGGTCGTTGGGGCCGCGACCCTCGCTGCGGCCCCCAAGTCTGGGCGAGGTCGCTAGCGAGGGCTTTGCGGCCCTCACACAGTGGCCGATAGCCTCGTCGGAGCTGGCCGACCACTGCCGCCGCCGAGGGGGGGGAGGGGCAAGGGAGGAGGAAAAAAAATAGAAAAGGAAATAAAAAATAAAAAAATTCGGGAACTAATAAAAAATTCGAAAATAATTAAAATATTCTCGTCGGCGTAAGCTAGTGTCCATGTCAGCTCCAGCCAACCAAAATTGGCCGAATGAACTAAATTGGCACAATCACAAAAGGTTTAGGACTGAATTGGCACAATTGCAATAGGTTTAGGATTTTTTTGACAATTCTCCCTAACAAAGTGTGATAGAGCAAGGTGGCGCCCTAGGATGTCAAAAACCATACTTTGATACCAAATATTAGCAATAATGTAATCTTAAATGTGAAAATTCAAAAGAGAGGAACTTTCACAATAAGGGGGATGAAGAGATACATAGCAATCCTATTTGAAGATAACTATTGCAAAAAACTGAAAAAATGAAGAAATCTTATATCTCTTCCTTAACCAAATTTTCTATAATGTATTTATTCGATGGATGATAGAATACAATATTAGTTTTTCTCCTTGTGGGTGGAGAAAGAATCAAACTCTATTTATATATGTTGTCCATAAGTACCTTCCATCAAAACGCATTTTTACTTTCATAAAAGTTGTACCTCTTCAGAAGAACAATAACTTTCCAATGATGATTGTACCTTTTCATGAGACTCGTAACTTCTCATAGCCAATATTTCTTTTTCATTAAATAATATTATTTGGGTCACAATAATTCTTATATTTAGTTCATGCTTACATTTATAATGTTTTGCAAAAATTGAACAAAACAACTTGCTAATGCGCCATATATCCAAAATAGAATTAAACTATTGTACAAAAGTGAGATTCATAATTTTTCATTTAAATTATCAATGAATGATCCTTGCCGTTTATTATGGAAAAGCTTTTAAAAATAAACAGAGATATAAAAAAAAAAAAAGACAGCTTAAAAAAAAAGGGTAACTTGTTATTATAGGTTAAGGTGGACGAGAATACCATACACAAAAAGTACTTGGCCCTGACCGGCTTCTTTTTTCTTTGGCTTGCAACGTTAAAACCGTCCCATTTACATAATACAAAAAAAAAAATGAAAACTACGAATAAAAACACGAAATACCACATCTAGGGGTGTCAAAAAAATCCATCCAACCCAACTCGAATATGACCCGAACACGACCCGAACACAAAATAAATATGATACATGTTTTGGGTCTTAATATTTGTTCAGGTAATAATTATAAACACAAATGGAATACATGATTGAGTCAAGTTAGGGTCGGAACAATGTTCCGACCCAAACACATTAAAGACTTCAACCCAAACACACCCACCTAAGCTATCTCATCTACAACTCCTTATATTCGCAACTCATCTAACACGTCTCATCTCATGGATTCGTCATTGTCGCATCTCAGGTCGGCCCTCATCAATCTCTCTCCCTCCCCCCCTTCTCTCTCTCTCTCTCTCCATCTTCCATATGATTTGGTTCTTTTTCACGGCCGACGCAGAACTTTAGAGGAGGGATTATTATTTGTCTACAGAGATGTTCATAGATGAGTCGGACGAAACCTCGCAAAGCATCACGTAAAAGCATTTCGAATTCCCTTTGCCATATTTTTTTTAAAAAATTATTTTTCTGCGGAGATGTTCACGGACGGGTCGGACAAGGCCCCACGACTTCACGTAAGAACATTTCGAATTCCTTTTGTCATAATTTTTTATTAAAAAATTATTTGTCTACGGAGATGTTCATGGACGGGTTGGACAAGAATTTCAAATTCCCTTTGTCATAATTTTTTATTAAAAAATTATCTATCTACTGAGATGTTTAGGACGGGTTGGATGAGGACTCGCGGTGTCATGGTTCACAGACGGGTTGGAGGAGGTCTCGCGGCGTCACGTAAGAATATTTCGAATTCCCTTTATAATATTTTTATTAAAAAATTGTAATATTTTTAATAAAAAACCCGAAACCCGACCCGACCCAAACCAAATCGACCCGTTTTTTTTTGCTTCATGTTTTATGCATTTTGGGTCGGGTCGGGTCGGGTCTTGATGTTACCTTACCCGACCCGTTGGCACCCCTAACCACATCACATGATGCTTTTAACTTTTTATAAAACACGAATTCATACGAATTAACAGATTTTCATAATAAGTTGATTTATTTATACTGTCACATCAATTAAAGGGAATCTCCTATTTAAAAGTCCCAATCTTCCCTTTTCTCTCCAAAAATATCATCAAGTAGATATTTTATAAATATTATATCATTGGAAAAATGTTTAAATTAATCATTTTATTCTATTTTTAAGTATTTCTGTTTTTTTTTTTTCAGATAGGTATTTGAGTTTTAAAATTTGAATCTTTTCCATTTTATAAACAATCTTACCAAGTAAACTTCTTCTTTTTAAATATCAATTTTGCACATACACACAAATTGATTATACTTTTACTACTAACATATATAATGAAAATTATGACATTTATGTAACCACAAATTATGATCATGCATATGACACTTCGACCAAAATTGTCTGCCTATTTTCTAATTTAGTGTATTAAAAAAAATGACTCGATCTGTTATGCTGAATTGAGTTTCGAGTATGACTTGTTACCTTTCATTTTATCTTGGGCAAACGTTTTGATATGCTAAAACATACGGCGACCACGAACTTTTAATAAAGCGAACATCCTCAATTGTAACAAACATATCAATTTGCATGATGGGCCGTGAAGGGTGCCGCACCAGGACGAATCGTCAAGGACGAATCCTCATACGAAGAAGGCGCCAAAAATGGTGGGTTGAGGAGAGAGAGAGAGGATCGACGAGGAAAGAGAGAGGGATTTTAGAGTTTCCAAGGCTCTTTTCCAGCGAGGTGAGAGTACAGGGCAGCGAGGGTAATTTCGGAAAGAAGAACCAATATTTGGTAAATAAGTGGACGAGGATTATGAATTGGAGATGAAAATTGAAATCTAGCAACAATACTCATCGGAGGTTTTCAAAAGTTGATATGCATATCAATGTATCTGCACAAATACAAGGGAAATTATCAAAAAAAAAAAAAAAAAAAAAAAAAGACCTAAATCTATTGCACTTCTTGTCAATTCAAACATAAATCTTTTAATTGTGTCAATTGAATCATAAATACATTCACGTCTTACCAATTGAGTCCATTCAATTAATGTTGGCCATAAATCACAGATGTAGAAGCTGACCATCCTACGTGACATAGCCAACGATTATGTGAATAATTTTTTTATATATTTTTTCAATTTTTATTTTTTTCTTTCCTTCTCTTTTCCTTCTTTCTTTTTTTTTTTTTTTTTTACCATGGTGGGGGAGGGCCACGACACCCTTGCCGGCAACAATTTAAGAAGAAAAAAGTATGGTTAATGTCCACGTCAATAATTTCTAATCAAAATTGGCTGGATAAACTCTATTGGCAAAATGTGAAAAAAGTTTAGGATTCAATTAAAAGGTTTGGGACTGAATTGGTGAGGGTGCATAGGTTTAAGACTTCATTGGTAATTTCTCTCAAATATGAGAATATTTTCTTTAATAATTATTTAATTCATTCAAAGGAGTAAAAGGGTGATAATAACAATAAGCCAACTTTGGATCATCAAGGGGTCCTCCTAAAGATGGGTGGTTGGACCTACCCTCAGCCATATAGGATGGAACATTGGGAGGTGTGCCTTCTAGTCGATATATAGTATATGCTACTTGTAGGAGAGATTTTTGCAGACGGATGAGGAAATGATGCAGTCAACCACCCGGACCAAACGTTTTAATATTTCTTTCAAATTGTAATATCATGCTAACAAACGGGATATGCTTAAGTCAAAGACAATATCTTTGATGGGATCTGGCACCAAAGACTTGACCAAATATAAAGGCCCCGTGAATCATTTCGTGTGGATGGAGGGTGCAATGCCTAAAGTATACATAATTGATAGATTTTTTGACTGAGTGATAAAATTGCACAATTTTTCTCTGACCCCACCTAATATAATGAAGGCGATGTTGAATTCACATACATCCCATAAGTCGAATTATGACCAAACAAAATCAGTACGATTCTTTACTTTTCGGAGGTTCACAGTTGGACCTGATCACGAACCTAGTGATTTGAGACCTCCACCTAAGGCCAGCTTGAGCGACAAGCGACTAAAGGCATATTGAGGTGGATCTGGGCTAGGCACTACAATAGTAGGGCCCGAGCTGGGCCCACGCAGCCTGCAACTAGTCAAATATACTTTACATTGATTGGTAGACTGAGCTGTGATTTTGGTTCGATCTGAGGGCCCCACCAAGCCCTAACTCACTCATTATCCCTCATTTAGTAATTGCTCGATTAATTGCTCGAAAAGGCACTCATTAGGAGAATTTTGAACTGAACCTATCTTCTCCTTCTAGGAAGATAGATCAAATTCGTGTCGTAGCTAAGATTGGCGAGGAATTAGTACCTTATAAAACCCGACTTCAAAATAGAAAAATACTGAATACATCTCTCCGACCAAAGCATCCGCACCTTATCACAGAAAAAGGTTTTTATAATGCAATATCCACTATGCCGACAGAAGAACATCCACGTTCGCTCGGATATAATATATCGCCACCGGACGTCACCATCAGAAGTGAAAGAACATGCAAGCAGAGCAACGGCTAATCAAAGTCAAGGGACGAGCCACCTATCAAAAATCAAACGAAAAGTCTCCGAAAGGGACAGCCGCTTTAGATACACGCGAAGATGGAATTCCTTCTCAGGCGCTGGCTTCCGGCACCCCGGTAACCGATTAGCTTTCCGCAGAAGGATGGAAGGAGTTATTGGTAGAATCAAGTGAGACCCACATGAAACTTTAATGGTGTGAATATGCATCAGTAGATATACTAGACTAAGCTGAAGTTATTGCTCGGATTCGCGTCACTTATGAAACAAAAGAAGATGGATGAAGAAGCCATGCGCTTCCTTTCGCCATTCTTACGCTTTCTATCCCATCCCTCTAATGGGATGCGGCACCATGTGATACACCGCGAAGCAATTGAAGTTCATGCATGGATCGCGGAGAGAGAGAGAGCTCGTAGCCAAGTGTAAAGGACCCTTGCTTTAAAACTAAGGTAAACCTGCAAATCAAGAAGGTGAGATCATATCATCATTTAAATGGAAGATAGGCGATGGTACATCTACCTTGCTTTGGTTTGATCCATGGCTAGAGATGGGCCTCCTAAACTCGATATTTTCAAATACCTTCATCTATCAATCGGGTCTCTCAAGACAAGCAAAGGTTATGGACCTGTATACTCTTGTTGGACAACCGCTTCTACAAGAACTTCACTCGTGGCAAATTATGGTCCCCCCTAAATCACCAACAAGACAGATTTATTTGGGTGGAGGACCCTTCGGGCAAATTTTCTGTTGCTTTGGCATGGTCTGTTATTCGTCGGAAGTCTCCTACGGTTCCTTGGTCTTCCTTTGTGTAGAATAAGGCCATTGTTCCAAGACACCAATTCCTCCTCTGGTTAATTGTCAGGAATCATCTCCCTACCTAGGTATTTCTCATGTCCTATGGCAGAATTCCTATTTCGGCTTGTGCCTTGTGTAATTCAAGGCCGATTCTATTGATCATCTTTTTTTTTAGTGCCGTGTATCGAATTCTCTCGCCACGTTCTGGGCTGGAAAATGTAATATCCCTTGGCATAATTCTGTGTGGACGAACAATCTTCATTAGGCCATCAACACCCTGTCTGGAAGTGGATTTCATCGGGAAATTTAACGTTTCTCTTTCGGTGCACTCCATTACGTGATATGGAAGTCTAGGAATGATGTAATCTTCCGGGCGCGCAACTTATATATCCCATCGATGAAGCAACACCTTACTAAGGTAGTGAAGGACAAAGCTTTAGCCTTCAAATCTGTTTGAAGACAACCTCAGGAATAGGTGGTTACAACACTGCTGGGGGATAGATCCCGGAATTTTTGGTGTGGATTCGAGAGCAATTCCAAACGTGACCGTCTAATATTTTGGCTTGGTCGCTCGTTTGCTCTTGTCTAGGTTGTACGTTTTCCTTTTGTAAACGTGGCACCCTCCTACCCGAGTGACTTGTTGTCCCGCTGAGTACTTGCTAGTGCCGTGTTTCACCTTTTGTACAATTTGATTTGGTTGAAAGTTTATAATATTTACCTTAAAAAAAAGTACAAGGTGGCAATAGAGGAGCACCTCAGTACATGGAGGGCATAGTACAGGCATATATGGTAGTAGGGTAATGTGAAGTAGCCGGTGCCGTGTTTCACCTTTTGTACAATTTGATTTGGTTGAAAGTTTATAATATTTACCTTAAAAAAAAAGTACAAGGTGGCAATAGAGGAGCAGCTCAGTACATGGAGGGCATAGTACAGGCATATATGGTGGTAGGGTAATGTGAAGTAGCTGGTGAACGTACCACATGTGCATGCTCGTCGAAGAATGGACGACGAGGACTATGAAGAAGACTCGAGACTTCTCAGCTAACAGCCAGACCCAGCAATCCACACGCACGCTCCTTTTGCTTAGTTTCTAGACGGGAGAATAAATGAAAAAGGGAGTGGACTGGCTTACTATACTTTCAAACTATCCCATTTTACACCGGAGGAAGATTAGGCTGCAGCAACCACCTCTCAAACGCTCTAGTTTCGATCCAACGGCAGATGAGAGAGCCGTGCTCATAAATACAGAAGAGTCCCCATCTACATATCACTCTTGTCATCGGCATTGCGATGTTCTTCTTGTTTGTCTTTTTGTGGCGATGCTGCTCTCGTCCCTTCTTCCTGTAGAAGGCGTCTTGCTCAAATGAGTATTCCATTTTACGACGACTAGGCAGTGTTTTCCTAACGTTGTTGGGAATCAAAAAAATGGGATGCTCATTCGGGCACGATGCTTTGCATGGGAAGCCTCACTTTGGCCATCAAAGTCGCCACGTCGGCTTTTCAAGGAATCGAAGAGGTGATCCGTTCTTGAACTTGTAAAGAATTTGCAGAACAGTTGCAAATTTGGCGTGTGTTCGTGTGTGTATGTGACTTTCATCCATCTCAAACTTCAATTGTTTATCATCTGCTTTTTTACAATCCTGTCTCTCTGATTCATGGGAAATTTTCACCGACCTCTCACTACTTTTCTACCATTTCTTCTTCAATTACAATGATTTTTTTTTTAATCTTTGACTAATTTACAAGAAGAGGATTTTGGCTTCCATCGTGAAAAAAATTGAAGACATCACCTACTTTGGCAAGTCCTGACTCCTTTTTGAGTGCACCTGCGCAATAAAAAACTGATTTCTTGTTCTCTCTTTAGTTATTTTTTATGATGTTACTGTAAATTTGATTCTAATTACTAGATAACAGATTCAATGATCATACAACGTAAACAGCGATACAATCATAGAATGGAAAAATGCATATGAGATAATGTGGCTTTTTTATATGCCGTCCCTAGAATGGAGCTTGTACTGAGATTTAGTCCATTTATTTTGAATAATGAAATGCGGTTTATTTATAAATAAATAAATAAATCATGTGGGTCTATCATATCGTACACATATATTGTCATTGAATCAATCATGATGTTAGTTTAACTAAAATTCTTCATTTATTATGATTGACTTGTTTCTTCACATGTCAGAAAAGGTAAATTAGAATCTGGTGATGTCAAAGATGATCCTCAATTACACTAGTGTGACCTTTCATAATGTTCAGCCCTTAGATCCCACTGAAAGATTATGTCAAAAACTCATGAAAGAGACTCTTATCGCACCAAGATGTCTAGTGAAGGCTAAAAGCCTCAACCATCGCCATCCTTGGACTGTAGGATACACTTATAATCAATCCTCCGATTTGTGAGCGCAAACATCTGCTGTGCTCGTACTGATTTGTACTTTGTCTTTTACATGTGGCTGATGTCCATATTGTAATTCCCTAATCAGAAACAAGGAAGGAAGGAAGTTTGGAAAATACAGCCATCTCTCTACTTGAGCTGAAATGCTGATGCATATACATCTTGAGTGAAAACGGGTTGACGTTGAGAGAGTTATGTGCAGTGGCGTATTTGTAATATTCTAAGAATAGGGTTTGAGTTTCTTACTCAAACAAAAAGGCTCAAAGGGTTTGATGTTTACAACTCCTATTTCTACTCCAACGGTTGACATTTTCCCCAATATTTTGGGAAAGTCCATGATTATGAATTCTAGAAAAACAATATGAACAAAATTGGAAGTTAAAATTCAATAATCGTCATGCAACTCCATAAAATTTTCACATACATCTGATTTGAATTAGACATGAATCTTTATCTTCCTACTTCACTGGTTTTTAACACATAGAATAATCTTGTTGAGCATAAGTGGATAAATTTCTACAATCTGACGTTTCTTTAACACCTCAGAATTCTGTTATTTCTTACTCCCCATCTTAATTTTTAGGTGGAAATCCGTTGTTGCTATGATCTGTAGAACATTTGAACTGAAATCATTCAACATGTTTGAATCATGCAAACTGATTTTAAAATCTAATATTATTCTAGCCATGTCTTTTTGAGATTGCGTTATTCTCATTAATCATAAATTCAATACCAAAACTTGGGAAGATTCAAGTGGTTCCCTCTAGACATCTCATATTATCATGTCTTGACTGACAAGACTTGATATTGTGTAATTTCCATCATTTTACTTGTGATCCAAGAAAAAAGAGAACCAAATCATTTCGTCTCATTTTGAAACTAGCTGACCCGACCCGACCCATGCCGAAACTTTAGGAGCTATGAGATTGGCATTTTCTTTTTCTTTTCGAATTGGAATAAACTCCACCGGTACACTATTTCTGAGTGGGTTTGGCCGAGTTCTCAGGATTTGGTTTATTTTTGCCAAGTCACACTCAAATTTACCACAAGACAAATCAAATTCAATTGATATTTCCCGATGCAGATTGCAGAAGCAAAAAGGAAGTAGTTGTCTACACAATGATAGAAAAATAAATATCAGCCAATATATATTACTGCGAATCTTGTTTGAAAGATACACACTGACGTTCAGCAGATAGCTTTTAATATGATCACTGTCACCAGATATACAACAGGGAGACACTCACTCTTTAGTCAATGCAGGACTACTAACACTATTTATAGACTCAAACAGCAGTGCCAAGAAAATGGTAGGACATCAGAAAAAGAATTTTCACTCGAGCAAGACGAAAGTTTGCAAGTAACCTGGCAATTCAAAAGCCCAGCTAGAAGTCACACCAAAGCAATGAACACTATACAGTCGTCCATTCCACTCATGTTTCTATTTTGAGTAGGGAGTGGAGAGATGTACTGTTGAATCGCTGCGCAAGACCCCGGATGACGAGGACTACTATATCACGCAAGTGTCTGGACTGCACCATCAAATCTACTTCGTTCTCACTATCGACTACGATCCTAAGGCGATGTTGGTCACTGCGGAAAAGCTCCACCTGTCACAGAGGATGATGCACTTAGTTAAACAAGCAAAAGCATTGAGAAATCTTACATGCATGTGAGGAGGGAAAGCGAAGTGGCAGGTTTTTAATATTGTTGAATGGACTTGAAACTTTTTCTCAATCTAGAGTAACAGAAAATCAAGAGATGGTATCTATCACATGACAGTGATATGATTCAGTTTATACTCTGTTGGTCTACTGTTTAGATGACTATATGGTCTCATAGGGCTTTTATCCTGTTTTATGGAAATAAACAAGATTTCAGAAACTGCTCAGTCTGGTGCGGATGCTTAAAAAATGACATGTACTACAGCAAAGTATGTGCCCTTCACTTGCTTCACATGACAAATTGTGTTGAAGACTACACCAGGACACCACCTAATACTTTTTTGATAGCTGGATTAGCCTAGTTAGAGGACTCAGAACTATATGTGATTACATATCCCACTGTTACATTTTAAAGCAAATCTCAAGTGGCATATAACTTATTTCTTACCCCTCCCCAACAATACAAAATGGCATATTTCCATCATAAGCATCTCAGACAAATAGTGAACAGAAATTATTAAAACACTACTCCTAGTAAATTGCAAACCAAAATTATCAAATTCATCAGTGAGTGAAGGGTCACAAGCTGGAAGCTGGAAGAAATTATGTGATGAGATTTATGGGCCTGTTTTTTATGCAAATATATGCTGTTACTCAACACTAGCGTTCACACACTGAGACTTACGTGGAAAGGAGGAGCATAACTTCCACGAATTTCTGTGGTTGGAAAAGAAGTCTTTGAACCTGGCTTAACAACTTTGACTCTTTTTCTATTGATCTCCAGTATTCTTCTCTCAAGATTTCCCTCACCAGGAACCTGTAACCAACAATCAAATAAGCGTCTAGCCTGAAAAATCTCTTTCCAACGAGAGATATCACAGAAAAGCAACCATGATAACCTTTTTCGGGTTTCGGTCCTTGTCGCAGAGAACCTGCTAGCAAAGAGCTCAGAGTTATATCACCAAGATAAAGTGCAAAATGACATCAATTATCAAGAGAAAACAGTGAGAGAAATGGCAGGGTTTTTCATTGTTTCACTTTGGATAGGCATCAGCTTGTCCCCAAACACATCTAACATGGCCATATTTAAAAAGGATGCATGCTGTTGTAAAATTAAGCACTAAAAACAAATACCAAATTTTATCACACTGAAATCAGAAGGAAAGAGATGAATATAAGAGAACATTTGGTAGACAATAGAAGTATGACATTATCCTCATATAAATAGTATTTTCAAGTGCCAAATTGATGCTTAATAAATATGCTACTTAAAACGTACTAAGAAAAATCTCGATGACAACCAGTTACAAATCATGATCTATCACCTTTAGCCATACCAATATACTTCCACAAACTACAAGATTGAGGCAAATATGTTGCAGAACATTAACAAATCAAAATTATTCTTTTGAGTAAAAGTTATGCTTTGTAGTTAGATAGACATGTTTCTCAATCTGCTAATTGAATTCCATCAGTGAACTAAGCTCTAAGAAAGAACTGTTGCTCATCGATGCCCTGCAGTCCAAATGAACAGTACCTAGAATCTAAGACTCGGATTGATGCTTTCAATAAAAAAGGACCTAATGAGCAGTAAGACTGAGGGTAAGTTTATACAAGTCAAGAATTATCATAAGCTATTAGCATCACCTCAAATTTCACTGATCCAAGATCAAGCTTCTGCTTAACTTCTTTAAGAACGTCAGGCTCTGCAATACAAATAGTATGGAAATTTCAGTAAGTATTGTAAACAGATAGATAGCTTTTGAAGATATCACTAAAGATAGAAATTAAATGGCAACAAACCAAAAGGAGACAAAAATGGATGTGAGGGGGCCAGGGAGGCCTAGGCCCCCAAACATCATCTTGTAGACATATTACCTTTATGAAAGTGTAAGAATAATAATAGACATACTAAGACCGGTCTCATGAACTAATGTGATAAGTGATGTGGCAGATTTTGTTGAATGTTAAAACTAGGTCACCTGTTTAAAGGCTCATTTATAGCTTGCCACATCACTTAGTACATGGTATGCGTAGTGTCTCAAAGTATTGTTACTATTAGTGAGCTTTTCAAATAAAGCTTTTTAGAAGTTAAGGTTTTTGGCCACCTAATTCTAATTTACTTAACAAGGATTGTCCATGCATTTGGTGTGCCATATTTGTCTTTATATCTTCACTAGCTAGGCCAAGTTGACACTTCATATGTTTGGAACATGATACTCAAATCCAACTATGTTCTTTCATCTTTGGTTCTATGAGGGCAAAACCAGCAATGTCATCTAAATTTTGTCCCATGGTAATCCAATGGTTTTATATGGTGACGTAGCTTGTGATTATAAGGACACAAGTAATTAATAGAATTAATTGACTTTTGCTAGATCACTTAAGAAAGGAAACCAATTAAAGGATGGATGGTCCTACTATACACAACTAACACTAATGAAGGAAATACAGGTGAAGGACACTAGAAGTGCCATAAGTTGTGTATGGCGCTCACTTTAGTGCTAAAAGTTTTCACTATTTCACTTAAGTGCCAAAATTAGAGAAAAACGATCACTTAAGTGCCTCTGGCAAGAAATTCTAGCTAGAGAAATTACGTGGCTTTTATAATTTAAAATTTTATCTGAGGTTGCATTTTTAGCACTAAAGCAATCACTTTTTAATAACGATTGGCACTAAAGTGATCATTTTTTTATAATGACTAGCATTGAAGTGATTACTTTTTAACTTGACACACAACATCGTTTTAGGCTGTTTATGCTAATTCAGACCTCTGAAGAGCCATGTCAGCTTAAGATATTAATAAAAAAATGCCACCTCAGATTTCCAGCCAAACAAATCGGAGTTGGCACTGAAAAGATAGTTTTTCAAAACATTTGACATTTAAGTGATTCAGCAAAAACTTTTGACACTATAGTGAGTGCCGTACACAACTTATGGCACTTCTAATGTCCTCCCAAGGAAATAATATTAACTCAGCCACCACTTGCCATAACTCAAAACATCCCTGCATTAGCCAAAATTGTTGCTGGGGAGTTTTCTTTTTTTCTCATTTCGCCCTGTTCCATGCCCTGAAGCAAGGATAAAATTAAATCTATGTTCTTTGTTTTTATATAGACAAATTGACACACCATGCTCTATTATCTTTCTTGCTTCCCAAGTAATAATTTCATCAGCAAAGTGAGGAATGGTGTCTATCTTCATATCTCCCTAGTATGACTTAAATAGCTTTTTTGGGTACCTATCATATTTTATCTCATTTAAGTAGTTTGCTTTCTTGGTCATAAGTTCAATTCTAATAGTTACTGAACTGCATGTATTCAAACCTTTACATTGATATGCCACATATTACAAACTCATTCAGCTATAATCTAACAATTAGGATATCTGAATGAAGAAAAATCATGTTAATACTATTACAAAAAACATATGCATACAATTGTAGACTTTGAAAAGGAAGAATAGCCCAAGATGATCCAGAAACTCAAAGGGGGAAAAGATCATTTTCAGTAATACTCATCTCAGGAAGACAAAAAAGGTGCAGACAAGTAAGATGGGGAATTTGAATTGTTTACCAACTGCAATAGGCTCTGTAGATGCAGACACCGGTTGCCCCTCAACTCCATCGTCCCTTAAAGGAGTGTAAATTACCACTAACCTGTAACCTACGTCATCAACATTAGCTTCGTACATTCTTCCCGTCTCTCCTGCAACATCAGTTGACCTCCCAAATCACATAAAGCAAAAGTGGATGCAATACAGGGATAAAAAAAATTATCCACCTGAAGATACACATAGCAGTTTGCTTCTCCATAAGGAGCAAACTCATGTAACTCAAGGTATACATGGCCAGACAGTGATGAAACTTTCAAGTTCATGAAATTGGAAAATGAAGGACTTGTATGCTTTTATTAGTTTCATAAATCTTCAATCTGAAGAGGGAAAAACAAAATCCTTAAAAGCTAGCAGATTTTTTGGCCAAAAAAAGTTTGTAGTCATAAAATCCAGTAAGAACTTGTGGCAGTTAAATCTGAGCCTATGAGTCTCTCGAAGCTGCATCTCTGTCATCAGTGGTCATGGCTAGGGAACTATTTCATGTACCTCGCAAACTAACCACTTGACCAGAAACAAGGATGGCACTAGCATAGACGCATGCTTTTTACTGAAGGAAGGGAAGTCACAAGGGAGGGATTGAGCAAAAGCAGAACTGAGAACGTCAGAGTTCACGGAAATGATGGAACTGCTCCCAAGCATGAAACAAAGCAGTCCAAAACATCCAAGTGATAGTTGTTGGAGTTTTTTTTTTTTTTTTTTTTTTTTGGGTCAAAAATAGTTGTTGGAGTTTGAGTATTCAAAATGTAAGAAATCATGGAGGCAACCAGAAGTATTCGAAATACACATATGTACATATAGATAGAAGACAAATTAAGCCCTCAATGGAATTGAAACAAACCCAGAAAACAAATGGTTGAATTGAATCACACCAGTCTCTACTGGGGGGAAGGGTTCCAAACCCAAACTAAACAAAATGTTGAATTGTATTGTACCAGTCTCTACAGGGGGGGAGGGGTTCCAGACCTCTCTAACCACAACCTCAAGCTTTCAGTAGTGCCCTTAGAATCTAAGCTTTTCGAAGCGCCCCATTTGTGGCCAGGCAAACCATTGAGGGTAGTTCTAGATCTTGATCAAGACGAACTATTGTAGTATGGATAATTCTCTTAGGGTAACAATACTTTCAGTTGTAATGTCCAAATTGCAATTTCTAAACGTGCTAGTCATTTCTTATCCACACCCTAGTTCAGATAAAAATCTATGAACCTCCCCAACCTACGATAAAGCATAGCCCTCCAGTTTTCAGAGCCTTAAAGGCTTATCTCCATATATCATAAATGCAGGCAATGTACAATTGAATAAAGATTACATGGTGTATCTTTCTCTTAATGTGCATCCTTCTCTAATGCTAAGATTTGTGACTTTATATGAACATATAAGAAAACAAGCTTTCTTCATGAGTAACCATAAGGGGACAAATGACATTTAATTCTCAGTAGACTTAATCATTAGTTCAGAAATGAACACAAAGACCAAAAGAATTATTCATGGGGATGACATGCCTTGTATGGAGATAAGATCTGGACTTCCAACCATAGACCTAAGCCACTGAATCTTGCTTTTCCCTTCCTTCCCACCACTATAGATTCCACGAACAGCATACAAATTTGTGTGGAAGCCCCTGCCCTCAATTTCCAGTTTATCTATTTTGGGAGAACCTGAAGATATATGGCAGATTGTACAATAAGAGTTAGAGAAAGAACAGGGATTTTCACATTGAAGATGTATCAAAAGATCTTCCTGCGACTTGAAAGAAGACAGTATAGAGAGGAAAGAATCCTGCACTCTAAAGGAAGCCAAGGCATGTATAAATGGACATAGGTTTTTTTTATTTCTCCATATTGACCAGGGAAAAGTATCCGCCAAGCAGCTTTATAATCCTAACAAAGTATCAAAGACCATGAAAATCGAAACAAGATTGACATCGCGTCACCAATGCCAAGGTGCAGAATCCTTTTACTGTAAAGATCCATTATTGTGCCTCAACATTAGATTCAAAAGAACACCAGAACAACTCTCCCAGCCCATAACTCGTAATATAAGCCTCTCACAGACTCAGTTGTACATTGAGAAACTGACAAAATATCCATAACTACGCAGTAACGATGATGGTCATGTTGTTGACCTGGTGTTTCACAGCTCGGACAACTTCACCTGGCACAATTTCCAAAGGTTTTGGATTAAGAATCTGGTTTGTTACCATCCAGTTACTGTCAACAATTTCAGGCCTGTCAGTAGTAACTTGCACTTTGAATTAGCTTTAATCTTGTGGCTTTCATAATCTGATTTTGATTAGACGCAAAGCACCCACAATCATATAAAATTACAAATATTGAGATGTTCAGAATGTAAAAAAGTGCGAGCAAACGGACCCTTTGAACTAAATTTCTGTGGCAGTTATAAAAAGTGCAGATATTTCAACAATGTCCCCAACCGAAAGTTTGCCATGGTTGTCACCAACAAGATACAAGGTGGCAACAGAAACTTGAGAATAGCAACTCCCTTTCTCTGCATTTCTCTGTCTTTACACATTAAAGTAGCCCCCGAAATCCTGCCTATCCTAATTTATCCAAAAACTTGAGACCATATCTTGTACCAACCTATCTCAATATATGTCATCTATGCCAGCAGTCACCTAAAGCTGGAAATGAGATAAATAATCTCATCCAACATCATTTGCTGGCAAAGCACAACAATAGACCTTCTAAATGGAATTGAATGTTCCAACAAGATAAGCCAACAATAATCAAAACCATAAATAAGCCAAAAAAGATTAAATCCAGAAAATGATTTGCATTAAGTTGCTTTAACCCTTATCTTCTAGGTTTACAAATTGAAGAGGCACCAAGTGGCATCCCAAATCTTTCAAGTGGAGCCATGATTATGGAATGGACCTTATTATAATACTGGACTAAGACACTTGGTCTTCTCTTGGGATTGAGTTGTCTCAAGAAACCTTTATTTATTTTCATTTGTAACGAACTGCCTTGATCCACATAGATCAAGCAATAAAAGCATCAACCTTTTGGGCAGGTCACTATCAATGCAGGTCTTCTCTCGACTTTTCATTTCACCCCTAAATCGGTGTGCACTGATATCCTTACCCTACCTCTCTCTCTCTCTGTGCACCGATATCCTTACCCTACCTCTCCCTCCCTCCCTCTCTCTCGGAAGAGAACTATTGGGGGCTGGTAGCCGTGCAAGGAGCTGTCAAAACCTTGTCTCTCATGAGACTTTTCATCTCACCCCTAAACCGGTGTGCACAGATAACCTTACCCACAGATAACATTAGAGGCCACTACTCCCCACTTTTCAAAACCTTGTTTTGGACCACTATATGATAAGCTGAAACCAAAGAATCAACTGTATCAATGGGAATGTCCAGTACAATATGCAACAATAGTCTGTCAAAGTATCAATGGAGGACCTGTGGAGCATGACCAATGACAAAAAAGTATGGGCCAAAAGCATTCAAAATCTCCACAAGCTCAGTTACTCTGGTGGAAAGATGAGGTACCTGGTAGAACGGGAGCGGTCACAGCATATGCTGGTTCAGTTGATCTTCCAAAGATATCCGTTACTATGCATTCACATCTGAGGCATCGACCAATATCCTCAAATCGAACCTTGTAGGAGCAGGAGCGTTGTGAAGTTAATGGTTCAAACAAGTCTCGATCCCCTGCCGATGAGCAGAACCTACAGAAAACTGGAATAAGTAAATAATATACAATTTCCTTAACTAAATAGTACCAAACATTAGTAATTTGGACAGGATTCTATGCATCCATGAAAAATGATGACTTGGAATTATGCAAAGCAACGATAAAATTTTAAACTGGAATTCACTTTACCAATTAGAGCTTCGGCCCAAGACTTTCTACTCATAAGTGTCCTGTTTCGTTTGACAAAAGGTTTGGATTGGTACAGCTCTTTATAGTATTCATATGCCACAAGAGAATTAAAATTCCTCCAAGTATACTTCATGTAGAAGAATTCCTCTCCAGCAGGAATTACATTCTCTCTTATGAAAGTTCTGATTGTAGGGCTTAAACGCATGTTGAGACATTTCTATAAACAGGACAGGACACCAATTTCTAATCTACTACAGAATCATAGATTAATCGATAGTACTAAATAAGTTGGGAGAGAGGAGAGTAGATACCATTGATATTTGACATCCTTCTTGTATTTGCTCCATAAATGTTGTTGGGTTTCATTTTCTGGAATCACTTCAACAGCAGTGAGTACATCACGTTCTATGGCCTTTCCAGTGAGAGCAAGCATCTCTACTTTCAGATCCTCTGACATAAAAGATTGACAAATTTAGATCTGAATAAACTAGTTAAAGTATCATTGTTTCAAGGCTTAGTTATTGTTGTCGTGGCAGTTGTAGTTCAACTCTCATTGTTTCAACTAATTTCAACACCAATGACCCCAGCATAATATGATCAAGATTTAGCACTTCTAAAAGTCAGATGTCTATGACATCAAAGTAGTATAATATAACATATTCATGTCGTGCTTACAGAAATTCAGTGTTCCGAGTGATTCAACTACCTGACGTCATCCTATATTTGGAGAATATACGCTCTGTGCTCTCTTTACCCTTCCACAGACAATTAATAATCCACTCTGCAGGTTTTACCAGACAGTCTTAAGGATGTTATTGCAACGTACTTTTATATGATCAAGTACTTAGTTACATTGCAGCCTCTGATTCTAATAAAAACTATGCTCCTTTGCTCAGATTTCACTATCAAGATGAATATCTCCCAGTCCAATATTGAATGCTCATCCATTACTTAGTCAATAGAATTTTGATTTGCCATGAGATAATCTGCTTTTGACAGACAGAATACTCAAAATAAGAAGCACTTTACAGGCACATGTTTCTGTAATTTATAACTAGTGGTCCTTCTCTTCTTTTTATAAGGAAAAAAATTAGTGGTCCTTCTCATTGGCCAATCTAGATGCAAGCGGAATTGCTCACCAGGGAAGATAATGTCTGTCGGCTCAGACAATCTGAGTTCCCCAACAACAGAATCAGAACGAACTGGCATATATCTGTCAGACACAATTTCAAGATCAAGAAACAGACAAGAACTAATAAATTTATAAGCACAGCACTATATACTGCTTAGATATAGCTTATTACAAAAGAAGATTTTTCCTTGCATAAAACAAACGAAAATCAGGATAAACAAACAAGTTTAACCCCAGCAATTGATAGTTCCTGCTAAAATTAACCCTTGGCAAGCAAAAATCAGTGTTGTAGAACCAAAGAAAATGAGTTAACTGTTGGTTAAACTGTGACACATATGTTTCTCAACTTTAGAGGAGTCATAAAACTAAAATTTAACTTAACTGGTAGCATTAAAGCTATTTTCCTTAAAACTTGTAGGCATTTCAGTCGTAGTTGCAGGCAAGGCAAAAGAATGATTATTAACAAATGAACATTTTAAAGCTTACATTGCTGCCTACGATGTATCAATGTGGAAAGACCAATAACTTCAAGGTCGTATGAGAGACAAAAGCAAAAGGCACAGTTTCTGAGACTCAGGAACAGCAGTGTCTACATCTTTCTTTGATGCATTTAGGCAGAGCATCACTAGAATATGAATTTTGTGGGAAAGATCAAGTAATGGTTGCCTTTTTCCACATTTTATCATGGACAACTAAGATTTCGCAAGATTCACGTGGATACTCTATCCTCGTAAGACACTTGCAAAATAACATTATCCATGAGAGGATTTTGCTGGATATTCTACAATTTATAAGTACTAAAACCATCCCACTTTCAGCGAACAAGATTCTCTTATAAAATCAAGGGAGACTCTTAAGACAATGTCCGATAAAGCATAAAACTTGCAACGTACACCACATTAAATATTAAACCATGTCTTTTAATATTTTAACCTTTTAAACTAGAAATGGTCCCGCAAAATATTACATGCTATCAAACCATGAGATCCTGAATTCAAATCCTTCCTACAAGTGAACTAAGTGATACCATATTTAAATATTAAACAAAACTTTCATCTAATAGCTTAAGGTTTTATAACAATATAAGTAGTCCCACAAATTTTATGGTAACCCTTTTGTCTGGCTCAAACAAAATCTTTGGCTACCAATAATTGAGAAAGTTTGGTCGCTTATTTCCAAAGTTTCAAGTGAAAAGTATAACAGTCACCACAGTTTACATCAAGTGCTTATTTCCAAAGTTTCAGGTGAAAAGTTTAACACTCGCCACAGTTTACATTGTTAATGCAAGTTAGCAAAATAAGCGTCAGCAAGAAACTTACCCGAATAATAAACGACAATTGTAATCTGAATCTGACACTTCATAGGTTTTAGAATTTGCACCATTTATGAGGTTGATAGTTCCCTCAGCATTTTCTCTATACCAACTATAGAGACTCAACCCCTCATGTCCACCAAAATATTCTCCTTCTCCAGAATAAATATCCGAAGATACTTTCTTTATGCTGACATTAGACACCACAGGCAAAGCTGGCATAACAATTTGCAAGAAGATGTTTAGAAGGGATGTCACATCAAACTGACAAAATAAACATTGTCATATTGTGGGTGAGATTGACACGAGGGAAGCTTGACTGTACATCGTCACTCAGAAAACTGTCAGTACCACTGGATTGTTTCCATTTCCAATAATGCAAAGTAAGATAGCATACCATCTGCTTATGCAAACTAAAAGAAAAGAATTTGCAATTTAATCCTAAGTCCAAAGATGTTGTAAGAACAGCAGACAGGTGAAAACAAGAAAAAAGAAAAATGACATGCTGCAGAGGGTTGAGAGCAGCACTTTGCACCTCATATATAAGACTATGTTTTTGAAATAATACTGGATGATATCCTACCAGGGGAAACTGGAGAGCTGGAAATTGCAACTAGAGGATTTCCACATTTCCCGTCTGCGCGAGCAGGAAGCCAGTAGAGGGCCAAATATTCACCTACATCTGCAATTGATGGAGTATAGGTTCTGTACAGGAGTAGATCCATCATCAATACCTACTCTACAAAATGAAAAGCTGGAAGCACAAGATTAATCACAGATTGTTGAGTCTTCAAACTTACAAGGCTCTACCACATTCAATAACACCTTCATGAATATTAACAATATCCAATAGTTCAGGCTCATGCAATTTGTCCTTGACCCGGAACCAGATATACTCCCCAAGACCCTGCATGCCGCCAAAATAGGATTTTTTCGGGACTACTTCTTCACTCTCACAGCAATCAGGAATTAAAAGCTCCATCCCAACAGGATCCGCTGTCACACCAAATTGCCAACAAGCAATAAGTGGGAGACTAGATCAGTTACGCATATGTCTGACCGGCTTTTTCAGTTGACAGTTATTACTCAAATTATCTGAAGCAATGAACCAACAGTTATGCTCACCAGGCCCAACAATATCAGACAGCAAACTACTCGGGTTGCCCTTCATTCCATCAATCCGTACAGGAGTGTAAACAAGTTCAATGCAAGTTCCCACATCCGCCAGTGTCAAATCAAGGAAATCTGTAAAAAGTAAAAGAATAACTGACTGCATAACCTTAAAGGGCAACATGGATAGCGCACACTGCAACAATATAACTCACCTTCAGTGCTTAATTTCTCCTTAGCACCACTACCTCTCAACCTGAACCATTCAAATATGCATTGGCCTCTCTCCCTGAAAAAAAAATTATAATTCTGTTTCAGGACTAAAATAAATAATGACAATAATAACAAACCAAGCATATCCCACTAAATATGGGTGGCTAAATGGATTCTATCATGCCATTGTGCTCGAGCCTATATTAAATCTTCCATGAGCTCCAAAAAATAAACGCTAGAGTTCAGAAGTCATACGAAATTACTGACAGATTCTCATGTATCTTACCCTCCGCTATAGGAAACTGAAACACTTAAGCATTGTCCTTCTATCAATGATCCAATGAACTCTAGAGAATGACAAGTTGGGGGACCTGCATCAAAACATTAACGCAAGATTATTGTCAACTCCAATAAAATTCTTGGTACATTGAATGAATAACCCAGCATAAAATATTCAAAAATCATCACCCAGACACCAATCTGGCAAAAAGAATCTCAAAGGCTTAGACTAATTCAAGAACATAGAATGTAAGAACTTAACTAACCCGGTGCAACTGGGCCAATTTGTTCAGAAAGAACAATTGGCCCTCGAGCCCAGTCAGCTCGAACTGGCTCACAGGAAACAGAGACAAAGCAACCAATATCATCAAATGAGGGCATGTATGATGCAGAAGTTGCACCTCTAATTTCACACTGTGTGCCATCTGGGCTTGTCTGCATTAATTTTACTTCTGTTACATAATGAGAATAAAAAGCTCCATACGAGGGATCATGCATAAAAAAATGAGATGATAATCTGTCGACTAAGAAAGAAAGTTAATAGCATTTTATTTATCAAAAGTACCCAGAACCATCTAAATATGGAGTCTCCTTCTTCGCCACCCCAATATCTCTTATCAACACTTAATAGATTTCCTTCAACTTCATCTCCAACTATTTGCAAAGAAAGCAATTTAGGACTTCCTGCATGGCAAAGCAGCATTTAGAATAACAAAAAACAAAAGCATAAATGATGACAATTCCTTACATTGAACTATATAAGTTACACTAAATTCAAATGATGAAGGATGGATGCTGCATTGAATTTGGATGAGCATAAATAGAACAAGAAAAACCCATATTTTTATCATTTACCTGTAAGTAATAATGAGTTAACTACTTATCTGCATATAATGATCTTTAAAAACAGAAAAATATTTCTTTTCATGTTCAAAAATAAGGAGGAAAATTCATAAATGCTTAAAAAGAGGTTAAGCCAAACAAGCTCCTACAGATTCATTTTCAAGGGACAGTACTATGATATTATATCAAAAGTCTGTCCATGCATCATGCACCGTAGATCCTCTGCCAATCTAAAGTAGTTTAACAGCCTTGGCAAGAGCTCCACATAGAAAGAAGTTGCTAATTTCCACATTCTCTTAAAAGGGCTTTGTTAAATGGAGAATACCAGAGAAAGAATGTGAACTTTTGAAGGTGATCAAAAGGACTAAGCTGCTAGTTTTTGGAAGGATGTAACAGAGCTGGATAAATAACTCTTCCTGCCCTTTAAAGGGTTAGACAAAAACCCAGGTGCTGCATCCAATGTGCAAATATTGGACAATGAAGAATTCTCTCCCAGGTCAAATATTAAGATTGAATGGTGTTGAATATTTAAATAATAAACCACGCCTTTATCTAATAATTTAAGCTTTGAGAACAGTTGGCAATGGTCCCACAGAATCTCACAGATAGCATGAAAATTTAAGGATGCAAAATTGATAATCACTCGGTCTGTCCTTGAGCAGAAGTAGAGTGCAATTATCGGGTGATGAAGGATTCCTTCGCTGGTCAAATGTTGCATATGGATAACAAAGAGAACATTTTAATAGATAGGACTATTCACTTTATCTATCATTGAGCAGAAAGATGCTGCATACCATACGCAAATATTGGGTGATGAAGGATTGTGCCACTGGTCAAATATTGCTTTTGGAAGACATAGAAATGTTAAGAATGTACAATTGAAAGAATTATGCACTGTCTTTGAGGAGAAGTAGATGGAGGTAAAACCAACTTCACAGGAAAAAGGATGCAGACACAAGACAATTGTTATTGACACAGGATTAGAGTGCTTTATTAGGGGTACTGCACAAGCTTCTCATGTCAAATCACCACCCTTCATGTATTAGATTGTCTACACAATTTCTAACTTGTTCTGTTTAAGGGGCCAGTACCCTTCAGTCCATGAAATAGGTTTGCTGATCAGAATGATACATTGAGACGATTTTCCATGATTAGAGATGACAACCTACCTGGACGTATGCGTTCCTGTCCCATGCAAGTTCTTGGTTCACCAATGACACCATCATCACGCACTGGTGTACATTGAAAGGAAATGAACTTGCCAATTGCATCTTTCGATATGCAATATTGAAGAAGCCCTGAGACCTCAGCTACTAAAGCACCAGAGTCAGACTCAGCCTGCAAATTGCCAGTCACATGTTAGCCCCAAGCAGCATTTGTTAATACACAAACTAAAGGTGAAGAAGATGTACTATAATTGAATGATACATTCTCTCACAAAATTCCATTCTAAAAAAGGCAAATTCCCAATATCAGCAAGTTCGAATTTAATGTGCAACTGCCTTATCATGAAGACTCAAACAGCAAAATGAATAGCATAAAACCAAAGTTAGAGGTTTCAGTAAATTCTCAAATGACAGTATACACTAGAACTCAGTAAATTTTTATTTGATTGCCTCAAAGAAAGAATTTGTTAAATTTTTATTTAATTGCCTCAAAGAAAAGAATTTGTTTTCTGAAGTTATATGATGATATTGAGGCCAAATATGTATAACGAAAACTTAATCTTTCTCCATATCTCAATAGCCTCGAAAGGTATTCTTTTTATGTAAACTCCAATGACACCCTTCAAATTTTCTGGAATTGCTACTGCACCCCTCATCTTTTATAAAGATTGAATCTGCCGCCCTACGAGAAGTTATTGGATCCCAAATGATTAAATTATGCTGAATTTCACTTTTCTGGGTTTAGCTAGATTACGGTGGTCAATATGAATTATAATAAGTCAATGGCAAGTTAGATGCATTGGTGAATGGATTGTGGTCAATCTAACTAAAATACAAGTGTTCATAATCAATTTATACCAGAACAAGAGCTAAATATTTGACAAGGTCATCTGCTGGAGCCCACATACTTCAAAAGGCTTAACTAAAAGCATCCTCTACAAATTTAATTTCTTTGAGGTCCACCAACTACTGAAACAGATCTGATTGTCAATTCCTCTATTTATTACAAACACCAGGCATCATTGTAGTTTTCTAATATATAAGGGATAACACTGCAGTTTACTGACTCTACTAGAGGACTGCTACATAGACTTGCTAAATAGGGCATGGTGAGTCGAAGATAGAGCCTAACTTTGTTTAACAAAGTCCAGCCACTCGCAAAAGATATGCATATTAATTTCAGGGTAGGGCGGCCAGCAGGCCAAGTCAGACTTTCAAATGTAAAATACTTTCCCAAGTTCATCCATTCACAATTTGAGCTTGGAAAGGGTGACCAGCTATATACAGGTCTAATCCGAGAGAAAGCAGCAAATCTGAAATGAGTGTCAAAATACAGTATGCCGTTCAGAAAATCTTTTAGAACGAATCTCCTCTTTCCACTAAGAGACACACAAATGAAGCAGAACACTATGAATCAACCAATTACGGTTTTCTGTTTCACAGTTGTTGTCATCACATATTTTAATTTGATAGAAACGTAGTGAAAGCAACTTTCACACACTAACTGAAAGAATCTGCATCGCTGCACAATTAGTTAAGTTGGATTAACTTCAAAGAATCTGCAACACAATGGGAGTCAGGCTGACAAAAAGCAGCTATTACATATGGTGTAATAAGTCAAAAGGACGTAATTGTTTGCTACTGTTCTTCCAGCAATTTTTTGACATGTTGGAGGTGCAAAATTTTGAGGGATTTTGAGAGTCATGAAACCAAGGGTCTATTTGTAGCAATTTTGGCTTTACTAAGACTCATGCACTTTTGTTGGCGTTGATGATTGGATTTATTCAATACTAAAAACCTCAAAATTGTTATATTAAGTATAAGCATTTCCTAATTATTTAATATTAAAATATTTTTTTCATTTTGGTGGGAAAGTCAACAGTAAAACAAAAAGGCCTTAGTTTATTGATGTGAAGATAGATAGTTACAACTTTTGAGCTTTTAGTTTACAGAAAACCCCTCTCCAATTTGGATAATAGTTTGACATTGTAACCACTCTTTCACCAACTCCTCCCCACTCGCCCCCCCCCCGTCCTTCCTTGGCCCTCCTCAAGCCAAGAAATAGACTAGAAGTGAGCATGAAATGATATCCAAATGGTACCTTACTAGCAGAAACTTCCCTTTATAGCTTATATAGGTGTGTGCACACACTCTAAACATAAATGCAATTAATACAAAGTTCCTACATACAAAGTAGTTTAATCAATAACAAATGGCATGGCACCTCTCATGCATGGCAAATACGTTAGCTATTATCTAACCCTTTCAATTCTTAATTCAACTTAATTATATGTGGATTATAATGTTCTATAACACATATTTATGGCAGGAAGACATTCACAATTAGTGACTCAAACTATCAAAATGGAATTGTCCCGTTAGCCATCTATTGTTTCATCATCCTAAAAATCACAAAGGGACTTTAATTTATCAATCATTGCATCAATCAGATTTTTTCAACATAGTTTCAAGCCACGGAAAAAGCTCACACTCGAGAGGCACTTTATGAATATACTTTGTCAGCTGACTATTAGCTAGCAGTTTTGTAATTATGACCTCGTAGTCAGACAATCATCTGTTCATTAGTTTATCGTTACTATGATAGGTCAAGTATAGTCAGGATCAACCATTTCTAGGATTTGTGTTATATTGCATATTCAAGGGGTACAACCATATTATCTGATTTAGATGATTGGCTTCCCATTTGACCACTTGCTATTTAACGCCAGTCAAAAGACTGTCATGCATAATATAATTTACCTTCTCTTCACAAATGGCTTTTGCAATGGAACATTTGTTTGAATGTTATGATTCACTATTAGTGTGATTCAGCCAGCCATGATCTGGATCTTCAGTAAACTCAGTTAATTGATAGATAACTTAATGAGAATATGTTCATGTATATTCCAGAGAGAACACCGATGCTGGGAAAAATCAGCTTACTGTACCAAACACAGAACTTCCACAAACACAGGAGTGGAGTACCACCCACAAGCAAGACAAGATATACCTCATGAAGATACCACTTGTAGATGCTTTTTCCTTCATGGCCACCAATATAACCATACGATGCTGTCAGTATCCCACCTTCCATATAATCACCAGTGATAGACAGAAAATTCAAGCTAGGAGGAAGATCTGTAGTAAATATACCAATAATCAGGCATGCTGGTAGAGTAAAGTTGCTGAAGAGTTAAAAAGGAAATTCTAACAAGACTACATAACTAATATATCCAATTTTGAAGCAGACTATGTAATGTTATCAGAACTTTTAAAAAGAAGACAAGATAAATCAATAAAAAGTTGGCTTTTTGCTCTACAATAAAGCAACCTCCTTGTCACCTCGTTGTAAATTGTTTTTAGTAATCCATAAAAGAATACATATAATTTGAATGCTCATTCATGTGGAACTAGAATTCAGAAGATCTCAGAGAAAACCTGGTAAATACTATCAGAAACAAATACGGTTATGCAGATTGTCAAAGATTAATCAATTTGATAGCTTAAAGATGACATGCTGGCTATGGAATAGATGATAATGAACCACGAAATAGGTTGAGAAAAAATAAGACACTTCCGTCCCCCCAAAACAAATTTAAAGTTGAAGTGCTCAGCAATAGATGTAGCACCATGAGATTAAATACAACTGGAAGAATGATATGTACTGAAGCTAAATAAGTATCATTCATCTTTTAAGAAAACAAAACAGAACTGAAATAAGCCAGCAAAATCATCTTTGTATTATATATTCTGCATTCATTGAGACAATGCTAAGTCAACATGGAAAGACATATAACTTACACTCAATGGCTCTTTCAGACACAACATAAGCTGGTTGACCAGATTCACCATCTGGAGTCATGGGAATGTATTTTGCAACTATGTGATATCCAACAGCCACCAAAGGTATGCGGAGTGCCTAGAAACAGGAAAAGCAAAAGTAAGAATTTTCATTGAATACCCCACCAAACAGATGTATAAATACATCCAAATTAGTCATATAGATGGTCCCTCCAAACAACATTACCTTGGCAATTTTTGAAGCGCTCAATGCTTCTAGACCATTTTCTCCATCCAAAGTTGGAGAACTTGTTTTGAACCATTGCACTCTGCTGGAGGCTTCAGTTCCTCCAGTAACATAACCAGTAACTGTAATCTTACTGCTCTCTCTCAAATCGCCAATTATTTTCAATTGTGACACTTTGGGGGGAGCTGAAATTTAGTCAAGGTAAAAGCATTAGAAATGAAGGAAGCCAACAGAATGGTGTAGAACAACATCAGCTCCACTGAGAACATACTAGTATGGGGGTCAAGAAAGAAGGCTGTTTTCAAAAATTTACACATGGACATCGACCAGCTACAAAGGCAATACTTAGACGCTCATGTCTGCTAATCAGACTAGGGATGGAATAAGTCCCAGACACTTCACATAAAAGAGCTGGGCACCTCAAAAAACTGCTGTTGGTATTAGCTCGATAACTCTCAATGAAAAACTTCCTAACCGGTGATGGGCAAAACTTGCTGAACTATGCAAGCAAAAAGAATCGCCGTTGTCTGCCTGACAGAAGACATATAAGACTTCCACAATCTTCATTTGTTGGTAATTACCGAGTGCAGTATATACGCAGATACATCTATGGATGTTCATGCCTTTAAACTCATCATGCCTGCCAATTGCATCTAGTTGTTGTTCTTAGATTTATGAGTCCTAATATATCTATGAGCCACAACATGGTACAAGACCTGTTCATTTTCTCCATAATCCAGAAAGAAATAGTTATTGTTCAAGTCCAACCACAAAAGCCATCCCTTAAGCTATTAGAATCATACACGTGCACTGTTCGTAAAGATTAGTCCAGGATTGGGGTGCATTGTCGCAAGGACACATAGTTGATGGCTCTTGCAAGCAAATAAATGTAATCATGATGTAGCTAGGTCTCAACAGCTGGCCAAGGATTTATTGGGACAACATTGTCAACAGCCTTATCAGATGTACCATGACAGATGGTATAACTAAATCATTTGTTGAGAAAGAACATACAACAACATTTCTCTTAAGTATTAGAGTAAATCAAAGTCACCTCGTTTTACTTTAGGAGACAACACAGAAACCGATTCCCCTTGTTGTCCTGAAAATGAACAACTGCTTCATCAGGAAAAGAAGAAATAAGAAGCTTCAAAATGAGTAAAGATCATAACAATTATCCACTACAGTGGCAAGTGGACCCACCCTCAAAATTTATCGGAATATAGACAAAAGATAGTCTTCGCCCAACATCTTCCTTGGTCAATGTATACTCAGATGTTCCTCTGGAAACCATCACAAAATCTCTGGGAAAAGGATGCAAATGAAACAGACCCTATCAGAATCATTTCCAGAATCATGTAGCATGCACAATGAGAGCACAGTTAGACAAACTTCAAACTTTTAACATAGTTTTTGGTGCCATAACGTTGAGGTTTGGCTATGCAGTGATTTTCTCATGCCTCTTTACAGTGTTGGGAAGCTGTAACCATCCATAATCTCCTGACCATAGGTTTGTATGGAGAAGTGTTAAAGCACCACTAAACCATGCTTCCATCAACCATCTTAACCTTTAAGATGAATTGGCATGGCCCAAATTCAGGCGTTGGAATCTCTACGACTCTCTTTTCTCTCTCCCCACTCTCTTTTCTCTCCCCATCAATAGTCACTTTTATTCCTACCAAAAATATACGTACACATTTACACTTCTGTCTCAAGCCAAATCCTAATTGCACATCAAGGGGATCATTATAGCATTCAAATATTAAATCACAACTCCTTCTATGATCTTAACTTATTGAACACATTGTCAGTGATCCAGCTTAATTTCAACAAAAAGAAAGAAGTATGAGCATATGTATCTCCTTACATAATATTTTGCGTACTTCCAATAACAAACCTTAGAACTTGCTAAGTAGTGACTAAACCTTTCAAGGAAATAGACTACAGTACAAATTTTTATAATAATCATGTTAGATATTTTAATAACCATACAAGGACTTTAATGCTACTACTAAGAAAACATATGTAGAAGAAGATTAAAATAAAATGAAATGAAATGAAATGCTAAAAACACAAGAAGTAACAGATTTAACCTACAATTTCACAAAGAGATGATTACAAGTACATGTAGCAAATTTAGAAATTTGTCTAGCTGACAGGGAATGCATGCATGAACGGAATGGTTATACTAACCCATTGTCAATGTTCTCCCGAAGCCACTCAAACATACTCGGACCCTCACGTCCTCCAAAGTAGTCTCCAACTCCCTTTATTGTATTCCCTTCAACAACCTCTCCAATGATTTGAACATTATTCACTGATGGAAAAGCTGCTAGAAGCAAGTACAGGGATCATTGCCACATATCATAAAGATTTCTGTTCGCTCACATGAAAGTACAAACCAACAGAATAACTGGAAGAAATATTGTGACTAATGGAAAACTAAACTAAGTACTTCAAAGGCAGACACATGATAAAAGAGCAAGAGAAACACAAAACCATCAATGGTGTCTAGAGAGAAGCAAAATAGCTCTCATTACATGTCATGTGCAAATTATCTGCTGCCTAAGGAAAGAAAGGAGGAAAAAAGGGAATAAAATCCACCACTCAGAGAGATTCATGAGAATACATCCTCATCCAGTTGTAAAATGGAAAAGGATTTTTCAAGTCAATCAAGTTAAGACCGTGTTTGCTGCTCCAGGTTTCTCAAAAATCACAGAGCTTTTCCTTTTCTTTAGCTGTATTGCTTCTACTTCTCCTCAAAGGAGGCAGTAAGATCTAAGAAAATGAACATTTAAAACAGATGAAAAATTAGGAATATGCCGTTGATTGACAAGAACAGTATAATCAGGTCCATACTGCTAAAAGACTGATCTTCAGGGGAGGATGCTCCATTTTTAAGACGGAAAACTACAGACTCATTCAAGCAACACTTCCTCTTCTTTTTAGCTATATCACTAGAAATGATTGACAATGGTAATTTCCTCTTCAATCAATACTTTTAATTTATATGTTATTTCTTTGTAGAAGAACTGCTTTGCCGCGCTAAACATCAAAATTAAAGTAAAAAGGAGAAATGTCATTGATGAATGTGACTCGCGCATAGGTATGATTAATCAATCAAAATGTCCAATCCCTCAACCAAGAAAATTCCTTAACACGGCATCCTCATACTTTAAAGATGCCACACAACCGTGCAGATTCAGGGCAAAAATCAAAATGAAATGTTAGTTCTGATAAAGCATCCTTGTCAAGTAAATCAGACAGAATGGCCAGGTCTCATGACAAAATAAGTACTAAGACCAGAACTTATAATTTTTATGCAAACAACTACTATCATTTCCACCTGCTTTGATGAAGTCAGTGTACTTATACTGAGGCTCTCCTTTGGCACCTTCCTCTGTTACTGGTGTGTACATAAAAACCAGACTTGTATCGATGTCATCCAGCGTCAACTGATATTCCTCCTCCTCTGCCCCAGGTATAACTGTTGGACTGCTGTTCCACTTTCTTCTTAACCAACTGAAAGATTAAAAATCTTTTACTTTCTTCAGACACTATCAAGCAGACATACACACCAAATCCTGCATGCATTCAGGAAGCAAACTCACCTGGCAACACCTTTTCCTGGGATTCCACCACACCAAGCAACCTTTGCGTGGCCCCGAATTACATTTCCTTCCACCAACTCACCATGCACTTCAAGGTTAAAAACCTTTGGGATTTTACATCCTATCGAAAGGACACAATGAGAAGGGAGAACCTTAATATACTAGATATATTAAATGAATCTGTCATTCCCAAGTAGCTGAACATTCTTGATATCCCAGGTAAGACAGCACACAGTTCCTCAGAGAAGAGGAAAATAGAGAAAAACAGATGAAAGTGGACATCAATGTTCCAATCAGAATCAAAACAGAAAATAGAAGAGTTATAGACACCAGAAGAAAATGCATTGCCTGATTTAACATGGCAAAATTTATGTCCAAAAGAAGCTGTATGAGATAATAGAAAGAGGTAGAGTCATGCCAACAACACTTCACCAAAGAGGAGTCATGAATCCTAAGGGAAAGCTAAGCAGTTAACTTCAAATATTCAACATAACAGATGAAAAACATGCCGTTGGAAGATATCTCAATTATTTCATAAACATCTGGTAGGAAAAGGAAGAAGGAAAAGAGGTCCCATGTGCAATTGATCAATATTTCATCTGGTTTCTGAGATAAAAAACTGAGTGAAACAGTGAAAGGGGGACCAAGAAATTGGTCTTGCAAGTGCACTTAAAGCGAAATTTAATCATAAGTGCCATTCTGTGAAGATACTTTCCCGAAATGATAGATTCCAAAAAAAGGTTAATACAGTTTACCTGGTGACACTGGTGAGGATATGGCAAAAATAGGAGAATATTCAGTTTCCCCCAACACAGGAGTGCATTCCACTTTCAGTATTTTACCAATGTCCTCTTTCTTTGGCCAATAAACCTGACCAGTTATAGAAAGAGCTTAGGAATGAAAGAATGAAAATACCATCAGCCAGTATTTAGAAGCTTAATAAGTACAACACCTCCTCAGTAGCATCAGGAATCATGGTAAAATTTGATGGCGTTCTCTCTCCAACGAACCACTGATATTTCAATCCTAACTCCTGGTAAACAGTCAGGGTGCTGTCTTGAACAAAGGTGAAGTGGCACCGGCAGACATCTTCTTCGAATGGTCGATCAACAGAGGCTTCTTTGGGCAGGTAGCCTGGAGGAAGCTGATCCTTCCATTGCTCCAACAGAAACCGAAATGTTGAATCTGCTCATGGGAAATACACTTCATGAAGAACTAAAGGTTGCACAAAACTAAGAAAATCCAAGATAAAAGTGTATTGAACAACATGCACTAGCAATAAAACTGTATAAACAACCAACTTATTTGTCTTATTCCACCTTGACATTGCAATGAATGCAAATTTAGACACACTGAAGATTCATTTTCTTATAGGAAGGATGGCAATCAGATTCTTTCACAACCATTCCCAAAGATAAGCTCAATTAGAGAGACGAAGCCAGTATTTGAGAAGAACGAAGCCACTTTCTTTACTAGGAAAATAGCATACAACAAAATCTGGATTCCACAAGTTGAGAGAGAAACAAACGTCAAAAAAACAGCCTTATTTAAGGCTAAAGAATCAACAAGTCTCTGTCATACATGAGTGGAGAGGGTATATGGATAAGGAATTTTGTCAATGGGAATTTGATGGATGTCAATCAGAAGGGCAATCCTAGATTCGCATAGATTTGTGTGATGGATCTCAAAGCAAAGACATTTCCATTATTTTGCAAGAATATCTTTTTGCTTGGCGTGGCAGGAAGTGACTGGAGAGCCTACAAGGAAATTGAATTGATTTTGCTGCTGCCAAGCTCACTAGGCACACAAGAATAACACTGACAGAGACTGCATAAAAGAACATCCCTAATAGATCCACGGGTGATGAGCTTAATTGGCAGATAGTTTAGTCTGCAATAATAATAATAGAGTGCAATACTCATAGTTAATAGGTATGGAAATTTATTTCAGTATACTAGTTAAAATTCACTCAATGTCTTACAACAATATATATATATATATATATAGAGAGAGAGAGAGAGAGAGAGAGAGAGAGAGAAGGAACCAATTCACCTGATCTCATATTTAATATAGGAATATCTTCACTTGCAAACCAAAATGTATCCACACAAAGTAAGAATATGTAAAGAAACATGCAAATGCCATCCAAGAAAAACATGTGCTTTAGATGGAAAATTAGGTCCATCTTGCAGAGCCATTCACCAGGTTTGCTAGTATCAGAGCCATGATTAGAAAAGTGTATGGATCTTATTGGTATATCTTGTAAGTGAAGAGGTGCATGCACTTAACTACCTTATTAGCTATTCGATAAACCTTCAGGAATCCGATATCCTTAGAGAGCAGTCCAAACAAATAGAAAGGTATTAATTTTTAAATAAAAGCTCAATCCAAAGCCAACATGTGTTTACGACAATCAATTCAACTGACATTGTTCAGCATAAGACCTCCAAAAAGTATGGTATCAAGAAGCCATACCAGCTGCATGATCTGGGCGACAGAACTCCCATCCATCTCTGATGCACAAAGCTGAGACCTTGGGATAACGCTTTGCAAGTGCCACCTCCTCACGTGAAAGATCTATTGCCAAATTGTATGTTCAACAGGAAAAGCAAGAAATTCAGTACCTAAAGCATTGGCTAGTTGATCCAGGAAAATAATAAATTGGCAGATCTGAATGAAAATTTAACATAGAGAATCGACCCTAATCCAATATCTATTTAAAATGATATAAAATTGTGTTGAGTTGAGTGCTAAGGTGGAGCCACCTGTTGCGAACCACCAAAATAACTTCCAGTACCTCCACTATTTCTTACACTTAACTGACTATAAAAGGACCCTTAAATGCATTGATTTGAATATAAATAAAGTAGCTCTTATATTAATGTCATCTAGACATAAAAAAAATTTATCTTAGACAAGGAAAACTGCAGTTACCTCTGTCATTAAACTTTTTCAGAGTAGGCCCGACAAGTATGATTGAAGCGGCTTCCAGATGAGGCATTTTAAGTATGGGATTCTCCTCTACTCGTAGATGCTACATCGCAAGACAGAAACAAGAAAATTAAAAGCAAACCTGCACAGTTATCATTAATGTTCCTTGGATTCACTGTTGGAGTTCAAAGAGACAGACTCGAGACATATTTCTGCCAAAATATAGAGACATTATCTCAAAGCTTTCTAGTAGTTGATCCACAACCCTCATCATACAGTACACTAAGCAGTGCCCATAACCAAATATTGAAACGAAATTACATATATATTGGTCTGGTCAGCAGTGGATTAGTTAGAGTCGGCCTGCAGGAAGAAGAGATCTTAGTCAACCCCCTTGGGATTGGGCCAGGTAAGTTGAGTTTCCCAGTCTTCCATTCCACAAACAAGGAATTTTTAGAATTTCACGAACCACCGACTCCCTCCAAACAGAAAGGAGAGAAGCAATCAAACCTATTATCAACTATACTGAGACACTCTCAACCTTGCCCACCTCACTTTGGGGTGAACAGCCATCCGAACAACAGTCAATAGTTCAGCATTTAGGCCGTAACATCTAGCTACCTTCCCCTAAGCTCCTAAGCTAACGCATATCCGTTTTCTTGCTTTAAAGAGTTCTTTATTCATGAGTAGTACTGTTAGAAAGGAACGAAGATATTTTTTTAATGTAGATATCGCTCAATCATTAAGTTTAGCTGGGAAGGGAGGTACATAATACTCAAAAACCTGCACATTTCTCACGCATATTGTGAATTCTATGGCCAAAGACAATGTTACCAAAAAGCATGGCAACAAATCGAGACAATAAAAAAAGGAGACTTAAAAGGATGCTAAAGACTCTGGTTATTTAAACCAAAGTACAAGTGATAAGACAGTTATTAGAAGAAAACCGGATATGAGACAATTTGGGGCTGAGAATTATTTAATTAGCTAGTGAGGTTCGTATGTATCTGTTACATGGTCAAATAAGTGCATATTGGCTCTTGATTCAGATAATGAAACATACAGCTGCCACAGTAAAATTATGGATCAACTAGTACTTCTTATAGAACACAGAAAAACTGAGAATATGAGTATGTGATTGCCAACCCACCTCAAGAACAGGCAAATGTGGAAACCCCTTTAGAGTGGAAATTTTGTTCTTGCTAGCAGCTAAAACCTGCATGAAAGATATATTATTAAACATTCCAGAATGAGCTGCTTAAGAAGGAATAGGACAGTGCTATTGGCAATACAACCACAGAGTCTTGAACCTACCTGTAGGCGTGGTTGACTTGCCATTGCCAAAGACTTGAGCTTATTTTGAGCAACAGAGAGAAACTAGAGGAAGATGCAAACAAAAATAAGTAGACATGAGTTCAAATATCAGCAAAATAAAAACAATTGCAAGCACTGATTAAAGACAAAGTAATGTTCCAGTGAATTACCTCTAAATTAGGGAACTGAGGAAGACTTGCTAAGGAAGTGATTTGATTTCCAGCTAAATAAAGTTGCTGCACAGATTACATCGCAATCACGACAAAGGACATTAACCTCCAGAGTAGCCAACAGCTCAAATACTGAAAAACATGCCTGTAAAGCCTTGCAATTTCCAAGCGGTTCAAAGCCGGGCCCTTTAAAATCATTGAAACTCAAATCAAGAACCTGGAAAGAAAATTTAAAATGCTTAGTATTTGCTGATTAACTCACTAAAAGGCCCATTTGCAAGGAAGATGTAACCTACCACAGTAAAAAAAAAAGACAATTTGCTTCAACTTTTAAAGATTGTTAATATTACTGAACAGAATCAAGTAGCTAGAACGACAGACCTTGACGCGGGTGAGTATCTCAACCCCTTCAAGTGTGGATAAAAGATTGTCTCTGAGGTAAACAAACTGCAAAAGAAGATTGTAAGTAGTACAACAAAAGAAGTAAAACCTCTTTGTAATGCTAGAGCATATATTTATCTACAAGTGGACATCTTGCTATTGAAATCTCAAGAAAAAACAATAAGAAGCAAATGTTGATAGAATTTTGTGGAACCTTCCAAAAAAAACGAAGAAGTCGATGGTGAGGACATTCAAAGTCATGGATGAATAGAAATATAGCACCATCCATTCAAGAAATGAGCCATCCAAAATTCAAATTCAAAGGGACATCAAAAGATCACGTACAGAAATGAGATCCAACCATGGACCAAACTAGTTACCCAAAGTTCATAAGACATTCTCACCTTTTAAAGTTGCAGAGCAGATCATCAGCTGTTAACAGCCTCACCTTCCCCCCCCACACACACACTCTCTCTCTCCACCTAAACTTAAATAACTTTATTTCAAGACAACACTATCACAAGTACATCTGCTAGGTAACAACCAGAAGCTAGAAGTATCCAGGATTGCATCAGAAAATTATTGACAATAACATTTTGCAGTTGCTTTACAATTTATCAACCAGAAGCTCAGAGCCATGCTGGAAGCCAAGTCAGAGGGATAGTGAGTTCTTTAATGAACACCAGTACATGGCAACTACAGCATCCAAAAAGCTCAAGTGAAAGAAAATGTTTTACCTCTAAATTTGCTGTCAAGTTCAGGCCACCAGCACTGAGAGTACGCACTCTGTGACCCCTTAGGTCCAATCTCTAATGGGAAAACAGAAGATGTTATATAGATGATGACTCATAGACAAAAACAATACAGCATGGTCAATTCAGGGGAAAATATGAGGTCATTCTCAGTTTGGGGTTGGGCATGTTTGTAAGGATGGGGGTTGTGGAGAACAAAGAGGGGTGAGGGGTTTGATTTATCAAATTTACTGTATGCTTAGCATTTTAAAATAGTAACAAAACATAAAATAACCAGGCAAAACATACTCAAACATAATCTAATTTTGGTTGGGATAAGCAGCCAAATCCCCACTCTCTTGCAAAAACTTAGTCTCCCTGCTTTTCTTTTTTTATTTTGATGACACTGGATTTTAAACCTTTCAGCTAGGCTCATACCCCACAAATGCATGCACAACGTGCATTCTTCACAAATTTTTCTCCTTTTCTTTCACAACAAAGGCCTTATGAGGGATAATTTCCACATACATATGACTCTTAGGGAGGGGTTTGGGAGGGTTGCTTGGCAACATCAATGAATTTAAAATTCCGTAACTCTTGTATGTGATAATCAAGTGTCTATCTTTGGTTTCAAGCCATTCAATGCCCATGTCCGTTAGGAGTTGTGCTGCTCTCACCAACCTTACATCTTGTTCAGTTTTCCTCGGTAGGAAAAAGAATAATTACCTAAGCAACCACACCAGTTTATGCTAAGAAGGGAAAGTTTTGATAACATCTGTTCCAATTAATATCTATTAAAGGCCTGTTTGTTTGCCATTAATCAACAGCAAGAAGTGCTTTTTTTTAATAACCCGCCAAAATTTAAAATATTATCTAAATCTCGGAAAAAATCATTCAAGATTATATCTTAATTATCTTGTCAACATTCATATGTTGTGAAAGAGTCAAGTATTTTAGATTAAAAAAATTCGAAGTGTGTAAGTCGCGACATTTTGATTAAGCAAAAAGTAAAAAGTAAAAGTCAAGTTTTACACGCCTAAATTATCGAGACATGAGAATCATTAATCAAAGGAGTTCAATTTTCATATCATCAGCCAAATCAGAGTTGCCTAAGCGCATATGCATGTAACAAAGTTCACAAAAGCTTCAGCAGAGACAATGGACTTTCAGGATGCATGAAAATGAAAGGAGGCATTTTACCAAAGACTATAATCAGAACACAGAATGGAAAGTCAATTTAAATCAAGCTCCAAGATGACAATGCCACATACGACTAGCTCAGGAAGACAAAGGATAATATCATTATTTTTCTCACCCTGCCTATGAGTATAATTTACATCAAAGTTCATCCCATAAAATCAATGGCCTGTTTGTATTAAATTATTATTATGCTAAAATAGAATATAACTGTAATAGCTATTATGTGATTGGTTTAAGTAATGGAACATCACTATTTTTGTTGATTTGACACTGTAATAGCAAACGAATACAGAAAATATCAAAAGGGCCTTTACTCTCTTGTTGGTGGCAAGGAGGCTTTTCCTTAGAATGCTATTTGTAAAGTGAGAGTGCCAACTAGAGTTCCATTTTTTTGTTTGGGAACTTATTCTCGCTTTATACAATTTGCAAAAAAGAGGGATTGCACTTGTCAACAGATGCTCTTTTTGCCAAGAGAGGCAAAGGTGGCGAGAATTCTCCTCCTTCACTGTCGGTGGACAAGAATGATCTAGGCAGCCACTTATGCATGTACCATGCTATCTAGGGTTATTGGAGGATCTTTTGAACTAGAATTATGGGCTTCACAAGGTCTTCTTTTGCCTCATGCTAAGGAGAGGAGGATTTATTCAATCCCTCTTGCTGTTTTTTGGTAGCAGAATAAGAGAGTTTTCATGGAAGAGGAGATACCCCTTCCTGTAATTATTGAAAGTTGGTTGAAAGTCTTAAACTTTTGGTTCAATGGAAAATTATGTTTGTATGCAAATGCTTTAATCGAAATTGTAGATGATTTGTCTAGCAACTGAGCTTTTTTGGTTCTGACCCTTTTTGTATATGGGTTTGTACCCCCTTGGTGCCCTGCAGTTATCTTATCTTTCACCTATCAAAAGAAAAGACCCTCACTCTCTAGTAAAATAATAACTTCACTTATAATGGTCCTATTGTTTTAAGTAATCAAGTAAGCATTAATAATGTTTATCATTATATTACGAAATTATGAATAAGATATTTTTGTATGTTATGTGGTTATGATGAATTATAATACAGTATATAGTATACTGCTGAAATAACTAATAATAATTATTAAAAATCTTATACATATTAAGCTGTACCAGACGCATAATAGCTACTATATGAGGGTCCTATAGCAGGGACTCTGTTTTGGTTGTAATAGGCATTGAAGTGCAGTAATAATTACCTCAAATGAACACTCTAATAACCAATAGAGCTGTAATGGCTAGTCATTACTGCGACCAAACATGCTATATATGTTATGACCATACAAATGCAACAGCTTAAAGCTACAAAAAGTTGTTACTAACAAATTGATGACACCAGTCAGAATAACTTTGAATGAATGTAACCCATACACGATGAAAACATATGTTTGAAATGCAATGTAATAATCTTTTCTTCTGCCTAAACCATTCTAAGGAAAGAATGTAAAATGCTATGTAGCCAGACCAGGTAACAAATTGATGAACTAAAATTTGCTACTCAAAGCTCCTAAGTATTGTAAACATGACCTCCAAAATTATAAGTTCATGAATTTTTATCGTGGCATGAAAAGTCAAGCAATTGTGGGGCACTATTTTCCTTCCATGAACATCATAAAGCAAAAAGCTTACCTTATCATCACCAGCTTTGAGCTCCACTTGAGGAAGCATCATAAACTTCGAATCCTTACTATCTGGTGTTGTCATTCTCCGCCGGCCTGATAAACTAGAACTCCTATCCAGAGATGAGGACAAGGAACCAGTTTTAAGTCCACTAGAGCTAGAAGGTGTTCGGGCAGATGGGGACGAAACCTTTGAAACTGTTTTCCTTGTCCCACCAGTGCCCACACTATCCACAGAAGTAGAAGCAACTCTCCTTACAGAAGGTGATGAAGCTGGCACAGCTCCCTTGACTGAAGACTGTTTCATGGTTCCTTGCTTTGTTCCCTCGGCTCCTGTTGTAGTTCTTGAACCCCGTCTGACCGGTGATTCCACAACTGCACTCTTGGTATTTGAAACACTTGCTCTGCTGGCTGTGGGTTTAGTTACTACAGAGGGCAATGAGGACCTCCTGAGTTCTGGGAGAGATCGCCTCACTGCTTCCGGAGCTGAAGGAGATGCAGCCTTCTTGCCTCCAGCTGTTCCCACATTGCTTTTCAGGGGAGTTGTCTTTTGGGCCAAACCTCCCGTGCTGTTTCTTCTCATCACAGGAACTGAATTTGAAGTCTTCCCTGAGGGAGTACCAGCTGATTTGCTTATGCTGGAATCTGACTCTGAAACACTTCTTGGATCCATTTTCTTTCTGCTAGACAAGGTGGGTCTTGCGAACCCCGCAGTTTCAACAGAAATAGCTTTCACACTTTTCGCAGCAGATTTCGGAGTATCGCTTGGAGTAAGAGACAAATGGTTCTCTGAACTTGCAGAGTTGTCCACTGCATGCTCACTAAATCCTCCTTCTGGATCATCCATTTCGGCTCAGCACAAAGCAGTTAAATGAAGTAAGGGGCTGAATCAATCCAAGACAACCAACAACCAACGTGAATGACTTCCCTACTCAATATAAGTAGAATTATTTGATCTACAAGGAACGCAAACTTACAAAACAAGCAACCCATCACATCTTCTCAACTAAATATCAGACGGGTCATTTTCCAACATCCTTACGCACAAGATACTATTTTTAACAATTTCCCCAGCCCAATTGTCAAAGCTACCGCTCAAAAAGCAGTTCAGCCGAAACCACATTCTCGATTACAGGCATCACTCGACAAGAAAACGAACAACCCAAGTTCCGGGAACTTACAAGACGGCGGCACTAAACCTCCGGGGACCGCAACTCCGCCTCCCACGGCGGACACATAGCGCCTGGATCCGGCGCGGAAATGCAGCTCCTTTCGACCGGCCCGCCGGACAAACCTACACGATCCAACCCAGAGCACAGTCAGGGGACACTCGAAAGCCCGTCGGACAGAACCAGCAAATGCGGACCAACAGGACCAGGAGGACACCGAAGCCACAGTCCACCGACCGGAGCTCGCGAGATCACGGCGGAGAGAGCAATGCGGGTCAGATCTAAGGGAAGGTCACCAGGGTTTCCACGAGCACTCGAGAGCAGCAGCGAACGGCGATAGAGAGAGAGAGAGAGAGTGTGTGTGTGTGTGTGTGTGTGTGTGTGTGTGTGTTCGCAGCTCCGCACCAGACAGAAAAGCGAAAAAGTAGAGAGAGAAAGAGAGAGGGAGAGAGAGAGAGAGGGGAGTGTAGGAGAAGATGAGTTTTAAAGTACAGAGGAGTGAGGTTTAAGAAATTGGTCTTTTTCTTTTTTTTTCTTTTTTTTTCCCTCTTTTTTTAAGAAAGAGGTTAGTGTGTCAGAGTGTCAGTAGTCAGTAGATAAGAGAATTTCGAAATAAAACAATAAGATGGATTTTTATTTTTATTTTTATTTTTATTTTTATTTTTATTTAAAAAAGAAATTTAGGGAAATGGGAATTGGCGGAAAACGGTAGTGTTGCGGTAGGGCAGGAAATTTCGGCGTTTTTTGAAATCGCTGTTTGAATGATTGCACGGTCGCGACGCGTGCCGCGTGGATTGGCGGCCGGCTGTCCTTTTTTTACTTCATTCTTGGCGTTTTAGGGGGGCCCTGTCGCGGAATCGAACGCCGCCGTCTCCTGGACGGCGGAAACCCTCCGGCGGAATCGCACTCATTCGCCACCACCGCCGACACCGTTAGGCTCTCAAACCGGGAGGAAGGGGGTCTTCACCAAATCCCAATTAGGATGGAAATCTTTCTCATCAAATGATACCGCTCACAACAACACTTCTTCTTCTTTTGTCAAACTCCTAAAAACACTTGAAAAGTTCAAGTTTCGATTTACAATAGATTTTAGGGTGCATTTGTTTCGTGGAAATATTATCATTTTTTGAAAATATTTTCTAGAAAAATGATTAGTTTTCTTGTGTTTGATGATATGTAATTAAAAATATTTTCAAGCGTTTGGATTACATTTGGAAAATGATTAAATAATATTTAAACTAATAATTTACACTTGTGTAAAAAAAAAAGATTTTAGAGAGTTAAAGAAAAGCACAAAGATAACAATAAAAAGGGAATGATCTAAAGATCTGATAAAAGTAGAAAGTATTTTCCCATTCCTGTGCATGGAAATTCATTTTCCTAAAACGATACATAATATTTATGTTGATCGGAGAATATTTTCTATTAACCAAATCGTTTTTAAAAAAACAAATGGCGGAAAGTTTTGAAAACACTTTCCGATAAATTATTTTCATTTAAACAAACGCACCCTTAGATTATTAGTCATTTGGCTCGAGCAATGTGGAGATAAGATGACCCATTATAACAAAAAATGATAACTCAATAAATTCAAATGATCCGAGAAGGTTTGACCCAACTAGATCTTAGCAACCTCAAGACTTGGACAATGAGGTCTGTCCAACCTACTCAACTCATATGGATTTACAAGAGATGAAAATTAAAAACCATTCAATGAGTTTGCTCAACGTCAGAGGGAGAAATTGAATTAAATTCATCTTTAGTTGTCTAATAAAAAGTCACTATCTTTGCCAATGCTCTAAAGCCTAAGTGCTATTCACACGTGCCAACACACACCTCACCCGACTTTGATCACCTCATCGTCAATAAGGATTTGGTCAGGGATGGATTGAAGGGTGGAAAGGTGAAATGTTATGAGCATAGAAAAGAAGAATCACGATAAGATGTGCCAATCCAACAAAGGAAATGAGGAGACGGTGAATCCAATGTACTCAAATCTCACATACATCCGATATCGGGCATAAAGTCAAATCTAGAACACACCAGCCCTTGAACCAAGAACCAAGAGAATTCATCATATTATTATTGACCCCTAAAAATTTCTTACCCACATTCTGGTTAATAACCTTGTTCCTTGTGCGTATGCTCGAAGGAACCCCAACATAAATTGTGCAATTCACCCTAGTGAGATTGGACGTACGGCAAACGATTGCCTCATATTCAAACACCGAATTTAAGGGAAATTACCCAATCAGTCCAAAAATATTGACAATAATTCTCATTTAATTATTTTTTTGTAAATAATAAAGTATTACTTATTTATTTTTGTAAAAGATGTAAATAATTATTTTTTGAAAATATATTTTCCACCAACATTTTCTTTTTGGCAGGGGGGGCGGTTGTTGGGGGCATTTCCAAAAAAACAATGATTGAACTCTGCAAACCCTAAATGGAAATGGAAGGTAGGGACAAAATTAGAAGGGCAGGAATCCTGCTTCGAAGAAAGAATGGGAATAATCTCCACTTCACACCTAATTTCTCTCATGGGGGCTTGTGTTTGACAGCACTTGTTGGGGTCGATTTTGTCCTCATCAAGTCATTTCCCGGTACCCCTTTTTAACATAAGGAAAAAAGTAACCTTTAACGTATTAACTCATCACGTAGATATCGATTCAGTACTAATCTTTTTAAACATTTGTTAACATAGTTTTTCCGACTAATTTTACTTAGATATCATTGACTTGAGCACCGGTTGTATCCATATTACATAGTATATTTAACGTTGACATTAACAGTTTTTATAATTCATTTATTTTCCTGATTTTTTAACTATGAGCTGATGACCCTCCTTGACATTAGGTGATGATTGTGAGCCATCGCTGGCCACAACAATGACTTGCAGGCTCTCGCCAAATCTAGGCTAGGCAAGAATGCCACCAAGGCCATAAATCGATGATGGGGAAATGAGCAAAAAGAGTCAATTTTTTAAAATTATTGTATCACGGAGAAAATCCGATATTCATATCGTCGATTTTGAAGGATTATATTAATAAATTATAAAAAAAATTAATATTAAATTGATTAAAATTTAAAAAAATTATAAATGAATTTGTATTCATATAATAATTTTAGTTTTTTTTATTATAATTATCCCCTCATAATTGTTTCGTACGATAAAGGCAGGGACCAGAGTGCCGCGCTTCAATGGATTTGCTGCTCTTGCATCCAGGTTCTAGCCCTGTCCCGGATCACTTTATGCATTAAATTCTTGGTCGTTTTGTCTCAATCGCTTTCCTACTCCGAGCTTAGATTTCTTTCATTATCAACCGCTAGTAGTAGTGTTTTTAAAGCAATCGTAGGTCTAAGGTTTTCATCTCGCATAAAAAATAAAAAATAAATAAAGAGAAGAAACCGAAGAGAAGAGGACAATGAAAATGATTAATATTAGAAAAAATCTTGAATTGATAAATAAGTGATAAATTTATCTTAATTATAAATTGACACATTCAGGATAATTTTACCTTCTATTAATTTTCATTAAATAAGATTAATATAATGAAAAGTCACAAATTGATACATCTATAATAAATAAGGGTAAAACTCAAAATCGATATATTTGTTAATTGCCACGTGTCATCTAATTCGGTAATTTGATAGTAAAATTGATCGGAAATTAATGAATGATAAAATTGTTACAAGTGTACGAATTTTGGTTTTTTGATAATTAAAAAATTAGTTTTGGGTAAATTTATTATAGATGTACCGGTTTGAAGTTTTTCGTGGTATTAATCCCAAATAAAAATATGTTTGATCGCACTCACCATAAAAAGATTAAAAGACACAAGATCCACCTCTATAGATTGCTTTTGATGAAAAGATGAATCTTTGAAACAAACAAAATTGAGAATGATGGATCTAAATGAGGATCATCGTCCATTGATGTCGTCAATCGAACTCGAAAGAGTGGACTCCCTAGTGACCATTTCCTTTTGCAAGTTCTTGTGGTTATATAATCATGCCTGAGATAAAAAATGATAGTTAGAGTTATGCAACAATCAAAACCCCAATCGCATCCTTTTTGTTTAACCAAATCGATGATTAGACCTCACATCAATGCTAGGGAGTCATAAGTCATTTTGAAAATCACAAAAGTTCGGGAACTACTCAATTGCACATACTTTCAAGCTTCAAGGCGATCCTAAGCCCTACCTACATTACACCCTATTTGCCAAACATTGTTCCAATCCAATTGATGGATGTTTTCCCTATGTTTGAATCATGGGTCATAAATGATATGAGCATCTCTTGTTCATTTTATGTGGGATGATGGTCGGTGATCGAACATGTTTGGTGCATCAATTGTATGATTCAATGATGGTGAATAATGATTTAACCACTGCTTGCACTGTTCCTAACTCGATCAATTATCAAATGGGCTATTTGATGATTGGTGCAATTAGATAGGAATTTGAACAGTATGATGATAAATGCAATTCTCGATGATCTTCTAGAGGTTCATGCACCTTTCAATGACCTTTTGAAATTAAATCTTAATTGAACGTGTGTCTAATGAATTCCAAAATGATGAATTTTAGCGCCTTGTTAGCTAGTCGATGATTTTTCATAAAATTATAACGATGATGTCAAATCAATTAGGACCTCAACAAGTTGAATATGCATGACCTTTACTTAAACAAGCAAGGCCACTAAGGTTGGAATTTCAATAAAAATTCGTTCGTTTTATGAAAAATAAATAATTTGAAAAATATTTTCTTAAAAAAATTTATATCACTCGAAATAATCGAATAATAAAAATAATTTTTATTATATATAAATTTATTGGATTATGTAAATATTTTTTTTATAAATGAGATAATCGATATTTTTAAGAAAATATTTTTCGAATCACTAATTTTTAAAACGGAAAGGAGCTTTTAGACTCTGCCTTCGATTCAAGTTCTGAAATGATGAATTTAGGGATGCAACAACATGCATCATTTGAATCATGACTCTCTGTCATGGATTCTGAAAACCAATGATAGGGGCAAAAGCCCACCTTTTGTGGCAAATCATTAAAAAATAAGAAAATAAAAATAAAAATTCTCCTAATGGTCCGCGTGCATTCCTGATGCATGTCTAATTACTCGTTAAAGAAAAAAAAAAAAAAAAAAGGTCCTCGATCAACTTTAACCGGGGACACAGGGACCCATGTTTAATTATCATTGAAACATCTACGTATCACCGTCTTACCTATTTTAAGTTGCATAAATGAGTAGCATAAATATATCAATCGTCGCATCATTACAAGAATCATGAATCATCTAGCAGCGAAGATAGCAATGGATGAATGAGAAGCCGAGTGAGTGACGTGGCAGAGAGAGAGAGGGTCGTTTGGCTCAGGCGTGAGTGCTATTGTTATGGGCAGCCGCCTTGTCAAAAATGAGAGAGATGGATGGGAGAAAGGTAAGTTCCAATTGCTACGACTGCATGCTAGGAATACATGCCTCTTCTAATTTACTGAGGGTTTGTTCGGTAACTGATCAAATAGTAAAATTTTTGTTCTTTTATTCAAGAACAATTTATTCATCCGTAAACCGCATGGAAAATTTGAAACGGAACAAATAGGAATAGAAAAAAAAAAAAAAAAAGGTTACTTCTTGTTCCCGGGAATAATTTTAAGAATTGGCCAAATTTCTTAATTTCTCTTCTTTTTTTTTTTTTTCTTCTTCTTCCTTTAGATTGGTCACCGGCCTCAGCCATGGCCAGCGATCGGCTGGCAATTGGCCAGACGATTGCTGGTGTCCTCGCCGGCCCTCGACGGCGCCGAGCACGGCGTGACATCGGCTCGTCGATGGCTGGGGGAGCTCGGCTTCACCAGATCTGGGCGAGGTCACCTCGCCTAGCTCATGGCAAGGCCGAGCCTAGCCCAATCTTGCTATGACTTGGCGATGCTTCGGTGAGGGTGTCGGCCCTCGTTTGGCAAGTTGCCGGTCGCTAGTGATTGATTATGAAAAAAGAAGATGAAAATAGAAAGGAAAAAAAGAAAATTGTATTTAAATCATTAAAAATTTAAAAGAAATTATTTTGGACTATAAATTTTTAGGTTTTACCAAATACATTTTTATCCCTAGAATAAAAATTTTGGATAGTTACCAAACACCTTCTAATACTCAGAAATTGTTCCTAGGAACAGAATAAAAAAGAATAATTTCTAATTAGAAATTGTTCTCGGGTACAAAATGGTTACCATGTGCACCGTATCCTAAACCTCTTGATATCTGAATATATTTTTGCGAGAAATGTGATTTATAGAACCCATGTCTACGAATCTACTAATTTGGTTGTGTCGACGTACTTTGAGAATGAAAATTGGTAAAAAATCACCATCGGGAGTTTATTACTTTCTAAATTGTGCAAAATAAATCCGAGTTTCTCATTATCGTGTTGGGGGCAGTGACAGCGACGCCAGTGCTATCTCATCGAGGAACACCAGAACCTTGCCTGCGCTTGGAGCATTGTGGCTGCTATAAAGCCTCCTCTTTCCACTTCACAACTCCATCTTTTTATTTCTATCTCAAGTTTTTTTTTTTTTTTTTTTGATAAATGCACCATTGATCTTAAAATTTGTCAAAAAAATACAATCGAATCATTAAATTTTAAAAAATGCAAATATTTTTTTAAAATTAAAGCTGTCAAATTATTCCATTCAGCTCTTTCTAAACCGATTAATGAAGAATATCAACGTGATTTTTTTAATTATACTTTCTCTTTTATACATGGCATTAAGTAACCTGTATAAAATCAAAATGATATATTTTTTTGCAAATCATAATTTTTTAATCCGTATTTTCATTAAATTAGATTTTAAAAATAATTAAGGTTAAAAGGTTTCTTAAACAAAGAAAATGAAAAAAAAAAAAAATTCCACAAGACAAGCATCCCTTGTGGGTTGCCCCACCATTATCAAAAAAGGGTTGGTGAGATCATGGAGATGGCCAACAAACCCTTATTGGTCACAAGTGAGGGTTAATGCGAGGGCCAAAAGGGTAGTTTTAAGTAATAGTTGCAACCCTTATTTAAATTTGGGAGAGCATCGACCCTTGCCCAAATCTAGGAGAGATGGCCAATTGACTCTCACATGTGGTCGCTAGGGTCGTAAGCCTTTATTGACACTTATGATTCTTGCCGGCCATGATCAATGCCCTTGTGGACCTTTCTAGTAAGGGTTTGGGTTCGTTTCCTTTTTTTGGTCAATTTTGATTGAGGTTAAAAAGTTCTATCTTAGATCAAAACACCCTTGCCTTAATCTTATACTATTGCATTAGTAAGTAAGTTAATGTTATGTAAGAAAAAGGAAATAATAAATATATATATATAGCAAATTTTTTTCATTAAATTGGATGGAATTAATGAAATGATTTGGTTATTTTAATTAAATAAATTTGAATTTGATTACATTTTTTCATAAATTCAAGGTACACTTGCAATTTTGCCCACAAGTTTTTTGAATTTCCAGTATATTTATCCTGTTTAATTTTTTATTATAGTTTCCTTGCAAAGCTGCTTCGGAGCTTAAACCCTACCACCGAAAAACCTGCGAAGCTCTCTTCAAACCGCCATCTTCACCTCCAATGGCTACGGCCCGCTCGCTTCGGCGCCTGATCGGAACCCTAAGCGACCCGCCGTCGCGTCTCCCGAGACCTCCGGTGCAGCGACGGCGGCAACAGCGGTCCCTTCACTCGTCCTCTCCTCGCGTGTCGTCGACGAGGCTCGCAGCGCCGCCTCTCGGTCCCGCCCTTCGAGCGCCCTGTCGAACTTACATTTCGGAGATGCGCAAGTCCGCCTTCGAAGGCAACATCCTCAGGCTCCTCCGGAACGAGATTCAGAACGAGCTCGAACGCGCGCCTCCTGCCAAGGTGGTGTGCATTCGCGTCCTTTCTTTTTGTTTTCTTTTTGGTTTTTGATCTCGTTCTTTGCTAGTGTTGATGCTTGATTCGTTCCATTTGCGTGGTGAATGGCGAGATTGTTCTTGGGTTTGATATGGCGATGCTCATCTTGTCTTTAATGCGAGGAGGCTGGCTTTGATGTTTTTGGCGTTTCTGGGGGTGCGCAAGATCCTTTCAAGAATTGGGAGATTGGGCCTTTTCTTGAAATGAGACTATGAAAAAAAAAACTGTCTTTTGGAATTGGGTTGTTTCGTTTCCTTTTTACTGACTGATATCTTCCAGGGCGGTCCTTTACTAAAAGTTTCACATGTATTACTTAACAGTTAGCACACCATGTGGACTGCAATCAACTTTGGTTCAGCCTTTTGTATAATATAAGCTTATCTTCAAGTTGCCCTTGTGCTTTTATCGCTTCATGGGAGAACAGAGGTTTGAATCTAGATTCTTTGGTAGTTTATCTGTTTCCTGATCTAAAGCAGGACAGCATGTTCATGGTACATTAATATTGCCTTCTTTTCCCCTCGTGAATGGAACTTTTGCAATATGACCTCCTCTTTGGGAGGGCTTGTACCTTAAACTGATTGCATCAATAGTTAAAAATTTGAATTTAGTTCTTGGGTTCTTAGGTCGATTGGAACACAAAATAGTTAGCCTGACTAGGTCTCTCATCTTTGGTCTCAAAACAAGGGAGCCTCTTCATTGTCATAGTTGTTCTTGCTTGATGATTCTAGAACCAATGAGTATTAAGGCTTGCTTGTAGTTGCAATTACCCTAAAGCATGACTATTTTTTCAATCAATAACAGGATTAGACGCACCAGATTTTTATGTCAGTTCAATGGCAATGTAGTTTTTGCCTTGGTGTTCAATCCTCTAGTCTTTGGTAAACTGTCACTGAATTGGCTGACTGCTTTGACAACCATTTCATTTTACCGAAGGTATTAAATGGTGGTGACTTGTCCTAACTTTTGCCTAAACTTAAATGACATCTCTTACATTTTTATTATTTTGAGATAACTCCTGACAAGAGACAGGGGTTATCAGAATAATCCTGAGATATGCAAGAGATTATTCTGCAATTTTGGTCTAAAGTCAAGGGTTTTCTTGATAATTGGCCCTTTCTGAGGTCACTTTTGGAACTGTCACACTCTTATGAAACTCTGGACTTATCATGTAAAATGATAGATGTTCTTTCTTGTGAAATATAGTGGGGAAAAATGACTCTTTTTATTCTGGTCTAATGGAAGAGTTCTTTTTCCACAGCCAGTGGATAGATTTGGGCCCTTCGCAGTTGATGACCGGCCAGGAGAGCAATGGATTAGATTGAAAAGAAAATTTGGCGAGAATGAAGATATCAGCATTGAAGCCACCATGTTTGATGGAGCTCTTCCAGCCTCGAAAACTGCTGGTGGCCTTGGAGAAGATGTAGACCTCCATATTTCTTTCATTGTCAATATCACGAAGGATAAAGGCAGTAATGTCTTTGAGATCATGTGCTCTGCTTGGCCCGACAGTATTGAGATAAACAAACTTGTTGTCCATGGTTGTCAAAGAATGCCATCTCACTTGTATACTGGTCCTGGATTCAAGTATGTTGATGTCTTTCTTCTTATTTTATCTACTTCTCACTTGCAAATTCTAAATGGAAGGAGAAGGAATTTTTCCTATGCTTCCATTTGCTGGCTGTAATAATAATTTTCTTGTCTTGTCTTTGAAAAGTTTGATTTTGTGATCTATTGGGTTAGTGATTATTTCAATTTGCAGGGAATTGGATGATGAGTTGCAGGACGCACTTTATGATTTCCTGGAAGAAAGAGGAGTAGATGAGGAACTTGCGGTTTTCTTGCATCAGTACATGGCGAATAAAGATAAAACCGAGTTTATCAAGTGGATGGATACCGTGAAACATTTTGTTGAGAAAAAGGCAACATGATCAAATATTCTTTGACAGACACAGTCCATCACGTTTTATTCAATCATGATCTTATTGGCTGGTATCGGTCTTTACAGCTTTCAGCAAGCGAATACAGTGGTTGGGTGAGTACATGGATATGTCAAGCAGCCAAGTTGGCTTAACTCAACAGTTGAATTGCTGTGTGGTTGAAGTCTTCCATGGACTTTCCAGCCATGCTGGAAGAAATTGATAAAGATCAGTATATTTCGAGAAGTATCAGGTATGACTGTACTCAGGTTCGACTGTAATCGTTTGAGATCTAGTCACGAGGAAATAATTCCATAGGATTCTCTTTGTTCTGACATAGAGAGCTCGCCTGATTGGATTGAGGATGCGCGGTTATTATCGTTTTGATGGTAATGCTTGAGAGAGAATACTCTCATTTTGCCTTATCTTGGGATTTTTTCTTTTCATTTTAGTTTCCCTTAGCATGGTAGGAGGGAAGGAGCAGTTTCCCAAGGAACATATGCCCGATAAAAAGAGCAAGAGCCCAGCCACATCTTTTCACAAAAGCAGCATCTGATGTTGAAGATGTTGCTTTTCTTTCTTCTCTCTTATCGTTTTCTTTTTAGGCATGGGCTTTTCTTTTCTTTGTCATAGGGAACATTTGATGCTGAAAAGCTAAACAAACCTTTTGCTGGAACTTGATTCCTAATCACATCCTTATTTGGGTTATACTTTTAATTTTTCAATTGTTGCCTAATTCAAATCTTATTGCGAATGTGCATGGACTTTCTTGTGACTCGAATTACTTGGAATTTCATGATATGAGAATGTAGACATGGAATATATGTATAATTGTAATATAATTTCTCGAAATTTAGGTGATAATTCAAGTTTCATCGGAAAAGGAAAAATTGTTTCTCAATTTTTAAGCACGTGCAAACATGCCCGAAATGTTTAAAACTTTGCCCTGTTGTAATTGAGAAAGGTATGGTTCTCTCTCTTCGCAAATAGGTCCGGTACTCTTCTTGTCGTAAAGAGTCAAATTTGTCCAAAGATTAGCAATTTCATCCAATTTCTTTTACATCTTATTTGATTAATTGGAAGTGTACGTGAGGCAACCATTGCATTTTGTTGCATTGTAATTAAAATATACATAGCAAAAATTATAAATGTGAATGGAGCTGGTTATCATAAAGTATGCTACTTGATCTTAGAGAAAGAAATACGACCAAAAAAAGAAAAGATCTTAGCAAAAGAATTTTTATGGAAATCTCTTATGATATTTTGAAGATGATAAAATAAATCAAAAACTATTCATGTGTTTAGTGATTGAGTAACCAAGCAAAAGATGCACAAGCCTCCATGTAGATGATACAAGATGTGATCAAACACTATACTTGAAAGAATTCAAAGATATACTCTATATTGGAGCTGAACTTATTTAGGTTATATCCATACTTTGAGGTTAAATTTGTTTAGATGCAGACTCACTATCTCACACCAAAGCACACGCGTATTCTATTCGTGATCATATCGATAGGTCTTCCATCTTGCAAATAGGGCATATCTTGTCTAGGTAAAATTTTGGAAATGATACCTTTATTTCCATATCTTTCAACTAATTTATTACCGACTTTGATTTCACGTTTCTATAAAATATAGACACAAATAGTTTTGAATTATAATTTAAACCCTTTTTTATTGGATCCATCTCACATCAATAACTCTAAGCCTCACTGCCTATAGGTAGTTTAAGACAAGTTTTCTTTGAAGTGGATGCCTGAATGTCAAAGTATATCGTTTGGCTAGAAGATCACTAACCAAAAGAAAAAAAAATCATTCATCGCATAACTTTTTGAGATAATAACACGATGGTATTTAAGTTGGGGGTAATGTGCAATGGGACGTGTTCCTTGGACTTTTTGTACGTGCTTAAAGTAATTTTTGAATTATATGAAAATATTCAATATTATCTTTTCATTAATTTAAGTTTAGAGATAATATTGAATATTTTCATATAGTTCGGTGACTAAATTAAATATGTATAAAAAGTTTAGAGGCTACATTGAACTTTAGGGATGATATTGTATATTGGACTAAAGTTTATGGACCAATTTGCACAATGAACTAATTTTATGGATTGTTGGTGTCATTTTCCCTAACATTTTCAATTTCAAATAGGCAAAAATTAATTCATAACTCTTAAAAGTCACGTCACCGTATACAATTCAGGTTTCATAGTAAATGAAACGAGAATATCATTTCATAATTTTAGGAAGATCACTTCAATGAAATGTACCTTGCACTTCTCATTTCGTAGTCTTAACCAAACGCCTTCGGGGAATCGTCGTCGGCTCATCGTCACGTCATCGACTGCTAGTAGCCAAACACCACGCATCGGAGGATGCCTCCCTTCACCACTGATCAATACCTATAGACAATTATTGTCGCTTGCATCACATTTGATTTGATCCGCTGTTAACCCCAAGCATTAGTGCTGTCGCGATCGCCTGTGGTCAGCTTGGCCAGTCAAAGATTCCCCTTGCCGAGGCCACCGCCGCCCCGCCACCTACGGTTGCCGGTTCTGCTGAGCAGCCGCCGCCGCCGCCGCCGCCCTCACCGATGATGATCTTATTATTTTCTTACAAGCCCTTCAGCAATTAGGTAACTATCTTTCCGATCTACATCCCGAAGGAACGACAACATCGTTCAAGGATGGTACTAATGATTCTCTGTCTTTTGTCGTTATAAAAAAAGCCAGCATGAGATTCGACCAACCTTTTTCTCCTCCTTAGCGTAAGATCATCATCGCACGGCGAAGACTCTGACTTTGATCCCAGCCGAGAGAGAGAGAGAGAGAGAATTGCCGGTTCCCATCAAATGGCGGAGCTAGGCGGCGGTAACGACGACGACAAGCCGCTGCGGAAGATCGCGCAGTCGTTCAAGGAGCTCGCGGCGGCCGCCGAGGACGCCCGGGCGCCCGTCGTCGAGGTGGCGCCTTTCTCCCGCGCCTGCTCCCTCGTGTCCCCGCTCTTCGGCTGCCTCGGCATCGCCTTCAAGTTCGCCGAGATGGACTACGTCGCCAAGGTACTCTACTGTTCGATCCCGGGGGCCGCGGCTTTACCCGCGTGTCGGATTCGTTCCCCCGACTCCCTCGGATCAATCGAGGTTAGGATTGTTAGGTTATGGAAGCGTGTGGCAACGGGGTTTGATGGCTGAGTTGATGGTAGTAGCGATTGTGACCTGGAAAGCATGCAGGGGAAGGAATGTGGGTATTGTTTTATTGAGTTGTTCTGAGGGAGAATGTAGGAATTGAGAGCAACTCGGCTTTTTTGTGGATTTTTTGACTGTGTGCCGGCTGTTCCAGGGTGATGACGAACTTATGATGAAAGGGATTCTAATGGCCTGCACGTAATCTTGCTTGTTAACGTAAGGAGCTGTGTCCTAGCTTCAGGGGTGTTCCTGTGATTCTATAACTCTTCTCCTGGAAATGCTATTATTCAGCAGAAGTGATTTTGGGTTTGAATAGGGATTTGCTGATCAACCTTCTTCTTTCAACTTTGCGATTTACACCGCTTGCCTTTTCAAACATTAATCTTCTGATTAACCATACATGCGATGGATGATGATCTTGCTGCTAGTGCCCTTATAGCGATTTTTTGTCTTTTCCGGTGAAAAACAGGTTCATGATCTGGCGGACGCATCCAAGTCCATCGTGACATTGCAGGCTTTGCTGGATCATGATACGGAAAGGAACTGTGTCAGGAAAGCAGGTAGCCATTCGAGAAATCTTCTGAGGGTGAAGCGTGGCCTGGACATGGTCAGGGTGCTCTTTGAACAAATCCTCATATCAGAGTACGTTAACGAAGTTTAAGTTTCTCTGTGATACTTCTTTGCACATATATGTGACAAGTTAGCAAATGTGTTTCCTGAACTGTTAATGATATTAAGTAGGAGGGGAAGGAAAACTGAAATTCTGTTATATTGTTTGCTCAAGTTTTCCGTTGACCTTATTTAGTCCATTCTGAACTTGTTTTGAGTGAACACGATTTCATGAAGCCCAGCAAGCCATCTCCTAACAAGCAATTGATCCCCTTTCCAATAAACTTTTATAGGATAGAGAATTTTGTGGAGCAAGAGAGGAGACCGAGTTGACTATGTCGAGAATGGACGAGGGAATAATGCTAAGTTTCCATATGCGTGTCTTGTAAAGGCTGCACAAGTTGTGCTTGAAGTAGCAAATAGAGAAAATATAGGTACAGGATCATGTCAACATGGCCTATATCAATAGGGAGGATCATAAAAGTCATGCTTTGAGGAGTTACAGTAATGGATATCTTCTCAATCCAGATCTACTGTAAGCCAATTTCATACTGTGTCTATTGATTTGTACAACCGGGTTAAATGCAACAAAATGTTGAATCCTCAAATGGTCGATTACCTGACCATGAAGGAGGAAATTGGTTTGGGTTTGCATTGCCATGATGCCTACATCTGAGGTCTCTGCACCAGCTGGAATGTTCAAAACTGATAATATAAAATGGCTTGTCTCATTTTCTGATCTGATTTGGATATAATTTGGGTTGTGTCACACTTAACGATGGGCTCAAACTCAAAAGTCAAGTTATTAATGAGCAAGTTAACATGGAAAATAACTATTTTTTTCTTGGATTGGATGAAATTATGATCTCTTGTGAAAATTAAAATGAGAAATTCTGATTTAAGAACACCATGGTTGGAGAGTGCATGTCTCTTGAAGAAAGTTGGTGCTGCATTGATTGAGCATGGGATGGGAGGCACTCATTAAGTGGTTTAGACACTGGATATGTTTTGTCAATGTGCATCTATAAAATGTAGTTCTACACTGGAGACACCACAATGAGAGGAGGATGAAGGAGACATGAGATTAACAAGGATGTCAGTTTATGGAGTTTCTGGGAATGGATTAAAACTAAATTGCAGGTGAAAATGTTTTGGCTGTTGGCTTATCCCAGCTTGTTTCCAGTAATGCACTTGACATTGCCTTTTTATGATGTTATAATAAATAATATTTATCTAAATTAATATTGGGGCTTTAGCAGGTCTTTTGATAGAGATCAATCATTTATTTCCGGATGTGTTGACATTCCCTTAACCATTCATAATTCCATCAATTACTCGTCTATCCAAAAAATGAATGATCTTTATGGTTTGTTAATCTTTTTGGTAGGGGGAATTCCTTAAGGGATCCAGCCTCCAAGGCTTATGCACAGGTTTTTGCTCCTCATCATGGGTGGGCTATTAGGACAGCTGTAGCTGCAGGGATGTATGCCCTTCCTACAAAGGCGCAGTTATTGAAGAAACTCAATGAGGATGGTGAGTTAGTATGTATTTATAGCACTTTTTATTTCATTCCTTCCTCTTCTCTTCTTTTTATTTCATTGGAACAATTAGGAAATTGCCCAGAGATATGTAGAAGTGCTGGTCGGCTCCTCTGTTTCTGACATTCTGTTTCTAACATCAATTATCTTGATGCCAATCTGTTGATTTTGGAGCCATTCTGCTATTTTACTTTACACTTTCTTGGTGGAGGAAGAAAAAAAGGTACATAGAATCAGTATTAACGTATCATATGCTCTGATCAATTATTAAGTGCTTAAAGGAATAAATGTCAATATAGAGTCGAAGCATGATCAGCTTTAAAATTCTGTGGCTCATTATTTGCAAGTCTCGGCAACAATGTTTTGATTTGGAAGAGCAAGAAGGCATATGATGCAAAAGTGTGGATTACCATTGGAAGCTCTAGCATCCAGGCCATGTATGTCATTGCTCTTAAACTGTAAGATGCATAACTAGAAAACAAGTTCGATAATCATATGTTAATGTAGTAGGTGTGGATTAATCCTCGCTTCAGTCGTCAATTTCATGCGAAGGAACGAGCCACTATATTTAGTACAAGGGTCTAGGTGACACTATTTAAAAATTATCTTGTGAAGCAGGGACAGCTTCAATGAATGACATTATGCAATTATTTGGATAAATGCTGGAGCATCAGTCTCTGTCATTGGATCAGCAAATCACAATCTCTTGAATAGCAACATAAAACTATGAAAATTGTCTTTCCTTTCTTTTTTGTGATTTATTAAACTGATAATTCATAGGTCTAACTGGTCTTAGGAGAAGGTAAAGGCCATTGTAGTCAATATACTTCATTGGCAGTGTGGTATTATACCAAATTGGTGTTACTTGTCCTATAAAGAAAAGACTTTTGGATTGTCCAAGGCATAGAAAATGACGATTTTTCCACATCATCAAAGGCTCTAAGAATTTCGTTGATCCCTTGGGAAGAATGCTGATTTTTAAAAGACAAGACATGTCCTCGGCATTTTTGTTTCCCCATGTGTTTTCTCTGTTGGGAGTCCTATATGCCCTTGGCCTTGTCTTAAGTGTTTTTCTGTTTTGGGGAAAGCCCTGGTATATACCCACATGTAGCTTTTAACTCGCTTCTTGTTGCAAACAAGTAGCTTTAAAAACTTGACCGCTTCTCCTTGTGTGTCAGAATCTAAAGTAAATTAATTGTCTTTTAATGAGCTCTGTGTCTTGTTAAAAAAGAAGAAAATGCTTTGTTGCTGCCATTTGCACCAGACCCCAAACATCCAAATAAGCGGAGGCCTCTTTTGATACTTGATAATGTAGCTGGTGGAATGAGTATAATCTTTTAGTTGCAAGACCGCTCATTACACTCAAATTAGAAAAGCTTGTTATTAAGGTGTACTTCTGGAGATAGAATTACACTAGGGATAATATGTTGAATGAAATTACAAAATTATTTCAATATTGGATAGTCAGAATGTTAATTTTAGTGTTATGGTTGCTGGCGTATGTAGAAGGCAACATGGACTTCAGATTGCCTTTCTTTGGGGAGTAGGGTGATGGTTTGCATGTTACTAATGGCCAGATAGAGTGAATGAACATAGCTAATATTAATATTGAATAAAGGTATGAGATTTTAGTAAGTTTATTCTGAGATGTGATGCACTGCCCTTGTGCTCGACTTTGTATGACTTGATTGAATAATGGTGGCTCTCTTCTCAAACACAAGTCTTCTTCTTGCAGAGAACTCGGCAAAGACTCACTTGCAGGACTACATTGTAGCTTCAGAGCCTGTCATCCTTTACATCAACAGACTGTTCCTTTCAAGAGACCTGGGCATTGATTGGTAAAACCATGGTGGGAATTTGCAGATTATTTTCTGATTTATTCGTGATCATGTGTTCAATAGAAGAAACATAGCCGACGCCTGATGTATCTGTATTCTCCTGATGAATGAATAATGTAAAGTTTCTTGTTAGATTAGAATCACTCGAATTGCTATTCAAGATAATCTCTTTTAGTTGCTTGAAAGCTGCCTTGTCTTCTTTTTGCAAGTTCTGTTTCTTATGACTTGCGAAACATACTATTTGCATACGGTTGCATTCGTACATCTACGATTGCATAGTCATCTTGAGTTTGTCTGGTCAGTGTTATGAGAAGAGGGTATTTGTGTGGCTCTTCGGTCGCAATGTATGTTTTCAGGCTTCAGTTTTCAAGTAGAAACATGTCCTTGAACTGTAAGATTTAAATAGTGAGAAAGATTTGGACATAACTTACTATGAACTGTTTTTGTTTTCCCGTAAAAATCATGCGATTACTTTGAATAGCTGATCTGTTTGGTTATTGATAATTTCTCGAAAATTTTCAGTTTTCCTTTTCATTTTAAGAATTATACATTTTGGAAGATGGGTTTCACAGCATTTCGAAACTATAATCGAGCAAAATTAAGGAGCTGTGTTCAAAGTTGGAAATAATTGAGACGAGTATCCGAACACAGGAGTTTGGGATATCAAAGAAAGTCTCTTTTGTATTTCCGATGGAGTGCCATCATGTACTGACAATTTAAAATGTCGATCCAAACAGTGCATTTTTACCGACCCGATACGTTTTTTTTTTCCTAATAAAATGTGAAAAATGATAACAACTTTCGCTTTATAGTTTTGAAACCGATAATAGCCTTTTTTTTGTCTCATAAAGAAACGGTAATTTTTTTTTTTCTGATTGCTAATATTCTTTTTGGACACGAGTCCACAATAAAATAAAATAAAAACACTTTAGTGCTTGGGCAAAAATTGAATAAACATGTAAATATAAATGAAAAATTATTGAGAGTCACTTGAAAAGAAAGAAGTGGGGGCATCGCTGAAAAAGGGGCTGATGACAGTTTTAGTCGTCGCGTTTTTCCAATTTGTTCAAGCTCGTCCTTGTGATTCTTTTAATTATTTATGAAAGCGGTTTTTTAAAATAAGTTTGTTCAAGTTAGTCTGTAAAAAATGCAATCAGCAGCAATGGAAATGCTGATGCGGACTGCCACGTCAACCTCACATTATCATTGACTAGATAAATTCGTGTCAAATGAATTAAAACATTAGAAAGGTACAACGACATTTTAATCCTAAGAGACAGAAAGAAAGAAGAAAGGTCGGCATAGGCACCGGCAAGGGCCACCAAGGGCTTGCGACCACCGTGTGTAAGGTCTTTCAATTCAAAGCAATCGATGATAAACTCAAAATTACCTATAACAGTCATACCATGTGTCTATGACATATAGAGAAATCAATCAATGGGCGGATTTTAATAACATGTTTACGTTAGAAAACCCAGGTGCACAACCAGAGTGACTTTGTCTATGTGTTTTTTCATTGGTTGGAGATATTTATCCATGTTTGGCCAAGGCAGAGGAGTCTTGCAAAAGGCGTCGACTTTCCCCCCTCCTTTATTTCTCTGGTTATTTCGTGTCGACTTACAATTGTAAGATGGTGTCGATTTCACGTTAAATCCATGGCATTGTCATTTGATTCCATGATATTTATGTGTTTTTGACCTTTCAGTGTGCATCCAAAAAGGGGGGATATGCACGTTTATGGGGTTATATTTCGCGTCGGACTTTAAATGCATGTGCATGTGCATGATCTACTTCTTTTGGATGCTTACTGAATTTCCATGAAGAAACCAGATGATTCTTTTCTCACGGCCATCTTCTTCTTCAACGTCCGACCCCACGTATCATTTTCTGATCTGATTGTTTTACCGTTCATTTTAATTTATCGGAGTCAACGTATACATTAAAACTATTAATCAAATCAACTTACTACTTCCATCTCTCCCATCCCTCTCGTCTTCTTCTACTTCCTATATAAATCCCTCCCTCCCTTTGACACACACGCACTCCCCATCTGAAATCATGGCCACCCTCCTCCTAGCCTTTTTCTTCCTCGTGCAATCAGAAATTTTTGCTTTTCTATTTCTAGAATATAAATCAAAAATTCTTTCTTTCTTTTCTTATTTCTCACCTGAAGGAATTTCTTGCGGTCCACTGCTAACCACCACTCTTGCCCACCATTGACCGCTACAGCTGCCCGTCGGTCGCCTGCTGCCCACTGGCCGCACGCCAATTGCCGGCCACTTGCCTGCCCCCTGTTAGTCGCCCGCTGCCCATGTGCCGCCCGCGTGCCGCCCACGTGCCGCTCGCGTGCCGCCTGTGTGCCACCCATCGGTCACTCGCGGGTTGCCCGCCAGTCGCTTGCCAGTCGCCTACCGGTCGTCGGTCGCCAGTCGGTCGCCCACCGGTCATTCATGGCCACCACAAATTGCACGGCGCAGTAGTGACAGAGTTTGAGGAGTTTGTGTTATAAAAATAATGGCTTGTTTTTACTTCAACATTTGACATGGTATTATACTAAGGTTGTTGCAATATTTGAAAATGCAAGTTGATGCAAAATCCCAATTGCCCTTATGCAATTTGGTTGATTTCCTATAACCATTGCGTTGTGAATTATTATTGGTTTGCCCGTTATTATTTTGGTTCACCAGATTTTCGAGAAATTGAATAACATAGAAGGCATATGAATAATATTACACCATCTCAATTCTTCGACAACTCGGAGAGCCCCGTAACTGCAGCCGTCGCCTTGTCGAGAGTCCTATGCCCCCATGGTGACTTGGCCCTCTGTTACAGGAGCCTCGATGGGAAGCTCAACGCGCCGGCTGTGACATGTATTTTGCAGGCGGTGCTGATATGACCCTGAACACAGGCAGTACATTCCTGCATCTCGCAGAAGATCTGGTGTGCGTCACAATAAACCCAACCGATGGTCTGCCGATACTCGAAAATTACGCGTAGATGGGGTTCAAGGTTGGGTTCGACTTGCGGAACAGCACAGTGTCATTCATGGCCACCACGAATTGCACGGCGTAGTAGTGACACAGTTTGAGGAGGAGTTTGCGTTTTAAAAATAATGGCTTGTTTTTACTCGAACATCTGAGATAGATTTGAATGTGCTTTTTATTCATGTCGACTCATCAGTTTGCTTGACATGGTATTATACTAAGGTTGTTGCAATATTTGAAAATGCACGTTGATGCAAAATCCCAATTGCTCTTATGCAATTTGGTTGATTTCCTATAACCATTGTGTTGTGAATTATTATGGGTTTGCCCATCATTATTTAGGTTCACCAGATTTTCTAGAAATTGAATAACATAGAAGGCATATGAATGATCAAGGTTCGAAGCTTGGTATTGTTCCTTTTATTTTTAATTTTTAATTTTAGAAGTGGTGATAACGTATATTCATTTAAACAAACACGACATGGATTTAATATATCTACCATTTAAGGTATATGCTTGATAATTGTAAAGACTATCATAGCATTGAATTATAGTAAAATATCTAAAGTCATATTACTTTTTCTAGCGTTTCGACTTGACCTCTAACAGACGCGATAACTTGCATATGGAAAAATACTCACTAATTCAGTGAATGAGAGAGGGAGAGAGACACCCGTAGGACCTGGCCATCTATCTATAGCGTGACATCAAATTCACCATCAATTATTCTCTACTAAATCTCAAACTCTAATTTCAACCCTGCGTGAAATATGTTCGCAAGTCTCAAACGTCATGCATAGAAGGAAGCTGGATCAAATGAGGGACATCGGCATCAAGTGTCAAAGGATTCTCAAGGGACCCATCATAAGATTGATAGAACCTATAAATTTACCAATATATGTACATAAGAAACTGAGATTGAACGGCATATACAACTTGAATTAGTCAATTTTATTTATCATGAATTACCCATATTACTCTTCAAGAGTCCCATCTCAGTGCAACGTCTGAAACTCTCACACGTCCCTTAGAGTAGAGAGTTTCGAGCGATACAACTTGAATTGGTCTACCATTCAATTATGATGTGATTATGAATTAGTGAAGGAACAATGGTGACAAGAATGAATGTATGTATAGATATATGTCGATGGAGTGCTGTAGAAAATATTTGAGATTGTCAAACTTGAACTTCTCTAGGCAAATTAATTCGTTTATGTGCTTGTGTACGAAACTATGGTTAAAATAAATTATCCATGTTTGCAATGGAAGACTCTAATTGTGACGTCCTGAATTTCAACCCATCTCGGGATATATGAAATGATTATTTTATTGATGCACTGTTAGTTAAGTTTACTCTAAGCTAACTCTTCACGAGTTAACTAACTATTTGGAAAGGCAATTAAGAATTGATATGTGTACGACCAATGAATTCAATTAGGGATAGGTTGCTCGACCATGAGAATTAAAGATGGATGATACCACGCTATTGCAAGCCAGTTAGTGAACGGAAATAAATGGATGCGACAGAAGTACGAGGTCGGATTGCTGTTAATTCCGCACGACTTTGATATTAATTACTAACAACGTTAAACCGATTTCCTTTGGGTTTTGTACTCAGGATGAGCAATTAACCCTTGATGACTACATGACAATTGAGCATCACCCTGATTTGTATAGACACGATCGTGGATTGAAAAACTATCAACCACGAGTTAAATGTGTGAGAAAAATGCCGCCCGATAGTTAGGTTGTACTAAAGTGTAGACTTGAAATACCGAAGGATCTGAAGAATGGCATCCATATGAGTAAAGTAAGGTTCATGCATAAATTGACTCACTAGGCTTATGGCAAAAGAGATATCGGGTCAAGTATGAGACAAATAATTCAACTTGCCCACTAATTGTTGATAACGACCCTTATCCGCTGGATCACCATCCTTTTCTCGAATATGAGTATTGGCTTCAATAGGTATAGAGGGACGGCAACCTAATAACCCAACTTCTGTCAAAAGATCAGGACATGCTTTCTTTGGGATAGAAAGATACCTATTGAAGATCTAGCAACTTCAATCACAAGAAAGTACCGGTGCTTTCCAAGATCTTTTATCTCAAACTCTTGTCTAAGAAACCTTTTCAATTGGTGATATCATCATTATCATTCCTTGTGACAATAATATCATCTCCATAGACAATGAGAATAGTAACTTTAGTACCTGATCTCTTCATAAACAAAGTATGATCATCATTACTTTGTTTATACCCAACGGAAATCATAGCCTTTTGAAACCTACTAAACTAGGCTCAAGGCAATTGCTTTATATCATAAAGTGCATGTTTCAAATTATGCACTTTACCTTGAGTTTTGTCACAAGAAAAAACTGGAGGAATCTCGATATACACTTCTTCATCTAACTCTCCATGAAGAAAGGCATTTTTCACATCTAATTGCTGAAGATTCCATCCCTGGTAATAGTACAAGAAAGTAGAACTCGAATAGTATCCAACTTAGCAACCGGGGCAAATGATTCTTGATAGTCAATCCCATAAGTCCGAGTAAATTTCTTTGCCACCAACCGTGCTTTATATTTGTCCACATAACCATCAATTTTCTGTTTAACTACAAACACCCACTTACATCCTACTAGTTGTTTCCTAGGAGGAAGAAAAACAAGCTCCCATGTGCCATTTTTCTTCAAAGCATGCATCTCCTCCACCATTGCTACCTTCCTCTTTTCATCTACAAAAACTTCATGCCAATTTCATGGAATAGAGACGGAAGATAAAAAAGACACAAACGAATGATAGGAGCTAGGCAAAGACTCATATGAGACAAAATGGGATATAGGATGTTGAGTATAAGTTCTAGTCCCCTTTCAAAGTGTAATAGGAAAATTAGAAGGAGAAACCTCACTAAAAGGAGTAGTAGAATCCAGTTCTGAAGATGATGACTGAACAAGCAATGCATCAGTGTTCTTAACCTAAGTGTTCGGGGTGGGATTCCTACGATGGTATGTCTTCAAAGTCTCCCCCTAAAGTGGTTGTTTTGTTATCTTCCCTTGAAATATTATATTATCCTCTTATCGTGTGCATTATTCTCCTCTTAAGAAGGAGGAGAATAATTAATATCCTCAAGAGCATTTAGAATGGGAAACACCTATACTCTAGGACACTCCCTTTGAAGAGGTGGAGCAGAATAATATGAATTAGACTTGTGAAAAATCACATCCATTGATATAATGGTGCACCTAGAGGGAGGATGATAACACTTATACCCTTTTGAGGAGCTGAACACCCAAGAAAAATGCAGCGGAGACCATGGGGTTCCAACTTACTCTTAGAGGTGGTGTTACGAGCATAACAAACACAACCAAAATTTTAGGGGGAACAATAAAAGTCAATGATCCTTGTAAAACATAAATAGGTGCATGGGAATCAAGAATTCTAGTCGGCATCCGATTAATCAAATAAGCAACAGTTGAAATAGCATCACTCTAGTATTGGGCTGGGACATGACGAACAAACATAAGAGACCTAGCGACCTCTAACAAATGCTGATTTTTTCTTTCGGCAACCCCATTTTGTGCCAGGGTATACAACTTATTTGATGAATAATGCCATGATCAGAGAGATACCATTGAAATTGACCTTCATTGTACTCAATGCTATTGTCACTACGAAGAATCTTTACAATAGTGTTGAACTCAGTTTGAACCATTTTGTGAAATATTTAAAAATAGCGAAAAATGTCACTCTTATGTTTCAACAAATAAACCCAAGTCGTACAAGAATGACTATCAATAAAAGTGACAAATCATCAATGATTGGAAATAGAAATATGATGAGAAGGACTCCACACATCAGTATGAATCACATGAAAAGGGAAATGCCTTTTATTATTGGAAAATGAATATGTTGATCGAGTTTGTTTAGCCAAAGTATAGGCTTCACAAAAAAGCTCATCTTATTACAAGTTGAAACAAGATTAGAATTTTTTTTCTTAAGTTCCTAAAGGTGGATGACCTAATCTACAGTGCCATTGGTGAAGATCTGTCAATGCCGAATTAACTTGATGAGGCGTGGAAAACAAAGTCGAAGTAGAAACCCCACTACCCTCAAGCAGATAAAGACCACCATCCAATTTACCATATCTAATCTCCTTCTCCGTTACCAGATCCTGGAGAACACAATAAGAAGGAAAAAAATGATACTTTACAATTTAGGTCTCAAGTTAGACTACTAACATAAAGGAGGTTAGTAGAGAATGATGGGATATGTAAAACAGAAGACAAGGGAAGAGTGGAAGAACAATTGATAGACCCTTATCCAGCAATGGAAGAAAGGGTTCCATCAGGTATGCGAACTTTGTCTCTGCTAGAAGTAGTGGTGTATTTATGGAAGAGACAAGAAAAACCTATCATGTGATTTGTAGCCCTTGTATCAATGATCCATGGGCTTGAAACAACAAAAGTATCAAACCCCCCAAAGAAGATAACATGGTGTGGCTAAGTTTGAAGTAGAAGGAAAGGGTGAATTGGCAACTGAGGAGGAGGTAGCAGTAATGGAAGCTTTCAATAGATGCCGAAATGCCTGAAGTTCTTCTTGGGATAAACCAATATTAGTAGTAGGTGCAGTAGGAACAGTTTTTGTATGGTTTGCCTATTTTTTTTGTCTTTCTTTGCGGCCCTTTTGCCTCAAAATCTACAGGTTTCCATGTAACTTACAGCATGTGGCCTTAGTATGACACTGCCTATGACAATGCTCACACATCATAACCTCTTTAAAGGTATCACTAAATCGAGCGGATGAATCAGATTTGACAATCGCACCAATACTAGTTTGTTGGGTAGATTGATCTACAATTGATGGATGAAGCATTGCTATCCTATGGCTTTCTTCAGAGTGAAGTAGTGCATAAGACTCTTCCAGAGTAGGGGATGGAGACCGACTAAGGACTTGAACCCGAATTTGATCATATCTACATTCAATCCTTCTATATGTAGCAATGTGTGTAGCATTGGTTGGCTGGTAATTGGCATAATGATCCAGCTCTTGCCACAAACTCTGAAGCTCATCATAATATTGAGATATAGCCATCTCCATTTGAGTCATGTCAAGAACCCTTTTTCAAAGTTCATACACTTGTGCATCATTCCCAAGTTAACCATAAGTAACTCTTGCAGCCGACCAAATTTGGGTCGCACTATCAAGAAGCAAATATCCTTTTGCAATCTGTGGTTGCATCGAATTAAGGAGAAAAGACATTACCAAAGAGTCATTAGAGATCCACTTGTCTTGAGCATTACTCCGTGCAGTCAGCTTTATAGAAGTGCCATTAATATGCCTTGTAAGCCCATAGCTTGTAATGGTCAAGAATGCAGATTGAGACCATATCAAATAATTTGTGCTATCAAGCTTCACAGAGTTTGTAGCAAACGTAATATAATCCAAACGACCATCTCCTGTAGGTGAAGGGTTCTCAACTGAACCGTCATACATTGTGTCTCAGATTTTGCCTCGAAAAAGAATGAAGGCAGCAGTCGAACCACCAAAGCTTTCCTGAAAAGGCCAAAAATTGGATCGAAGTCCTCTTGTAATAAGCTGAAGTTGTCCTCCAAAAATTAGCCAAATCAGATCAAGGGAAGGCAAAAAAGTTTTAGGGTTTGGAAAAAAATTGATAATTCTGATTTTTCCCCAAAAATCTGAATGAAAAAGAATACGGTGGACCATGGACTATAGTACTTTGGTCTTCACACATGAGATAATTATAGGTCAGTGGCAAGGCAAAAATAATCTCAAATAAGAAGATCCAAAAAATTGCAGAAGAGATTGAACCACCTATTGTAAATTGGAACAAATCTTTAGTTTATCTCATAGAGGTGAGATTTAGGGCAAACACTAGATTCAAAGAATCACCTCATTAGTGCAGCTCTACGTTGTGAAAGGAAGCAAAGGAGAAGGTGAGAAGGAACTACGGTGGAAGAAAGTGAGGAGGAGAAGAGAGAGAAGAAGGACTGCGCAAATCTGATACCATGTTGAAAGACAAAACTGAACTGAATGCTTGATTAGGTTGATATAACCCCAAGCTATCTATTTATAATAAAGACAAAAGGCCAAAATTACATATCATCCTTATTGTCCTCATACATAAATAATAAAGGAAATAAACAAATATACCCTTATCAGTGAAATATTTTCAATAACTGGAGATGTGGTCGGCTCAATTCACCTGCAAAATAGAAAGTGGAACAATTTGCCAGGGGCACTCCATAAACAACTCACTTGATAAAATACCCATCATAAGCTAGTCCTAATTCCTCTGGTCTAGGATAATGTTTAAAAACAGTTTGAATCAAAGCACAACCCATACTCTAGTAAATGTACTCATAATTTCAGAAGCTGGAGAAAAAAAATCCAAGAATTTAAGAGCAAAAGATAAGTTTCAATTCCACCTCAGCCATGCATAGAAGCATAAATTGAGGGAACATATTATGCCTTGATTCATAAACTCTTATTGAGTGGTTTCCTCTAGTGTTTGTGTATTTTGAAAGGATAACTCACATGAGACCAAAAAAATAAAAATAAAATCAGCCAGTAACACAATAACTTATCATATAAAGCAGGAGTGAACAATTTTCCAATTATGGCGTGCTGATTGTTAGGAAAACATGGGTCGGCACCAAGTCCACTATAAAAGGGCTAGGAAATAAACCAAGCCATGGCTAATGAACCCTCCTCCAAGCCCAAAACTCTCTAAAACATCCCAAACGGATAAGAATAACCTAGGATCACAATGCCTTTTCAAGTCATTCTTTCTTGGAGCAATGTCTAGGTGAAGTAAACCTGCAACTAATCCCTCATGGTGTTGTTTGTTTGTCAATTTGGGAAATCATATAAAGAATTAATATATATTTTCTCATGAATATTTAAGGCAAAATTACTACGGTTGTTCAGATCCTACCATGGAACTTGGAACTAAATTAGGCATGGTCAATTCCCAATTTATGGAATTGGGAATCGACCTGCCCAGTTTTGGAACCGAACTTGTCTAGTCCAATAAAATTGCAGGGTTGGTCCTAGAACCGGTGATTTGTTCTCTCTTTTTCAGTATTTCCTCTATTTGCTACAAGGGGAAGTTTCCTAACATTAAAAGAAGAAAAAACAATTTACTAATTAGGGTTTGCTTCAAAAAAATTGAAAAAATTAAGAAATCTTTGACAGTCCAGTTCCTTATGAAAAATCAGGAATCGAGAATCGGACTTGTCCCCCTTGAGAACCATCCAAAATCGGCCAAATTGGTCCAGTCTGAATGCCGAGTTGAACTAGGATCAATGCGCATGTCTAAAAATTATGCAAAATTATGCATCAACAACTATAAATAAATTTTTATAGTGATAATAAATCTAATTACATTCCCATTGCCAAAGCCATATACAAAGCCGACTTTCAAATTTAGTGTCCTTTTTCTTAAGACCAAAACGACTCATCTTATCTCGATAAAAAAATGTGAAGAGAACATGTATATCATCAATAGTTAAGATCCAATACCATCGTGCTCTTACTTAACAAATCTTCTATTTTTATTAGCAAATATACTTACCTATTTGAAATTCATACCCACTAAAACTCATATGAATCTTCGACCCAAAAAATAAAAAACACTTAGCTGAATCCATCTCGGATTGAACCGGCGTATTCGCATGCCAAGGGACTCATATAAAAGCGCTCGACGTGACGAAATACTTTAGTCGGTGGTTTCAATAATGGAATAGGGAATTTAGCCCACGACATTTGTTGTTATAATCTTCTTTTGTTTGCTAACAATGTAATATTTAGCACCTTCAAGTACTTGACTTATCTTATTTATGGTGTATTTGATAACATTTCTGTTCTTGGAAATAATTTCTTTTTAACAATAGTTCTTTTCTATTTCTATTCCCTATAACAATATCTTAGTAAATAAACGCATTTGATGACTGCATAAAATTTCTATTCCCAAAATAAAAAAAAAAAGAATAGAAATACGTTGAGTATGACTTGCAAATTTTTTTATGACCTAAATTTTTAAAATTTTTTTAATGATTTTTTGAGATTTTTCCTTTTTCCTTTTCTTCTTTTTCCGATGGTAGCCGCAATCGGTTGTGGTGGCTAGCAATTGGTGATTAGCTTTTGGTGGTAGCAGCGATTGGTTAGAAGAGGAAGAAGAAGAAAAGAAAAAAAAGAAGATAACTTATTCCAAAAATTATTTTCGAAAATAAGAAGTTACTTTTTTCTACTTCTTATTTATGTTACAAATTTATTGCTTGAAACAACTTTCTATTATGGGGAATAGAAAGACTAGCTGACGTTACTAAATGTATTTATTTATTTATTTCGGAGAACAAAAGAGCAGAAAAATAGAAAAACAGGAACATTAACAAATGTGTCCTTAGTATCGTGACTAGTGGCAGGCCTAAGGTGGGTCCCCAGTCCAAGAATTGCTTATTCTTTAAGGTTAAAAAAAAATCAAAAATCAAAATTTTTATTTGTGTATGACATTTATTGAAAGAAAAATTCTCATCCTTTAAACTCAATTTCTCGATCCACCATTGATTGTGACCAAGTGCTTACTCTTAAATTAACACAAGATGTGGAAAACATGGTTCCTTAACTAGCGCTCTAAGCAAAGAAAAGGGTTTATGTGTTTTCCACGTTGTTAGTGCTTTACAAGCCCCATCTCAAATGGCCTTTCAATCTCAAACCAACCCGACCCTTTCATTGAGATCCAACTTTGGATTTCGTTCACTTGCTTAAAATTGAGACTTCATTTGTTTCATGAGAAATGAATGATTTGAAAATGAATTTTTAAAAAGAATTATTTATATCACTTACAAAAATAAATAAACAAAAATTATATTCAATTCACACGAAAATATTTAAATATAAATTGTTATCTATAATGAAAACATTTTCCAAGTTAATCATTGCAAGCGATATAAGCAATCATTTTAATTTTTTTTTCCAAATCATTCATTTTTTGCGTAACAAAAGGAGCGTGCATATGCAGGATTGAAAATAGATATCCGAATATCTAGGCAATGAAATCCTTAAACGTGGATAATTAACTCTTAGACTTTCGAAAAAGTGTGAAAAATATAGTGAAGTGCAACTTTCAAGCTTCAAATTGCCTCCACCTTCATCATCATTCACACTTTCTTATAAGTAGACAAATTTACTCAAATTTGGAAAGAGATATCTAATTGTATCGAAGAATTTGCAATTTGCAATTGAAATGTTAAATCCAAGGATGGGAGTACGTCCAGCCGAACTTTTGAATTCGTGTTTTTTTTTTTTAAATGTTTGAGACATGTATGCACTTAATTTTTGAATAAATCTTCAAAATTTCACACGTAGTAAAAAAAGAAATTTTGGACACATATAAAATACAGTATTATATTTGTTAAAACTTACTTCATACATTTTTCATTCGCCGATTAAGGATGCAATGTGCGAATTATCATTTGTGAAAGAAAAACTTGAGACTTCCCATTATCATATCCATACAAAGAAATACATTCTTTCTACGTCTCGCTAAGTAGCAGCAAATAATAAAAACATGGTGCCAGATTGAATAAATCTGATCAAAATGGTTGTGTATTAAACGTTTTTTGCGTCATAATATAATTGATGCAAACTCATGATCATTTTCATGTTTATTATAATAATTTCGATTTACTATTTTATGGACTTTTGAAGAAAATGGTTTATATGTACCAATTCATGCTATTTTATGGCCATCGCCGAAACAGCTAACTTCCATGCCTCTTTCGATCATCTGCGTTCAACACTAATTTCGACCAAAGAAGAGCAGAAAAGGTACTGAAAAAAGCAAGAAGACGGACTTAGCCAGCAATCGGGAAATCGGGAAATCGGGAAACGGCAAAATCGACAGTGCCCCGACCAAATCTTTGCACAAAAATCAACGTCCACAACGTTAAAAGTTGAAATGGGGCACGGTGCAATGTGGACCGATTCCTTTCACATTTTCTTCTCAGTCGTCCCTTATTAATGCACTCGATATGGTTGTCGCGACCTCATTTTCCGCATCCAGAGGCTAATGGTGCAGTTGAAAGCCTATCATCAGGGCTTTAGCCAGGGCTTTCCCAAGCCCATCAATTCACGACTTAAAGTTTGAGTTTTTAACCTGCAATTCAATTTCATTTTAAAAAAAAGTCGCCACTAATCAGTTTGGAGTGGGTCGATTAGAAATCAAGTAAAATATTGGGAGAAATATTTTACTCCTGCACAATCAGAGAAACTATGATCGGAGATTTGATTATACTAGTTAATCACTAATGCCCTTCCAATACCTAATTTTGTTTAAACCCACAAGTTTGATATTTTTTTAATTTTTTCAAGGATTTTTCATGCATTGTTGAAACAAATAATTTTTTTGATTTTTTTTAAATATATATATTTGGATTTTTTGGAAAATATAAAAATATTTTTGGAAAATATAAAAATATTTTTGGAAAATATAAACTATTTTTGGATTTTCTGAATTTTCTGAAAAAATATTTTTTTAATTTTTATTATTATAAATATTTTATTAAAATAATAAATATAATATTATTATAAAAAAGGAGACTTGGGTCGGGTCTTTGGGTTAGAACCGACTTGGGTCGGGGCCACCAAACCCGATCGGTTCGGGCCGCTCAGATCGACCGGGGCCCACCCAACTTGGCCCTTGTCTTGAGTAAACTGGGATCGGGCTCTATCAAGAGCCCAATTCGAATCAAAAAATTGTTAGGCCCAATTCCTATTTAAAGAAAAGCCAGGCCCACAACCTTCAAACCCATACACAACCAAACTCGGCCGGCCCTAATAATCGAAACCCTATCCGCTTGGTGTCTCACCCGACTCGGCTTGACCCGGGTCGCAGCCGCCGTTGCTCTCCTTCTCTCCACGACACGTCGGGGACGGCTGGGACAGACGGCGTGGCCGCGGCGAGTAGCGCTGACGGCGGGAGGGATCGTCGGACATGATGAGGAGGCGGTGGTCGACGTAGGGGGGTGACGGCAAGCTCGTCGGCGTGAGGCTTGGCCGAGCTCGGCTAGTGGCCCGGTTGGTAGAAGAGATGGCGATGACTCTAGGGGCTGACGGTGACGGGAGCAACGCAATCAGGCGGCGTCCTCGATGGTTGAGCGGCAGTGGGGGTGGCGGAGCGGTGGTGGCGTTGGCTCGGCAGCTTGCGTTGCGCGACTGACGACGGGACTCGACCGGCAACTCTCTCTCTCAAATCTCTCTCGGATCGGTGATTGCTTGGAATTTCGGCCTCCTAGATGTCTCTCCAAGGGAAGCCTTCCGAGCTCCAGCTTCTCCGCTGGATTCGCTCACTCTCGGGCCTCTCAAGATGTCTCTCCGGCGAAGCCCTTTGAGCTCGCTCCTCCTCCTTCGTCTCAAATCTCTCTCTGCAGATCTCTCTCTAACTCGCTCTTTTTTCGTTGCTTGCTGCCCTGCCTCCCTTAGATCTCTTTCGGATTGGCAGTCGCTTGAAATCCCGACCTCCTGGATGTCTCTCCAAGGGAAACCTTTCGAGCTCCTGCTTCTCCTCCTCAGATCTCACTTCTCTCTCCCTTTTTCGCCGCTGCTTCCCTGCCGTTTCTCCTTCGCTCGACCACCTATTTTTAGGCGAGGAGTCCGGTCGACGGAGGTGCTCCGACCGCCGGTCTTCGATGCGTCGACTGGGCTCCTCCTCGGCTGAACCGGCGTCGCCTTCGGCTACGCCTGCTTGGCATTGAAGACGTCTAGATCCTTCACTGGATCTCGCGTTGCTCCACTCGGCAGCATTAACAGCGCTCGCAAAGCGGCCCATCCATCGCCGACCGCCCTAGTTCTGCTTTGCTCTCCTGCTTCTCGCGTGCAGGAAGAAGAAGAAGGGAAGAAGAAGAAGAAAAATGGAGAGGGCCGAGCCAAGGAAAATAAAAAAAAGAAATGGGCCCAAGGCCCGTGCTAGGGAGAAAGGAGAAGCAACGGGGGTTGGGCTTCGCTTCAGTCCCCATGGGCCGGGCTTCACTTTAGCCCCCTGTCGGCCTCTTTTTGTTTTACTCGAAAATAAGGGAAAATAAAATGAAAATAAACTTAGTAGACGTGGACAAAATTAATACCTAAGTGCTACGAAAATCGTTTTTGTTAGGGTCAAATTAGGCCCTAATTTCTATGCAAATTACATATAAATATTTAGTCAAAATTTAGATGTCAACAATGGTCCGCTAGGAATCGTTATATTTTGAAGGATGATTCGGTTCGATTGGGCCAAAATGGCGCTACGCAATCAAATGTGAAGACAGAGGTTTGCTGGCGTGGTAAGGAACTATATTTGCATCGATAGGTCGGGCACACTCGCGGTGCTCCTCATCCGGCCATATCTGTCGGTGCTTGCCATTATTGGGCACTCGGGGATTAGGCTGAGCACATTAATGGCGCCCGTAAAGCGTCCCATCTGTCGCCGGCCGCCCTAGTTCTGCTCTGATCTCCTGCTTCTCGCGAGCAGGAAGAAGAAGAAGGGAAGAAGAAGAAGAAAAATGGAGAGGGCTGAGCCAAGAAAAATTTAAAAAGGAAATGGGCTCGAGGCCCGTGCTAAGGAGAAAGGAGAAGCAACGGGGCTTGGGTTTCGCTTCAGCCCCCATAGGCCGGGTTTCCCTTCACCCCCTGTGGGCCTCTTTTTTGTTTTACTCGAAAATAAGGAAAAATAAGGGAAAGTAAAATGAAAATAAACTTAGTAGACTTGGACAAAATTAATACCTAAGTGCTATGAAAATCATTTTTGATAGGGTCAAATTAGGCCTTAATTTTTTATGCAAATTACATATAAATATTTAGTCAAAATTTAGGTGTCAACAATGGTCCACCAGGAATCATTATATTTCGAAGGATGATTCGGTTCGATTGGGCCAAAATGGTGCGACGGAATCGAATGTAAAGGTAGAGGTTTTTTGGCGCGGTAAGGAATTATATTTGCATCGATAGGTTGGGCTCACTCGCGGTGCTCCTTATCCAGCCACATCTGTTGGTGCTTGCCATTATTGGGCACTCGGGGATTAGACCGAGCGCATTAATGGCGCCCGCAAAGCGTCCCATCTGTCGCCGGCCGCCCTAGTTCTGCTCTGCTCTCTTGCTTCTCGCGTGCAGGAAGGAGAAGAAGGGAAGAGAAAAAGAAAAATGGAGAGGGCCGAGCCAAGGAAATCAAAAAAAGAAATGGGCCCAAGGCCCGTGCCAGGGAGAAAGGAGAAGCAACGGGGGCGGGGCTTCGCTTCAGCCCCCATAAGCCGGGCTTCACTTCAGCCCCCTGTGGGCCTCTTTTTTGTTTTACTCGAAAATAAGGGAAAATAAAGGAAAATAAAATGAAAATAAACTTAGTAGACGTGGACAAAATTAATACCCAAGTGCTATGAAAATAATTTTTGTCAGGGTCAAATTAGGCCCTAATTTTCTATGCAAATTACATATAAATATTTAGTCAAAATTTCGGAGTTAAAAATGGTCCGCCAGGAATTGTTATATTTCGAAGGATGATTCGGTTCGATTGGGCCAAAATGGCGCGACGGAATGGAATGTGAAGATAGAGGTTTGCTGGCGCAGTAAGGAACTATATTTGCATCGATAGGTCGGGCACACTCGCGGTGCTCCTCATTTGGCCACATCTGTCGATGCTTGCAATTATTGGGCACTCGGGGATTAGACCGAGCCTATTAATGGCGCCTGCAAAGCGTCCCATTCGTCGCCGGCTACCCTAGTTCGCTTCGCTCTCCCCGCTTCTCGCATGTAGGAAGAAGAAGAAGGGAAGAAGAAGAAGAAAAATGGAGAGGGCCGAGCCAAGGAAAATCAAACAAGAAATGGGCCCATGGACAGTGCTAGGGAGAAAGGAGAAGCAACGGGGGCTGGGTTTCACTTCAGCCGCCATGGGTTGGGCTTCATTTTAGCCCCTTGTGGGCCTCTTTTTCGTTTTACTCAAAAATAAGGGAAAATAAAATGAAAATAAACTTAACAGACGTGGACAAAATTAATACCTAAGTGCTATGAAAATCATTTTTGTTAGTGTCAAATTAGGCCCTAATTTTCTATGCAAATTACATATAAATATTTAGTCAAAATTTAGGTGTCAACAATGGTCGGCCAGGAATCGTTATATTTCGAAGGATGATTCGGTTTGATTGGGCCAAAATGGCGCGACGGAATGGAATGTGAAGACAGAGGTTTGCTGGCGCGGTAAGGAACTATATTTGCATTGATAGGTCGGGCACACTTGCGGTGCTCCTCATCCGGCCACATCTGTCGGTGCTTGCCATTATTGGGCACTTGGGATTAGACCGAGCGCATTAATGGCACTTGCAAAGCGTCCATCCGTCGCCGGCCGCCCTAGTTCTACTCTGCTCTCCTGCTTCTCGCGTGCAGGAAGAGGAAGAAGGGAAGAAGAAGAAGAAAAATGGAGAGGGCCGAGCCAAGGAAAATCAAAAAAAGAAATGGGCCCATGGACAGTGCCAGGGAGAAAGGAGAAGCAACGGGGGTTGGGTTTCGCTTCAGCCGCCATGGGTTGTGCTTCATTTCAGCCCCTTGTGGGTCTCTTTTTCGTTTTACTAAAAAATAAGGGAAAATAAAATGAAAATAAACTTAATAGACGTGGACAAAATTAATACCTAAGTGCTATGAAAATCATTTTTGTTAGTGTCAAATTAGGCCCTAATTTTCTATGCAAATTACATATAAATATTTAGTCAAAATTTAGGTGTCAACAAAGGTCGGCCAGGAATCGTTATATTTCGAAGGATGATTTGGTTCGATTGGGCCAAAATGGCGCGACGGAATGGAATGTGAAGACAGAGGTTTGCTGGCGCAGTAAGGAACTATATTTGCATGGATTGGTCGGGCACACTTGCGGTGCTCCTCATCTGGCCACATCTGTCGGTGCTTGCCATTATTGGGCACTTGGGATTAGACCGAGCGCATTAATGGCACCTGCAAAGCGTCCATCCGTCGCCGGCTGCTTTAGTTCTACTCTGCTCTCCTGCTTCTCGCGTGCAGGAAGAGGAAGAAGGGAAGAAGAAGAAGAAAAATGGAGAGGGCCGAGCCAAGGAAAATCAAAAAAGAAATGGGCCCATGGCCCGATCCAGGGAGAAAGGAGAAGCAATGGGGGCGGAGCTTCGCTTCAGCCCCCTGTGGGCCTCTTTTTTATTTTACTCGAAAATAAGGGAAAATAAAATGAAAATAAACTTAGTAGATGTGGACAAAATTAATACCTAAGTGCTATGAAAATCATTTTTGTTAGGGTCAAATTAGGCCATAATTTTCTATGCAAATTACATATAATATTTAGTCAAAATTTAGGTGTCAACAATGGTCCGCTAGGAATCGTTATATTTCGTAGGATGATTCGGTTCGATTAGGCCAAAATGGCGTGACGGAATGGAATGTGAAGATAGAGGTTTGCTGGCGCGGTAAGGAACTATATTTGCATCGATAGGTCGGGCACACTCGTGGTGCTCCTCATCCGGCCACATCTGTCGGTGCTTGCCATTATTGGGCACTTGGGATTAGACCGAGCGCATTAATGGCACCTGCAAAGCGTCCATCCGTCGCCGGCCGCCCTAGTTCTACTCTGCTCTCCTGCTTCTCGCGTGCAGGAAGAGGAAGAAGGGAAGAAGAAGAAGAAAAATGGAGAGGGCCGAGCCAAGGAAAATCAAAAAAGAAATGGGCTCATGGACAGTGCCAGGGAGAAAGGAGAAGCAACGGGGGCTGGGTTTCGCTTCAGCCGCCATGGGTTGGGCTTCATTTCAGCCCCTTGTGGGCCTCTTTTTCGTTTTACTCAAAAATAAGGGAAAATAAAATGAAAAATATACTTAATAGACGTGGACAAAATTAATACTTAAGTGCTATGAAAATCATTTTTGTTAGTGTCAAATTAGGCCCTAATTTTCTATGCAAATTACATATAAATATTTAGTCAAAATTTAGGTGTCAACAATGGTCGGCCAGGAATCGTTATATTTCGAAGGATGATTCGGTTCGATTGGGCCAAAATGGCGCGACGGAATGGAATGTGAAGACAGAGGTTTGCTGGCGCGGTAAGGAACTATATTTGCATGGATAGGTCGGGCACACTCGCGGTGCTCCTCATCCAGTCACATCTATCGGTGCTTGCCATTAGTGGGCACTTGGGATTAGACCGAGTGCATTAATGGCACCTGTAAAGCGTCCCATCCGTCGCCGGCCACCCTAGTTCTGCTCTGCTCTCCTGCTTCTCGCGTGCAGGAAGAGGAAGAAGGGAAGAGGAAGAAGACAAATGAAGAGGGCCGAGCCAAGGAAAATCAAAAAAGAAATGGGCCCATGGCCCGATCTAGGGAGAAAGGAGAAGCAACGGGGGCCGGGCTTCACTTCAGCCCCCTGTGGGCCTCTTTTTTATTTTACTCGAAAATAAGGGAAAATAAAATGAAAATAAACTTAGTAGACGTGAACAAAATTAATACCTAAGTGCTATGAAAATCATTTTTGTTAGGGTCAAATTAGGCCCTAATTTTCTATGCAAATTACATATAATATTTAGTCAAAATTTAGGTGTCAACAATGGTCGGCCAGGAATCGTTATATTTCGTAGGATGATTTGGTTCGATTAGGCCAAAATGGCGCGACGGAATGGAATGTGAAGATAGAGGTTTCTTTGGCGCGGTAAGGAATTATATTTGCATTGATAGGTCGGGCACACTCGCGGTGCTCCTCATTCGGCCACATCTGTCGATGCTTGCCATTATTGGGCACTCGGGGATTAGACCGAGCCCGTTAATGGCGCCTGTAAAGCGTCCCATTCGTCGCCGGCTACCCTAGTTTTGCTCTGCTCTCCTGCTTCTCGCGTGTAGGAAGAAGAAGAAGGGAAGAAGAAAAATGGAGAGGGCTGAGCCAAGGAAAATCAAAATAGAAATGGGCCCATGGCCCGTGCTTGGGAGAAAGGAGAAGCAACGGGGGTGGGGCTTCGCATTAGCCCCCTGTGGGCCTCTTTTTTGTTTTACTCGAAAATAAGAGAAAATAAAATGAAAATAAACTTAGTAGACGTGGACAAAATTAATACCTAAGTGCTATGAAAATCGTTTTTTTAGGGTCGAATTAGGCCCTAATTTTTTTATGCAAATTACATATAAATATTTAGTCAAAATTTAGGTGTCAACAATGGTTGGCCAGGAATCGTTATATTTCGAAGGAAGATTCGGTTCGATTGGGCCAAAATGGCGCGACGGAATCGAATGTGAAGACAGAGGTTTATTGACACGGTAAGGAACTATATTTGCATCGATAGGTTGGGCACACTCGCGGTGCTCCTCATCCGGCCACATCTGTCGGTGCTTGCCATTATTTGGCACTTGGGATTAGATCGAGCGCATTAATGGCGCCTGCAAAGCGTCCCATCCGTCGCCGGCCGCCCTAGTTCTGCTCTGCTCTCCTGCTTCTTGCGTGCAGGAAGTGGAAGAAGGGAAGAAGAAGAAGAAAAATGGAGAGGGCCGAGCCAAGGAAAATCAAAAAAGAAATGGGCCCATGGCCCGATCCAGGGAGAAAGGAGAAGCAACGGGGGCCGGGCTTCGCTTCTGCCCCCTGTGGGCCTCTTTTTTGTTTTACTCGAAAATAAAGGAAAATAAGGGAAAATAAAATGAAAATAAACTTAGTAGACGTGAACAAAATTAATTCCTAAGTGCTATGAAAATCATTTTTGTTAGGGTCAAATTAGGCCCTAATTTTCTATGCAAATTACATATAATATTTAGTCAAAATTTAGGTGTCAACAATGGTCCGCCAGGAATCGTTATATTTCGTAGGATGATTCGGTTCGATTAGGCCAAAATGGCGCGACGGAATCGAATGTGATGACAGAGATTTGTTGGCGCGGTAAGGAACTATATTTGCATCGATAGGTTGGGCACACTCGCGGTGTTCTTCATCCGGCCACATCTGTCGGTGCTTGCCATTATTGGGCACTCAGGGATTAGATTGAGTGCATTAATGGTGTGCGCAAAGCGTCCCATCCGTCGTCGGCCGCCCTAAGTCCGCTGTGCTCTCCTGCTTCTCGCATGTAGGAAGAAGAAGAAGGGAAGAAGAAAAATGGAGAGGGCTGAGCCAAGGAAAATCAAAAAAGAAATGGGCCCATGGCCCGTGCCTAGGAGAAAGGAGAAGCAACGGGGGCGGGGTTTCGCTTCAGCCCCCTGTGGGCCTCTTTTTTGTTTTACTCGAAAATAAGGGATAATAAAATGAAAATAAACTTAGTAGACGTGGACAAAATTAATACCTAAGTGCTATAAAAATCGTTTTTTTAGGGTCGAATTAGGCCCTAATTTTTTTATGCAAATTACATATAAATATTTAGTCAAAATTTAGGTGTCAACAATGGTCCGTCAGGAATCGTTATATTTCGAAGGATGATTCGGTTCGTTTGGGCCAAAATGGCGCGACGGAATGGAATGTGAAGACAGAGATTTGCTGGCGTGGTAAGGAACTCTATTTGCATCGATAGGTCGGGCACACTCGCGGTGCTCCTCATCCGGCCACATCTGTCGGTGCTTGCCATTATTGGGCACTTGAGATTAGACCGAGCGCATTAATGGCGCCCGCAAAGTGTCCCATCCGTCGCCGGCCACCCTAGTTCTACTCTGCTCTCCTGCTTCTCGCGTGCAGGAAGAAGAAGAAAGGAAGAAGAAGAAGAAAAATGGAGAGGGCCAAGCCAAGGAAAATCAAAAAAGAAATGGGCCCATGGCCGGTGCCAGAGAGAAAGGAGAAGCAACGGGGGTGGGGCATCGCTTCTACCCCCATGGACCGGGCCTCACGTCAGCCCCCTGTGGGCCTCTTTTTTGTTTTACTCGAAAATAAGGGAAAATAAAGGAAAATAAAATGAAAATATACTTAGTAGACGTTGACAAAATTAATACCTAAGTGCTATGAAAATCATTTTTGTTAGGGTCAAATTAGGCTCTAATTTTCTATGCAAATTACATATAAATATTTAGTCAAAATTTAGGTGTCAAAAATGGTCGGCCAGGAATCGTTATATTTCGAAGGATGATTCGGTTCGATTAGGCCAAAATGGCGCGACGGAATCGAATGTGAAGAGAGAGGTTTGTTGGCATGGTAAGGAACTCTATTTGCATCGATAGGTCGGGCACACTCGCGGTGCTCCTCATCCGGCCACATTTGTCGGTGCTTGCCATTATTGGGCACTTGGGGATTAGACTAAGCGCATTAATGGCGCCCACAAAGCGTCCCATCTGTCGCCGGCCGCCCTAGTTTTGCTCTGCTCGTGTGTAGGGAGAAGAAGAAGGGAAGAAGGAGTAGAAAAATGGAGAGGGCCGAGCCAAGGAAAATCAAAAAAGAAATGGGCCCATGGCCCGTGCCAGGGAGAAAGGAGAAGCAACGGGGGCGGGGCTTCACTTTAGCCCCCATGGGTCGGGTTTCGCTTCAGCCCCCTGTAGGCCTCTTTTTTGTATTACTCAAAAATAAGGGAAAATAAAATGAAAATAAACTTAGTAGACGTGGACAAAATTAATAACTAAGTGCTATGAAAATCATTTTTGTTAGGGTCAAATTAGGCCCTAATTTTCTATGCAAATTACATATAAATATTTAGTCAAAATTTAGGTGTCAACAATGGTCTGCCAGGAATCGTTATATTTCGAAGGATGATTCGGTTCGATTGGGCCAAAATGGCGCGGCGGAATGGAATGTGAAGACAGAGGTTTGCTTGCACGGTAAGGAACTATATTTGCATCGATAGGTCGGTCACACTTGCGGTGCTCCTCATCCGGCCACATCTGTCGGTGCTTGCCATTATTGGGCACTCGGGGATTAGACCGAGCGCATTAATGGCGCCCGCAAAGCATCCCATCCGTCACCGGCTGCTCTAGTTCTGCTCTGCTCTCCTGCTTCTCGCATGTAGGAAGAAGAAGAAGGGAAGAAGAAGAAGAAAAATGAAGAGGGTCGAGCCAAGGAAAATCAAAAAAAGAAATGGGCCCATGGCCCGTGCCGGGGAGAAAGGAGAAGCACCAGGGGCCGGGCTTCGCTTCAGCCCCCATGGGTCGGGCTTCCCTTCAGCCCCCCTGTGGGCCTCTTTTTTGTTTTACTCGAAAATAAGGGAAAATAAAGGAAAATAAAATGAAAATAAACTTAGTAGACGTGGACAAAATTAATACCTAAGTGCTATGAAAATAATTTTTGTTAGGGTCAAATTAGGCCCTAATTTTCTATGCAAATTACATATAAATATTTAGTCAAAATTTAGGTGTCAACAATGGTCCGCCAGGAATCGTTATATTTCGAAAGATGATTTGGTTCGATTGGGCCAAAATGGCGTGGCGGAATGGAATGTGAAGATAGGGGTTTGCTTGCACGGTAATGAACTATATTTGCATTGATATGTTGGGCACACTTGCGGTGTTCCTCATCTGGCCACATCTGTCGGTGCTTGCCATTATTGGGCCCTCGGGGATTAGATCGAGCGCATTAATGGTGCCCCCAAAGCGTCCCATCCGTCGCTGGCCGCCCTAGTTCTGCTCTGCTCTCCTGCTTCTCGCGTGCAGGAAGAAGAAGAAGTAGAAAAATGGAAAGGGCCGAGCCAAGGAAAATCAAAAAAGAAATGGGCCCATGGCCCGTTCCAGGGAGAAAGGAGAAGCAACGGGGGCGGGGCTTCGCTTCAGCCCCCTGCGGGCCTCTTTTTTGTTTTACTCGAAAATAAGGGAAAATAAAGGAAAATAAAATGACAATAAACTTAGTAGACGTGGACAAAATTAATACCTAAGTGCTATGAAAATCATTTTTGTTAGTGTCAAATTAGGCCCTAATTTTCTATGCAAATTACATATAAATATTTAGTCAAAATTTAGGTGTCAACAATGGTTGGCCAGGAATCGTTATATTTCGAAGGATGATTCGGTTCGATTGGGCCAAAATGGCGTGACGGAATCGAATGTGAAGACAGAGGTTTGCTGGCGTGGTAAGGAACTCTATTTGCATCGATAGGGCAGGCACACTCGCGGTGCTCCTCATCCAGCCATATCTGTCGGTGCTTGCTATTATTGGGCACTCGGGGATTAGACCAAGTGCATTAATGGCGCCCGCAAAGCATCCCATCGTCGCCGACCGCCCTAGGTTGGCTGTGCTCTCTTGCTTCTCGCGTGTAGGAAGAAGAAGAAGAAAAATGGAGAGGGCCGAGCCAAGGAAAATCAAAAAAAGAAATGGGCCCAAGGCCCCGTGCCCGGAGAAAGGGGAAGCAACGGGGGCTGGCTTCGCTTCAGCCCCCATGGGTCGGGCTTCACTTCAGCCCCCTGTGGGCCTCTTTTTTGTTTTACTCGAAAATAAGGGAAGATAAGGGAAAATAAAATGAAAATAAACTTAGTAGACATGGACAAAATTAATACCTAAGTGCTATGAAAATCATTTTTATTAGTGTCAAATTAGGCCCTAATTTTCTATGCAAATTACATATAAATATTTAGTCAAAATTTAGGTGTCAACAATGGTCGGCCAGGAATCGTTATATTTCGAAGGATGATTCGGTTCGATTGGGCCAAAATGGCGCGACGGAATGGAATGTGAAGACAGGGTTTCTTTGGCGCGGTAAGGAACTATATTTACATCGATAGGTCGGGCACACTTGAGGTGCTTCTCATCCGGCCACATTTGTTGGTGCTTGCCATTATTTGGCACTCGGGGATTAGTCCGAGCGCATCAGGCGTCGCTAGTCCTCGCCTTCTTTTTCTTCCACGACAAAGTCCGGTGAATTTGCTTTACTCGTCACGTTGATTATGTTAGTATTTAGTTCATGTGAAAAGTTTTATTAATTACCAGTAGAGATTAAACTAATGAGGCCTGCTTTTTATTATTATTATTATTATTATTATTATTATTATTATTATTATTATTATTATTCTTTTACAAGATTTAAACTCGTTTTATTCGAGACAATATTCTAAATTAGGAGTCTTGATAGTTTAAATTATAATAGAAATAGTTAGGATAAAATAACATCTTTGAAATTTGATTGTTCTTCTATGTATTCGTGGTTGAATGCCAATGGAAGTTGAAATATTTTACATTGGATGGATAAAGATAGAATTTAGATGAAAATTTCCCTAATGATGTGGAAAACTCATCCAAATGTAGACAATGAATTAAGAATTCAGGATAATTATCCAATTAGTCCTACACCCATTATATGGATGTCAATTTAGTTATAAACTTTTCAATTTTATCAATGTAATCATCAACCTTTGCATGAAATTTCATGTAATCCTTTCGACTAGTTGCTATTAGAAACTGCTAACATATCATTAAATTATCGATGTTTATCCTATGTGGCATGTGGATTACCACATCAGCAATTTTTGTCTGTAAGCTGTCAAATCTATTATATTGGAATTCCATGCAAAAATTTACGATTATATTAACAAAATTGGAAGGTTTAGAATTGAATTGACATATGTATGATAGATTTAGGACTGAATTAGATATTTTTCCTGATAATTTACAATTGCTTATATTTGATCATTTGCATTTCTAATCAGGAGAGGACCGGATATGATAGGGTATGAAATCCAAAATTTTGTTATATTTGATATTGTAATAATTAAGTTGGATATATTCACATTACATAATGTACATTGTTTGGTATAAACGACATATCAATTTAAATAAACCAAAAGTTTTACAAACAAAGATAATAAAATTTTTTGCAGCACTCTTGCCTATGTATTTATTTGCTTTATTTTATTTTATTTTCCACTCTTTTTTAATAATTTTTTATTTCTTTTTTTTTCCCTTTCCATCATTCTCTAATAAAATTTTATTAAATAGTAAATTGTACAATATACCTAAATACTAAAATATGTAATAACTATTGTTGACACCCTAATTTTTGTTTACATGTTTTAGTTGCTTATTTATTTTGCTTATATTTATAAAAAATTGAAATTTCAAAAATTTTTAAAAAAAAAAAAAAAAAAAAAACGTGGGTGCGGGCTAAGGTTGGGCCTGCCCGCCTGCCCTTTTTCTTCTTCTTTCCCCTTCCCCAAGCGGGCTGGCCTATTTTTCTTTTTCCCTTTACGGCCCAGCCCGCGCCTTTCTCTTCCTCTTCCCTCCGCACGGCAACGGCAACCTGCGAAGAGATAAAAAAATGGGAAGCAAGTGGGAGAAGGGGGCAGCAGAGGTCGGCGAAGGCAAAGCGGCAGAATAAAAAGCGGTCGGCAATGCAAAAAAAAAGAAAAATAGAAAAAGATCGGAAGAAAAAGAGGAAAACGAGAAAGAAAGGGAAGAACCGAGAGAAAAAGAGAGGGAGAGAAAAAGAGAGCAAGAGAAAGTCTCTGAAAAAAACCGGATCTGAGAGAGAGAGGGAGAAAGAAAGAGAGAGCCGAGTGAAATGAGGAGGTTCTGAAGAAACCAGATCTGAGAGAGAGGTTCACGGAGCACAGACAAAAAGAAGACTAGAGAGACCGAGAGACTGAGAAAAACCGAAGCAAAGGCAAGAGAGAATAGAGAAGAACCGAGAGAAAAAGGAGAGGAGAGAAGAGGAAGTCCGAGGAAAAGACCGAGGGGAAGAAGCTTGAATCCGGCGGAGAGAGACGGCGACCGAGAGCGGCTCAACCACGCACGGGCCTATCCGATGACTTTCCCGGCGACGTCCTCGAGCTGACCAGGTAAGTCCGGCTCCATCCTTGATCCGTTTGTTTAGGCGTACCAGGTCGGAGCTCGCGGCCGTCCGCTCGCGCAAGCTCCGACCCTCGTCCCCTTTGCATTTTGTTCCCGCGTCCCTTGTATGCCATGCTCAGAGATGCCCCCAAGGCGTGTTCGAGGCTTGGTTGAGCCGGAAATCTTTGAACTCGGTAGTGCCCGTTAACCGTTCGATGAAACGCCCCACCAAGAAAACCGACCCTAGCCCTTGACCGGAGTTCGGCCGTTAGCTTTTCTACGTCGCTAGGAGGTACGGTGACCACGCACTACTTTCGGTGTCTTCCTCGCTTTTCAAAGTGTTACCCCGTGCTATTCGGATCGGAAAGTTTTTTTTTTCGTAGCTCGCCGGAGTCCGTCCGACGGCTCTAGGAATGCCGACAACACTCAGCGTCGGTCGGACGGAACGACGGACGCCGGGTGACGATATGTTGACTTCCCGAAGGACGGCGAAAGACAGCGGCGGTCTTCGGGCGGACATGCTGCAGCTTCGGGGAGAAGAGTTGCAGGGAGAGAAGGTCGGGCGTGCATGGGGAAGGCACGAAGAACGTGGGCAGAAGACCAAAAGAGTAAAAAAAAATATATAATAAAAGAAAATAAAAAAATCAAAAAAAAAAAAAAAACAAAGAAAAGACCAAAAATGCAAAACAAGCAAGGAGATGGGCCTCGTCTTGGGCCCGCATGCGTTGGGCTGGGTTCGTCGCAGGCTGAGATGACTGGGCCGAGAGCAAAAAAATTGGGAATGGGCTTTTTCTATAAAAGGATTTTCGTGGGCCTTATTTTTGTTTTTTTTTTGAGTGGGCTTAGGGCCGGTCCGATTTGTTTTTAGTCCAGCCCGGACCGATAGGGCCCGGGTCGGTTTAGTAGGGCCGGGTCTTCCCGACCCGGTCCGAATCACTTTTTAATTAATTAAAAAATCCAAAAATTAGAAAAAAAAAATATTAAAAAAATATTAAGAAAAAATTTCGAAAATCCTCAAAGAATAAAAAATGCTTTGTTTTCATTTCAGAAAGGTTTTAAAATTTTATTTTAATTTTTCTTTTCTTTTTTTTTTTCCGAATATTCAAAAATTCCAAAAAAAAAAAAAAGGATTAGAAGATTCCAAAAAAAACAGTAATAAATGTTTTCTTAAATTCTCAGAAAATTCAGAAATATCAAAAAAATCTTGAAATTTTGTTTTCTTTAATTTCAGAAAATTCGAAAATATAAAAAAATATAAAAATTTCATAAAAATTTAGAAAATCAGAAAAATTGCAAAAAAAAATTAGAAAACCCTTATAAAAAAAAATACCAAAATTGAATAAGCCTTTAGGGCTCTACAATAGGGCTCTTCTCTTGCGCACTGTTTTGTCATGATATTTTGAATACTATTTACTTACCTTAGAATGGTTAGGATAGACCTTACCTTTCTCGAATGCATTGCCGAGATCTCATTAACAAACGATTAAGTTAGGTACCGAAAGGGCGTTAGTCGCGTGACTAACGTAATCAAGTCCCCGACCCTAGACTCTCTGGTTGCGTAAATAGTGAGACACTCCCATGTCTCGCTTGGTTCCTAGTCGACCTCAATAGACTAGTGGTGACTCCCTATTTGAAAAATTTTGTGAATATCCCAACGTCGCGCGGGGTATGGGCTTGGGAGAGCCCGAGTTAATTAAGGCCGTTGGCCCGGAATTAACAATACCCCTAAACCTATTATTATTATTTTCAGAAATTTTAGGTCGCGACAACTATAAAGAAATGTTATATTTATATTCAATTTATATTATACTATAGTTGACATGCTTTACATGAACATTTACTTGTACCTAGATAGACACCATACTTATCGAAATCCTTCATTATCTCATATCCTTCATCTCCATTTGCAAATATGATGATAATACTTACTTGTAGCCAAGTTATCATCCAATTTCTTGATAATCTTAGGACCACATTACCTAATCCACTCTACAACCTTATCTCTTTGTTTGTGCAGCCAATCATGACCATAACTCCTATATCTTCAATCATCAAGATGATTGGTTTGCATTTGGCATCTATTGTTCTCCCATTGAATGCTTCGCAGATATTGTTATCGATGTGATTGTACTTGACTTAGTTGCTGAAGGAGGTCCTGCACTAATGTTTCAGTTCAATCCCTCGATGGCCATCCTAAAGTTAGCCATATTCGTGTTTTTTGCTAGCTACCAAAATTGCAACTGCAGCTTCTCGCCTTTATAGGTCTTTACCTAATTTGCATTTATGTGCCACTCACACATTCGATGTTTGGCATAGGGCATCAACTTGGCCACTATCGAAACCAATCCCTACAATAATTTAAACTAAGAAATGTGAGCAAATAACATATTGTTCATACCAAAAAGCAAATAATTTATTATGACGTTATCTTTTGTTGGTCATTCATGAACACCCATCATTCTCCATTTGTTATATTCAAGTCAGCCATGAGATTTTTCGAGAACTAGACCAATTGTTTTTATTCTTTATCTTCACAACAGCTTAAGCCAGTGGAAACATTTGGTTATTCACATCTCTTCTAATAGCGGCTAGTAATTCTGCCTTGTACAATCCCTTTAAGAAATAGCTATCCAATCCTATAGTCTATTTATACCCAGATGAACGTCCCTGTTTGCATGCATTGAAGCACACGTAAAACTTATCAAATTTGGTATTTATCATATTTGGTCCCACTATTAGGAAGTGGCCTTTTCACAATCTTGACATAAACTCTACTTTAAAGATTTTGACTCTACACTCCTAAGCATAATCTCACACCTGTCCATATTCCTTGTCATACTAACTAATGAGTACTCTCACTACCTTTTACTTCGTTTTGTTGCACTGATTCTTGGAGACATTTATGTCCATGTTGACACCCAATTTTTTGGTCTATTTTGTTTTAAATGCCCATTTATTCCCCATATATAAATACATATTAATTCATAGAAAGGATAAAAAAAATTTGATTAAAAAAAATTGAAGTTTCGAAAAAAAAATTTTTTGGTCCAGCCCACTCTTTTAATCTCTTAAGCCCACCACCTACAAGCCCACCATAATTGCCAGAAACACAAGCCCAGCCCATGATTTTTTCTCTTCTCTTCATCTCTCCACTCACACATACACTCGCCTCACACGTACACGGACGGAGGCACACAGCAGAAAACCGCACACAGAGGGAGGAGACGGACGCACGCACGCAGGGAAAATGCAGCAGAGAAAAAAGAGACGGAGGAACACGCAGAGGAGGAAACCGACGAGGCCGTCCGGACGCGACCCCCCTCCCACGGCGGGAAGGACGGTGACGATTTTCAGAAGAAAATAAAAACGAGAGCGAGGCGGAGGAGGGGAGGATCTTCTTCCCATTGTTTTTTTGGGTTTTCGGGCAACGATTTTGGGGCGGTTCTAGCAGAAGGAAGAAGAGGATTTTCGGGGAGACCGCAGAAGGGAGAATCGGCGAGGCAGCCGGCTGATCAGGAGGAGAAAGGAGGAAATAGCAGTTTGAAAAAATGCAGAAACAAGGGCGGCTCTTTCTGGGTCTCGGAGGCAGATCTGGAAGGAGGTTTTTCGAGAGGCTGATTTTTCTTTTCTGGGTTTCTTCTCCTTCGGGGGTTTTTCTGGTTTGGAGAGATACAAGGGGCGCTGAAAAAGCCTCATCAGAGAGGAACTGAGACCGGAGGCTGGTTCAAACGAAGGAAAGATAGATGCGAAAAAAGAAGAAAAGAAGAAGAAGAGAGGATGGCAGTGTCTTCGTTCTTCTTTCTTCTGGGATGATTTTGCAGAAAACGCGTGAGCTCGACTTAGAAAGAGATAGAAAATCAGCAGAGAAGCGGTTCTGGAGAAAAAAGGCGATGGCTTGGCTAGAGAGAGCTGAGAAAAAAAGAAGCAGAAAAGCAGAAATGCAGGGAAGTGTCGAGAGGAAGGCAGCTCGCTTCTGTTCTCGCCGTCCGGAAAGCACAAGAACTAAGTCTGGAAGCGCCACTGCCCATAATATCATCACCCCATCACCAAGCTTTGTGGAGAAAAAAGAAAAAAGAAATCTCAGTCCCTGTCCCTGTCCCCGTCCCCTCATCCTCTTTCTTGGCTTTGCTGCGAGAGAAGAAATGCCGATGGAGTCCGTGCTGATCCGTTCGTGCTCGCCTCCCCTGCTCACGGAAGCGGGCGACCTCTGTGACCTGAGATCCTCGTCGAGCGCCAAGAGGGCGGCAGCGGCGATGTCGCAGCGGTTCGCCCCGGTGGTGACTTGCTCGTCCAGAAGCGACGCGTGCATACCGAAGCTCGAGCAGCAGGAGCAAGCTCGAACGTGGCCTCCAAAGAACCCCCTTGATCCAAAAGTGCGAGAACGAGCTTGCTGATTATTGTTCGACGCTCGAAGGGGACAACTTGTACAGCTGCTGGAGAGCTTGTTTTGAACTGAAGGACCTCGAAAAGGAGTCGCCTAAAGAAGAAGTTGAAAGGCTGATAATTCAAGCAGGGCTAAGAAGAACGGAGTTTCTGGGCCAAAGTTGTCAAACGCTGGGAATGGAATGGAGAAGCACTGTCCCATGCCTGATGGACTGCCGAAGTCGCTGGAAGAATTACAGGAAGAAGAGATGGGGAGATTGCCCGATTCACCCTACACAAGATTTGCTCAGAAGCAAGGGAAGATTTCCCTGCCCCGGTGCCGCGAAGGAATAGCGAAGGAGAGAGATCTGGACGCGTCTCCACGCCCACTTCGCTCGCTTCCGTCCACCTTGTCGCTCTCTGTCCTCCCTCGCCGTCGTGCTCCAACTCCCTGGTAAACCCCCTCACAGCCTAAGGCCATTTGAGTCTGCGTTTATCGCTATTTTAATGTGCTTGTGCCGGTCTTTTTGCTGAGTCTGCTTGTGTTAGAAATTCGAGTTCGGTGAGATGTCCATTTTTTTTTTTTTTTTTGGTGTCTAGTGGTCGCCGAAGTGGTCGGTTGGAAGTGTCGATGCCAATCGGGGTAGACAACCGGCGGTTGGGCTTGGTTCGGCAGCGGCTGGTGCCAATGGGGAGAGAGCGAATGCTAAAGGATAATATTTCTGCAAAAATACAAAAGGAAAAGAGAAAGAAGGAGTCGCGAGTTTCTGGGTTTTGCTGGAAAACAGCCTCGGGAGGTTGAAGATGAAGTGCAGAAGAAAGAAACGCAGCAGGAAGAAGACCGAAAATAAATAAATAAAAAGAAGAAAGAAGAAAAAGAAAAAAGAGGGCCGAAAATGGAAAAAGGCAGGGGTTGGGCTGAGCTGAGAGTGGGCCTAGACTGGGGTTTGGGCCGAGTTTTTATAAAAGTAAAATGGACCGTTTTATTTTCTTTTGTTAATGGACCTTTTTTTAAATTTTGTATGGGCCGTTCGGCCAACCCAATTTCCTTAGCCCAGCCCGGACCGATAGGGTCCAGGTCGGTTTAGTAGGGCTGGGTCTCCTGACTCGGTTCGAATCACTTTTTTTTAAATTTAGAATATTTCAGAAAATCAAAAAAAAAAAAAAAAATCATCAAATATCTTAAAAAATTCGAAAATCCTTAAAAATTATTTTTTTTAAATTCAGAAAAGAAATCAAATATTCAAAAATTCCAAAAAAATCAGAAAAAAAGAAAATTTTTTTAAAAATTAATAAATGTTTTTTTTAAATAGAAAAGCCAAAAAATATTAAAAATCTTGAAAGCTTGTTTAATTTCGGAAAATTCAAAAATTTTAGAAATTTTAATTAAAATATTAAAAATATAAAAAATCATAAAAATTGGAAAATTGCAAAAATTCCGAAAAAAAGGAAAACATCCAAAATTAAATAAGCCTTTAGGGCTCTACAATAGATTTTTCTTGGTTTACATTATATTTTTCTTTTTTCTTCTTTTAGGGACAATATTAGGATTATTCTTGTACCTTATTTTGTGATGATATTTTAGATGTTATTTCCTTACCTTAAAACAGTTAGGACGGACCTTAGATTTTTCGAAGAAATTGCCATGGCCTTATTAACACACAATTAAGTTAGGTACCGCAAGAGCGTTAATCGCATGATTAACGTAATTAAGTTCTCGGCTCTATATTCTTTGGTTGTGTGGAAAGTGAGGCACCCTCCCATGCTTTGCTTGGTTTCTAGTTGACCCTAATAAGTTAGTGGTGACTCTTTATTTGAAAATTTTTATGAACATCCTAACGTCGCGCGGGGTATGGGCTTGGGAGAGTTCAAGTTAATTAAGGGCATTCGGCCCGAAATTAACAATACCCCTAAACCTATTTAGAAAATTTTTATTTAGGTCGCGACAATCCATACGCTTCTTCACCAACTACTTGAACTGAACACTATTCATTTTGAGTATCAACTTAATTAGGTCAAAGAAGCGCTTCGACAGCGATGCACTTATTACTCTTTTGTTTTGAAATTAATGGAATAAGTATGTTCCTCGTACAAGGATCTAATCTGAAAGGACTCACTCCTTCTAATAAATCCACTATAGATCTTCAATGGACAATTTTGTTGAGAATATCTAGGTCTTATAAAGGCCTTGGTGTTTCCAATAAAGTCAATATTCCTTTGCTCATCAATAGACTTATTCAGTATAGCTTCCATAAATTGTTTTGCATCTTATAATTTCATACCTACTGACAAAGTAGTTCCTTCTACATACAATTCATTGATCTTCTTCAAGCTCATCTTGGGAAGTAGCGTTTTCGATGCTTTCTTCATAATCAGTCTTCTGACCAGCAATACCAATATCTACAAAGCCTTTGGCCCTATTTGGAACTTTTTCAGCTATCTGCAAAGTTGCAAACTTATTGGTCAAGAACTCTCTTTACTTTCTCCTTGACTGTGCAAGCTCCTCCTCCTCATCATCACTTAAGAGATTGTCACCAACCAACGCTTCATCGTCATACTCACTTAATTGAGCTACTTTCCAATCTAATCTGGTGATTGTGACATCACCTACATCATCAACACTTTCTTCAACTATATTTGTGCCCTTCTCTTTTCCATTTTGTCTATCCTACCATTATTCATCCTCGACCTTAGTACTATCTTGTGTACCATCTCTTCATTCTCCTGCTGGGGTGCTCTCTCCATCATCATCTTCGTCCTTAGACTTATTATTGTACTCAACATACACTTTCACTTCTTTGCTATAAGGATAATAGTACATGATATTCCTAAAACTATTATCATCTTTTAAGCTTCTCAAACCATCTCTCATGCTTTTCCCAATAACATAATACATTAACTTCTATACTTTTCAAGGCAAATATGTCATTATATCCCTAACAAACCCAATAAAAGATGCACTCCGTATATGGACAAAAATAGTGCCCTAATTTGCTCCCTCATACTCCCACTCATCCTATCCATTTGCAAAGTCCTAACCATAGCAAACAATGATAGCTATATAATCCTTATCATAAGCCATTTATGCAACCAAGAAAAAAGAAAATAATTAACTTTTTTGGATTACATTGACAAAGGACAATAGACAATTGCTATTGTACATGAAGGTCCCATACTCTGCTAGACTTTATTAAAGAAAATGGAAGAGCATTTATCATTTAGTTTAGTGGAAAAATTGACAAGATGTCCCCTACGACAACCATCTTGATTATAGGATATATTAACCAACAAACAGAGGTCCCACAACAAACACAGTTCTTCACAGCACCTATTTCAATGCTTCCATTAAAAAATGATCACAGGTCCCTACAACAACCACTCTGACACCTAAAATAACATATTGCAATAGCATACTAGCAATAATTTTCCCTAGTCAAGCCTTAAATTGCTAATCCAAACCTTTCAATAGCAATAGTACCACATCCGAGCCCTAAATCACATATCTCACACACCACAGTTGCATATCAGCCACAATATCTCCTCAATCGAGCTCTACATTTCAGGGTCGAATCCTAAATTAGCAATTCAAACCTTTCAACTGCTCTAACACCACATTTAAGCCTTAAATTGCACATCACAGTACCATTTGAGCAATGCATTTCTTGGCCAACCCCTACATTTTTTAGCCAAGCCCCAAATTTCCAATTGAAGCCCTAATAAAGAAGTCTGAGCCCTAATTTCACACCACCAAGTGAGAAGAGGATAAACTTGAGAAATTCAGCTAGTGGCGACGATTAGTGGTGATGACAAGCAGCGAGAACTAGTGGTGACTTCGAGCAACAATGCCAAGCGATGAAGTACCCTTTGTAAGCGTAAACGGCGACAAAGTTTACACTGAGCATAATAGATAGTCTCCTGAGAAATTCACCCAATGTCTTTAGGTGAACTTAGCTAAACGACGTTGTTTAACTAGGTCAAGCCATATGTATTTTTTTAATCCACATCGGAAATTACCACCTAGTCTAGTGTGTTTTTTTAAAAAAATAATTGCCATCTCAATAAAGTTATCATTGAAAAATGTCACGTATGTATTTTTTTTCAGATTTTCTCACTGTTGCACTTAACTGACCCTTTTTACTTCAATTTTGGCACTTAAGTGTACTTTCATAACTTTTGACACTCCATGACTTCGCGCGTCTCTATAAAACTGGAATTAACTAGTAAGAGATGCCTATTGACATAGTAACAATATTTGGCATTGAAACTCCTATATTGAATGTTAAGCATACTTACATGAGAGTACTACCAGTGTGACACCTTGAAAATAACTCATTGGAAGTATTGTCCACTTTGACCCATATCATTTTGAGTATCATAGTTTTATTCTATAGCATACAAATTGGCACTTTCCTAAGAAATCACATGTACAATCCATGATTCTAGCCCATGGAAAATGGTCATAAAATTGATATGCCATAGGGACTGATTCATTCCGTGTAGATTGACTAAATGTAGGAAGCCTTCCACTGGCAGACGATTGTGTTTTTCACAATATTTCTCGTTACTCATGTCAGCATTCTCACTTTTGATATCTCCTGGTGTGGTCACCAAAAACCTTCCCCAATTGATAGAACGTCCCGCTACTAACACTTGAAAAAGCAACTTTCAAGGTCTCATCGCTTCAATGAATCATTTGAGCCCGAATACATTTTCTGTGCCATGGAGCTAGACTAGTGAGCTGTTACGCTTTCTTCAAAGGATAGTTACTTCCAAGACCACCTCCTGGTTGTCATCGCTCAATCACTTCCTTTTCCACTAAGTGATTGCTTAGGGACCTTAGTGTACAATCTGGGCTGTTTCCCTCTTGACTTTGAATCTTGGCACCCCAAAAGTCTATTTGTACAAACGATCTAGGCTTGTATTCGGAGTTTCCCTGGCATTGGTAAGGGGAAATGGGGCCACCCTAGCCCATTGAGTGCTCTATGATCATCACTACTTTGCTTCCATCCAGGACGTGGGGACGTGATTTAGAAAACTAAGGAATGCCTCATTTTGCCACTTGTTTAAAAATTGTATGACCGAAGGGTGGTATCTAGACGTAAAGGACTACGAGCATGGATCGGCTCCTAGTTTATATCGTGAATCTTAAAGAGTAGATACCGCAGCTGATTGTCTAACTAGCAAAAGTAAGTCGGGAACTGAAGCGAAAGAAGAATAAGCTCGCAAATGAGATAGTGCGAAGAAATGAGGTGATTAAGTCTACTTCACACTTGGCTACCCGCATCAAGAATGCAATGGAACAAAAGGGTGGGGATTTGCCATAAACCAATCCAAGGAATGGTCATAGACTGATCAACTCCATCGAAAATGTGATTAAAGGATCAACCATGGTCTGATCATAAGATCGGCCTTGAATTGATCGAAGGATCAACAATGGACTAATTCAATGATCACGTAAGTCGACCCGATTATACAGCCATGGCTCGGCTGTTCGACCATAAAGGTTGGTCATGGGATGGTCTTGTACCATAGCAAATCGATGAACGGACATAGATCAATCCCATGTGGTCATGTTTTGGTCGCGGGTGATTCTGCTTAGTTACTTACCAACCGCAGGTGACCATAGATTGACTTGTACGAAGAGGGGGTCGCTCACGAAATGATCGATCCCACACAATCACATGACGATTGAGATTTGGCCAGGAGTAATTATGCTCAACCATGGACTAGTCATGAACTAGCCATAGGCCACTTGTGATGGGTCATGGATAGGTCTAGAATTGATTGCGGATTGGTTCGATAACCTTGGCGTTAGGCCATGTGCTAAGCCATGAGCTCAGTCTTGTGCCGGGCTATAAGTTGGCCATGTGCCAAGTCTTGGACCTTGAAGATAGGGCATTTCCTAAGCTTGAAGCTCAGCCTTATGACAACTCGATGCCAATTCTAGGCTCGATCAATTAGCCCAAAGCTAGCTAAGGGGCCGGCTACTAAGCCCACGAGATGGGCCACTGACTTAGCCACAACAAACAAGTTTGGCCACGACCAGCCTCACCCAAGGGCAATTCGGTTACAAGCCTCAGTTCAGTTGGTACGGTCGATCGTGGATGTACATGAAAAGCTTTCACTTGACCCCATTAGTGCTTCCAATGGCCTTATTCCCATATTTGTTATGTTCCTTAAAAGAGGACAAAAAAGAAGGTTCTAGAATGCTTAGTATTAAACCCCTTAGGTGGCAAAGATGAGACTTGGAGAGAAAATTTGAGATAAGAACAAATCTAAACATTAAATGAGAGAAGATGAGTCATTATGCCTAGGTTTTCCATGAATAGTTAGCTATCATTACAATTCATGATAGCGAGATGAGTCAACTCCTAAGTAGTCTAATGAGAAAGAGAGCAAGTGTCTCCCTTAGGATATAGGCTTAACACTCATTCCCTTTAACCTTGCCACCTCTCCCTCCTAGGATTGCCACTTTATGGGATTTTATTGGACCACTTGGAAGGGGAAATGATGGAGGGTTGGCCTATAAATAGAGGCACCCTCCTCATTCCTCACCCTTCACTCTTTCCCTCTCTCCCCCATGCCCCCTCTCCCTCTCGGCCTCACTCTCTCGCTTGTGCTATCTTCCGCTTCCTTGTCCACTCGCCGTTTGACCACCCTAAACTACCTTGAATTGCTGTAAGTAGATTTCTTAACCCTTACTGGGGTGTTGTGATATGTTAGTTGAGTGTGTTGTGTTCTTAACTGTGTTTGTATGTATGTTTATGTTGACTAATGCTCATGTGTGTGTTACATGGTTTGCTCATGGGTGTGCTTTCACTGGATCCGTGAGTGGAAGCACACCCTAGTCTATGGATAGGTGTCACTTGGTTTCAGATCAATGTTAAGTCATATCGGAATGAACCTCCCTTAACCTTGGTCGATATTGAGATGCATCGAGTTGAGCCTTGCTTGGTGTAAGGTCGGCGCCTACATGAGTCGATTGGGGGCCACGAACCTTGTGTTGTGCCTAGCATGATGAAGGATTTTGATTTTGTAAGACATGACACACACTTGCATAATTTATGCCTTCTGACCTTATTTACATTGGCTAAGGCAAAACAAAGTGAATTAGATTGTATGATGCACAATAAGTAGTCATATAAAGGAAAGATAAATTTCGTAAATGCATCTTGGCTACGCTAAAGACAAATCTTTAAGGAAAATGGTGTAGAAGCATGCCTTGAAGAGGACAATATCAAGTTGGGATGAAGGATGGTCCTAGAGCATACCTTTATCCCAAACGATGCGTTACGTTGCTCCGTTCATGATAACGGGATGCCCAGTGGATTTCAAATGAACCACGTGAATGATTAAAATAATAAGTGAACTTCTATATGTATGTTTTTACATATTATTTTTATGGTTTTTGGGTGGTTTGTGCACCAAAGGTAAGCCGAACTCTTCTCATGCACATAGTCAAGTTGTTGGAGTATTTTTATGATTGATCTACTATTGACATTTGATGCAATAATGTTCACATACTTTCTTTGATGACAAGGCATCTTCCTGTTCGAGAATTAGTGAGTTTACTTACTAAGTCCATGACTCAATTCTTGTTTTTTAGATTTGTAAGCATGGAAGTCTTACACTAGTTTTAGGAGGTGCAGTCACGTTAGAAAATATAGGAATTTCCTTGGCCCACATAAAATATATAAGGGTGATGTAAAAAAAAAAAGTGCCCGTAGAGAAAGGACTTGTAAATGTATTGATGTAATGTAGAAGTAATATGTTTTGTGATTTGTTTTCCTAGTTGCTTGTTTGTTGTTTGGGAGATTAATGTTATACACGCTTCCAATGCTCATAATAAAAAGATTAAAAGAGAAGAGATGGCGTCGCACTTGAGAGGTCGCGACAACAACCCGATAGCCCCGACTACCGATCGTAGTCGTTACATAACCCATCTTAGCAGTGCTCCCACTTGAGTGCACCTAACTTTGGAGTTAAGTATTGCCATTTCGTTAAAATATGACTTCGTGAATTAATTCCAATCTACACATATATATCCCAGGCATGCTCTCCCCTTTTTCTATATGCAATTTGATTCACTCTCCACCATTTGCCATCCTAGAAGCATTATAGGAATTGCTATTTGTCTAAGCTCTCTAGCCTTAGTGACTACTCACCACCCTCGTTAAACCAAGTCATTATAGGCCCATGAGCTTCCATGTGGTTCGTCCCCGAACCACACATCTACGAAAGAGGTCTTACTTTGATTTTATAATGTGACACTCTAAATTAACTCTCGTGGTATTGTCTACTTTGGCTTGTTTTATACCGAGTCTCATGGTTTTATCGTTTAGTGTACAAATGATCATTTTCTCCATACACTCTTTTCGATAATTGTTTATTATTATATACTTTAAATCAATTTTTTTTTTTCTTCTCTTTTTTTTTTTTGCTTCTTCTTTGGTGGTTGTCGACCACAGCTATTGGTCGAGGAAGAAGAAAAAGAAAAATAAAGAAACGCGGAAAAATAAAAATAAATTAAAAACTTCATTTAAAAATATTTAAAAAAAAAGAAATAATGAAATAAAAGGAAAATGTGTTTGGTGAAAGAAAGCAAGGTGAAGGAAAATATGAGAAAATGTAATCCCCAACTTGAAAAGCAGAAGATATTTTTTCCTATTTTTGAAGACTATTTTTCCATTGATGGAAAATATTTTTCCCGACCAGCTCATTTTCTATAAATCAAATGCCGAAAAATCCAGAAGACATTTTGTTGAAAGTTATTTTCTTTAAAACAAATAGAGCCTTAAACTATCAGCATTATCTATTTCGTTTTCCTTGGCCCACTATCTATTCCAAATTACTCACAAGTCACAATGACTTTCCTCCATTCCCCCACAATTTCTGCTGCCAGAAAATGGCCAAGCACTATGTATAGAATCGCATAATACTTCATGCGTAAGTGACCATTTCAAACTTACTCAGTTAGGAGAAAGAGCAGAATAGATGCAATACAAAATAAGGAGTGTCAAAATCTATACCGTGACCTTTAAGTTGTTATGAAATATAGCGGTAAAATTTTTCTCTCAAAAGTTTAAATTGTTCGGCAAACCAACTTGACAACGATCATTAATCTATTGTATGAAAACTGCAGTTGGTCCTATCATGTACGTGGTCTCTAGCAAGTACTGAGAGCTTGTTCCGATCAAGATATGTATGTATGTATGTATGTATGTATACTGAGAGCTTGTTCCGATCAAGATGTATGTATGTGTGTGTGTGTGTGTGTGTGTGTGTGTGTGTGTGTGTGTGTGTGTGTGTGTGTGTGAGGGTGGGTTTTCTTGTTTCTAGAGGCACGAAGTGTGTGCAAATGAGTGTGAGGGTGGGTTTTCTTGTTTCTAGAGGCACGAAGTGTGTGCAAATGAACCATGATGTCCCAGGAATTTATAGAACTGCAATGGACAAATGAAGCCAACAACTGAGTCGTTGGTCATCTTCAATGTAATAGCAAGATTGAAACTGACTGTATCGCCATGAACATCCGCGAGTGAATAAATTAGCCGTCCTGTGGGTCATAGAAATGACGTTTAATCTCTCTCGTGGAGGTGGGATATACTATTGGGGAAACATTCTACATTTCATTCCTATACTTTCACCACTTTTATAATCAAGTCCTCGTACTTTTAATTTTTCTATTCAAGTTCTCCTTTGACTAATACAAATTTGTCTAAATTAGTCCCTCCAATATACAGAACCATCAAAGGATAACATGGATTAAATATTGCCTATGTGAACACATTTTGCGGACATGGATAGTGAATGAAATACATTATTATTTTTTTCATTCTCCCGACCATTAATTATCAATGGTAGGTGTCTATGTAGGAAATATGCAATCCACATTTCTCTAACTGCCACATCAGCTAGATTGTGTAACACAGGAGGCATTAAGGAGAACATCAAGATTTGCTGATGATATTTTGCCCAATTGATGTCCTATTCAACAGAACTATAACTTAGCAAATGTAGCGGCATTGTATCTTCTTGGTTTGTGTCTTATGATTTCAATTTCTTCGAGATTATTCTTTCCTAGAATAGGAATATGATTATGATGTTTCTTATTTTCGTTGCATATTTTACATAAGATATCTTTACCTTACCTGGAAGTTACATAATAGAATTATATTGTGATACTAATACATACTTCTTGAGTAGATCATTGTAAGACAACGATTAAGTTCGTTTAATAAAATTTCCTTTTGGGAGTTGTCTCTTGTTATCCTCTTAGCAGATTCCTAGAGTTTTGGAGGGATCAAAAGATATTGTATCCTACCACCCACTTGGGTGGCGCCGATGGCTTGAGCTCCCTTCCTCTCGCAAAAGGTCGGGGGTTCGAAATCCACGGTTGTCATAGGGTGACTTAATTGGTCGTCTGTGTGGGGTGGCTAGCACTTTCGGCCCCCAGGGTTTACTCCCCTAGCTGTCGGCGGGGTGTGGGGTTCTCTGGGTTATCAAAAAAAAGAAAAAGATATTGTATCCTTAGAGTGGCCTATTATTAGACCCTTGAATCAGAGCATTGGCTTGGCACGGGCTGTGGCTTTGAACTCGTGCCAAGCACGAATCACAAGCAGGGGCTGAGCGTGCGCAAGCAAGGCAAAAAATGATTGAGCATGAATGGATGGCATTGAGGAAGGATCGGCCGATGCAAATGGAAATTGCATGCTTCGGTAAAGCGTAGGTTGCTGCTCTTGTGTGATCCTAATGACAAGGCGTTTGGTTCATAATCTTGTTGCACAAAAGGGGCTTACGTGGATAGTGGATTCGAGGATGGTTCAGACTTAAAACATGGGCATTGGCTAGTGCTCGTGTGGCAAGGTCATGTGCACTAGTTGTGCCCGGGACTTGGCCCCGCATAGGGCCATGCCTTGGCTGTGACTCGAGCCATGTCCTAGTGAATGAGGATGCGTGACCCGGTTTTTGTGGAAGGGTGCTGTGAAAGTGACCGAAGGGCAGGCTTGGGTCGTGGATGCTCATGTTCAAATGTGCTGTGTGTGGCTTGATTTGTAGGATTGAGTTCACCATCGTGTTTGCTTTTTGCTTAATGGTTTGTGGCCTGCTCAAGGCGAGGTGCTTGCTGACAACCTAGGGCCGAGAATTTGGTGGCCAAAAATCTACCTCGTGCCTACTACCAAGGGGGTGTGATTCGGGTCGATCGAACCTACATTGTGTAGTCTCTTCTTTGCAACATCCTTGGTAGCGAGGTCCCCAACTTCGGGGGAAAAAAACAACCTTTTTTTTTTTTTAATTAGCCATTTAAAGGATCTCGGCATCATTAGCTATCAAACATATTATTTTACTTGATGTTCCATACATCCTGGCATGACCGTAATTGAGGGACTTGATTAAAAGTTCTGTATTAGAGGGAATTGATTGGAAAAGTAGCGAAAGTACTTCGGCCAAAGTAGAGTTTTTATTTTTATATTGGCATGGAATATCATTGATATTCCCAAATTTTTTTTTTCCTTTCAAAAGAAGTCCTCTCGACATTAAAACTCGTTCACCTGGAGCTGAAAAAATAAATTCAATTTTTTTTTAAATTGTCAGATTTGGACTTAGAAAGTTTGAACTTAACGTGAGGAATAAAAGTAGAACGTGAAATCATGGAATTAGTTGTTGAATAGCCTTCGCTTCATTATAGTTTCGAAGTTAAAACTTCTTTTGTCTTTTACTTTTATAACTCAGATGTAGCAATAGACTAGCAAGTTTCGTTCTTTCATACCCCCGTCCGTCTTGATCTCATTAGATGACTTTTACTAGTAAACCAACGATTATCAACAAAGAAAGATTCTTCTTGTGGATTGTGATCCACACGTCTCCCATCACAACTTGTGGTCCTCTATTTGCAAAGACTCATTAGTCTTCTTTGGAGCAACGACTGGGATGTCAAAAATGCTGAAAAGTTAGGCTTCGATTGTTATATAAAAAATAAACGATATGAAATTTTTTTTCTTAAGAATGATAGCTTGTAATGTTTAAAATAATTAGTTAATAATTTTTTTTTCATTATTGACAACAATTTACATTTAAGCATTTTTGTGAACAATGAAAAAATATATTCTAAATTATTTATTTTTTACGAAACAAACGAAACCTTAATATTGGTTAAGAATGTGTTTTGATATAGGGTTAGCATAGTGAAGAAAGTTCCCCTCGAGGATCTTATGAGATCCAATGTGATGGAAGTGAGAATAACAAAAGAGTTCACATCCCACTTGAATGGATGGCAATTTTGGAGAAGATTCATCCATTCCGCAAAACATGGCATAGAAGAAATGACATCTATGACTGTAAATATAAATGGTCGTTATTTTGTTAAGTTACTTTAGATATTTTCATTTGGGCCTTGACCCATGTAGATCAAGTTGGCTCATACATCATCTCAAGTCTAAGCAAGGCGTTACATGTGAAATGTGAGACAAATTGGATCATGCCAAATGTGAAACAACACGTAAGAGGAACGAGCAATATAAAAAGAACAAAAGATGAAATAAGGAGTGTCTAAGTTTACAATAGTGAGATATCAGGTAAGTTAATTTTTTTTGGAAATGGACCAATGATGGATATAAGAGACATCACTTCATGACACGAATGGATGAAAAGTAGAGGCGCACGGGCATGACAATCTAATTAATCTTTATGTATGCAAATTGCAAGAGGTCGAGCTTGTTTTGATATGTTTAGTTTTTTCTCCTTTTTTTTTTTTTTCCTATTGGACTGTTGGGTCATTTGGCATCCATATTTGTTTTGTCTCTGGATGCCTTGTTTTCATGGTAATCTAGCTTTATTGAACCCTCGGAATGCATTATTGGAATATACAAATTCCAAATTGCTCGATAAATTTGTAAAATATAACTACACAAAAGATAAATATTTCATGTGGGACCTAGGCACTTTTGCAAATTTGGCTACTGAGCGTGGAAGTCAAGAGCATTTCCAAAATTATATGTCCACACAAGAAAAGCCCAAACCGTTTTACCAATCCGACTTTCTATCGTAGTATTCAGCAATGACTTGGCTTGATTCTCTTCTCGATGTCATCGGACTAAAAGACAGTACGTGATTTGCCGAACCTTGTTTGGATCGTTGATCATTTGGGCCACAATGTTGGACCCACCAGATTAATGGTTTTGATTATCATGGGCTCCTCTTTTGTTGGCCGAAATAGGATTGGGCCCGTTAGCCCTTTACTAGACTATCAACCACCACAATTAGCTATGAAATTAGCGAGCCTTTTTAAATTAATAATTTATAGGTGTTTCCAAATATAATCTATACATAAATAGTTATTTTTGAAGATTTATTACCGATATATGAATAATTCTATTATATCTTGTACATCGATTAGAGATCTATTACCAAAATACATATAAGAATAAGAGATTTGCTAGGAATACATATTTGCCAAAGTCGAGATTATGAGCATCATTTTGCAAATATGCATAAGAATTGATTAGATAATTATTACTGAAAATGTATAAGAATTAGAAATTTATTAGGATTGGAGGTTTTGTAAAATCAAAATCAAAATGAGAATTCCGATAGAGATTTCCCGGTAAATAACACGGATTATTGCTAAATTTTGGAAGTTAAAATCATTTCCTTGGACTTGTCCTTGCTCAAATAGACCAATGGTTTTCTAAGAAAACTTTCTATCCCATCAATCTTCAAGATGTAGTTTCGAACTTTGTATATGCTCCTCATATGAAGGATTGTCACCACCGTGCACATTTCCATTTTCTTCAAACTGACCTTCAATGGATTGCGAGTGACAAGGGCAATGGCAATACGCTTTGAATATGTTACTAATACTAAACAACGAAACCATGCCAACCCAAATTCCATGCGAAGAAAAGTCCTTTGGCGCTGGGAGTGTCTTGCTGACGGTATTGCTTAAGGGCATGGTGATACCATCATGAGAAGGTTATGAGAATTCCAAGTGTAGGGGACTTGACAGGTTCTAGGGAAGAATCTTTTATTTCCTCTTAGTCCAACAAATTTTTTTTTGGTCGAATCTTAGTCCAACAATTTACTACAATATGATCCTCTCCATTTTGAGAAAGTGCATGCTCTGCTGAAAAGCCCGATTTGGTTTGGAGATTGGAGGGCAATCATGATACGAACTCTGTCTGGCCTGGAACGAAAATATTCCATGGATTCTACCTGAGGTCATGCCTCACTTCATGTACTGGGATTGCGCTTGCTCTTGTCAGGTAGGAAAAGTTTTGCTTGTCCATCTATCAAGTTGGTGCTCTTTCGGCAATTAGTTTGCTTCCCTGCTTTGTCTATTTTTTGGCCCACTCCAAGTTCAGAACTCGGAAATCAACCCCCGGAATCCATCCCCAACAGGCCACGTGCCTGTTGGCACTTCGTTGTTGGGATTTTAATCTGATCTGAACCCGCAATGGATTAATTGATAAGGCTTCCTTAGGCGTGCTGCGAAATGTTCCATCGCCATTGCATCGAGAAGAGTTGCTCTTTGGAGAGCACAATACGATGAAAGTCGTAAGCTGTGTTCATGGTTGTACATATTGAGATTTGCCTCTACATCAATTTGGAATTAGCAGCTGAATTCCTTGTTGGAAGTGGGCATGCAGTGGTGAACATCTGAGGAGATTACCATGATACTGCAAAAGCAACCTCCAAGGCTTCCAGTGGTTGGTTTAATGTTAATAAAGATGATTCTGATAGCATTCGTGCCTAAAGGAGGTGCAATAAGAGCTGAGAAAGGCAATACAATCAGAAGTTTCCACATGAAGCTGAAATGAATCCAGCATTGAGCATTATGGTTGAGACTCCGCCTCCCCGATGGATATTCTCTGGCAAAACAACACAAAACAAGTAGTTTCTCTAGCTACATAATAAAATAAAGACTTTAACCTTTGATCCTGATAATATTTGTTCCTCTCATCAACTAAAAGGGCATAGCATCAGCAGTGTCTGTAGCGTTGTTCATTGAATTGCTAGCATTGCTATAACATATGATTGCAAGGTGTTGACACCTAAATTTTGATTAATAATTCATAATTTAATATTTTATAGCATATAGTTTTAGGAGCATAATTTGCGGCGGCTGATTTTTGAATTGTTAAGAAAAGGTAGGGATGTGGCTAGTTCAAAAGTAAAACATATCTGCAGGGATGTGACTGATTCAAAAGGAAAACATATCTGCAAGGATGTGACTAGTTCAAAGGTAAAGTATATCCGCATGGTCAAGAAAAGGAATTGATGTGATTGGTTCAAAGGTAAAGTATATTTGCATGGTTAAAGATAGGAAAAGAGCAAAAAAGGATATATCCGCAATAAGAAAGCCAATCATCGTGTCATTATCTTGTTTTTTTTAGGGCACCATGTTGTCTTGCCTATAAAAGGGTGATAGACACACACTGAGTACACGGCTGAAAAGTGAGCGAAATTGTGAAGGTGCTGAGGGGGAGAGCGAGAGAAAAGCAAGAGAGAGAGAGTGTCGCAGTGCAAGGCACCTACGTTTGTCACTCGTCCTCATTGCCTCACGAACCACTGAGAGCCACCCCACCTTCTTCGCGACAACCAGCGAGCCCATAGCCGATCTTGCTGACCTGTTTCTGCACGACGACCGACGATGAAGCTGCCCTGTTCTGCTGCCACTTGTGATCCACAGTGACACCCATTAGCCCCTGCAATCAAGCTTGATGCCACATGATTGCGCTCGGTACCATCACGAGGTTCAAGCCAAATCCTTGTTGTTGCACCTCCTTTCTATTTGGCAGGTTTCTTAAGCAGTCTTGAAGTTGTTCATCAAGATGTGGGCAACCACGTCTTCATCCCATCAAGGAGTTATACGTTGGTGAAGCCTTCATCGAGCGAAGAACCCTCATCGCTGCGATACACGACGAGTTGCCCGCCATTGTCGGCATCCTAAACCACAAGCTGTGCACCGCTTTGCCAAAGACCATGCCGATCCACCGATTAGGTAAAATCTCGTCTGATTTTATTTTCGAATACTTAGTTTTCTTACTTGAAATATTGCAGATATATTTGATTGGACTCTATACTTAGTATCCCAAATTTCAAGTAACCCTTTAAATTAGAGATTATTCTCTAATTTTTTAACGTGCCATAATCGTCAATCCGATCTCACATCCGAAATACGATTCGTGATTGCACGGAAAATCGGCCAATTCGATCTCATGCCCGAGATACAATTCGTCGATTTTATTCGTTTCTTGGGTGATTGATTTTGATTGCATGTTAGGATAGGGTTTATCTAGTTAGAGATAACATAAACTAGGATTCGGTTTAGATTAACCTTTAGATTGAATTGGATAATTTATAGAACTAGGAAATTTATTTGTTTATTTTAATTTCATGAAAAAAACACAAAAAAAAAAAGCATATCACTTGCATGTCATATAGTTTAGGTTGCACATTGCATGCCATTATAGTTAGACACTTTCGTACGTCATTACATGCATTGCATGTTAGTTTTAGGCCTCATTAAATAAGAGAAAATCCAAAATTCGAGTGATTGCATATTAATTAGAAATCACTTTTAGGTCGATGTGATTTTCTAACTAATATTGTAGATGCTTTAGTAGCTTCAAGGTAAGTAATTTCCTCCCTTTCCTTGCAATTTATTTAATGCTTTGATAATTGAGTATTAAATAATGATTGTGCAATTGCATGATCACATTGAATGTTAGGGAGTAAATTAAAATCAATGCAAACTGCCTGCCAATCATTTTTTTCAAATAAAAGAGAAAAGGTACCGAAAGGGTGTTAGAGAAATCTAACGTAATCAAGTCCCCGATCCCATAGTCTTTGGTTCGTAGGAGTAAAGTAATCCTCCCGTTACTTTACTTGGGTTTCTAATCGACCCACCAAAAAATAGATTAGTGGCGACTCCAAGTAAAAATCATTTGCATGCTAAAAACTTAAACCCTAAGTCGCGAATTGGTAGGGCCTTGGGAGAGCCTGAGCTAAGTTTAGGCTTAGTAATCCATTAGTCAAACCCTAGGTGGTGCACCCAAGGAGAGGTCGTGACACAAGGAAACCGAGTTCATGGTCACTTACTAGCATTCTCGATTAAAGATCAAAATCAAAAACTTCTTAGAAGTACATAAACCAATGCCATGATAAGAAATGTATTTTCTTCACATAGCTATAACTAAGTACTTCATGGGGAGGCATGTTGGTAACTATACATTATTGGAAAGCAATGAAAACAGAAACACCTTAAACCACACCAAACTAGACACATTGCCTCCACCAGACATAGCTTCCCAGGTACTTGTAAATCAAGCCTCACCATGGCCAATCAATGCTAGAAGCATTTTTTCAGTCTCTAGTAGTGTCCTTGACAATGGCACAATCAAGGGGGATGCCGTTCCTCCTCTGGTACTCCTCACTCATAAACTTCATGTCAACCTCAGCCTTGGTAGCAACCACTCTGGTCAAAGCCCCTTCATCTGTTCCTCGCCTATTGATGGCTAGACGAAGAACCTTCTCAAAATAATTCCACGGGCGAGTCGGGCACCGACCGTAGCTCTTAGTATAGCAAGGAACTCGTCTTTTGGATCAGTTTTCAAATCCTACAAACACGATGGATCAAGAATTAGACAATTCTTACTCTAGGACAGAGAAAAGTTCAATATGTTCTGATGCATACTACCAAAGGTTATAGTCTACAAGTGAATGAACAACTCGGAAAAAGGGTGATATGATTTAGACTCAATGTTTTAGAAACAAGACATCTTGAGGTCGCCTATTAACAACATGACTGCCAACTGAAAAGAATAATAGCCACTAACACTCTTCATCCCTGAGGAACTGTAAACTCTACACATAGCTAAAAGCAACATGAAAGGGCCGGTTCATAGAAATTCCAATTCACCTTGTTGATATCATTTCCAAACTCATTTTTGTAATGATTTAGCATAGTGTCATGGATAGAGGTTTCCATGATCAATGGAGCGTTCGTGATCGAGGAAGAACGACCAAAACGCCTCTGAGAGGATTCGAGTGCTTTCGGAACATTCTCAGGGACAAGCGATCCCGTAATTGTGCCATGGTCTAGAATTTTCTCGACATAAATGCTGGTAGGTGAGGTGGTATGATCTTGTCCGCTGGATCGAAACTCGATCAATGTTTGTAATATGAGGGCTTTAAGTATAAGAAGGGGTGTCCTCCCCCTCATTTGGATTCATCCAACCATTAGCAATCTAAGTTCATTTCTTTCGTTCAGAGCTTCTCTCTTTAGATTTTCTCTCTCTACGTTCCGGGTAAGTTGAGTGATCGATCAATCGATTCGAAGAAGGTTTGGCTTAGGCACAACGATCCCAAGCAATCCAAAATAGCCTAAGTCACCGCATGGTCACGATCCCAAACAATCGACCAGTGACAAGTGGTATTAGAGCAAAGAAGAGAGATCTGAGGAGCACCAACTATTTGAGAGAATGTCAAGCCAAGAAGCTATTGTGGATGGAGAGGTTGCTCAAGTTAGAGAGACTTGTGGCTGAAGCAAGAAAAGAGGAATTTCGTCGGAAGCCGTTGCCATGCTCAATGAGAAGTTCGGAAGGATGTGGAGTGCCATAGCCGAACTCATAGATGGACTCGATGATGTTTGAGATCGGATCTTGAAAGTTGAAGGCTCTTTTCACAAGGACTTCACGGACGCCATCAACGATGCGATGGTCCCTCTTCAACACAAGGATGATGCCCCCGAATCATCGATCGAAAAATTGAGGGAACGAGTCCAAGCTATGGAAGAGGAGAACTCTTGATGGGACGAGGTCGAAGCCATGAAGGTAGAGATCCAAGAGCCCAAGACGAAGCTCGCCTTGTGCAAGCTGAGCATCGTGAACTGAGCGGTGCCAACCCAAGCGATGCCCAAAATAGAGGTGCCAAAGCCCAAGGAGTTCAAAGGTGATTAATCTGTCAAAGAGGTAGACAACTTCGTATGGAGCATGGAGCAGTACTTCGGAACCGTCAACATCCAACATGAGAGTGTCAAGATACGAACCACTGCTATGTTCCTTACCGATACCACAATGCTTTGGTGGCGCAATAGGTGTGATGAGACCAAGTGCGGTGCCTATCCCATGGAGACGTAGGATGCCTTCGTGAGGGAGTTTCGGGAGTACTTCTTCCCCAAGTTTGCTTAGCAAGAAGCCCGTAGCAAACTCCATTGCCTCGAGCAACGAGATACGGTCTGAGAGTACGTGAATGAATTCACAGAACTCAAGCTCCAAATCAATAATCTTGGAGAAGAGGAGGCTTTCGGAGCGTTCTTGGATGGACTCAAGCCATGGGTAAGACAAGAACTAATGCGTCGGGACGTAAGGAGTCTCTTGAGGGCCTTAACCGTTGCCAAATTACTCATTGACCTCACCACATTTGATCCAACGAAGCATGAATCAAGAGATTGGAGGTCGGATCAGTCCTCTAAGGATGTAGGTGGCCCCAAGGATCAAGGCGATCGAATGAAGACTTGGGGAGAAGGCTCATCCAAACAACTCGTCTAAGGAGGTTGACCACAAGCGAACTATACAAGTAAGTACAGTTAACCTCCAACCGCTCCTTACTTCATTTGCAAAGGGAATCATTAGATGCAAAAGTGTCCACAAAAGCATCGAGTCAATGCCATCCTCTTTGTGGAAGAAGAGGAGGAACGACCTAAGGAGGAGAAGCGTCAAGTCCGACTTAGAGGGATGATGCTCAACTCCGTGCAAACTCAACCACCGCCTAAGAAGAAAGAGCAAATGGACATGTACTTCGTCGAGCTCAAGGTATGTGGTATTACCCTTTATGCCTTGGTTGATACGGGTGTTTCCAATGTATTCATGGCGACTGAAGTAGCAAAAAAGTTGGGTTTAGAAGTGATGCCGAACGGAAGGCGATTCAAGACCGTCAACTTGGAAGACCTTGCAAGTGGAGGCATAACCCCGGAGGTTAAAGTCCAAATTGGCGGATGGAGAGGCAAGCTCTCGTTCGAAGTAGTCCTGCTCGACGACTACGATCTCATCCTGGGAATGTAGTTATTCAACCAAGTGAGAGCCATGATCGACATGGAATCCAAGTGCATCATAGTGCTCAATTCGAAGTGTCCGTCCATGGTGCCGATGCTCAAAGAGGTGAACACCAAGACCATTGCTGCGATTCATCTCCTCGACAAAAGCTTGTAGGTGGCCAAGCTTATGGCCAATCCCCAACCAAAGACCAAATCATTGGAGAAGCTGAAGGTAGAGTTGGGACCTCCTACACCAACTCGCAACATGCCGATCAAAGCCTCTTCCTTGAAGTGGAGTATGTGCTTTGTGCCATGCCCCAGTTGAAGAAAGGATCGTGCGTCCAACCGATCGTGGAGCCACCAACCGATCATTCGAGAAGCTGTTCGAGGTACCGTTCGAGTCGGTCAAGGCCAAGTAGAATAGGAAGAAGCGAGAAAGAGCTCATGCCAAGAAGAATTCTCTCCATGCTATGAGTGTCAAGAATGGATCCGTATTTAAACTCAAGATCGTGTCACGCCCCGAATCCCGAGCACGCGACAACCCCTTCTCTTGGTCGATTGAAAGCGATGTCCTAGGACCCGTCGATGACCATTCATTTTATCTTTGATTATGCGCAAGCGGAAGATGAACCATCCCCAAATAAACAAACAATCAAACAGGGATAGAGGGATGAACAACAATGACAACAGCAACTACTCATTTATACATCTTCATTGGATTAACCAACGGAGGATCGTTTCCGAATTACAAGCTCGACAAAAAGGGCCGATCCATCCTCTAAGCGAAACCAAAAGAACTAGGCTAATCCAACAGTACACAAAGAACCCTCGGGTTCAACATCACGGTCACTCGGACCCATCGAACTCAAGCTCCGTCGAGTCAATCACTGGAGAAGCGGGCGCAGGATTCTCCATTGCAGGTACGCCATTCTAAAGACCTAAAAATGTTTACCACGACGGGTTGAGATAAAATCTCAGCGAGTTTTTCCCCCTAAGCCCCGGTTAGTACGCCAACTCAACCCGAGGTATCTCTCCAGAACCACCCCTCGCTCAACCTATAACAAACAACCAAAACCAAACAACAGTCAACAACAGACAGGGCAACCCACAGTCAATATTCGGTTCGCATGCAACCTTACTCGGTATGCCATACCCTGCGCGTCCAATCTCATACAATGCAAGCAAAGCACATGGCCGTTAGATGACATAATTCATCAATCACATGCGAGTCGCGCCACAAGCGATCTCACCGGCCATTGCCACACCCCGCACGCCTTGTCAACTCATGCGTGCGTACCACAAATCATCACGACATTAAGAGCATGCGAATAATCAGAGCATCTTACACAACTTTCTCATGTCTCACATTTACACATGCTCCGATTATTAACGCCCCCTCCTAGGCCAACGGCACAACCTTATAGTTGGCGGTTCCTGGCTAAACCAGCTTCGTCCTCTTTACCTCGAGGCACGGCGACGTTAGGGGTCATCCCTTCCCTCTGACGGCATTCCCGAAGGAGCACAGGACCCGCCCACTACCGCGATCCCGAATCGACGGGAACATAGGACCCGCCCACTACCGCAGTCCCGTCACATGTCCCCCGTTAGGCATCCGACCGAAGTCAGGCGACCAAATGGCCACGGCACAACCCCATGAGGATTGGCGGTCTTCCGGCAACGCCGGGGTTCCCTCTCTTAATGTGATCATGCAACACATCATCAAGCAATTCATTCTTGTCTTTGCTTTTTGCTTGGTCATGAATGCAACATCGCTCATGCTCATGCGACATGCCATTTCTGAAAACCCACGCAATATGTCATGCGATCTCACTCGACAATTCCAAAATTCGAAATCCAACCAACACTTGATCACACATTTCATCATTAATCATGAGTATAATTAACAATCGGCACTTCAATTAATCATAACAATCAATAGCACATCAAATTCAGACAAAAATTAGCCTCTCGGATGAACAATGCCATGAACGTAATGTCGTGAACGGTGCTCGTGAATAGTAATTATGAACAGTGATTTTTCCGAAATTCAATTAATTAAAACATTTAATCCAGAAATAAAAAAAAACATTAATTAAAACATTTAATCAACCAATTTAAGCAAATCATGCTTAATTAATCACATAAACACAATTAATCCCAAATTAAGCACAATTAAGCTAAATAAGCAAAATTAAACTAATCTAATCTTAATCATCTATCTAACCACCTATCTTAGGGCTAATACAACTTAATTAAACCCCTTAAACCAAAATTAACACTAACTAACCAACCCTATGCAAGTTTAGGCATTAAATAGGGATTAGGAGCTAAACTCACTCGTTAAGTGGGCCGGCGACACGGATGCGGTGGCGGCGACGAACCCGACACCCGGGGACCTCTACCACAGTGATCCAAGGTGGTCCGGGCTGAGAACAGCAGCAACAAACTCGAAATCCCTCGCAACTCGAAAACCGCACCGCACGGGAGGAAAGTTGCTAACCCGAGTTGAACGGGCTGGCCGGAGCTCCGGCGAGCAGCGAGCCATCGACCAACGGCACCTGGGGGTCGAAGGGGAACCACTTGAGGCTGGTATGGGTGGTGATTTAGCTAGAAATGGAGAGAAACGGAAGAAAAGACGGAACAAAGTTGTTGTAGGCGGAATAGTGACGGTCCGGCGATAGTCGGCTTTCGGCCGGAATACGGGATGGCTGGAGGCTCCTTCCGGCGATTGGCCGATGCTATCTGAACAGTTTTTGTCTTTGAACACGATGGCGGGTGGCACGAGACGAGATTCCAACGGGAAGACAATGAACAACTCAGATTTCGGTGAAAGGTCAAACTGAAAAAACGAAGGAAGGAAGGAAAACCATGGGAGAGAGGTCTTTGCGATTTTGGAGAAGATGAAGAGGAGAGAGAGAGTGAAGTGAAGGCTGAAGGATAAGCCTTATCCAAGCCATCAAGGCTTGCCCCACTTGCCAAACAATGACCTCATCTTATCTCTCTTCCTTTTTGACTTTTCTTCAAAATATCCAAGGGCATTTTGGTCATTTCCACCTTGCACATTTCCCAATCTGTCCTTGGGCTGAAAATGGAGGACGGGCCTAGGAAATGGGCTTGAAAATGAATAGGAATGGGCTCGAAAATTTATTGGGCTTGAATCGGCTCGGTTTTAAACAATGGGCTCGAAAGGGTAAAGGGTCGGTTTGGCCCAACGGGCTCACTTGCTTGCCTTGGGCCTTCCATGGTGGCTGTCCCACCTTGGGCGTGAGGCCCACACTGATTTTTCCCGGCCCACGTCCTCGTAGGCTCGTTTTCTTGATCCGAAAATCCCTTTTCCAAATACTCGGCTCAACCGGCAGTGTCGATTGTCTAAGAAGCATCGTCCAAAAGTCCGTCCCGAACGTTCTGAAAATTCGAAGTCCAATCTTGGATTCTCATGCCTTGTCAATTTCGCCCGAATGCCATTTTGGTACTACTCAGACTAACAGGCGACTTTGAGGATTCACGCATAACCGACTCGTGCCAATTCACATTCAAGACTCCTCGACACATGGACGTCCTTGACTACATAAAATTGCGAAGGATCGATTCTTATTTCAAAGTACACGATTACCAAGGATCAACATAGGGCCGTTTGCGGGTTCGATAATAGTAGACGGAATCACCCGTCGTCCCATTATGTTCTGCCCACGAATTGACTTCTAGTCGTCCTTGAAATTGGCTTGCATATCTACAGGATCGTCCTTACGCAAGTCTCACGGTCTAGTCATTTTTCCAGGTCAGGTTCTTTAGTCGCACGAGTTCTGTCCTCATTAGCCTTTCCTCTCAAGGTTAGTATCTCAGGAGTAATCAGTTCCGAGTGAGATCAACCAACAATGCATTGGCGAAATTAATGTTCATTCATCCCTTAAAGGGCTCGAATTTCAGGATGTTACAGATCGACATGCCCCCACTTATATGCCTAATGAACCGTGCTTTTTTTTGTTTATTTTCATGGTTTTTTATGTGATTTTCGTGAAATATTTGTGTACCACCGAGGGGAAAGGGTGAAGTTTGCTGAAATTCCAGAAAAAAAGAGAGAGAAAAATGGGCGTTGCCAAAGGTTGGGGTCGACGACGGTCAACTTTGGTCGGAGGGGATGATTGGTTGGTGGTGGTGTTGACGTCGTTCCGGCGGAGGGGTGGTAGAGGCGTTGGCGGCGACATGACGAAGTTGTAGGCATTCGGGGGAGAAGACGTCCGCGGGGAAGAAGAAGAAGACCAAATAAGAAAAGAAAAGAAAAGTCAAAAGAGGCCGAAAAAAAGAAGAAGAAGGAGGGTAGGGGGATTGGGCTGAGTGTTTTTCCGAATGGGCCTAGGCTAGGAGTCGGGCCGAGTTTTGAAAAAAGGGAAATGGGCCATTTTATTTTCTTTTGTTAATGGGCTGCTTTTTTAAATATCGTCTGGGTCGTTCGGTCGGCCCAATTTCTAGTCCAGCCCGAACCGAATAGTTTTTAATAAAAAAATTAAAAAAATTAATTTTTTTATTAAATTAAAAATTTTAAAAATCCAAAAATTCAGAAATTCAAAAAAATTTAAAAAATCTTAAGAATATTAAAAAAATTCTAAAATCCTTAAAAATTAATAATTTTTTTAAACTTTAGAAAGGTTTTGAAAGTTCATTTTAATTTTAATTTTTTTCTTTTTTAATATTCAAAAATTCCAAAAAAATTAGAAAAAATTAGAAAATTTCCAAAGCATTAATAATGTCGATTTTTTTTTTTTTAAATTCAGAAAAGCCAAAAATTTTAAAATATCTTGAATTTTTTTTTTAATTTTGGAAAATTTGAAAATATTAAAAATATAAAAATTTCATAAAAATTCGGAAAATTCAGAAAAAATTGCAAAAAATTAGAAAACCCTTAAAAAAGAAAAAAAAAACCCAAAATTGAATAAGCCTTTAGGGCTCTACAATAGGTTTTTGTTTTTATGTTATATTTCTCTTTTTTTCTTTTTTTAGGGACAATATTAGTACATTCTGTGTTTAATTTTTGTCGTGACTTTTGGATATTATTTCCTTACTTTAGAATGGTTATGATAAATCTTAGATTTCTTGAATAGGTTGCCATCTCCTTATTAATATACAATTAATTTAGGTATCGAAAGGGCGTTAGTCGCGTGATTAACATAATCAAGTTCCCGACCATAGATTCTTTGGTTGTGTAGAAAGCGGGACATGCTCCCATGCCTCGCTTGGTTCCTAGTCGACCCAAATAGACTAGTGGCGACTTTTTATTTGAAGATTTTTTTATGAATATCCAATGTTGCGCGGGGTATGGGCTTGGGAGAGCTTAAGCCAATAGCAATACCCCTAAATCTATTTCAACATTTTTTCTTTCCTCTCTCGGGACGGAAGAGAAAATTTTTTAGGTCATGACCATAAAGGGGTACTATGAACTAAACTCAAGTTCAAGTGGCAAACTTGTGACAAGTATGCTGTCCCACACATGGCCTTCTTAGCCTCAATATGGATTGCCTGTCAATCACTAAGTTTCTTCTCAAACTATGAACTTAGGCCATAGTAAACTCTAGGATATCGGAAATTTTGATGCATAGGATGCCTGAGGGTAAGTGCAGAGCATACTTTAGGATTTTCTTCAATCATAGTGTTTGTTCAGAACCATCGTTCTAGACTAGAAGAGAATGTGATTGTTTAGAAGATCATATTGGAAGTAGAGTACACAACACACTTCTTATTTCATTCTCTAATTTTTACAATGGAGTCTCCTTGCTCTTATATAGGCAAAGGAGGATACAAACGACAAGAGCAGGTAAACTGGCCATGCTCGGACATAATTATGGGAACAAACTAGCCACTTATGGGCTACACGCATAGGGAGTCCTAAAGAAATCCCGTGACAGGCTTTGAACAGTGATTTTTTGCCTGGTGCTACACTGAACAGAGGGCTAGATGAACAGTGACCGGTGATCGGTGCTACAGTGATTCTATAGCGGCTATTTTGGCCATGCTTCGTCTCTAGTATTGTAGTCATAGTCTGAATCATCAGAGCTATGATGAGCTAGCTGTGCTTTGAGTGGAGCATCTTCATCGATATCAGATGGATTGGAGCTTTTGTCTTTTTCTTGTTTAAAGGCGCATATGAGATTCTCGATCTCTTCTACCAATAGGTCGGGTGGATGGGAGGAGCTAGCATCGAAAAAGCCGAAAAAAGGAACATAATTTTGGGTGTCTCCCTAAGGATCCTGTGAAAGTGGTCCCCCCCAAGGGTCATAGGGGGTGGAGGAGTCTGGATTGTTTTGTCTGAAGATATTGAGAGCTTTTTGAATATGATCTCTGGTGGAATCCCAAGCTTCAAGGTGGTCCAAAGACATAGGGATATTTGCAGAAGGCCATGCTTCTGGTGGAATGATATGATTTTTTTGACATAGGATCCTTTGGAGTTCTTGAGATGCAGGTTTGCTGGTGGTAACGGAGTATGGAAGTGTCTGGTGAATTCATGCAAATTCTTGAAAAACATGGGGCTTGTAGCTTGAAATTCCTGCAATAGAAGGTTTGTTAGAAATCCATCCAGTAGGATGGAAAAATGTCCATAATCAGCGGAACAAGACAATAGTGTGTCTTTCTAGTTTATACCTTCCTTGACGATTTTGAACTTTGAAGAGTTCCTTCCAATATTGGAGTGGTTTAATACCATGCAAAAATATCCAAAAGATATCTCTAGTTATGAACTTGACTTTCTCCGTCTTTTCTAAAGACCTGTAAAATTTTGTCAGTGGGAAATTCAATGGCTATGGTGTACAGGTTGAACATGTACCAAAATAACCATTTCAGGTCTTCTGGGAATTCATCATTAGGAGACCATCGGAGAGGATGAATGAATGGATATTGTGGATGGAGTCCATCTAGTCTGAGCATTAATCCTTCATGCTCTCGAAAAATGCGGAGGTGATATTCCCACATTAATCCTGGAAGTCTTTCTTTCAAAACATTGTGGTGAATTGCCCGTGGGACATCAGGAGGGTACTTGAGGCTCGGCCAACCACCCTATATGTTGGTGGTGCGATATGTCTACTGAAAATGTTCCTTTTTGACATACATGTTGATTGCTTCCACTAGTTCTTTTGGTCTAGACAAGAAGTCAGCTAAGACATTCTTAGTTCCTAGAATGTGTTTGACTTTAAAGGAATATTTTGAAAACCATTCAGCCCACCGAAGCAACTGTGGGTGGGGAACTTGCTTTTGTTTGAATTTTAACATCTGAGGGAATGAGGACATATCCATTTCTACAAGAAAATGATGTCCAATGAGGTGAAATTCGAACTTCTTGATCCCATACTTAACCGCAAGAGTTTCCTTGAAAGTGGAATGGTAATGGATTTTTGCTTGAGATAATCGACTACTTTTATAAGCACAAATATGCCTGGTCCCATCAATTTCTTCAAAAAGAATGATTGCCCAATTTTTGTCGCTGGCATCAGTTTGAAGAATCTATTTGCCAGTGGATATGATTTTTAAGGGGGGAAGTGTTGCAAAATCTGTTTAAGCTGAGAAACAGCTTGAGTTTGCTTAGGTTCCCATGGGGGAGGATTTTTTTGAGCATTCTTTGAAGAGGTCTAAGATTTTTGGAGATGTGGGGTACAAAATCTCTCAGATAATTCACAATGTCAAGAAATTGTAGGACTTGCTTGGTGGTGTGATCATTTTCAGGAAATTTCTGAAGTTCATCGGCAATATGAGGTTCAGGGCAACAGGTTCCTTCTTTTAGGCGCATGCCAAGGAATTCGATTTCCGTCTAGGCAAGAATCATCTTCTTCTGGGAGAGCATGATTCCATATTTCTTGACAATATCAACAAATTGTGTCAAGAGTCGGCAATGTGATTGTTCATCAGGGCTGAACAGAAGGGTGTCATCAATATAGATATGGGAGTTTGGAAAGATGGATTCAAAGATTTTGCACATAGCCTTTTGGAAAAGGGAATGTGCAGTTTTGAGGGCAAAAGGGACAACTGTCTATTGGAAATGTTGGTTTGGGATATAGAACTTGGTTTTGGGTCTGTCTGCTAGGTCAGTACCCAATTGCCAAAATCTTGCCTTGAGATCAAATTTGGAATAGATCTTTGCTTGAGCAAGGCTAAGAAAGAGAGAATTTCAGTGCAGTAATGGGAATTTATCATCCTGAAGAAATTAATTTAGAGGCTGATAATTGACAACTAACCTCATTTTTCCACAATTCTGTCCAGCTCTTTTATTGACATAGAATGTTTCACATGTCCATTGAGAATCAGAGAATTCAATGAGACCTTGTGCTAATAGTTCTGCACATTCCTGTTGAGCAAGTGTATGGTGCTTTGGGCTCATCCTAGAATGACTGGCTTTTGTAGGATTAATATCCTTATTTTATTTGAAAGGAAGTTTGACATAAAAGAGGGAATTCTTCCATAAGGGCTAGATGCAAGTTTGGGAAAATTGGGAGTGGGTTTCAGCACAAGAGTAGAGCAAACTTTGGATGATTGGGTCCAACATAACTAGTTGGAGAGCATAGAATCTCTTAATATCTACAAATTCACGGAATTGATATTTGAAACGAAGTCTATTCGAGAGGATTCTAAGTTTTAGAAATTGGGTCAAGATGTCCCATCCGATGATAATATCTTTATCAAGGGATCTGGAACCAAGGATTTTGGTAGTAATAGAACACTGGGAAAAAAACTGAATAGTGATGGGTTTACTATGATACTTGGTAGAAAAAGTATCACCAGAAGCAGAATTGAAATACTTGGTGTATGGTTTCCAAAATTCTTCTAGGAGAATCTTTGTATCTAGAATGGAAGAACTAGCTCCAATATCTATAAGTGCCACAAGAGGAATTGGTTTGTGGTATTTTGACAAGAGAATATGGATAGGGATGAATGGGTGATGGATTGGTTCAGTGACTTGGATCTCATCTGGAGAGTCTAGAAAGAAGGTGAACATGTTGTTTTTAGAGTCTGAGGCTCAGTCTGAGTTGTATGTCTGAATTGCACATAGAGTGTCTTATGAAGGTTGATCATTTAAAGAGAAGACTGACTCAATATCAGAGTCATCAAGCTGCACACCAATGCTTTTGACGATTTCGTCAATCAAGTGGCTTCCTCCTTTCTTTGTCTTTGGACAATTTTTGGCAAAATGTCCTTTTTTGTTGCAGACATAACATCTGTCTTTGCTATTTTTCTTGGAGGAGCAATGATGGCGCTTGCGCAAGAATTTCCACTTTCCTTTACCTTTTCCTTTGTGTTTCTTCTGGAAAGAAAATCGTTTAAAGTGTCTCTTCTTTTTGCATCCTGTGCAGGAAGGATTTGAGCAATCCTTGGGACATTTGATCTTTAAACTAGGTTTGATCTTTAGTGATATTGCTTTGGAAGTGTTATTTTAGATGGTGTGTTTGACATCTCGAATCTCGCCTACCTATTTAGTGATATTTAAGCCAAAAAAATCAAGATCGGTAATGGCCAAGATAGAAATATGAATTTCTTGGGGGCACCTTCAGAATTTCATTTGACATATTCAGGTCCAAGAATATTGGAAATTCATTGGACAATTTCAGAATATAGTATTTGACTATATTCTTATGTTAAATAGAAATATAATAGCTAATTGAAATAATGTAGCCATTACACCCTTAAGTGTACATTATGTGGGACTATGTGAATATTGAATTTGGATAAGATAGGACACATTTGTGCCCTAATAACCCATGGCCGGCCACATAACCCCCTAATCCATATTTCGCCCTCAATAATTCTTGCATAAAAATCACATGCAACCTTAAGAATGATTGTTTCTACTTAACTCTTTGAATCTCGTCCACTAGATCTCTCCTATTTGACATTGTGGCTTTCAATAAGGTTTCGGTTAGAATCAGGAATTATTTTTAATAGGTTACCAAATAATCCCTAAGTTGAGAATGGATGAGGGAACGATGCATGAGTTTGTTTTTCGATTCCGTGTCTTGTAAAGGCACGTCCAAATTTGGCCTGGACAGAGGGAGAGTTGACTTTCCCCCTCTAGTTAATTTCCTTGGTGTCCACTCGGTTTCCCGCATTGATGCGGTTCTCATTAATGCCCATGTGATGATCCGGAGTTATGAAAGAAAAAAAAGAAAATAAATGAAAACATCACATCTTTTTACAAAGTCAACAACATTCTATATTTGCGTGTGAACCTGATATGGCATTCTCGTGTAAACTTAAAATTCAAGATTTTAAAATGGATCGACCCTACTTCGTCTCTCCCATCCCTCTCGTCTTCTTCTTCTTCCTATATAAATCCCTCCCTCCCTCCCTCCCTTTTGACACACACTCCCCATCTTAAATCATGGCCAGCCTCCTCCTAGCCTTTCTCTTCCTCGTACAATCAGCCTATGGCAGCGGCAATAGCGGCTTCACTGCCAACCTGATACCTCACGACCACCGCCTCGCTGTTCGGCTCAGATCGCGTGCGCAGCACAGCCTGGCGCTTGATCTCGCGTGCTCATCGCCTCTCAGCCAGGCACATTTCGAAGGATTTCCAGTTCGACGTGATCTACAATGACGACAAATACTACATGAAGGTGTTGATTGGGTTGCCTCCCCTCGCGACTAGTGGGTGGCGGGGGGCGAGCAACGGGCGATCGGTGGGTGGGCGGCGAGCGGTGGGCGACTGGCAGGCGGGCGGTGGGCGACCGGTGAGCGGGCAATGGGCGACCAGCGGGCGGGCGGCGAGCGGGCGGGCGACCGGCGGGCGAGCGGGTGGGCGGTGGGCGGGCGGCGGGCGGCCCGACGGACGAGCGAGCGGCGGGTGGGTGGCGGGCGATTGGCGGGCGATCGGCAGGTGGGCGATTGGCGGGCGTGGCGGGCGATCGGTGGGCGGGCAATTAGCGGGTGGGCGGCGAGCGACCGACGGACGAGCGGGCGGTGGGCGGGCAGCAGGCGATCGACGGGCGATCGGCGGGTGGGCAACTAGTGGGTGGGCGATCGGCGGGCGGCAACGAGCGGGTGGGTGGCGGGCGGGCGGGCGATCGGCGGGCGGGCAACGAGTGGGTGGGCGGCGAGCGGGAGGGCGGGCGGCGAGCGACCGGTAGGTGGGCGGGCGGGCGATCGATGGTGGCGGTGGCGGGTGATTGGCGGGTGACGGTGGGCGGGTGGCGGCGTGCTATAGGCGGTGAGTAGTTTCCAAGAAATAGTTTCTAGAAATTGTTCCTAGGAATAAGAAGTTACTTTTTTTTTCTATTTCTTATTTCTACTTCAAATCTATTCCTAGGAACAACTTTCTATTCTCGGGAATAGAAAAATCAGTTGGCGTTAACAAACGTATTTCTGTTCTTTTTCTATTTTGAGGAACAAAAGAAAAATAAAAATAGAGAAACAGAAATTTTACCAAATGGAGCCGAAGAATTCAAGTATTTCTGGAGTGATGAAAAAATCCAAGCGCTATCTTGATAAAATCGGAATTAAGCGAAAATCAAAAGTCGAAAATTATACCCAAACAAGGGTATGATTAGGAATTAAGTTCCAGCAAAGAGGTTTGTCTAGCTTTTTTCAGCATCTACATGGACTTGCTCAAATGTTCCCCTATGATAAAAGAAAGAAAGAAACTTCTGTCATCTTAACAGGCTAAGTCCAGAGTTTCTTAAGATGGCGTGTGCAGTTCCACGAGTGGCTTCAGAAAGGGCCAACTCATCAAGAAACCCCCTTGACATTTAGACCAAAATTGCCTGCTAATCTCTCGCATATCTCAGGATTATTCTGATAATCGTCCTCACTTGTCAGGAGTTATATCATGACAATAAAAAATGCAAAAGACGTCGTATAAATTTAGGCAAAATTTAAGACAAGTCGCCACCATTTAATCCTTCGATATAATAATGAAATGGTCGGCCAATTCAACGACAGTTTACCAAAGACTAGAGGATTGAACACCGGAGCAAAAACTGCATTACTTAACTATGGATGCAAGTCAGTTCAAGGTACGAAGCCCTCCCCAATGGGAGGGTGAACCGCGACATATACATTGAATAAAGCCTAATTGGGGTTTGCCTGAGTATTACTATTAGTACCGAGATCTAAAATTCCCAATTCAAACTTCATGTTGTGATTATCACTAATTTTGACCACACATATTTAGTTTACTTGCTTTTGATTATTTTTAATTTTTTTTATTTTGTAGATAAACACTTGTGCGGGCATGTATTGTACAACAACTCAATGAAGTTCATTTCCTTTGTTTGTTTTTTTGTTTTGTTTTTTGGAGTTTTACAGAGTAATGAGATTGTTTTCGCTTTTAACCATAATAGACAGACTGCAAATATAAGAAAATGTGATTGAATTAGACTCAATCACTAATCCAGAAAAGGAAAAAAAAAATTATAGAAAATACAAAATAGTGTTCGAAACCAACCCGATGTTTCTTAATGGCGCAAACTCCATTACTAATTAACCATTGCAATATAGAGTAAAGCACGAAAAATCATAGAAAAATGCGATTAGATAAAACTCCAATCACTAGCCATAAAAATAAAAATAAAAATAGCACGAAACATGAAATTTGACCGCTAAAAAGGAACCTATCTCAAATATGATTAAGAAATGAAATTAACAATTTCAAGATATCATGAGAAAAATGATTTATTGTAGAATCATACGTGTAATAATCAAAATCCATTAAACTGAATTTAATAAGCTTAATTTTACCCATCCCCTCAATTCTGACTATTTCTAGTGGGCCCAATCGCCCTTTCAAATTCCCATCTAGCCCATTTCTCGGAATCCGACAGTCCCCGGTGCAGCTTGAGATATCCTTAATTTAGGCCCTTTTAGGGATATAAGAAATAATTTATTTTATCAATGTGTTGTTAGTTAAATTCAACTCTAAATTGATTTAAAAATCACTCATGGGTTAATGAACCTATTAAGAAAAGCCATTAAAGATTAAAATACGCACGACTAGAGAGTTTAATCGTGGATAGACAACTCGATCATAAGGATAAAAAAGAGACAATACTACGTTGTTGCGACCTATTTTTTCGGCCCGAGGGGAAAATAGATATAGGTTTAAGGGTATTGTCCAAAGAATATGTCTATGACCCTTAGTTAGACGTAGCCTCTCTTAAGCCTATACCTTGCATGACATTAGGTTGTTCATAAATATCTTCTGACAATGAGTTGCCACTAATCTGTTGGGGCCAATTAGAAATCAAGTGAAATATGTTAGTGTGCCTTACTTTCAACGCAACTAGAGAATCTAGGATCGATGACTTGATTATATTAATTAATTAATTAATGCCCTTTCAGTATTTAATCTTGCTTATTTCAAAAAGATTTTTGTCAGATAGTTTGGATTAATTTTAAACTCATCAATTAACATGTCAGGTGATCATGTAGCTGTGCAATTATCCAAATAACAATAAACAACTAGAGGAAACATTAAACAAATTGCAAGAGAAAATAAATACCTAGCATTAAGAGATAAATAAATGATAATACTAAGTAGACTAAGGGGAAAACCATAATCATCACATCAAAAACACACAATTAAGGGCAATTGTATCCGAGGACAATTAAAATCCTAAGATGAAATCATAAGGGCTTGTTCAATTTTGAACACAATCTTAAATCGATAATTTTCCCACATCTTTTAAGAGAAGATTGTCCAAGAACTATATTTATGCTTTTAGGGAATTCTAATTTTAATAATTTTTTTTGGAATTTTATAGATTTTTTAGGATTTTTTAATACTGTTAATATTTTTTTGAATTTTCTAAATTTACTTTTATTTTTTAATTTTTCAGGTTTTTGAATTTTCCATGAATTTTCTGAAATTTTGAATTTTAATGATTTTTTTCTTAATTTCTTAATTTTTTTTATATTTTCTGAATTTTGCATTTGTTAATCATTTAAAAAAAAATTGGAGTAGGTCAAGAGACCCGGCCCTGTTGAACAGACTTGGACCATATCGGTTCGGTTGGATTAAAAACAAACTGGGCCGACCCTAAGTCCATCAGGAATTAACCAAAAAGGCCCACAAAATCCTTTTATAAAAATAGCCAATTCCCAATTTTTGCTCTCGGCCCAACCTTTCATCTCGGACCCTGTGATGCACCAACCCCCTGACCAACGTACAATTGCATCCCATTTTCTATTTTTATTTTTATCTTTTAATTTTTGTCTTTACTTTTTTTCCTTCTCCACGTCTTCTTCTTCCCGAAGGAACTCCCTACGGCTTTTCTTCTCAAAATAGCACCAACACTGTAGTGAGCCTCTATTGGCGTTCGGGCCGTCGCCAGACCATCATCCGGCATTGGTTGTTCAGTGCAAGCAACGCCGGTCACCGTTTGCCACTAGTTGGCCGGCGATTTCTAGTATCGCAGGTGCACACGGCAAACAACTCAAAGGAAACTGGCATTGTTCTCGGCCGAGCTGAGACAGATGTTTGCAAATTGGCAAACTAGACACCGAAGCCAGACAAGTAGTGATGACTCGGTTTCTTCCAAAAGAGCAGGATTCAACGCAGAATCTCACTTGGCCTTTCGTAGAACAGTTGGAGTGTCCTACCTAAACCTAAGGTTTCCTACTCAATCAAGACTCGAATGTGCTTTGGGGGTCTCGACGCACGACATATAGGGAATGTGGAACAAAATGCAAGGCCAACGAGTGCTGGAGCTTGTGTGTTGGGCGGTTGTGAGCTTTGGTCTGGTGTGCCTAAAACAGAGTAAGGACAGAGCCAAACCTACCTAGTCAGCTTAAGGACGTCGCTAGGAAGATCGTCAAACGGGAACGGTTGCAGTGGACAGTGGCGGATGGACGGATGGACCTCTGGCAACAGCCAACCACTCTCTCGAGCTCGCCTTCTCTCTCTGGTTCGCTCTCTCTCACTCACTCCCTTGGTCTCCTGGAGCTTCGGTTGAGGGGAAAAAAAAAAATGCGTTGACGGGTTGTCGGTCGTGTTCGAAGCGCGGTGGCCACAGGAGCTTCTCTCTCACTCTTTGCCCTCACTCTCACTCGCAACTCTCTCCTTGGCTCTCCCTCTTCTTGGTCTCTCTCTCGGTTCCTCCTCTTACTGGTCTCTTCCTTGGCTTTTCTCATAGATTCTCCCTCTCTCGGATCCACTCTCTCCTCTTAATGGCCACCGACCAGTGCACATGGCACTTGCCTTGCTAGCTTGCTGACTAGCCTGGCCCTTGACCCCTGAATCACATCGGAGCTGCCTCCCCCTATCCTCTTCTACACGTTCTTCCCCTTTTCTGTCAAAATACAGAACACGTAAAGAGGGAAGGTGAAAGAAGGGTGCGGGCCGGGTTGAAAAGGGCAAAAAAAAGCGGGCTAGGCGGGGAAGTTAAAAGAAAAAAAAAGAAGTGGGCCAGGTAGGCCCAACCCTGGCTTGGCCTCTTTTATTTATTTTTTTATTAAAGGATTTTCTAGGGAATAGTAGTGATGCTAATGTTCCTAATGTTTATATGTGATGCAATTTAATGAAAGTGATTTTTGCTAGAGATTAGAAGTTAATCCCTAATTTTTTTTATTTAATTGGTGAATGATTAAATGGGTCAACAAAATTTATGTGTTAACATTTGCCCATTTTTAAGGTAAGCCTACAGAAGTTGCATTCAAAGACAAACTGATACCTAAATTTTGTCCATGTATATGCAATGAATGAGAATTTTGTTAGAAGTATGAATCCCATTTTTTGAAAGTAATGTATCATGATGCATGTCAAAAATATAAATATACGGAGTTACTTATCTCAATTCCTAAAGCCATTTGAAATATTTCTAATTGCTTTCACCTCGTCTTCTTGGACCCTTTTCTTTGCTGTTTTTTTTTTTTTTCACTTTTGGTTTTTCTTTTTGTGGATCTTTACCTTATAAGAGAATCCTTTTATTTAAAAAGGGCCTTACCATGTGGAATTGTTCTAAACTGAAAAGAGACGTTACCATGTGACAACAAGCTTTGATCGAATGAGAGGGTCTCACCATATACAAACAAGTTTCAACTAGAAAGGAGGTTTCACCATGTATAAACGGGTTTCAATTGGATGGAGAGAGTCTCACTGTATAAAAATGGGTTTTGACCAGGTGGGAAAGTCTCATTGTGTAAAATCGGGTTTTGACTAGAAATAAAGCCTCACCATATAAAAATGGATTTCGACCGGATGATAACAAATATGATTTAAAGATAGACTCGTGAACATTTTGAAAAACACGGCTTAAGGACAGACCCACAAACCCTTTGAAAATCATGGTTTAAGGATATCCTAATTAACCTTTTTCTTGTTTTGAGTCAAATAATTTTTTTTATTTCTTTTATTTTTGAATTGAGACTAAGAAGGGTAAGATTTGATGTTGTTTGTGTAACATCCTGAAATTCGAGCCCTTTAAGGGATGAATGAACATTAATTTCGCCAATGCATTGTTGGTTGATCTCACTCGGAATTGATCACTCTTGAGATCTCGACCTTGAGGGGAAAGGCTAATAAGGACAGAACTCGTGCGACTAAAGAACTTGACACAGGAAAACGACTCGGCCGTGAGACTTGCGTAAGGATGATCCTGTAGTCATGCAGGCCGATTTCAGGGACGAATAGAAGTCGATTCGCGGACAGAAATAATGGGACGACGGGTGATTCCGTCTACTATTATCGAATCCGTGAACAACCCTATGTCGATCTTTGATAATCGTGTACTTTGAAATAAGAATCGATCTTTCGCAATTTCATGTCGCCAAGGATGTCCATGTGTCAAAAAATCTTGAACGTGAATTGGCACGAGTTGGTTACGCGTGAATTCTCAAAGCCGCCTGTCAGTCTAAGTAGTACCAAAATGGCATTTGGGCGAAATTGACATGGCATGAGAATCCAATATTGGACTTCGAATTTTCGGGAATGTTCGAGAAGGACTTTTGGATGATGCTTCTTAGACAGTCGACACTGCCGGTTGAGCCGAGTATTTGGAAAAGGGATTTTCGGATCAAGAAAACGAGCCTACGAGGACGTGGGCCGGGCAAGAACAGTGTGGGCCTCACGCCCAAGGTGGGACAGCTACCATGGAAGGCCCGAGGCAAGCAAGTGAGCCCGTTGGGCCAAACCGACCATTTACCCTTCCGAACCCATTGTCTAAAACTGAGCCGATTCAAGCCCAATAAATTCCCGAGCCCGTTCCTATTCATTTTCAAGCCCATTTCCTAGGCCCGCCTCTCCATTTTCAGCCCAAGGATAGATTGGGAAATGTGCAAGGTGGAAATGACCAAAATGCCCTTAGATATTTTGAAAAAAAGTCAAAAGGAAGAGAGAGAAGATGAGGTCATTGTTTGGCAAGTGGGGCAAGCCTTGATGGCTTGGATGAGACTTATCCTTCAGCCTTCACTTCTCTCTCTCTCTCCTCTTCATCTTCTCCAAAATTGCAGCACTTCTCTCCCATGGTTTTCCTTCCTTCCTTCTGTTTTTTAGTTTGACCTTTCACCGAAATCTGAGTTGTTCATTGCCTTCCCGTTCGAATCTCGTCTCGTGCGACCCGCCGTTGTGTTCAGAAGAGAAATTCCATTCAAATAGTGTTGGCCAATCGCCGAAAGGAGCTGCCAGTCAACCCGTATTCCGGCTGAAAGCCACCGCCGGCCTGACCGTTTTCTGACCGCCTATTGCTGTTATGTTTTGCTGTTTTGGCCATTTTCCTCCCTTTCCGACCCAATCACCGCCCATACCAGCCACAAGTGGTTCCCTCTCGACCCCAGTGCCGCTAGTCAGCGGCCGTCGCTCGCCGGAGCTCGGGCGGCCCGTTCAACTCCGGTCAGCAACTTTCCTCTGTGCAGTCAGTTTTTCAGAGTTATAGAGGGATTTCGAGTTTGTTGCTGCTGTGTTGAGCCCGAGATCACCTTGGAGTGTCGTGGGAGAGGTCCTCAGGTGTCAGGTTCGTCGTTGCCGCCGCGTTCGTGTCGTCGGCCCGCTTAACGGGTGAGTTTAGCTCCTAATCCCTATTTAGTACCTAAACTTGCTTAGGGTTGGTTAATTAGTGTTAATTTTGGTTTAAGGGGTTTAATTAAGTTGTATTATCCCTAAGATAGGTGGTTAGATAGATGATTAAGATTAGATTAGTTTAATTTTGCTTAATTTGGGATTAATTGTATTTATGTGATTAATTAAGCATGATTTGCTTTAATTGAATTGATTAATTGTTTTAATTAATTTTTAAAAATTTTTTTGAATTAAATGTTTTGATTAATTGAATTAAGGAAAAATCACTTTGCTCATAATTACTGTTCACGATTCGTTCACGGCACTATTCATCCAGGAAGCTAATTTTTTCGAATTTGATGTGCTATTGATTGTTATGATTAATTGAAGTGCCGATTGTTAATTATACTCATGATTGATGATGAAATGCATGATCGAGTGTTGGTTGGATTTGGATTTTGGAATTGTCGAGTGAGATCGCATGACATATTGTGTGGGTTATCTGAAATGGCATATCACATGAGTATGGGTGATGTTGCATTCACGACAGAGCAAGGATATAAATGGATTTTTTGATGATGTGTTGCATGATCACATTAAGAGAGGGAACCCGGCGTTGCCGGAAGACCGCCAATCCTTATGGGGTTGTGCCGTGACCGTTTGGTCGCTTGACTTCGGTCGGATGCTTGACGGGGGACATGTGACGGGACTGTGGTAGTGGGTGGGTCCTATGTTTCTGTCAGTTGCGGGACTGCGGTAGTGGGCGGGTCCTGTGCTCCTTCGGGAATGTCGTCAGAGTGAAGGGATGACCCCTGACGACACCGTGCCTCGAGGTAAAGAGGACGAAGCTGGCTTAGCCAGGAACCGCCAACTATAAGGTTGTGCCGTTGGCCTAGGAGGGCGTTAATAATCGAGCATGTGTGAGTGTGAGACATGAGAAAGTTGTATGAGATGCTCTGATTATTCGCATGCTCTTAATGTCGTGGTGATTTGTGGTACGCACACATGAGTTGACAGTCGTGCAGGGTGTGGCAATGGCCAGGTGAGATCGCTTGTGACGCGACTTGCATGTGATTGACGAATTATGTCATCTGACGGCCATGTGCCTTGCTTGTATTGTATGAGATTGAACGTGCAGGGTATGGCATACCGGGTAAGGTTGCATGCGAATCGAATATTGCTATGTTGGTTGCCCCATCTCGTTGTTTGGCTTTGTTTGCTGGTTGTGGGTTGTTGGGTTGAGTGAGGGGTGGTTCTGGAGAGATACCCCGAGTTGAGTTGGCGTACTAACCGGAGCTTAGGGGGAAGAACTCGCTGAGATTTTATCTCAACCCGTCGTGGTTAACATTTTCAGGTCCTTAGAATGGCGTACCCGCAATGGAGAATCCTGCCCCCCTTCTCCAGTGATTGACTCGATGGAGCTTGAGTCTGATGGGTCCGAGTGACCATGGTGTTGAACCCGAGGGTTCTTTGTGTACTGTTGGAGTAGCCTAGTTCTTTTGGTTTCGCTTAGAGGATGGATCAGCCCTTTTTGTCGGGCTTGTAATTCAGAAAATGATCCTCCGTTGGTTAATCCAGTAAGATGTATAAATGAGTAGTTGCTGTTGTCATTGTTGTTCATCCCTCTATCCCCTGTTTGATTGTTTGTTTGTCAGGGATGGTTCGTCTTCCGCTTGTGCTTAACGAAAGATAAAATGAATGGTCGTCGACGGGTCCTAGGACATCGCTTTCAATCGACCAAGGAGAAGGGGTTGTCGCGTGCTCGGGGTTCGGGGCGTGACAGTTTGCAAGAAAGCTTTGGGTTACAAAAGCATACTGGATTGATGGAGTGCTCCGGACGGCGTAAGCTTATTGCTTAAAGAAGGAGGCTCTTGGTTATGACAGCTTATCAAGTAAATGATTTGGAATGCCTAAGGTTTTTTACTCAAGATTTCAAGGATACCTAAGGTTTTTCACTTAGTGTACCTAAGGTTTTTCACTCAGGACTTCAAGTGCCTAAGGTTTTTCACTTAGGGCGCTTAAGGTTTTTCATTTAGGACTTCAAGGATACCTAAGGTTTTTCACTTAGGGTGTTTAAGGTTTTTCACTTAGGACTTCAAGTGCCTAAGGTTTTTTGCTCATGGTGCTTAAGTCAGGACTTTTAAGTGCCTAAGGTTTTTCACTTAGGACTTTAGGGACACATAAGGTCTTTCACTTAGGGTGCTTGAGGTTTTTCACTCAGGATGTCAAGTGACTAAGGTTTTTCACTCAGGACTTCAGGGACACTTAAGGTTTTTCACTTAAGGTGCCTAAGGTTTTTTACTCAAGAGTTTTGGATGACCTAAGTTTTTTCACTTAGTGTGCCTCGAGACTTCAATTGCCTAAGGTTCTTCTCTTCAGTTAGGGTGCCTAAGGTTTTTCACTTAGGGCGCTTAAGGTTTTTTACTCAGGACTTCAAGGATACCTATGGTTTTTCACTTAGGGTGCTTAAGGTTTTTCACTCAGGACTTCAATGATACCAAAGGTTTTTCACTCAGGATGCCTAAGGTTTTTCATTCAGGTCTTTTGGATGACCTAAGTTTTTTCACTGAGGGTGCCTGAGGTTTTTCACTTAGGATTGGATTACCTAAGGTTTTTCAATCAGGATTTTGATGTGAAAAGCATGGTTTAAGGATAAACCCATGAACCTTTTGAAATGCATGGTTTAAGGATAGATCTATGAACCCTTTGGAAATTGTACGGTTTTACTGAGGAAACCTGTCAAATTCAACTTGACAAAATGTCATTAGAGGCAACATCAAGAAAATGTATCGGCAATGTTGTAGCATTAAGTGCATTAGAGGTGATCGGTTCCCTGTTCGGTCCGGTTCCAAGGTGGAACTGGGAATCGGACTAGGAGGACCGATTCCCATTTTTGGGATCGTGGATCGGACCGGTCCAATAGGACTGACCACTTAGCCAAAAAAATAAAATAAAAATACTACAAATATTATTATTTTAGGGTTTATTGCATTTTTTAAGAAATTTAAGAAATTTATTTTAAATAGAAAATTGTCGGTTCGGTCTGGTCCAGTTCCCCCCAGAACCGGGAACTGGACCAAAAATCACTAGTTCCTATTTATGGAACTGGGAACCGGACCAATGCTCTCGAGAACCGGACCAAACCTGTCGGTCCGGTCCGGTCCAGGCGTTTCTTAGTTCGGGCGGTCCAATGTGCTCACCCCTAAATTGCATAAGCAAATCAAGCTAAGCCCAATTACTTTGAAAAATATTTGATGTCATTTGATATTATGTATCGCAAGATTGTCGTCAAGCTTAGAAGTTATCACTGATCATCAAATTCCTTTAAGAGAAAACATTTGTCAAATTGATCTTACTCATGAAAAATGTTAATTAAGCATGCCAAGCAAGAGCTCCATAGTTAGAAATGGCTTATCACATGCTCTCAAGAAGGCTATTTGATCCCATCCATTCATGTGGGAAGTAATTTGATCAATGTACTTCACACCTCTAGTGTCAATGGATTTGAAAATTGTTCGCAATAAGTGCACCTTGACCAATCCAAAAGGTCTTTCAAAAAGATCATAATATGGGTTTGGCTATGGTTTTAACAAAGGATAGTCATCATTGATTAAGTAATGAAATAATCATAGATCAACATCTTTGCCGAGTTTACAAGTCAAGAAACCTTAAGGTGAGATATAACAACCTTGCCCCCATTTCTTCAAGTAGTAGCTTCTTTAGGAAGTTCTCATTTCCACTTGAATCATCTCAATTTGAAGAGTCCTTGGGAAGGGGTTTTAATGTTGGTTTGGTTAAGACTCAAAAGGCTCATAAATTTTTAGAAGGGTTTTAAAAGTTGGTAATTATCATAGTATCATTACCATATCACTCAATCTTTCCAAAGGCACTCGACTTTCGATATCCAACTCTATCGCGAAAGTCCTTTGGCTAATCATCTAAACGTGAAAGTTTTGCTTTTTTCTCTAATGGCTTTTGCATTTGCAATGATTTTTTTTCAATGCAAACATTTTGACTTTGACAATTTTTCTTTCACATGAAATTTTTTTTTCTCGATGCGACTTTCCTCACTCTTTTTTTTTCATTCATTTTTTTAAAGACAAGCATTAGCCTTACTTTTACCAGGTCCATTGCTTTTTCATGCCCCTTAATTTTTATTGAATATTTTTTTATCTCTTAGAACTTTCGAGACACTTTCCACATTTTCACATAAATGCCAATTACCTTGATAATTACCATTTGGGCTTTAGAAATGAATGTTCAAGCCCAACTTGACTAAGCAGGCATGAGTGTTTAGGTAGAGAAATGAATGCTCTTTTTTGTTTTGGGATACTTCAAGCTTCCATAAAAACTCACCTAAAGCTAATCACAAAAGGTTGATGCAAGTGAGAGCAAAGCAGTTTCTTCATCTTTCTTCTCCAAATAATGTCAATCCAAACTTCTATAATTGCCCCATTGTGGGGTGGTTTTTGATAGGGGTATTTTATAAGAAATTCTCTGTCTAAAGGCTCAAATGGGCTAATTGTTGTCACATGTGGTGTGTAGGATAAAGGAAAGAAATGTTTTTTTTCATTTTGATCCATGTACCACTTGTGAATGAATCCCTCATCCTTAAACGTGAAAGTTTTTGTGGTTATGCCTCTTACTATCCCTATTGTTAATGGTGACTGGGTGATATTAAATTGCTTCTGCTTGCATTTAATGAAAAGATAAAATAAATGGGTTGGCAATGTGTCCTAAGACGTCGCAACTAAATGACCAAAAAGAAATAGGAGATGCTGCATGCTTGAGGGTCGGGGTGTGACATAGCTCATTGCTTCGCCCGAGTCTACTCAGCCTCATGCAACCATTTCCTCTGTTGGCCTGGAAATCGAAGGAGCCAAGACCATGAAGGCGGAGAACAAGAAGAAGAAGAGGAGCTCAATGAGTAGGAATTGGCCTCCGAATCTGATAGTATTGAAATGCATGGACTCGGTTATCTACTTTAAGGACAACAATGAAGCTGTATGTCGATATCAATGACGACGCATCATCTCTTGATCTCTACCGTGACAACCAAATATCCAACGGAAAAATATATTATAAGATTTTTTTTTTTGGTTCGTAAAGTAATATGACTTTAGATATTACTATAACTAAACACTGTGATGGTCTTTACGATTATCAAGCATATACCTTAAATGGTAGCTATATTGAATCCACATTGTAGTCATCTTAATGAATATAGGCTATCACCACCTCTAAAATTAAATAAAATAAGATGAACAATGCCAACTTTGAAACTTAATCATTCATATGCCTTCTATGTTATTCAAACTCTAGAAAATCTGGTGAACATAAGTGTTAGATGTATGTCCTAAAGCTACTATGTAATAGTTACATGTTAGGGATTTCAGTTGTACTATTTTCTCTCATTTGGGTTGTGGCTGAAAATACTAAGGATACGAAGGATTATCTCCACAAAGTTGCTAGCATAATCGTAGTGGTGATTATCCGCAAGTTCTCTCTTCGTTTGACGTTTATTGGTGGTGTGTCTAAACTAGAGGTTTGACGTTTGTAGGGCTCGAACTGAAGAACATTTGGACCAGTTCGTTTAAAGCGCGCTTCGAGAGGTAATTCGTTTAACTCCCTTATTATATTTAGATTTTTGATTAAAACGCACGAACAACGCCTTTGGAGATACATGTATAGAAATATTTTATTTTTGTTTCCGCTGCGTTTATATTAAGTTTCCTATACATGATTCATGAAATCCCAACAATAAGGACAGGCGAACCCATGATAATTCACAACACAATGGTTATAGGAAATCAGCCAAATTGCGTAAGGGCAATTCGGATTTTGCATCAACGTGCATTTTCAAATATTGCGACAACCTTAGTATAATACCATGTCAAGCGAACTGATGAGTCGACATGGGTAAAAAGCACATTCGAATCTATCTCAGATGTTTGAGTAGAAACAAGCCATTATTTTTCTAAGGCAAACTCCTCCTCAAACTGCGTCACTACTGCGCAGTGCATTTCGTGGTGGCCATGAACGACACTGTGCTGTTCCGCAAGTCGAACCTGAACTTGAACCCCATCTGCGCGAAGTTTCCGAGTATCGGCACCTGATCATTTGGGCTTATTGGGACGCACACCAGATCCTCTGCGAGATGCAGGAATGTACTGCCTGTGTTCAGCACCATATCAGCGCCACCTGCGAAATGCAGCGTCACAGCCGGTGCGTCGAGCTTCCCGCCAGGGCTCCTGTAGCATAGGTCCAGGTCGCCACGGGGGTCTGGGACTCTCGGCAGGGCGATGGTTGCAGTAATGGCGCTCTCCAAGTGGTCGAAGAATCGAGATGGCACGAACGTCAGGGGTGTCCTGGAGTCAATCATCATTGTCACGCCTTTGCTAGACTCCTTGGCTTCCGAGTTGGTGGAGTTGTCGCCATATGAGAAACTCAGTTTTTCCGACGCTGAAGCCTTCTGGGTTCAGCAAGTAGAGCTGGTCGGAGCCTGTTGAGACGAGAGGTGTGGAGAAGGCACCTAGGCCAGAGACCACCGAGTCCTTGCCGAAGCTGATTTTGCTCGTGCCTTTTCTGGACTCCGGGACGAGGCAGTAGCCGAATTGGCCGCCAATGGAGTCCTCTATTCGGGAGATGAACGAGAAGGGGCCTCTGCCGCCAAGACCGATAATACCGGAGCCAGCGCTGTCGAAGCCCTTGCTGGTGTTGTAGCTGCACCCGAACACTGTCCTGGGGAGGGTGATCGTCTTGCCGGGGGTTGTTCCGATCCTGAGGTCTCCATGGCCAGGACACCCCTCGTGGAGGACTTGTTAAAGTATTTGTAAAAGTAGTTGCACTTGCGTCCGTTGTGACCGCCACACCTAGCCCCAGTCAAGGACTTGCACAACCTCGTGCCGCACTGGACGGTTTTGTACGTGGAGGAATTCCGCGGGTTGAAGATGGGCGACTTCTGGCGGTAGCATTTGATGCAGGGCTCGCACTGCGTCCATAAGAGGTCGCTCCCCGTGTCGATTAGCAAGAACGTCTCGAGGGGAGGCTACCCAATCGACGCCTTCATATAGTATTTGCCGTTGCTGTAGGTCACGTCGGATTCGAAATCCTTCGAACTATGCCTGGCCCAGAGGCGACGGGCACGTGAGATCGAGTGCCGGGCCGCGCTGCGCACACGGTTGGGGTGGAATGGCGAGGCTGGGTGATCGCGGGGTATCAGGTCAGCAGTGAAGCCACCGTTGCTGCCACCATAGGCCGATTGTAAGAGGAAGAGAAGGGCTAGGAGGAGGGTGGCCATGATTTTGGATGGGGAGTGTGTGTCAAAGGAGGGAGGGAGGGAGGGATTTATATAGGAAGAAGAAGGGGTTAGAACACTAGAAGGGAATCTGTTCCACTAGGCCAGTGACCCTCGCCCTGGGCCATGAAGGCTTGGGGCGGGGCCGTCGGAGCTCTGCTGGCCAGCCCAGATCTGTTTACCCCACTGACTTTTAAAAGATGGCATTAGACTTGTCGACGAATCGAGTCCTCACGCTTTCAATCTCAAACAGATGTGGATTAAAAGTGTGAAGGGAATCTGTTCCACTTTAAATTTACAGAAGCTCGTTGTAGAAAGGCGTCGTGCTATCAAATGGACATTTTGAGAGATGTTCAATGTGAAAAGAAAAGAAAATGGAATGCCTTTGGGGTCAGACGGGATTGGTGAAACGATTGGCACTAACGTCTACTCAGGAGTAGAAAAGCTTTACAGGCATACGCTGCTCGATGCATCTAGGCCAAAGACTTGAACTCGTTGCCATTTTCTTAGGATGCTCAGGATGTGATGGTAGTCATGGCCTATTCATTTTAGGCATGCGTCGTCATTATCTCATCGTCATGAATCAACCTGGGTTGATTCTGACCTTGGCATGTTATGTATATATCTCTTATTCCAGGATGGGAACCTTTGGTGGATTTTGTTTCTTGTTGTGCCTTTTGAATCTGATCGTATCGAAATACATAGACTCGATTATTAGAAGGACAACAATGAAGCATCATCTCAATATCTCTACCGTGATAATCGAATATCCAATGAAAAATATAGTATAGTAAATTTTCTCCCAAATAACTCAATTACAAATACGCGAGATTCTATTCTCAAAATTCGTGTTTCATAATTTTCCAGTGACAGAACAGAAAATGGCTTCTATATTATTTGAGCAATACAGCCAAACGTTAAAAAAAAAAAAAATCACTTTCCTTAAATTAACCAGAGGGGGAAAAGTCGACACCCCCTCCTCTGTCCTGGCCAAATTTGGACGCGCCTCTACAAGACGCGTGCATGGGAAACAAACTCATGCATCATTCCCCTATTTGTTCTCGACTTAGAATGACAACAACGTTGGTGTTCATGGAAGGCCTTTTGTCGTGTAGTTGTAGCAGGGCTCTTCCTCCTTGACGCGAAAGTTGTGATCGGCGCCCAAAGTTTGCCTATTAAAATTGCAGACTCCGCGGAAGGCGAGTCTCTTGCACGGACTAGGCGCGCCAATATTTGGAGTTGCATGATCACAGCCGTTGAATGATGTGGGTCGCCGAATCAACAGTTGAGATTCATGGAGATGACCTGCCTTAGTGCTAGGGGTGTAAGTGGTTCGATTTGGTTTCCTTTTCTTGGAAAACTAAACCAAACCGAACCGATAAGAAAGTGCAAGGAACTGAACCACAATTTAAACAGAACCAAAATCCTGGTGTGGGTCAGTTTTTGCTCCTTTTTTTTTTCAATCGTCCTCCTTAATTGCAGGAATTCTAGGTCATCATTAGCAAAATCCACTTTTTACATATCCAACCTTAAGCTTTGAATCAATCATTACATCCAAAAATCACAAATGGCCTCTGAAAAAGGACCTGATAAGTTCATCGACTTCAAATTCAAACGAGAGGAGCCCTTCCTCTGTTTTTAGCTGCTCTATCGTGTGGTTCTATTATTATCCATATTGATTAGGATTCAGTAAGATGAACAGCGACGGGAAAGAGATAAGCCCGCTGAAGTTTAAGAGCCTGGAATTCAACTTGTCATGTCATTATCTTTATGTCGAGGATATGAACGGGTCAAGTCGATCTACCACCTATATTGCCCCATGCCGAAGCAAAAATCTATTCAATCTAGTGTGGTTACTTAATCTGATGTCCTTATTTACTAAAAAATAGAACCGCTCCATCTCGGGGACATAAGAAATTCCTGCGATAATATCATCTGTCCTTTCATTGCATTGGTGTACATGACGATTAAGATAGGGGGCGTTTGTGGTTTTTGCTTTCAAGGAATGTCACCATCCTTATTCCCTCTTTAGGTAGCTGCTTAATTTTATCGATTCGTCTTTTTCCCTCTTTAGTTCATCACCTTTCCTTTTGTCTCCTTTGCCTTGTGCCATAGATTATCAAGAATGCATGGCCTTGGCCTAGACTGCATCAAGCTGATCTCACTTTAATTAGAGTAATGGACACCACACGTACAAGAACAAGGGGTAAAATTAGAAGTGCCTTAACTTATGTACAATGCTCATTTTAGTGCAACAACTTTTCGACGGCTCATTTAAGTGCCAAATTTTTTGAAAAACAACTTTTTCAGTGGCTATTCTAATCACTTTGGTTGAAAATATGACATAGCCTTTTTTTATTAATATTTTTAGTTGACATGGCTTGCTAGAATACACAGATGCTAAACGACGTCGTTTAACCAACTTTTCGCGGATCATTTAAGCGTCAAATTTTTTGAAAAATGATTTTTCAGTGCTGGCCAAAATTTGGCACAAAATGACGTCGTTCAAAAACATTGGCACTAAAAAAATCGTTTTTAAAAAAAATTGATACTCAAGTGATCCACGAAAAGTTGATTAAACGACTTTAAGTGCCAACTTAGCTAAAAATTGTAATTAAAAAAAGTTACTTGTTAATTTTGACAAAAGTATCTTGCCAGAAATACTTGTGATCATTTGTCTTTGATTTTAGCATTTAAGTGAGTTTAAGTGAGCCGACGAAAAATTGTGGCATTAAAGTGAGCACCGTACACAAGTTAAGGCACTTCTAGTGTACTTCACCCCCAGAACACGATGCAACACCAGCCCCATCACTTTCGAAATCAAGAAAGATTCAACTAACTTGAGTTGGACCTGAAGTTTGCAATTTTAGGACAAAAGCGAGCTAGTCCCAAATCGACACATCACTTGTTGAAGTCTAAACATTACATCACCTCTAGGAATTTCGCTGCTCTAATCATCAAGCGGAGGATTCACCAATGAGCTTGTTACCCCAACAAAATGCCTCAGCTTTTAGCTTTTGGAAGAAGGAAACAGAACAATCGATAAGTAGTGAACCTTTTGCATGTGTTTCCTCACAAGCAAAGATATGATGCTTAGTCCCCCAAGCTAGCTAGCTAGCCAATCTCTATGCGGTAGTATATACGTAAGCCAACTCTAACAGGAAACACAAAGACAATGAAACTTCAGGGCCCTGAGGACAAAGCGGACAAACTTCTTAGCCTTCCATGTAGCAAAGAAACACTATGGCTCAAAGCAATTAAAGAGACCAAAGTTTCATCATTGATTAGCATTAACACCCAACAACAGCACCCACTAGAGAGACTTTATTACATCCATAAACAAGTGAACTGTCGAAATCATTTAAGTATAGTGCCGCGTATTACCTAGAATCCCCATTTCACTGAAGGATTATTATTAGCTTGTGTAGCCCTGCAACATGTTATGTGGGAATGGAAAATGATGGAAACACATGAGGAAGATATTAGAACAAGGATGACAACCACTTTCACAAAATTTTTACTGTAGGAAAGACTTTGATGAATTTGAGATTCTCTCAAAGTTTATACACATATTTTATTCGACTCTAAGTTCGTCAATCATCAAGAGAAATCACTATTGAGTTCAGCTCTGTGGTCGTAGTTGACAACTCTATATTAAATTCATAATGAAAATGAGAATTGTAATATTGAAAGATATAAATATTCCATGGTTATTCTTTTCTCCTTGAAATTTTCAAGTTCTTCTAAGTCCTCCTCGATTGACTGTGAGAGTGGTGCAGATCATAGCCAATCTTGAGTACATATAAGAGCCTCCATTATGATTAGGGTTAAGGATCTATGAAATACGTCAAGTACACGACCTCCTATGATGAATGTAGACATCGATGCTATGGTTGAGATGGGCACGGCCAAAATATCTCTATCAATGGAAGACAAAATAGGATATTTAGAAGAATTGACTTTCCACCGTTCGCATTCTCCTTCCAACTACTTATCTAATTCAGATTTTTCTTCCACATATTCTTGTCCCGATTGGCTAAGATGTAGTGTAGTCATAATGTCCACACCAACCACATAAGATATTGACACGTACATTGTTATTGTCCCCTTTAATATCAAGTTGCTTTGGGACTATTTACCGGTGCGATATTGCTCTAACAATAATGTCAGAGATTTTGTCATTCTATCTTGTAAAGTTTTTTCCTGGTTGCTTTCGCACAATCGATTAATCATCCATTTCACATGCTCCATCTTATGTCGAGGGTCGAGTGTACATGCAATGAACTATGTTAGATTCATGTTGTTCACATTGCCAAAATACTTATTGAACTTGATCTTCATTTTCTTGACTATTTCTTGCAAACTCTTGTCTTCATTCCTACAATATCTATCATTCATCATATAAATCCCATAGACATCATATCATTACAAGTGGCGCAAGAAAAACTTGATACTTTTAAAGTCGCATCATAGAACAACTTCAAGAAAGGAAGATTTGGCTTTGTCTTGACTATTTTCTGTCATTTTAAAGTGTTCCCATGCATTGGACAGCTTCCTTCTATTTGTATTGCTAGATTCACTCATTGAAGACATTTATCAACTCCCTTCTAGATGGAAGATTCACCTAAATCATGGAAGACACTTCAACTTTTAAAGTGTTCCCATAATATAGACATTTGGCTTTGTCTTGACTATTTTCTGTCATTTTAAAGTGTTCCCATGCATTGGACAGCTTCCTTCTATTTGTATTGCTAGATTCACTCATTGAAGACATTTATCAACTCCCTTCTAGATGGAAGATTCACCTAAATCATGGAAGACACTTCAACTTTCACACATAGATGCAAAATGCAAATAACGAATGAAAAAATTTGCCTAAATTATGGAAAACACCATAAAATCAACAGGAAACAAAGCAATTTATCTTAACACTAATAATCCGGAACTATGTGGTCCTAATTACAACTCATACACGAATCATCATAGATAAACAATAGCAAGTTAAAAGTAGCGAAACATTGGCTCATTGTATATTTGGCAGAAATATGAGGCCCTACCTTAACATGGTCCAAGTTGTTCTTAAGGATTACTTTAAGTAAGAGACAAGACTCCAACTTGGGAATTATATAAGTTCAAATCAAGCATCTAAATCAGTTGAGGCCAATGTAAGAAAGCCTCTTAACAAAACCAACATCAGTAATTTTTGGCCCCAAATCTAATAGAATCGGTTTATCATTGAGGCTAGCGTAAGAAAGCCTCTTGATTGAGCTTTATCTATTAGTATCTAAGAGAGCTAACTATGCCAATTAGAAAAGAGAATAAAAAAAAAAAACCCATGATTGCATTAAATAGCAGAAACTAGAATTGAGGGGACAAGAATACCTTCTTACTTTGCTTTTCCTCTTCAAACTCTATGCACTTAGCCTTGTTGCTCGTTCATTCAGCAAAATTAGCAGCCAACAAGATTGGTCACCAGCTCCTACGGATCCCCGAATGCCTCATTGATTTTAGGCATATTCTTCACAAGTTTATTCCTCCGCAAAATATCCAAAATATCCAATAAGAGCCCCATAATATAGACATTTGGCTTTGTCTTGACTATTTTCTGTCATTTTAAAGTGTTCCCATGCATTGGACAGCTTCCTTCTATTTGTATTGCTAGATTCACTCATTGAAGACATTTATCAACTCCCTTCTAGATGGAAGATTCACCTAAATCATGGAAGACACTTCAACTTTCACACATAGATGCAAAATGCAAATAACGAATGAAAAAATTTGCCTAAATTATGGAAAACACCATAAAATCAACAGGAAACAAAGCAATTTATCTTAACACTAATAATCCGGAACTATGTGGTCCTAATTACAACTCATACACGAATCATCATAGATAAACAATAGCAAGTTAAAAGTAGCGAAACATTGGCTCATTGTATATTTGGCAGAAATATGAGGCCCTACCTTAACATGGTCCAAGTTGTTCTTAAGGATTACTTTAAGTAAGAGACAAGACTCCAACTTGGGAATTATATAAGTTCAAATCAAGCATCTAAATCAGTTGAGGCCAATGTAAGAAAGCCTCTTAACAAAACCAACATCAGTAATTTTTGGCCCCAAATCTAATAGAATCGGTTTATCATTGAGGCTAGCGTAAGAAAGCCTCTTGATTGAGCTTTATCTATTAGTATCTAAGAGAGCTAACTATGCCAATTAGAAAAGAGAATAAAAAAAAAAAAAAAAAACCCATGATTGCATTAAATAGCAGAAACTAGAATTGAGGGGACAAGAATACCTTCTTACTTTGCTTTTCCTCTTCAAACTCTATGCACTTAGCCTTGTTGCTCGTTCATTCAGCAAAATTAGCAGCCAACAAGATTGGTCACCAGCTCCTACGGATCCCCGAATGCCTCATTGATTTTAGGCATATTCTTCACAAGTTTATTCCTCCGCAAAATATCCAAAATATCCAATAAGAGCCCCATAATATAGACATTTGGCTTTGTCTTGACTATTTTCTGTCATTTTAAAGTGTTCCCATGCATTGGACAGCTTCCTTCTATTTGTATTGCTAGATTCACTCATTGAAGACATTTATCAACTCCCTTCTAGATGGAAGATTCACCTAAATCATGGAAGACACTTCAACTTTCACACATAGATGCAAAATGCAAATAACGAATGAAAAATTTGCCTAAATTATGGAAAACACCATAAAATCAACAGGAAACAAAGCAATTTATCTTAACACTAATAATCCGGAACTATGTGGTCCTAATTACAACTCATACACGAATCATCATAGATAAACAATAGCAAGTTAAAAGTAGCAGAAACATTGGCTCATTGTATATTTGGCAGAAATATGAGGCCCTACCTTAACATGGTCCAAGTTGTTCTTAAGGATTACTTTAAGTAAGAGACAAGACTCCAACTTGGGAATTATATAAGTTCAAATCAAGCATCTAAATCAGTTGAGGCCAATGTAAGAAAGCCTCTTAACATAACCAACATCAGTAATTTTTGGCCCCAAATCTAATAGAATCGGTTTATCATTGAGGCTAGCGTAAGAAAGCCTCTTGATTGAGCTTTATCTATTAGTACCTAAGAGAGCTAACTATGCCAATTAGAAAAGAGAATAAAAAAAAAAAAACCCATGATTGCATTAAATAGCAGAAACTAGAATTGAGGGGACAAGAATACCTTCTTACTTTGCTTTTCCTCTCCAAACTCTATGCACTTAGCCTTGTTGCTCGTTCATTCAGCAAAATTAGCAGCCAACAAGATTGGTCACCAGCTCCTACGGATCCCCGAATGCCTCATTGATTTTAGGCATATTCTTCACAAGTTTATTCCTCCGCAAAATATCCAAAATATCCAATAAGAGCCCCACAATATAGACATTTGGCTTTGTCTTGACTATTTTCTGTCATTTTAAAGTGTTCCCATGTAGTGGACAGCTTCCTTCTATTTGTATTGCTAGATTCACTCATTGAAGACATTTATCAACTCCCTTCTAGATGGAAGATTCACCTAAATCATGGAAGACACTTCAACTTTCACACATAGATGCAAAATGCAAATAACGAATGAAAAAATTTGCCTAAATTATGGAAAACACCATAAAATCAACCGGAAACAAAGCAATTTATCTTAACACTAATAATCCGGAACTACGTGGTCCTAATTACAACTCATACACGAATCATCATAGATAAACAATAGCAAGTTAAAAGTAGCAGAAACATTGGCTCATTGTATATTTGGCAGAAATATGAGGCCCTACCTTAACATGGTCCAAGTTGTTCTTAAGGATTACTTTAAGTAAGAGACAAGACTCCAACTTGGGAATTATATAAGTTCAAATCAAGCATCTAAATCAGTTGAGGCCAATGTAAGAAAGCCTCTTAACATAACCAACATCAGTAATTTTTGGCCCCAAATCCAACAGAATCGGTTTATCATTGAGGCTAGCGTAAGAAAGCCTATTGATTGAGCTTTATCTATTAGTACTTGAGAGAGCTAACTATGCCAATTAGAAAAGAGAATAAAAAAAAAGAAAGAAAACCCATGATTGCATTAAATGGCAGAAACTAGAATTGAGGGGACAAGAATACCTTCTTACTTTGTTTTTCCTCTCCAAACTCTATACACTTAGCCTTACTGCCTGTTCATTCAGCAAAATTAGCAGCCAACACCAGCTCCTATGCATCCCTGAATGCCTCATTGATTTTAGGAATATTCTTCACAAGTTTATTCCACCACAAAAGCATGAAACCAATGTCATGACGTTGGGTTGAACCAACCATTCAAATTTCAAGTACTAGTTAGCACGCAGAACCAAGAGTTTACTTGATCTATGGGGAAAGAAATACCTAGACAAAAAATCAAGTCTATGTCTTGACGTGTCATAGTATCAACAGGTTCCACTTCCGATTCAAGAAGTATATAAATTTCTAAATTCTGTGGCCTAACTATTTTGGAGGCGTTGACACGAAAGCATTACAAGAAGACTTTGTACAGGACTAGTCTATGGTCTTTGCTTATTGTAGTTGATCATATCATATGTATGTATTCCAACAGCAGATTCTATTTTACTTATTGATTTTATTAAAAACTGAATTAGCTTGTCTTTTTTACTACTTTTGTAACGTAATTTTTGTACTTGTTCGAACATAAATTTATGTAATATACTCCATAACAATGTCCATAACAATGTCCAATTGAGGCTCGAGTAATTACAGGAAATCTTGCTTTCGGTCCTTTATGGAGGCACAAGTTTTCAATACTTCTCTTCGCAAGTAACATGATAGCTCTACTCTAAAGTTTATGTCTACATCTTTTTCACTGAGCTTCTGTACTCTCTATAGTGAAACTTGTTGGATGTATGCCCTAAAAGTACCATGTAATAGTTACATATTAGGGATTTCAATTGTACCATTAATCTTATTATTTAATGGCAAAAACGTATTCATTCATTCGTCTAATATATGAACAATTCCATAAGATTAGTTGCAATTAGACCTATTCTTGAGATATTAAGAATATGTGTGACGGGTACATAGTTATACTAAATTTGTAAACCCATTCTCGGTTGATGGATCATTGAGTGGATATTAATGATCCTCTTGAGATCGGTGTGTTTTTAGCTTCATCATTAAGTATTGAATACTTGAGGAAATGATGAGTCACAAGTCATTGGGTATTGTGATACACGAGTTAGAACACGAGTACTTGTACTAGATAAGTTCATTGAACATGACACACATGGAAGCCTCTAGCATGGTCAATGTCTAATCATTCATGCTCTAGTCTTGTGTAAATAATCCTTAGACTTGAGACATAATGTAGACTTGTGTGTTGGATGGCTATGTTTCACAAGAGGACATATTCCCAGCTTATTGATTTGTCTTTGTACTTGATGATCATAGTTTGTTCATATATGAAGTTGCACGTGTGAGTAACATGGAATCTGTCTTCTTATTACATGCAAGGTAAAATAATGATGTCCTATGCGATCTAATTATGATATTGCATTGAAATCCTCGACCGGGGTTGTAATCGAGAATAGACTATTTATGTCTCATATAAAATGTATGTCAATTAGGTTTGTTCATATGATCGAATTGACAACTTGACAAATATTCCTTAGTCTTTATTCGATCGAAACATAGTAAGACAGAGGGATTGAATTATATTATAGCCAAAGTTGATAGGATCATCACTCTTAAAACATTCACACTGTCTAGATAGGCATGACATAATGCTAAATGTCAATCATGACTTGTAGGATCTGGAGGTTGATTGGGACAATTAATTCTCTTGGGAGTACTAATATGTTGGTATCAGTCGTACGACAAGCTCAATGGAATCTAGGGATATCATATACCATAACCAATTCAAGATAACGTTGAACAAAAGAAATGATATTGCAAATATGTTTGCAATCACAACAATCAAATTGAGTTGAGTTGAAATTAAATTAAATGAGATTTAATTTGATTTTTATCTTAGTCATGAGCATACATGCACATGATGCACACGCATGCACAATGTGGACACATTAATGTGCCCAAAATGCACAAACGAAGATCATGCCCTTTTTATTATTTAATAGTAGAATTAAAAAACGAAAAAACAAAATGAGTTGTCACACGATCGGCAATTGTTGCAGATCCTGTGCACGTGCGTTTTAATTTTAAATTTAAGAAAAAGGGACGCACATGGTCAACACACGATTAGCAACTGTTGCTGATCGTGTGAATGCGTGGCCACACGATCAACAATAGTCGCTAATGTTGATCGCGTGTCATGTGATCAACAACTGTTGTTTGATTGCACATAAAAGAAGGATCAACAACAATTGCGAAAGTGAGCGATTGTGCAATGCGTGCGTGAGAAGAGAAAAAAAAAATTTCTCTTGTTTGTGCCATGACTGAAATTTCAGGAGTGCAGAGAATTGTCTTCATAAGATTACTAGCATAATTTAGTGGTGATTACCCATGGGTTTTCTTTTCCATTCAACTTGCGTTGGTAGTGTGTGGTATGTCTAAACTAGAGGTCCGACCTTTATTGAGCTCGAATTGAAGGACATCTGAATCAATCTGTTAAAATGCACTTCGAGAGGTAATCCATTTAATGCTATTTGATATTTTGATTTTTGATTAAACCGCACAAATAACGCCTTTGAAGATACATGTATCGCAGAATTTTATTTTCACTTCCATTGCGTTTATATTAATTTTTGCCTATACATGTTACGTAAAACTCCAACAGAACCGATGGACAAGCCAAACCGACTTGCTTTTCATCATTGCATTGGTCATAGATAATATTCTCACTTTCTTAGCACTTTTCTACGGCGTTAAAATTTACACAAATGCCCAACCTCCAAAGAGTGATAGATTGCACATGCAACCATTGCATGCTTCTTTATTCAGTGGAACGAAAGGAATGCCATTAGTTAAGATTGATGTCCAAAAGAAATGAAAAGGAAGTAAGGATTGAATCTGATCAAGCAAAATCAACACGTTGAGCGGTACTCTCTAGATCAACCTTAGCCCATAAGATTTGCCTCATTAAAATTGCAAGCCACAACTTGCAGATTGGGATAATTGAACTCCTCAGAGTCCATAGGAAAAAATTTTAGGATCCAAATTTCAGATGAGAACGAAAGTTGCAAATTTGATTGTTTCAGAACTTATTCTTGAGATGCTTTTCTGTAGTTTCGACTACCTAAGATATTTCCTATCGTGACTAAACCTTCAATATGTCATCCTAGAAATGCAAAGGGACCTTGTCAATATCCAAATGAAATGAAGATCATGACAATTGATCAGGCAACCAAATACAATTAGAAAGATCGTTCACGAGAAGCAAACATTTAATTTTCACTATTGTCACTACCTCCCTGAAGTGGGTTACACCATCTAGGACTCGGCTGTTGATTGTTAAGTCTAGACTTAAGTTGAGCTCTCCCAAGCCAATACCAATCGCAACTTAAGGTTTAAATAGTTAACACGTAACTCATTTTCATTCAAGAGTCGCCATTAACCAGTTTACGGTGGATCGATTAGAAATCCACATAAAGTTTTGAGAGAAATACTTTATTTCTACGAACTAGAGATTATGGGTACAGGGACTTGGTCACCCTAAATTTCTCTAGCACCCTTTTGGTATTGTTCTTTTTATGAAAAAAATGTTTGGCAAGTAGCTTGAATTTATTTTATTACTTCCTAAAATGTAAGGTGACTATGTGGGTACGCAAACCACCAATTTAACACTCAATAAAGCAATAAATAAATTGCAAAACTTACCTCATAGTAATGAAAGCATATGCAATGTTAGCTCAAAGTTTACATCAACGGTTCTAGATATGATTTCTAATTAACACGCAATCATTCAATATTTTTTAGGATTTTCTCTTATTTAATGAAATATAATTTACGTGCGATGCAATGCAATGACATACAAAAATGTGTCTATATTAATATGACATATGACATACAACTAAATAAACCTAACATGCAAACTATATATCATGCGACATTAATTAAATGACATAATCTAATGACGGGAAAATATTAAATGAAACTATCTTGATATGTTACACATTTAAATAATCGTAAATATGCAATGACTAAATGACGTGCGAGGGATGACCTAATTCTATGTGACACATGTATGATTTTTTTATGTTTTCTTTTCATTTTAATTAAAATTCGAAATTAAAATTACCTAATAATTAAACATGCAATTTTAATAAAGAAAAAAGAAATCTAACATCTTAAAGTAATTTTTCGGTATTTTTTATTGTAGAAATTCGAATAAATTAATTACGTAATCTAAACATGCAATCTATCATGTATCTCAAATAAAGACATGAAATAATCAACGATTATATCCAAATTGTTAAGGATATATTGATGGAAGATTGTCCATCCAAATTTGGAAACGGGTAAATTGACAATTATATTCAAATGGCTAGGAATAGGATATAAGATATTCTGACCTAGGCATCGTATCTCGTAGTTAGATATCGGACAACCGTCCAGGTATGTTATTAAATCAGGAAATTTTCCTAACTTGAGGGGTATCTTAGGATTTTGTGGATATTACATTATTTAAATAAATATCTAATAGGATATTCTAGTTTCTAAAAGTATATTTCTAATATATAACAAGATATATCAGAATATATTGAATCACTTATGCTAAAATTTGTAAAATATACTAAAAATAAGTATCTTACCTAATTTGAGGATACTCTTTCTAGATTTGGACCAATGGAATCGGATTGGGATCACAATTGGCCACTCAACGGTGAACAACAGCAACCGATAGCGACGGGAAGCTCGCAATGTACTCAGCTGAGTATGGTTCACGCCATGACCTCCCTCTTTCTCTCTAGCCTTCTTGTCTTTCAATGTGTGCCTCTCTATCATGTGCTCAGAGAAAGAATTTGCCGATCTCTAATTTGTGAGACATAATGTCTTCTATATAGTGCAAACCTAGGTTTAAACTTAACCTCATGGGTTTAATTTAGGCACTTTTCATGTAATTGACTGAATTAAGGTCAAGACCTTTTTAATTAATTCCCATAAGCTGAAATTGGATTAAATTAACCTCAATTAGACCTGTCTTCCCATGCAAATTTCACCACCTACCTGATCCCCTAGCGTTGGCTGAATTTTGTCCTGCTACATGAGCTCAATCCGTTGACTCGTAAGTTCATGACCATCCATTGTCGATTCACTACTAACGCAATTAATGAAAATATAAACTAAATAATAAATGCTTATAAAAATTAATGGTATGTAATTTGGTTATAATATTTTTGTTTAGGGGTTAAGATTTAATTCTAATTTTTTATACAAATAAATAAATGATTGGGTGGTTAAAATTTTGTTGTCAACAACCATCTTAAATTTGATAGAGAAACCCCCTCTAAAACTATAGGCTTTAGAGGGGGTTTGTAATTGTGTACACACAATTACACACTAAAACCACCCATTTTCATCAAATCATGACTTCTTAACAGATCACCCTCTATACTTAACAAACTGCTCAACGGAGATGTTTGGGCCAGGTCCGAGTATGGGCCGCACGCTGACCTCCTGGGTCGGGCCAAGGACAAAATTGGGCTCATACTCAAGCCCTTCGATAAAGAGGACTAGACGAAGCCCAACTCAGAAAAAATCCCAAAACTAGGCCCCAATTTCCTATCAAACTACACCACGCCGGTACCCAAAAGCCTGCCTCCCTTCAGCACTATTCCCAGCCCGATTCAACAATACCAAATAGAGCCCAAGGTCATTCAAATTGATTAAGCCCAACCCATTAATCATTCAGCCATTCCACTCAAGCCGACGTCTCCTTCATTTTCTTTTGCATGATCAACCTCCCGTTCCCATAACTCAACTCATTCTCCTATGATAAACGTTGAACATCTACGAATCAACGGCTCCAGAAAATATATAAACTTCAACGAATAAAAATTTTGCAAACATTGATGTTCCGTTTGTTTCACAAAAAATGAATGATTTGGAAAATATTTCTCTGAAAAATAATCATTTATAGCACTTGAAATAATGGGTTTATAAGAAATGTTTTCATTATAGAGAAGAATTCATATCTAAATATTTTTGTTGAATTATAAAAATATTCTTTTTTCATACATTTTTAGCGAAACAAACGCTTCATGGAAAGGGGAAGGAGGCATGGGCTGATAGAGGGACGCACGTAAGGGCATGGGTTGATGCGGCAGAGGGCTAGGGATAAATAGAGATGGGCATGGGCGAGAGGCCGATCTGTGGATTTTTTTTTATTTGTTTTGAAAAAGTTATATATTTTCTAATAATTCTATTAAGATTTGCTAATCTTCCCGCTTATCTATTTTTTGTTTCTACCATTTTGACTTTTTTTTTAAAGAAAGGATGACTTTATTGGATAGGTAAAATTTAGGTATCAGTATAAATCATTAGCCTTTTTTTATGGCATAATGTATCTACAATATAAATTACTTTCAGCACATGTAAGCTCTCCATAAATTGCCTACAATTGGGTCTTATTCCCCTTTAAAAATCCCTAACTTTAGGTGCCATTCAACTTTTGCTTTGAACTTTTGTTGTCTAAAAATAATCACAATTTTTTTTTGTTGCTAAAATCCTAAATTTGCTCCTAGGTTCAAAAAGTACCACTAATTTCTTTGAAATTATTGACATTGGGGTCGGTTAGAAGTTCATTATTAGAACTTGTATCTTCACAACACCCATGCCTTCGTTTGGAGTAGGAGCAACCTTCTGGTGTTAATAATTTTGAAGAAACAAATGACGATTTTTAGAAACGGGGCAGATTTGAGATTAGAGTAAAAAGTTGGTGGATTTTTTTATGCATAAAAAGTTCATAATAAAATTGGGATTGGATCTAAACTTGGGAATTTCTGGGGAGTCAAGCCCCTACATTTGGATAAGTTTTTCGTGCTATTTGGAAAGCTTTCAATTAAATTCTACTTTTATTCGTATGGAAACACGATATATTTCAACTTCTATTCTACCACTATAACATCAATGAACAATTAAATTCTAAATTTTTTAATTTTATGGTTAGTACATCTATTCTAATTTAATCTGTCAAAACTTCTAATTTAGAATATCGTCTCAAATAAAATGAGTTTAGAAATTGTAAAAAAAGAAAGAAAGTGGCCATCTTTAGTTCTATCTCTATCGATAACTAATAAAACTATTAATAAGAACTAAATACTAAAGTAAAAAATTCAAAAGAGTACAAAAATTATCTTGTTAGTAGGGGTGTGCATGGTCCGGGTGGGCAGTTACCACCCTAAAAGCGGGAACCGCCCACTAAGGACTGGTTCCAAAAATTGGATCTCGGGAACCGCCCGTTGGTTCCATGGATCCACCTAAGAATCGGACCACCGGTTCGGTCCAGTTCTCGGGTGGATCCATGGAACCAGTCTCACAAGTGGGCGAAGAAAAGAAGCTCCACTGGACACATATCGAAAAGATGGTCTACTTAGAGATTTCGCAAATGTTCTCGTGCTTTTTTCTTTACTTCTCTTGATAGGTTGCCTCAAATAGAACAATAAGAATTATAAACATGGGGCTTCAAAATTTTAATTTTTTCTCAACCAAAAAAAATTACTTTTTATAATAAAAATTAATATATATTATTATTATAATACCGATCCGGTCCGGATGGGCTGGTGGACGGATCCGCCCATGGAACCGGGAACCGGATCGGTACCCACCAGTTCCAATTTATTGGAACTAGGAATTGGACCAGTCCCTTTAGGAACCACTGGTTCCAGGCGGGTTCGGTCCAAGTGCGGGCGGTCCAGGTGGGTCCCGGTTCTTTTGCACACCCCTACACGTTAGTGCTAGCTTTGACACGTAAAACAACTGACATCCACATCAACAATTTCCAGTCAAATATGGCCGGATAGACTACACTATTAAATTGTTAAAATGCTTAGTACTAAATTAATCGAATTAAAAAGTTTAAGACTGAATTGGTATAGGTATAATAAGTTTAGGATTTTTTTGGTAATTTTCTCGAGAAATTGAGTTTAGGAGACAAGAATTTTTTTTTTAAGTAGATGTCATATATAAATATTTTTTTCAAATTTTTTACCCAAAAAAAAAAAAACGTTTCTTGGACTAGACCCCCCAAGATCACCACTAGCCACAATATTAAATACGATAAGTCAGGTACTCAATGTTTCCAAATATTTCTAAATAACAACATATTTTATAGGTAAAATTCTCTCTATCATGATTGAAATCACCGGTTAAAGTAATTTGTCAAATTGAATCCCATTTCATGATTTAACTAATTCCTTGTAGGCGAGTAGCACGTGTCCAATTCGAAATGGATTTAGATAAGTTTTAGTAGAAAATATAAGTATGATTATTTTTTTCGAATGTCAGTATGAATTTCAAAAGGTAAGCATATGTGCTACTAAAAGTAGATGATTTATTAAGCAAGAGTCAGAAGGTATCTGTAACATCATGAAATTTGAGCCCTTTAAGGGATGAATGAACCTTAATTTCGCCAATGCATTGTTGGTTGATCTCATTCGGAACTGATCACTCCTGAGATATTGACCTTGAGGGGAAATGCTAATGAGGACATAACTCGTACGATTAAAGAACTTGACCTGGGAAAACGACTAGACCGTGAGACTTGTGTAAGGACGATCCTGTAGATATGCAGGCCGATTTCAGGGACGACTAGAAGTCAATTCGCAGACAGAAATAATAGGACGACGGGTGATTCCGTCTACTGTTATCGAATCCGCGAACGACCCTATGTCGATTCTTGATAATCGTGTACTTTGAAATAAGAATTGATTCTTCGCAATTTCATGTGGTTAAGGACGTCCATGTGTCGAGAAGTCTTGAACGTGAATTGACACGAGTCGGTTACGCGTGAATCCTCAAAGCCACCTGTCAGTCTGAGCAGTACCAAAATACCATTCGGGCGAAATTGACAAGGCATGAGAATCCAAGATTGGACTTCGAATTTTCGGGAATGTTCGAGAAGGACTTTTGGACAATGTTTCTTAGACAGTCGACACTGCCGGTTGAGCCGAGTATTTGGAAAAGAGATTTTCGGACAAAGAAAACGAGCCTATGAGGACGTGGGCCGGGCAAGAACAGTTTGGGCCTCACGCCCAAGGTGGGACAGCCACCATGGAAGGCCCGAGGCAAGCAAGTGAGCCCGTTGGGCCAAACTGACCCTTTACCCTTCCAAGTCCATTGTTTAAAACCGAGCCGATTCAAGCCTAATAAATTCCCGAGCCCATTCCTATTCATTTTCAAGCCCATTTCCTAGGCCCGTCCTTCATTTTCAGCCCAAGGACAGATTGGGAAATGTGCAAGGTAGAAATGACCAAAATGCCCTTGGATATTTTGAAGAAAAGTCAAAAGGAAGAGAGAGAAGATGAGGTCATTGGTTGGCAAGTGGGGCAAGCATTGATGGCCTTGGTAAGGCTTATCCTTCAGCCTTCACTTCACTCTCTCTCTCCTCTTCATCTTCTCCAAAATCGCAGCACCTCTCTCCCATGGTTTTCCTTCCTTCATTCTGTTTTTCAGTTTGACCTTTAACCGAAATCTGAGTTGTTCATTGCCTTCTCATTGGAATCTCGTCTCGTGCCACCCGCCGTTGTGTTTAGAAGAGAATTTCCGTTCAGATAGCGTCGGCCGATCGCCGGAAAAAGCTTCCGGTTGTCCCGTATTCCGACCGAAAGCCGGCTGTCGCCGGACCGTCACTATTCCGCCTACAGCAACTTTGTTCCGCCTTTTCTTCCATTTCTCTCCATTTCCAGCCAAACCACCACCCATCTCAGCCACAAGTGGTTCCCCCTCGACCCCCAGGTGCCACTGATCGCTAGCCCGCCGCTCGCCGGAGCTCCGAGCAGCCCATTCAACTCCGATCAGCCACTTTCCTCCTGTGCAGTATAGTTTTCAGTGTTGCAGTGGGTATTTTGAGTTTGTTGCTGCTATTCTCAGCCCGGGACTGCCTTGGATCATCGTGGTAAAGGTCCCTGGGTGTCGGGTTTGTCGCCGCCGCCGCGTCCATGTCGCCGGCCCGCTTAACGGGTGAGTTTAGCCCCTAATCCCTATTTAGTGCCTAAACTTGCTTAGGGTTGGTTAGTTAGTGTTAATTTTGGTTTAAGGGGTTTAATTAAGTTGTATTAGCCCTAAGATAAGTGGTTAGATAGATGGTTAGCATTAGATTAGCTTAATTTTGCTAATTGTGCTTAATTATTGCTTAAATGAGGGTTATGTGATTTTTGTGGTTAATTAAGAATGATTTGCTTTAATTGAATTAATTAATTGTTTTAATTAATGTTTTTTAATTTCTGGATTAAATGTTTTAAATAATTGAATTTCGAAAAATCACTTGTTCATAATTCTTTTGTTCACGAGCACCGTTCACGACACTTGTTCATCCGAGGCTAACTTTTGTCCGAATTTGATGTGCTATTGATTGTTATGATTAATTGAAGTGCCGATTGTTAATTATACTCGTGAATATTGATGAAATGCGTGATCGAGTGTTGGTTGGATTTTGGAATTGTCGAGTGAGACCGCATGACTTATTACGTGGGTTATTTGAAATGACATGTCGTATGAGCATGAGCGATGTTGCATTCACGACAGAGCAAATATATAAATGGATTGTTTGATGATGTGTTGCATGATCACATTAAGAGGAGAGCCCAGCGCTGCCGGTAGACCGCCAATCCTTATGGGGTTGTGCTGTGGCCTTTTGGTCGTCCTGACTTCGGTCGGTTGCCTGACAGTGGTCAGTTGCGAGGCTGCGGCAGTGAGCGGGCCCTATGCTCCATAGAAAATGCCGTCGATGGGAGAGAGCCCGTGACGTCGCCGTGCCTCATGGGGGAGGACGATGCGTGGTCTTCGACCGATAGACCGCCAACCATAAGGTTGTGCCGTGGCCCTAGTGGTTGTAATAATCGGAGCATGTGTGAGTGTGAGACATGAGAAAGTTGTGTGAGATGCTCTGATTATTCGCATGCTCTTAATGTCGTGATGATTTGTGGTACGCACGCATGAGTTGATAGTCGTGCAGGGTGTGGCAATGGCCAGGTGAGATCGCTTGTGACGCGATTCGCATGTGATTGATGAACTATTTCATCTAACGGCCATGTGCTTTGCTTGCATCATATGAGATTGAACGTGCAGGGTATGGCATGCCGGGTAATGTTGCATGCGAATCAAATATTGCTATATTGGTTGCCCTGTCTGTTGTTGGCTGTTGTTTGGTTTTGGTTGTTTGTTGTGGGTTGAGTGAGAGGTGGTTCTGGAGAGATACCCTGGGTTGAGTTGGCGTACTAACCGGGGCTTAGGGGGAAGAACTCTTTGAGATTTTATCTCAACCCGTCGTGGTTAATCATTTTCAGGTCCTTAGAATGGTGCACCCGCAATGGAGAATCATGCCCCTGCTTCTCCAATGATCGACCCGACGGAGACTGAGTCTAATGGGTCCGAGTGATGATGGTGCTAAACCCAAGGGTTCTTCTTGTTTAATTGGATTAGCCTAGTTTCTTTTTGGTTTGGCTTAGAGGATGGATCAGCCCTTTTTGTCAGGCTTGTAATTCGGAAAACGATCCTCCGTTGGTTAATCCAGTAAGATGTATAAATGAGTAGTTGTTGTTGTCATTGTTGTTCATCCCTCTATCCCTGTTTGATTGTTTGTTTGTCTGGGGATGGTTCGTCTTCCACTTGTGCTTAACGAAAGATAAAATGAATGGTTGTGGACGGGTCCTGGGACGTCGCTTTCAATCGACCAAGGTAATGGGGTTGCCGCGAGCTCGAGAGTCGGGGCGTGACAGCAGTAGCTTCACTGCCAACCTGATACCTCATGATCATCGAGCCTCGCTGTTCCACCCAACCGTGTGTGCGGCGCGGCCCGGCGCTCAATCTCGCGTGTTCATCGCCTCTCGGCCAAGCACATTTCGAAGGATTTCCCAAAGGCATTAGTCCAGTTCTTGATTCTTGACTCTTTTTTTTAACCCGAGTGCCAAAACTTGGCATAAAGGGACACTTAAGTGCCAAAAGTTACAAAATGTACACTTATGGCGTGCATGGTAACTATTCTGTTTCTATTTCTAGAATATATTTCTATTCGGCACTGCTTTTTCGGAATAGAAATCCGTTTGATAAAAAATTTACTTTTTTTATTTCTGGAATGGAAATCTATTCTAGAAATAAGTTTGAAATATAAATCAGAAATAAAAAATTTTTACTTTTCTATTTCTAAAATAAAAATCAGAAATTGTTTTTCTCTTTCTTATTTCTCACATAAAGGAATTTCTTGCCATCTGCTGTTAACCACCACTCTCGCCCACCGCTGGTTGCCGCCGCTGCCTGTCATTCACCTGTTGCCTGCCGGTTGCACGCCAATCGCCTGTTACTTGCCCGCCCCCCGTTGGTTGTTCGCCAGTTGCTCGCCGCCCGCCGGTTGTTCATGGCCACCACGAATTGCATGGCGTAGTAGTGATAGAGTTTGAGGAGTTTGCGTTATAAAAATAATGGCTTAATTTTACTTCAACATATAACATGGTATTATACTAAAGTTGTTGCAATATTTGAAAATGCAAGTTGATGCAAAATCCCAATTGTCCTTATGCAATTTGGTTGATTTCCTATAACCATTGCGTTGTGAATTATTATTGGTTTGCCCGTCATTATTCTGGTTCATCAGATTTTCGAGAAATTGAATAACATAGAAGGCATATGAATGAATAACTAGAAAACAAGTTCGATAATCATATGTTAATGTAGTTGGTGTGGATTAATCCTTGCTTCAGTCGTCAATTTCATGCGAAGGAACGAGCCACTATATTTAGTGCAAGGGTCTAGGTGACACTATTTAAAAATTATCTTGTGAAGCAGGGACAGCTTCAATGAATGACATTATGCAATTATTTGGATAAATGCTGGAGCATCAGTCTTTGTCATTGGATCAGCAAATCACAATCTCTTGAATAGCAACATAAAACTATGAAAATTGTCTTTCCTTTCTTTTTTGTGATTTATTAAACTGATAATTCATAGGTCTAACTGGTCTTAGGAGAAGGTAAAGGCCATTGTAGTCAATATACTTCATTGGCAGTGTGGTATTATACCAAATTGGTGTTACTTGTCCTATAAAGAAAAGACTTTTGGATCGTCCAAGGCATAGAAAATGATGATTTTTCCACATCATCAAAGGCTCTAAGAATTTCGTTGATCCCTTGGGAAGAATGCTGATTTTTAAAAGACAAGACATGTCCTCGGCATTTTTGTTTCCCCATGTGTTTTCTCTGTTGGGAGTCCTATATGCCCTTGGCCTTGTCTTAAGTGTTTTTCTGGTTTGGGGAAAGCCCTGGTATATACCCACATGTAGCTTTGAACTCGCTTCTTGTTGCAAACAAGTAGCTTTAAAAACTTGACCGCTTCTCCTTGTGTGTCAGAATCTAAAGTAAATTAATTATCTTTTAATGAGCTCTGTGTCTTGTTAAAAAAGGAGAAAATGTGACCATGCGGACTTAAACCTGTAGATGCATTCTCTGAAGAAAATGCTTTGTTGCTGCCTTTTGCACCAGACCCCAAACATCCAAATATGCGGAGGCCTCTTTTGATACTTGATAATGTAGCTGGTGGAATGAGTATAATCTTTTAGTTGCAAGACCGCTCATTACACTCAAATTAGAAAAGCTCGTTATTAAGGTGTACTTCTGGAGATAGAATTACACTAGGGATAATATGTTGAATGAAATTACAAAATTATTTCAATATTGGATAGTCAGAATGTTAATTTTAGTGTTATGATTGCTGGCGTATATAGAAGGCAACATGGACTTCAGATTGCCTTTCTTTGGGGAGTAGGGTGATGGTTTGCAGGTTACTAATGGCCAGATAGAGTGAATGAACATAGCTAATATTAATATTGAATAAAGGTATGAAATTTTAGTAAGTTTATTCTGAGATGCGATGCACTGCCCTTGTGCTCGACTTTGTTTGACTTGATTGAATAATGGTGGCTCTCTTCTCAAACACAAGTCTTCTTCTTGCAGAGAACTCGGCAAAGACTCACTTGCAGGACTACATTGTAGCTTCAGAGCCTGTCATCCTTTACATCAACAGACTCTTCCTTTCAAGAGACCTGGGCATTGATTGGTAAAACCATGGTGGGAATTTGCAGATTATTTTCTGATTTATTCGTGATCATGTGTTCAATAGAAGAAACATAGCCGACGCCTGATGTATCTGTATTCCCTTGATGAATGAATAATGTAAAGTTTCTTGTTAGATTAGAATCACTCGAATTGCTATTCAAGATAATCTCTTTTAGTTGCTTGAAAGCTGCCTTGTCTTCTTTTTGCAAGTTCTGTTTCTTATGACTTGCGAAGCATACTATTTGCATACGGTTGTATTCGTACATCTACGATTGCATAGTCATCTTGAGTTTGTCTGGTCAGTGTTATGAGAAGAGGTATTTGTGTGGCTCTTCGGTCGCAATGTATGTTTTCAGGCTTCAGTTTTCAAGTAGAAACATGTCCTTGAACTGTAAGATTTAAATAGTGAGAAAGATTTGGACATAACTTACTATGAACTGTTTTTGTTTTCCCGTAAAAATCATGCGATTACTTTGAATAGCTGATCTGTTTGGTTCTTGATAATTTCTTGAAAATTTTCAGTTTTCCTTTTCATTTTAAGAATTATACATTTTGGAAGATGGGTTTCGCAGCATTTCGAAACTATAATCGAACAAAATTAAGGAGCTGTGTTCAAAGTTGGAAATAATTGAGACGAGTATCCGAACACAGGAGTTTGGGATATCAAAGAAAGTCTCTTTTGTATTTCGGATGGAGTGCCATCATGTATTGACAATTTAAAATGTCGATCCAAACAATGCATTTTTACCGACCCAATACGTTTTTTTTTCCTAATAAAATGTGAAAAATGAAAACAACTTTCGCTTTATAGTTTTGAAACCGATAATGGCTTCTTTTTTCTCATAAAGAAACGGTAAATTTTTTTTTTCTGATTGCTAATATTCTTTTTGGACACGAGTCCACAATAAAATAAAATAAAAACACTTTAGTGCTTGGGCAAAAATTGAATAAACATGTAAATATAAATGAAAAGTTATTGAGAGTCACCTGAAAAGAAAGAAGTGGGGGCATCGCTGAAAAAGGGGCTAATGACATTTTTAGTCGTCGCGTGTTTCCAATTTGTTCAAGCTTGTCCTTGTGATTTTTTTAATTACTTATGAAAGAGGTTTTTTAAAATAAGTTTGTTCAAGTTAGTCTGTTAAAAATGCAATGGAAATGCTGATGTGGACTGCCACCTCAACCTCACATTATCATTGACTAGATAAATTTGTGTCAAATGAATTAAAATATTAGAAATGTACAACGACATTTTAATCCTAAGAGACAGAAAGAAAGAAGAAAGGTCAGCAAGGGCCACCAAGGGCTTGCGACCACCGTGTGTAAGGTCTTTCAATTCAAAGCAATTGATGATAAACTCAAAATTACCTATAACAGTTATACCATGTGTCTATTACATACGGAGAAATCAATCAACGGGTGGATTTTAATAACGCGTTTCCGTCAGAAAACCTGGGAGCGCAACCAGAGTGACTTTGTGTGTTTTTTCATTGGTTGGAGATATTTATCCAAGTTTGGCCAAGGCAGAGGAGTCTTGCAAAAGGCGTCGACTTTCCCCCTTCCTTTATTTCTCTGGTTATTTCGTGTCGACTTAAAATTGTAAGATGGTGTCGATTTCGCGTTAAAGCCATGGCATTGTCATTTGATTCCATGATATTTATGTGTTTTTGACCTTTCAGTGTGCATCCAAAAAGGGGGGGTATGCACGTTTATGGGGTTATATTTCGCGTCGGACTTTAAATGCATGTGCATGTGGATGTTAATCTACTTCTTTTGGATGCTTACTGAATTTCCATGAAGAAACCAGATGTTTCTTTTCTCACAGCCATCTTCTTCTTCAACGTCCGACCCCCCGTATCATTTTCTGATCTGATTATTTTACCGTTCATTTTAATTTATCGGAGTCAGTGTATAGATTAAAACTATTAATCAAATCAACTTACTACTTCCATCTCTCCCATCCCTCTCGTCTTCTTCTACTTCCTATATAAATCCCTCCCTCCCTTTGACACATACACACACTCCCCATCTGAAATCATGGCACTCTCCTCCTAGCCTTTTTCTTCCTCGTGCAATCAGAAATTTTTACTTTTCTATTTTTAAAATAGAAATCAGAAATTCTTTCTTTCTTTCTTATTTCTCACCTGAAGGAATTTCTTACCGTCCACTGCTAACCACCACTCTTGCCCACTGTTGACCACTGCCGCTGCCCGTCGATCGCCTACGCCCGCTAGCCGCACGCCAATTGCTGGCCGCTTGCCTGCCCCTTGTCATCGCCCACCGCCCACATGCCACCTGCGTGCCGCCCACGTGCCGCTTGCGTGTTGCCCGCGTGCCACCCATAGGTCGCTTGCCGGTCGCCCGCCGGTCGCTGGTCGGTCGTTCATGGCCACCACGAATTGCACGGCGCAACAGTGATAGAGTTTGAGGAGTTTGCGTTATAAAAATAATGGCTTGTTTTTACTTCAACATCTGACATGGTATTATACTAAGGTTGTTGCAATATTTGAAAATGCAAGTTGATGCAAAATCCCAATTGCCCTTATGCAATTTGGTTGATTTCCTATAACATTGCGTTGTGAATTATTATTGGTTTGCCCGTCATTATTTTGGTCCACCAGATTTTCGAGAAATTGAATAACATAGAAGGCATATGAATGATCAAATTTCGAAGCTTGATATTGTTCCTTTTATTTTATTTTTTAATTTTAGAAGTGGTGATAGCCTATATTCATTAAAACGACTACGACGTGGATTTAATATATCTACCATTTAAGGTATATGCTTGATAATTGTAAAGACTATCATAGTGTTGCATTATAGTAATACCTAAAGTCATATTACTTTTTCTAGTGTTTCGACTTGACCTCTAACAGCTCATATCACCCCTATGCATGACACCTTCATATATGCATGTGAGAAGTTCAACAAGCACATCACAAAATGCCAATATGTTCCTTAGAATCCCATCAACAGCCACAAGTCAATTCCCTTACAGTTTCTTCAAATATTCAGTACAAGGCAATACATGGGCAGAGTTGCGCAACCAAATATTAGAGTCGAAAATATGGTAACTTACGTCGAAAAATTACGAAAGTTAAATATGTTATAAAGAAGACATTAACAAATATTTTCCATGAGGAATCCACGTTCAATTCTACTTGTACAAAGAGTTACAATATGACAAGCTCAATCTGAAATTTTACCATACAGATTTCAGGGCAACTGTACACTAATAGATGGCATTTCACCACTTGCAGTTATCCAATGACCACCCAAATTTAGTATGATGTGCATGAAGACATACTCTATAATTTTCACGAAGACAACATGGCCTAGTTCTATCCATCGCAATACAGAAAAATCGAAGAACAACCAGATGTGTTCGGTTTCCAGCCAAGGTCAAATTTCCACTATGAAGAACATTGTCCATTTTCACCTTTCTTACTAATTCATAAAATTCCTAGAAAAATATATGATAATCTAGAGTAAATTTCATGAAGAGTGCTTCTCTTAATTTCCTTTAGATTGTTCTATACAAAATTTATAAACTGGGGGTGCAGGGGACCCAACTTCAAAGAACACATAATCCAATTTAGGGCTTGTTATTATTTCTACATTCATTACCCACAACAAGCACATGCAGCAACATCTTGGACATTAAGGCTTACTTATGAAGCTTCAAACAAGGTGCCAACCTCTAAAGAATTCACCACAGCACAACAATCGCATAACAGCCACATTCAACACCTTCAGTTCCGCCAAAACCACTAGATGCTCATTTCCTCAATCTAAACCAATTCTTACCCACAAAGCATAATACTACAGCCACCTACGAGCATCACATGCCTCCTCCAAGCCTCGAGCCCCACATGTAGCTAAAGAAAAGCGATCCCCATGCCTCAACCAACAAAATCGGAGCCTGCAAAAACCCACAGAGCGGTTTATTCTCTTCTTGAGCCACTGGCAGATTCTTGGGGCTTAAAACCTACCCATTCCCTTACCTTCTTCACTGCAAGGTTCTCCCTGAGCTCCTGCCTTGCTATTTTTTCAAGACCTAAGCTCCTCAAACAAAAAATCGCGAAGAAAATGCCACAAGAAAGAGAGAAATGTTCTACTGAGTGAGAAATGAGGAGGAAGAAAAGAGAGGGAGAGAGAGAGAGAAATCGAGCGGGCAAGAGAAAAAGACGAAAGAGAGAAGGTTAAGGGTTATTTGCTTGAAGGAATTGCTTTGCATGTCTAAAGCTTCTCCCAAAAGTTTAATGATTAGGTTGCCATTTCCCGTGATGCAAAATCCTAGGAGGATTGGCATGATGAGGCTAGGAAGAGGCCATCTCAACCATGCGAATAAGACAAGCAGAGAAGATGATTGGGAGAAATTTTCCCATGCAAACCACAGCATCATGAAGGCAAGGAGGAAGAAGGATTTGGTCAGGCTAGAGATAGGAAAAAAAGGAGAGACCATTGTGTTTCAATTTTTGATTTTTGTCCAATGTGTAATTCAAGCATAAATGAGGCTCTTAGTGACCATTGAATATGTTAACAACAATTTCTAATGCTAACCTAGGGTTTAAATCACATCTAAGAAATTTCCCAATCTTGGCATGTAAGGTGGCCCATTTAATATTTCCTAACCATCCATTTCTATATGCCAAAAATCGGCACATCTAAATACTATTAAAATTAACTTAGGAAAACCGAGGTTCTGCATAATTTAATTAATCTCCAAATCTTCATGCCTAGACATGCAGCATATCCAAATTTCCTGAATTCGAGCCGAGCCTCCTTCTGTACAAATTGGGCCTTGCGCCTCCCCCATGCCTCAATGTCCCAAGCCTTACGGCCCATTCTCCCTACGCTGGCCTACATCATGGCGCAATTTGTGGCCCACCAAGTCCATATTCGATCCTCTACCTGGCCCGCCGAATCAAACCCATGTCTCTTGCACAGCCCATTGGGCTTGCCACTTGGCCCGCTAGCCAAATCTTTGAGCCCACACTAATCTTTTACTATCCGAAAATTGTAGAATTTTCGGAATGTCATAGGCCGTCGTCGAGAGGGAGTGTCGTCATTGTCAAAGAGAGCACAGGCATCATTAGAGAGAGCGCTATTGGGAGAGAACGTCATTGGGTCGAGAAAGAGTGGAGAGAGTAAGAAGAGAGAGGAGAGGACTTCTCATGCACTAGATTCAAAATTGGCGAACATGTGGGGCCTCGAGAACACATGTCGAGTTGTGAGTGGTTTAGGGTAAGGCTGACATGGTCCTTTTAGGATACCCAATATTTTCTTGTCACTTAGGTGGAGAGATCATTAAAAAAAAGGGTTAACACCACAAAAAATCTCAAATTAGTATATCTATTATAAATTTACTCTAAATTAAATTTTTGACTATAAAAAATCTCAAACTATACATATGTGATAAATTTACATTTTGCTAATTTCTGTTAAATTTTACCTTTAAACTGCTGAGTTGATTGATATGTAATACTTAAGTGGCATATTAATTTGGAGTTTTATCATTTGTTTATCACAAGTGTACCCGTCTATGGTTTTTGACAAGTATTAATCCAATTTAACAAAAATTAATGGAAGGTAAGTTTGTCATAAATATACTTTTGGATTTTTTGTGGTAAAAAAATTAGCTCGAGGTAAACTTATCACATGTGTACTAGTTTAGGATTTTTGATAATAAAAAAATTAGTTTGATGTAAATTTGTCATATATATATATATATATCAATTTGATGTTTTCCATAATATTATCCCTTAAAGAAAACCCTACTTTGAGCCATTAACTATTTTAGCTAGACTTATCTTGATTTAAAATTTTAAACCATTAAGTTATAGATCACCTAGCTGTATTTATGGCTTGGCTGACCCTCGCTCACTGTCACCGGCCCTTCCCGATGATGTTGGGGCGGTGACGGCGGTGGCGGCGACGACTACACAGCCCTTGCCGGATCCCCCTTCCCCTCTCTCTCTCTCTCTCTCTCTCTCTCTCTCTCTCTCTCTCTCTCTCTCTCTCTCTCTCTCTCTCTCTCTCTCTCTTTTAATTAATAAATTAATTTTATAATAATTTAATATTTTATAATTAATAATTTTTAAAATCTACGTCAGCGCAAAATTACGTCGTTTTGGCCGATTTTTCACCGACTCAATTTCCGGCAAGCCACGTAGGCAAGAAAATTAATAAAAAATTGCCACGTAGATTTTCCGATAGGGTTCCAATGACTTGGCATTAAAGTGATTCATTTATTTTGAAAAATGGCACTTAAGTGTACCTTTTGTAACTTTTGACACTTAAGTGTCTCTCCGTGCTAAGTTTTGGCACTCCCGGGGTACTTATGCCCGTCATTTTTTTTTAGAATGTTCTGTTGAAAGTTTGGTTGTAAAACATACAAAGAAGTGCCTTATCCCAGCTCAAAAGGATGAGAGTGTGTGGGGCCAATATGTAAGTGTGAAAGTCTTCCAATATTACAATTGAAGACCATGGACTAAGTGGGCTGCACCTTACAGTACTCGCGTGCGGGTGCGTAAGAAATATAGATCTAAGAGGTTAAGTGCACAACGTTCATACAGAACATACGTCCGCTTCATGCCAGTGACTTGTGTATTTGTTGATCGTGGACAGCAAAAGATCATTGCTCCAAGAAGCAAGTGTCCGGCGTTCCCCTATACTTCGCACATAACCAGAGGGAACTCATTATATTGCTGAATAGTGAACGATTTGCTTTGCAAGTATTGTCAATCTTTGACGACTTACAGGTTATTATCAATCTTGGCACAAGTAAAACATAGATGTATAATGAAGATAAAATGGCTTTCAAGCTTTCTTTTATATACATATACACACATTCGAGGGTCATGGACACAGCAGTTCCTGCCCCATGCATGATCGATGGTCACGTTGAAACAGGCCGTTGGGTGGCTGGCTGGGCTGGGCTTGCCCTTGTCCAGTTCGGAAGCCCAGGTTAGGCCCATAAGCCCTAACATGCTCGCCTCAGCCTGATAGATTTTTTTTTCTTTAATGGAATGGCCAATTCCAATCCTCGGGTGCAAAAATTTATCGATTGCTCATGACCATCCCTGACTGGCAATGGCCAACCGTTGGACTTAGAATTATATTTAGATCAAACAGTCACTTACCTATGATTATTGAACGCCCAACGGTTGACCATTGTGATTCCAATACATTAGATTCACCCTCTTCAGGCATCAAGAGTTGGAGGTCCCGTACATAATATAGAGAAGGCAAGTCAAGAAATTCCCTCTGGACATAAGAACAAGGTAAAATCCAACGTATAAAAATGCTAAAGAAGGAAAGCCAGGAGATGGCTATGCCGGCCCTCTATTCCACCACTGCTTGCTGAAGTGTCGGATACCCACTGTTGACACGATAAAATTGGGGTGCTGGTGAAATTTTTAAAGGACTCTTACAAGATTTCAGCAATGTGACGGATGCTTTGTCGTCCAGCAATGTGCCCTATCGTTTCTATAGGTGATGTTGGGGCGATTCCTTCTTCAATGAAGTAATACTAGCCATGAAAGCGAAATTACTCAAACATGACTAGGGCAATTTGCCTGTTTTCTTTTTTAATCCGTTGTCATGGATCTGAGGTTCAAGTTGAAGGGCTTAAAACCCTCCTTGTTCCATATTGCGAAAATTTGGGACTGGATAAGGAGGTCCAATTGGAGCAAATATTGGAGATGATGGGGACTAGGCTTCATAAAATATATACCACATATGCTAGTCGGTTCAACAAATTCTAAGGACGCGGGCAGGCTCAGAACTCTGTCTGTTCTTTGCTTCATAAGAAGAATCCCCAATAATCTGCTGCTAGCTTTTTCTCTTCATCTATCAATGAGGTGGAGATGTGCTTATGAGTGGACTGCTCCCGATGAATAGAAAGACATGTCAAAGAAAACGCTGACGTTTTGAAATGGTGGAAAGGCAGAATTTAGCGTTTTTCATTTCTTTTCACCTTGGCTCGTGACTTATTAAAACCCACCTGCGGGTACGAGATGGAGCTTGACTGCAAAAAAATGTAGAAATGACTGTTTATGGGCTTGATTGGTTATTGTGTAGAATTGATTCCCGACGGTGCCTGACGTGAACAAGATGACAACCACAAGACTTTATCATCTTAATCATGGTAAAGGGTACGACATCCGAAGACATTTAATTATTAAACTTTCTTCTGGGTGTAATTTATGTTTAAGCGTTATTAAGACACTCGTATGTTTTGTTTTTATTTTTTTTATTTGAGATTTTATTTTATGCACGTCTAATTCAATGAGTTCTGCTCATTAATTTTTTATATTATTCTCAATATTTAAGATATATATGATTTAATTTAAATGTTTGATAATTGATCAACTCAATACTAAAAAATATTGGGGCTCGGTCCAACTATTCCCCGACATGGCATACGGGCTGGCTGGCCATGCCTAGCCGAGCACAGCCCGGTGGCCACCTCTAGTTCCACTAAACATTTTCTAAGCAAGACATAATTGTCAATCTACATGTGTTATGACTGGTTGAGGAAAGCTAGATTTTCTGTCATTATATCATACCACAAGTCGAGAATTAAACCTCACACTCTCCCTCGACAACGAACCCTTCATGCCTAAGCCTGGCCAATTCGAAGTGTGATATCGATGAGTCTGGATAAGTCCTTCCCTTTTTAGCCCAGCCTTGGCCAATTGTATGACCGTCAAGGCTGTCTAGAGCGAATCAATTTTATATAGGAATTTTATCATATTTAGCAAATATTCTTGCCCCATGCTCCAGCGCTTGCATTGATCTTGTATATACGTTGTGTTTTCATGAATAGAGTGTGTCTCACATGAGAAGGGAGTGCATGTGATCGGAATCTAATTGCATGTTTAATTCATTTTATGGTAATTCTAAAATTTTCAATTTAGCAAATTTAGTTTTAAACTTTTTGACAATTTATTAATGTTGTCATTCCGACTAATTATGACCAGAAAATCATTGAGTCGTCAATCATGCCACATAGGATATTTGGCGTCAACGTTAGCAATTTCTAACTAAAATTGACCAAAAATGATTATATTGATAAATCGTCAAAAAGTTTATGACTAAGTTGGTTACATTGAAAAGTTTAGAAATTAATTGGCTATACAATAAGTTTATAACATTTTGGATAATTGTCCCATACATCTTGTTCTCTTAGTGATAAACTCCTATGGAACAATTAGTATTATCTAGACGCTTTCTATGAGCCCAGGCCAATCATATGTCAAGAGTACACGGATGCTCATTTCAGTTCCTAGACTTTGTCTAGCCAAGATGTGTACCTCACTTTATTTAGGTTCCTCAATACTAAAAGCTTCATTAGCCATATTAATTAACAAGCTTAGTAATATAATATAATGCTAAGTAATCATAAACCCAATTAATTAATAACTAAGCACAATCAAGCGACAATTAGCTTATCATAATCTCACTTAAGTATAATTAAGGCATATAAACCGTACTTTCTTTTTTGGATGTGTATGTATGTCAAGGGATCTGTTCACACTATGCTTCAAATAGAGATGTACAACTATTGCGGTATTACCCTACTGGACCCACTGTTCTTCAAAGTAGTTATGCTCTTGGATATTACCAGTGAAGGTGAACTGTAGATTAAAACTGACGCTTGAATCCTTAACGATTGTATTGATCAGCACCTGATGAATCTCACTAATTAGGTTTCTGAACGATGGGCTGTTATAAATTACTTGTATGAGCTTTAACTGTACCACTGACCATCTTCAATAGCAAATTCTCTTGATTCTTAATGCTCTTCGTGTTTTCTAACCAGTAACTTGGCAGAAGTGGTGTCATTACCTTTACCAACAAATTACATAGAATCTATAGAGTTTGTTACCCTTCTCTAAGTTTAAATGATGTGTGCCTGATGTTTCGACATTCATCCACTAGCCAACATCTGGCATTATGGATAACTGTAATTTTATTAGCTTCATAAAGAATCTAGAGCACATGAATCTACATGCACCCACTTCTTTCTTATACTCTAGTTGGACATATCTTAGATGTGTGTATTTCCAGTTGTATGTGAAGAACCTCTTATATGGATTTTCATGCAGGCATTGGAAAGATGTGAATATTGGTGACTATCTGATCAGAAGGGAAAACCTCCAGGGGTTGTTGGATGGTGGCCATCTTAAGGAGTAACATTTATAGAGAATCATAACACTGGCTCTACTCAAGTCAGAAATTTGTAAATTTTACTATGTTCACCATATCCGATCTTCATCCTTTCGAGGACTGTATTTCAAAAGGTACTTCGTGTCATGCTAAAGCAGGAGTCAGAACAAAAAGAAAAAAAAAACACGTGCTGAGTGCAATTATTCAATATATAGGTTCTAGGTAAACCATAATGGCTTTATAGTTTTGAAACCGATAATGGCTTCTTCTTTTTTCTCATAAAGAAACGGTAATTTTTTTTCTTTTTCTGATTGCTAATATTCTTTTTGGACACGAGTCCACAATAAAATAAAATAAAATAAAAAGCACTTTAGTGCTTGGGAAAATTGAATAAACATGTAAATATAAATGAAAAATTATTGAGAGTCGCTTGAAAAGAAAGAAGTGGGGGCATCGCTGAAAAAGGGGCTAATGACATTTTTAGTCGTCGCGTTTTTCCAATTTGTTCAAGCTCGTCCTTGTGATTCTTCTAATTATTTACGAAAGCGGTTTTTTAAAAATAAGTTTGTTCAGTTAGTTTGTTAAAAATGCAATGGAAATGCTGATGCGGACTGCCACGTCAACCTCACATTATCATTGACTAGATAAATTCGTGTCAAATGAATTAAAATATTAGAAATGTACAATGACATTTTAATCCTAAGAGACAGAAAGAAAGAAGAAAGGTCGGCATAGGCATCGGCAAGGGCCACCAAGGGCTTGCGACCACCGTGTGTAAGGTCTTTCAATTCAAAGCAATCGATGATAAACTCGAAATTACCTATAACAGTCATACCATGTGTCTATGACATATGGAGAAATGAATCAACGGGCGGATTTTAATAACGCGTTTACATTAGAAAACCCGGGTGCGCAACTAGAGTGACTTTGTCTGCGAGTTTTTTCATTGGTTGGAGATATTTATCCAAGTTTCGCCAAGTCAGAGGAGTCTTGCAAAACGTGTCGACTTTGCCCCCTCCTTTATTTCTCTGGTTATTTCGCGTCGACTTAAAATTGTAAGATCGTGTCGATTTCGCGTTAAATCCATGGCATTGTAATTTGATTCCATCATGATATTTATGTGTTTTTGACCTTTCAGTGTGCATCCAAAAAGGGGAGGGGATATGCACGTTTATGGGGTTATATTTCGCGTCGGACTTTAAATGCATGTGCATGTGCATGTTAATCTACTTCTTTTGGATGCTTACTGAATTTCCATGAAGAAACCAGATGTTTCCTTTCTCACAGCCATCTTCTTCTTCAACGTCCGACCCCCGTATCATTTTCTGATCTGATTATTTCACCGTTCATTTTAATTTTATCGGAGTCAGTGTATAGATTAAAACTATTAATCAAATCAACTTACTACTTCCATCTCTCCCATCCCTCTCGTCTTCTTCTACTTCCTATATAAATCCCTCCCTCCCTCCCTTTGACACACACACTCCCCATCTGAAATCATGGCCGCCCTCCTCCTAGACTTTTTCTTCCTCGTACGATCAGCCTATGGCAGCGGCTTCACCGCTGACCTGATACCCCGCGATCACCCAGCCTCGCCATTCCACCCCGACCATGTGCGCAGCGCAGCCCAGTGCTCGATCTCGCGTTCTCATCGACTCTCGGCTAGGCATGAAAGCATTTCGAAGGATTTCCAGTCCGACGTGATCTACAGTGACGGCGAATACTACATGAAGGTGTCGATTGGGTCGCCTCCCCTTGAGACGTTCCTGCTGGTCGACACGGGGAGCGCCCTCTCGTGGATGCAATGCAAGCCCTGCATCAAATGCTACCACTAGAAGCCAATCGCCCGCCGCTTGCCCGCCCCCTGTCAGTCGCCCGCCGCCCGTGTGCCGCCCACGTGCAGCCCGCATGCCGCTCATGTGCTGCCCATCGGTTGCTTGCCGGTCGCTAGCCGTTGGTCGGTCACCAGTCAGTCGCCCGCTGGTCGCCCGCCGGTCGTTCATGGCCACCACGAATTGCACAGCGCAGTAGTGACAGAGTTTGAGGAGTTTGCGTTATAAAAATAATGGCTTGTTTTTACTTCGACATCTGATATGGTATTATACTAAGGTTGTTGCAATATTTGAAAATGCAAGTTGATGCAAAATCCCAATTGCCCTTATGCAATTTGGTTGATTTCCTATAACCATTGTGTTGTGAATTATTATGGGTTTGCCCGTCATTATTTAGGTTCACCAGATTTTCAAGAAATTGAATAACATAGAAGGCATATGAATGATCAAGGTTCGAAGCTTGGTATTGTTCCTTTTATTTTTTATTTTTAATTTAGAAGTGGTGATAACCTATATTCATTTAAACGACCATGACATGGATTTAATATATCTACCATTTAAGGTATATGCTTGATAATTGTAAAGACTATCATAGTGTTGAATTATAGTAATATCTAAAGTCATATTACTTTTTCTAGTGTTTCGACTTGACCTCTAACAGACGCGATAACTTGCATATGGAAAAATATTCACTAATTTAGTGAATGAGAGAGGGAGAGAGACACCCGTAGGACCTGGCCATCTATCTATAGCGTGACATCAAATTCACTATCAATTATTCTCTGCTAAATCTCAAACTCTAATTTCAACCTTGCGTGAAATATGTTCGCGAGTCTCAAACGTCATGCATAGAAGGAAGCTAGGATCAAATGAGGGACATCGACATCAAGTGTCAAAGGATTCTCAAGGGACCCACCATAAGATTGATAGAACCTATAAATTTACCAATAAATGTACATAAGAAACTGAGATTGAACGACATATACAACTTGAATTAGTCAATTTTATTTATCATGAATTACCCATATTACTCTTCAAGAGTCCCATCTCAGTGCAACGTCTGAAACTATCACACGTCGCTTAGAGTAGAGAGTTTCGAGCGATACAACTTGAATTAGTCTATTCCATTCGATTATGATGTGATTATGAATTAGTGAAGGAACAATGGTGACAAGAATGAATGTATGCGTAGATATATGTCGATGGAGTGCTGTAGAAAATATTTGAGATTTATGTGCTTGTGTACGAAACTATGGTTAAAATAAATTATCCATGTTTGCAACAGAAGACTCTAATTGTGACGTCCTGAATTTCAACCTATCTCGGGATATATGAAATGATTATTTTATTGATCCACTGTTAGTTAAGTTTACTCTAAGCTAACTCTTCACAAGTTAACTAACTATTTGGAAAGGCAATTAAGAATTGATATGTGTATGACCAATGAATTCAATTAGGGATAGGCTGCTCGACCATGAGAATTAAAGATGGATGATACCATGCTATTGCAAGCCAGTTAGTGAATAGAAATAAATGGATGCGACAGAAGTACGATGTCGGATTGCTGTTAATTCTGCACGACTTCGATATTAATTATTAACGACGTTAAACCGATTTCCTTTGGGTCTTGTACTCAAGATGAGCAATTAACCTTTTATGACTACATGACAATTGAGCATCACCCTAATTTGTATAGGCACGATCGTGGATTGAAAAACTATCAACCACGAGTTAAATGCGTGAGAAAAATGCCACCCGATAGTTAGGTTGTACTAAAGTGCAGACTTGAAATACCGAAGGATTTGAAGAATGGCATCCATATGAATAAAGTAAGGTTCATGCATAAATTGACTCACTACGCTTATGGCAAAAGAGATATCGGGTCAAGTATGAGACAAATAAATCAATTTGCCCACTAATTGTTGATAACGACCCTTATCCACTGGATCACCATCCTTTTCTCGAATATGAGTATTGGCTTCAATAGGTATAGAGGAACAGCAACCTAATAACCCAACTTCTGTCAAAAGATCAGGACATACTTTCTTTGGGATAGAAAGATACCTATTGAAGATCTAGCAACTTCAATCCCAAGAAAGTACCAGTGCTTTCCAAGATCTTTTATCTCAAACTCTTGTCTAAGAAACCTTTTCAATTGTTGATCTCATCATTATTATTCCTTGTGACAACAATATCATCTCCATAGACAATGAGAATAGTAACTTTAGTACCTAATCTCTTCATAAACAAAGTATGATCATCATTACTTTGTTTATACCCAACGGAAATCATAGCCTTTTGAAACCTACTAAACTAGGCTCAAGGCAATTGCTTTATATCATAAAGTGCACGTTTCAAATTATGCACTTTACCTTGAGTTTTGTCACAAGAAAAAGCTAGAGGAATCTTGATATACACTTCTTCATCTAACTCTCCATGAAGAAAGGCATTTTTCACATCTAACTGCTGAAGATTCCATCCCTAGTAAATAGTACAAGAAAGTAGAACTCGAATAGTATCCAACTTAGCAACCGGGGCAAACGATTCTTGATAGTCAATCCCATAAGTCTGAGTAAATCTCTTTGCCACCAACCGTGCTTTATATTTGTTCACATAACCATCAATTTTCTGTTTAACTACAAACACCCACTTACATCCTACTAGTTGTTTCCTAGGAGGAAGAAAAACAAGCTCCCATGTGCCATTTTTCTTCAAAGCATGCGTCTCCTCCACCATTTGCTACCTTCCTATTTTCATCTACAAAAACTTCATGCCAATTTCATGGAATAGAGACGGAAGATAAAAAAGACACAAACGAATGATAGGAGCTAGGCAAAGACTCATATGAGACAAAATGGGATATAGGGTGTTGAGTATAAGTTCTAGTCCCCTTTCAAAGTGCAATAGGAAAATTAGAAGGAGAAACCTCACTAAAAGGAGTAGTAGAATTTGGTTCTGAAGATGATGACCGAACAAGCAATGTATCAGTGTTCTTAACCTAAGTGTTGGGGGTGGGATTCCTACGACGGTATGTCTTCAAAGTCTCCCCCTAAAGTGGTTGTTTTGTTATCTTCCCTTGAGATATTATATTATCCTCTTCTCGTGTTGCATTATTCTCCTCTTAAGAAGGAGGAGAACCATTGTTCTTTTCTAGACAAGAAGTAGAACCATTGTTCTCTTCTTGATAAGGAGAACAGTTAGAACCATCAGGGACTATTGGAGGTGGAGAATAAGTAATATCCTCAAGAGCATCTAGAATGGGAAACACCTATACACTAGGACACTCCCTTTGAAGAGGTGGAGCAGAATAATATGAATTAGACTTGTGAAAAATCACATCCATTGATATAATGGTGCACCTAGAGGGAGGATGATAACACTTATACCCTTTTTGTGTAGCTGAACACCCAAGAAAAATGCAGCGGAGACCATGGGGTTCCAACTTACTCTTAGAGGTGGTGTTACAAGCATAACAATCACAACCAAAATTTTAGGGGGAACAATAAAAGTCAATGATCCTTGTAAAACATAAATAGGTGCACGGGAATCAAGAATTCTAGTCGGCATCCGATTAATCAAATAAGCAACAGTTGAAATAGCATCACTCTAGTATTGGCCTGGGACATGGCGAACAAACATAAGAGACCTAGCGACCCCTAACAAATGCTGATTTTTTCTTTCGGCAACCCCATTTTGTGCCAGGTTATACAACTTATTTGATGAATAATGCCATGATCAGAGAGATACCATTGAAATTGACCTTCATTGTACTCAATGCTATTGTCACTATGAAGAATCTTTACAATAGTGTTGAACTTAGTTTGAACCATTTTGTGAAAGATTTACAAATAGCGAAAAATGTCACTCTTATGTTTCAACAAATAAACCCAAGTTGTACGAGAATGACTATCAATAAAAGTGACAAATCATCAATGATTGGAAATAGAAATATGACGAGAAGGACTCCACACATTAGTATGAATCACATGAAAAGGGAAATGCCTTTTATTATTGGAAAATGAATATGTTGATCGAGTTTGTTTAGCCAAAGTATGGGTTTCACAAAAAAGCTCATCTTATTACAAGTTGAAACAAGACTAGAATTTTTTTTCCTTAAGTTCCTAAAGGTGGATGACCTAATCTATAGTGCCATTGGTGAAGATCTGTCAATGCTGAATTAACTTGATGAGGCGTGGAAAACAAAGTCGAAGTAGAAACCCCACTACCCTCAAGCAGATAAAGACCACCATCCAATTTACCATATCCAATCCCCTTCTCCATTACCAGATCCTGGAGAACACAATAAGAAGGAAAAAAAATGATACTTTACAATTTAGGTCTCAAGTTAAACTACTAACATAAAGGAGGTTAGTAGAGGATGATGGGATATGTAAAACAGAAGACAAGGGAAGAGTGGAAGAACAATTGATAGACCCTTATCCAGCAATGGAAGAAAGGGTTCCATCAGGTATGCGAACTTTGTCTCTGCTAGAAGTAGTGGTGTATTTATGGAAGAGACAAGAAAAACCTATCGTGTGATCTGTAGCCCTTGTATAAATGATCCATGGGCTTGAAACAACAGAAATATCAAACCCCCCAAAGAAGATAACATGGTGTGGCTAAGTTTGAAGTAGAAGGAAAGGGTGAATTGGCAACTGAGGAGGAGGTAGCAGTAATGGAAGCTTTCAATAGACGCCGAAATGCTTGAAGTTCTTGGGATAAACCAATATTAGTAGTAGGTGCAGTAGGAACAGTTTCTGTATGGTTTGCCTATTTTTTTTGTCTTTCTTTGCGCCCCTTTTGCCTCAAAATCTATAGGTTTCCATGTAACTTCCAGCATGTGGCCTTAGTATGACACTGCCTATGACAATGCTCACACATCACAACCTCTTTAAAGGTATCACTAAATCGAGCGGATGAATCAGATTTGACAATCGCACCAATACTAGTTTGTTGGGTAGATTGATCTACAATTGATGGATGAAGCATTGCTATCCTATGGCTTTCTTCAGAGTGAAGTAGTGCATAAGACTCTTCTAGAGTAGGGAATGGAGACCGACTAAGGACTTGAACCCGAATTTGATCATATCTACATTCAATCCTTCTATATGTAGCAATGTGTGTAGCATTGGTTGGCTGGTAATTGGCATAATGATCCAGCTCTTGCCACAAACTCTGAAGCTCATCATAATATTGAGATATAGCCATCTCCATTTGAGTCGTGTCAAGAACCCTTTTTCAAAGTTCATACACTTGTGCATCATTCCCAAGTTAACCATAAGTAACTCTTGCAGTCAACCAAATTTGGGTCGCACTATCAAGAAGCAAATATCTTTTTGCAATCTGTGGTTGCATCGAATTAAGGAGAAAAGACATTACCAAAGAGTCATTAGAGATCCACCTGTCTTGAGCATTACTCCGTGCAGTCAGCTTTATAGAAGTGCCATTAATATGCCTTGTAAGCCCACAACTTGTAATGGTCAAGAATGTAGATTGAGACCATATCAAATAATTTATGCTATCAAGCTTCATAGAGTTTGTAGCAAACGTAATATAATCCGAACGACCATCTCGTGTAGGTGAAGGGTTCTCAACTGAACCGTCAGACATTGTGTCTCAGATTTTGCCTCGAAAAAGAATGAAGGCAGTAGTCGAACCACCAAAGCTTTCCTGAAAAGGCCAAAAATTGGATCGAAGTCCTCTTGTAATAAGCTGAAGTTGTCCTCCAAAAGTTAGCCAAATCAGATCAAGGGAAGGCAAAAAAGTTTTAGGGTTTGGAAAAAAATCGATAATTCTGATTTTTCCCCGAAAATCTGAATGAAAAAGAATATGGTGGACCACGGACTATAGTACTTTGGTCTTCACACATGAGATAATTATAGGTCGGCGGCAAGGCAAAAATAATCTCAAATAAGAAGATCCAAAAATTGCAGAAGAGATTGAACCACCTATTGTAAATTGGAACAAATCTTTAGTTTATCTCATAGAGGTGAGATTTAGGGCAGACACTAGATTCAAAGAATCACCTCATTAGTGCAGCTCTACATTGTGAAAGGAAGCAAAGGAGAAGGTGAGAAGGAACTACAGTGGGAGAAAGTGAGGAGGAGAAGAGAGAGAAGAAGGACTATGCAAATTTGATACCATGTTGAAAGACAAAACTGAACTGAATGCTTGATTAGGTTGATATAACGCCAAGCTATCTATTTATAATAAAGACAAAAGGCCAAAATTAAATATCATCTTTATTGTCCTCATACATAAATAATAAAGGAAATAAACAAATATACCCTTATCAGTGAAATATTTTCAATAACTGGAGATGTGGTCGGCTCAATTCACCCGCAAAACAGAAAGTGGAACAATTTGCCGGGGGCACTCCATAAACAACTCACTTGATAAAATACCCATCATAAGCTAGTCCTAATTCCTCTGGTCTAGGATAATGTTTAAAAACAGTTTGAATCAAAGCACAACCCATACTCTAGTAAATGTACTCATAATTTCAGAAGCTGGAGAAAAAAAATCCAAGAATTTAAGAGCAAAAGATAAGTTTCAATTCCACCTCAGCCATGCATAGAAGCATAAATTGAGGGAACATATTATGCCTTGATTCATAAGCTCTTATTGATTGGTTTCCTCTAGTGTTTGTGTATTTTGAAAGGATAACTCACATGAGACCAAAAAAAAAAAAAAAATCAGCCAGTAACACAATAACTTATCATATAAAGCAGGAGTGAACAATTTTCCAATCATGGCGTGCTGATTGTTAGGAAAACATGGGTCGGCACCAAGTCCACTATAAAAGGGCTAGGAAATAAACCAAGCCATGGCTAATGAACCCTCCTCCAAGCCCAAAACTCTCTAAAACATCCCAAACGGATAAGAATAACCTAGGATCACAATGCCTTTTCAAGTCATTCTTTCTTGGAGCAATGTCTAGGTGAAGTAAACCTGCAACTAATCCCTCATGGTGTTGTTTGTTTGTCAATTTGGGAAATCATATAAAGAATTAATATATATTTTCTCATGAATATTTAAGGCAAAATTACTACGGTTGTTCGGATCCTACCGTGGAACTTGGAATAAATTAGGCATGGTCAATTCCCAATTTATGGAATTGGGAACCGACCTGCCCAGTCTTGGAACCGAACTTGTCTAGTCCAATAAAATTGCAGGGTTGGTCCTAGAACCGGTGATTTGTTCTCTCTTTTTCAGTATTTCCTCTATTTGCTACATGTGGAAGTTTCCTAACATTAAAAGAAGAAAAAACAATTTAATAATTAGGGTTTGCTTCAAAAAAAATTGAAAAAATTAAGAAATCTTTGACGGTCCAGTTCTTATGAAAAATCGGGAATCGAGAATCGGACTTGTCCCCCTTGAGAACCATCCAAAATTGGCCAAATTGGTCCAGTCTGAATGCCGAGTTGAACTAGGATCAATTCGCATGTCTAAAAATTATGCAAAATTATGCATCAACAACTATAAATAAATTTTTATAGTGATAATAAATCTAATTACATTCCCATTGCCAAAGCCATATACAAAGCCGACTTTCAAATTTAGTGTCCTTTTTCTTAAGACCAAAACGACTCATCTTATCTCGATAAAAAAATGTGAAGAGAACATGTATATCATCAATAGTTAAGATCCAATACCATCGTGCTCTTACTTAACAAATCTTCTATTTTTATTAGCAAATATACTTACCTATTTGAAATTCATACCCACTAAAACTCATATGAATCTTCGACCCAAAAAATAAAAAACACTTAGCTGAATCCATCTCGGATTGAACCGGCGTATTCGCATGCCAAGGGACTCATATAAAAGCGCTCGACGTGACGAAATACTTTAGTCGGTGGTTTCAATAATGGAATAGGGAATTTAGCCCATGACATTTGTTGTTATAATCTTCTTTTGTTTGCTAACAATGTAATAATTAGCACCTTCAAGTACTTGACTTATCTTATTTATGGTGTATTTGATAACATTTCTGTTCCCGGAAATAATTTCTTTTTAACAATAGTTCTTTTCTATTTCTATTTCCTATAATAATATCTTACTAAATAAACGCATTTGATGACTGCATAAAATTTCTATTCCCAGAATAAAAAAAAGAATAGAAATACGTTGAGTATGACTTGCAAATTTTTTTGTGACCTAAAATTTTTAAAATTTTTTAATGATTTTTTGAGATTTTTCCTTTTTCCTTTTTTTCTTCTTTTTCCGATGGTAGCTGCAATCGGTTGTGGTGGCTAGCAATTGGTGACTGGCTTTTGGTGGTAGCGGTGATTAGTTAGAAGAGGAAGAAGAAGAAAAGAAAAAAAGAAGATAACTTACCAAAATTGTTTTCGAAAATAAGAAGTTACTTTTTCTACTTCTTATTTATGTTACAAATTTATTGCTTGAAACAACTTTCTATTATGGGGAATAGAAACATTAGCCGACGTTACTAAATGTATTTCTTTTATTTATTTATTTCGGAGAACAAAAAAGTAGAAAAATAGAAAAACAGGAACATTAACAAATGTGTCCTTAGTATCGTGACTAGTGGCAGGCCTAAGGTGGGTCCCTAGTCCAAGAATTGCTTATTCTTTAAGGTTAAAAAAATCAAAAATCAAAATTTTTATTTGTGTATGACATTTATTGAAAGAAAAATTCTCATCCTTTAAACTCAATTTCTCGATCCACCATTGATTGTGACCAAGTGCTTACTCTTAAATTAACACAAGATGTGGAAAACATGGTTCCTTAACTAGCGCTCTAAACAAAGAAAAGGGTTTATGTGTTTTCCACGTTGTTAGTGCTTTACAAGCCCCATCTCAAATGGCCTTTCAATCTCAAACCAACCCGACCCTTTCATTGAGATCCAACTTTGGATTTCGTTCACTTGCTTAAAATTGAGACTTCATTTGTTTCATGAGAAATGAATGATTTGAAAATGAATTTTTAAAAAGAATTATTTATATCACTTACAAAAATAAATAAACAAAAATTATATTTATTTCACATGAAAATATTTAAATATAAATTATTATCTATTATGAAAACATTTTCAAGTTAATCATTGCAAGCGATATAAGCAATCATTTTAATTTTTTTTTCCAAATCATTCATTTTTTGCATAACAAAAGGAGCGTGCATATGCAGAATTGAAAATAGATATCCGAATATCTAGGCAATGAAATCCTTAAACGTGGATAATTACCTCTTAGACTTTCGAAAAAGTGTGAAAAATATAGTGAAGTGCAACTTTCAAGCTTCAAATTGCCTCCACCTTCATCATCATTCACACTTTCTTATAAGTAGACAAATTTACTCAAATTTGGAAAGAGATATCTAAATGTATCGAAGAATTTGCAATTTGCAATTTGCAATTGAAATGTTAAATCCAAGGATGGGAGTACGTCCAGCTGAACTTTTGAATTCGTGTTTTTTTTTTTTAAATGTTTGAGACATGTATGCACTTAATTTTTGAATAAATCTTCAAAATTTCACACGTAGTGAAAAAAGAAATTTTGGACACATATAAAATACAGTCTTATATTCGTTAAAACTTATTTCATATATTTTTCATTCGCCGATTAAGGATGCAATGTGCAAATTATCATTTGTGAAACAAAAACTTGAGACTTCCCATTATCATATCCATACAAAGAAATACATTCTTTCTACGTCTCGCTAAGTAGCAGCAAATAATAAAAACATGGTGCCAGATCCAATAAATCTGATCAAAATGGTTGTGTATTAAACGTTTTTTGCGTCATAATATAATTGATGCAAACTCATGATCATTTTCATGTTTATTATAATAATTTCGATTTACTATTTTATGGACTTTTGAAGAAAATGGTTTATATGTACCAATTCATGCTATTTCATGGCCATCGCCGAAACAGCTAACAAAACCCATTGCCCAACTTCCATGCCTCTTTCGATCATCTGCGTTCAACACTAATTTCGACCAAAGAAGAGCAGAAAAGGTACTGAAAAAAGCAAGAAGACGGACTTAGCCAGCAATCGGGAAATCGGGAAACGGCAAAATCGACAGTGCCCCGACCAAATCTTTGCACAAAAATCAACGTCCACAACGTTAAAAGTTGAAATGGGGCACGGTGCAATGTGGACCGATTCCTTTCACCTTTTCTTCTCAGTCGTCCCTTATTAATGCACTCGTTATGGTTGTCGCGACCTCATTTTCCGCGTCCGGAGGCTAATGGTGCGGTTGAAAGCCTATCATCGGGGCTTTAACCGGGGCTTTCCAAGCCCATCAATTCACGACTTAAAGTTTGAGTTTTTAACCTGCAATTCAATTTCATTTTAAAAAAAAGTCACTACTAATCAGTTTGGAGTGGGTCGATTAGAAACCAAGTAAAATATTGGGAGAAATATTTTACTTCTATGCAATCAGAGAAACTATGATCGGATATTTGATTATACTAGTTAATCACTAATGCCCTTCCAATACCTAATTTTGTTTAAACCCTCAAGTTTGATATTTTTTTAATTTTTTCAAGGATTTTTCATGCATTGTTGAAATAAATAATTTTTTTTGATTTTTTTAAATATATATATTTTTGAATTTTTTGGAAAATATAAAAATATTTTTGGAAAATATAAACTATTTTCCGATTTTCTGAATTTTCTGAAAAAAATTTTTTTAATTTTTATTATTATAAATATTTTATTAAAATAATAATATAATATTATTATAAAAAAGGAGACTTGGGTTGGGTCTTTGGGTCGAACCGACCCGGCTTGGGTCGCATATCCGGGTCGGGCCACCAAACCCGATCAGGTTCGGGCTGGCACAGACCGACCAGGGCCCATCAAACTTGGCCCTTGTCTTGAGTAAACTCGGAGCAGGCTCTATAAAGAGCCAAATTCGAATCAAAATTTGTTTAGGCCCAATTCCTATTTAAAGAAAAGCCGTGCCCGCAACCTTCAAACCCATACACAACCAAACCCGACCGGCCCTAATAATCGAAACCCTACTCGCTTGGTGTCTCACCCGACTCGGCTTGACTCGGGTCGCACTCGCCGCCGTTGCTCTCCTTCTCTCTGTGACACGTCGGGGACGGTTGGGACGGACGGCGTGGTCGCCACGAGCAGTGCCGACGGCAGGAGGGATCGTCGGACGTGATGAGGAGGCGGTGGCCGACAGCAGGGGCGACGGCAGGCTTGTCGGCGTGAGGCTTGGCCGAGCTTGGCTAGTGGCTCGGTTGGTAGAAGAGATAGCGATGACTCTAGGGGCTGACGGTGACGGGAGCAACGAAATCAGGTGGCGTCCTCGATGGTTGAGCGACAGTGGGGGTGGCGTTGGCTCGGCAGCTTGCGTTGCGCGACTGACGACGGGACTCGACCGGTAGCTCTCTCTCTTAGAGATCTCTCTCGGATCGGCGATTGCTTGGAATTTTGGACTCCTGGATGTCTCTCCAAGGGAAGCCTTCAAGCTCACTCTCCGGGCCTCTCAAGATGTCTCTCCTGGGAAGCCCTTTGAGCTCGCTCCTCCTCCTCCGTCTCAAATCTCTCTCTCGGATCTCTCTCTAACTCTCTCTTTTTTCGTTGCTTGTTGCCCTGCCTCCCTCAGATCTCTTTCGGATTGGTAGTCGCTCGGAATCCCAGCCTCCTGGATGTCTCTCCAAGGGAAACCTTCCGAGCTCTTGCTTCTCCTCCTCAGATCTCACTTCTCACTCTTTTTCCCCGCTGTTTCCCTGCCGTTTCTCCTTCGCTCGACCCCCTATTTATAGGCGAGGAGTCCGGTCGATGGAGGTGCTCCGACCACCGGTCTTCGATGCGTCGACTGGGCTCCTCCTCGGCCGAACCGGCGTCGCCTTCGGCTACGCCTGCTTGGCATTGAAGACGTCTGGATCCTTCATTGGATCTCGCGCCGCTCCACTCGGCAAAGATTAAGGGCGCCGCAAAGTGCCCATCCGTCGCCGACCCACCCTAGTATCGCTCTTATGCTCCCCGCTTCTCGGGTGCGGGAAGAAGAAGAAGAAGAAGAAGAAGAAAAATGGAGAGGGCCGAGCCAAGGAAAATAAAAAAAAGAAATGGGCCTAAGGCCCGTGCTAGGGAGAAAAGAGAAGCAACGGGGGCTGGGCTTCGCTTCAGCCCCCATGGGCCGGGCTTCACTTCAGGCCCCTGTGGGCCTCTTTTTTGTTTTACTCGAAAATAAGGGAAAATAAGGTAAAATAAAATGAAAATAAACTTAGTAGACGTGGACAAAATTAATATCTAAGTGCTATGAAAATCATTTTTCATAGGGTCAAATTAGGCCCTAATTTTCTATGCAAATTACATATAAATATTTAGTAAAAATTTAGGTGTCAACAATGGTTCGCCAGGAATCGTTATATTTCGAAGGATGATTCGGTTTGATTGGGCCAAAATGGCACGACGGAATCGAATGTGAAGACAGAGGTTTGCTAGCATGGTAAGGAACTATATTTGCATCGATAGGTCGGAAACACTCGCGGTGCTTCTCATTCGGCCACATTTGTTGGTGCTTGCCATTATTGGGCACTCGGGGATTAGACCGAGCGCATCAATGGCGTCCGCAAAGCGTCCCATCCGTCGCCGGCCGCCCTAGTTATGCTCTGCTCTCCTGCTTCTCGCGAGTAGGAAGAAGAAGAAGGGAAGAAGAAGAAGAAAAAGGGAAGAAGAAGAAGAAAAATGGAGAGGGCCGAGCCAAGGAAAATCAAAAAAAGAAATGGGCCCTCGAGGCTTGTGCTAAGGAGAAAGGAGAAGAAGCAAGCCCCCAGGGCCGGGTTTCCCTTCAACCCCCTGTGGGCCTCTTTTTTTTTTGTTAAAATTGAAAAATAAGGGAAAATAAAATGAAAATAAACTTAGTAGACGTGGACAAAATTAATACCTAAGTGCTATGAAAATTATTTTTGTTAGGGTCAAATTAGGCCATAATTCTCTATGCAAATTACATATAAATATTTAGTCAAAATTAAGGTGTCAACAATGGTCCGCCAGGAATCGTTATATTTCGAAGGATGATTCGGTTTGATTGGTTCAAAATGGCGCGACGGAATATAATGAGAAGGTAGAGGTTTGTTGGCGTGGTAAGGAACTAATTTGCATCGATAGGTTGGGCTCACTTGCGGTGCTTCCTTATCCAGCCACATCGTTGGTGCTTGCCATTATTGGGCACTCGGGGATTAGACCGAGCGCATTAATGGCGCCGCAAATCGTCCCATCCGTCACCGGCCGTCCTAGTTCGCTATGCTCTCTTGCTTCTCGCGTGCAGGAAGGAGAAGAAGGAAAAGAAAAAGAAAATGGGAGAGGCCCGAGCCAAGGAAAATCAAAAAAAGAAATGGGCCCAAGGCCCGTGCCAGGGAGAAAGGAGAAGCAACGGGGGCTGGGCTTCGCTTCAGCCCCCATGGGCCGGGTTCACTTCAAACCCCTGTGGGCCTCTTTTTTATTTTACTCGATAATAAAGGAAAATAAAATGAAAATAAACTTAGTAGACGTGGACAAAATTAATACCTAAGTGCTATGAAAATAATTTTTGTTAGGGTCAAATTAGGCCCTAATTTTCTATGCAAATTACATATAAATATTTAGTCAAAATTTAGGTGTTAACATTGGTCTGCCAGGAATTGTTATATTTCGAAGGATGATTCGGTTTGATTGGGCCAAAATGACGCAACGGAATGGAATGTGAAGATAGAGGTTTGTTGGTGCAGTAAGAAACTATATTTGCATTGATAGGTCGAGCACACTCGCATTGCTCCTCATTCGGCCACATCTGTGGTGCTTGCCATTATTGGGCACTCGGGGATTAGATCGAGAGCGCATTAATGGCGCCCGCAAAGCGTCCCATCCGTCGCGGCCGCCCTAGTTCCCGCTCTCCCGCTCTCCCGCTTCTCGTGTGTAGGAAGAAGAAGAAGGGAAGAAGAAGAAGAAAATGGAGAGGCCGAGCCAAGGAAAATCAAAAAAGAAATGGGCCCATGGCTCATGCCGGGGAGAAAGGAGAAGCAACGGGGCCGGGTTTCGCTTCGGCCGCCATGGGTTGGGCTTCATTTTAGCCCCTTGTGGGCCTCTTTTTTGTTTTACTCAAAAATAAGGGAAAAAATGGAAAAAAATGAAAATAAACTTAGTAGACGTGGACAAAATTAATATCTAAGTGCTATGAAAATCATTTTTGTTAGGGTTAAATTAGGCCCTAATTTTCTATGCAAATTACATATAAATATTTAGTCAAAATTTAGGTGTTAACATTGGTCCGCCAGGAATCGTTATATTTCGAAGGATGATTCAGTTTGATTGGGCCAAAATGGCGCGACGGAATGGAATGTGAAGACAGAGGTTTGCTGGCGCGATAAGGAACTATATTTGCATTGATAGGTCGGGCACACTCGCGATGCTCCTCATCCGGCCACATCTGTCGGTGTTTGCCATTATTGGGCACTTGGGATTACACCGAGCGCATTAATGGCACCTGCAAAGCATCCATCTGTCGCCGGCCGCCCTAGTTCTACTCTGCTCTCCTGCTTCTCGCGTGCAGGAAGAGGAAGAAGGGAAGAAGAAGAAGAAAAATGGAGAGGGCCAAGCCAAGGAAAATCAAAAAAGAAATGGGCCCATGGACAATGCCAAGGAGAAAGGAGAAGCAACGGGAGGCCGGGTTTCGCTTCAGCCCGCCATGGGTTGAGTTCATTTTCAAACCCTTGTGGGCCTCTTTTTTGTTTTACTCTATAATAAGGGAAAATAAAATGAAAATAAACTTAGTAGACGTGGACAAAATTAATACCTAAGTGCTATGAAAATTATTTTTGTTAGTGTCAAATTAGGCCCTAATTTTCTATGCAAATTACATATAAATATTTAGTCAAAATTTAGGTGTCAACATTAGTCCGCCAGAATCGTTATATTTCGAAGGATGATTCGGTTCGATTGGGCCAAAATGGCGCAACGGAATAGAATGTGAAGACAGAGGTTTGCTGGCGCGGTAAGGAACTATATTTGCATTGATTGGTCGAGCACACTCGCGGTGCTTCTCATCCGGCCACATCTGTGGTGCTTGCCATTATTGGGCACTCGGGGATTAGACAGAGCATTAATGGCCCTCGCAAAGCGTCCCATCCGTCGCCGGCCGCCCTAGTTCTGCTCTTTTCTCCTGTTTCTCGCGTGCAGGAAGAAGAAGAAGGGAAGAAGAAGAAGAAAAATGGAGAGGCCCAAGCCAAGGAAAATGAAAAAAAGATATGGGCCCAAGGCCCGTGCCAGGGAGAAAGGAGAAGCAACGGGGCCGAGCTTCGCTTCAGCCCCCTGTGGGCCGAGCTTCGCTTCAGCCCCCTGTGGGCCTCTTTTTTATTTTACTCGAAAATAAGGGAAAATAAAATGAAAATAAACTTAGTAGACGTGAACAAAATTAATATCTAAGTGCTATGAAAATCATTTTTGTTGGAGTCAAATTAGGCTATAATTTTCTATGCAAATTAAATATAAATATTTAGTCAAAATTTAGGTGTCAACAATGGTCCGCCAGGAATCGTTATATTTCGAAGGATGATTCGGTTAGATTGGTTCAAAATGGCGCGACGGAATATAATGTGAAGACAGAGGTTTGTTGGCGCGGTAAGGAACTAAATTTGCATCGATAGGTCGGGCACACTCGCGGTGCTTCTTATCCGGCCATATCTGTCGGTGCTTGCCATTATTGGGCACTTGGGGATTAGACCGAGTGCATTAATGGCGCCCGCAAAGCGTCCCATCCGTCGCCGGCTACCTTAGTTTTGCTCGCTCTCCCGCTTTCGCGTGTAGGAAGAAGAAGAAGGGAAGAAAAAGAAGAAAATGGAGAGGGCCGAGCCAAGGAAAATCAAAAAAGAAATGGGCCCAAGGCCCGTGCCGGGTGGAGAAAGGAGAAGCAACGGGGGCCGGGTTTCGCTTCAGCCGCCATGGGTTGGGCTTCATTTAAACCCCTATGGGCCACTTTTTTGTTTTACTCGATAATAAGGGAAAATAAAATGAAAATAAACTTAGTAGATGTGGACAAAATTAATACTTAAGTGCTATGAAAATAATTTTTGTTAGGGTCAAATTAGGCCCTAATTTTCTATGCAAATTACATATAAATATTTAGTCAAAATTTATGTGTTAATAATGGTTCGCCAGAATCGTTATATTTCGAAGGATGATTCGGTTCGATTGGGCCAAAATGGCGCAACGGAATAGAATGTGAAGACAGAGGCTTGTTGGTGCTGTAAGAAACTATATTTGCATTGATAGGTCGAGCGCACTCGCGGTGCTTCTCATCCGGCCACATCTGTGGTGCTTGCCATTATTGGGCACTCGGGGATTAGACCGAGCGCATTAATGGCCCCCGCAAAGCGTCCCATCCGTCGCGGGCCGCCCTAGTTCTGCTATGCTCTCCTGCTTCTCGCGTGCAGGAAGAAGAAGGGAAGAAGAAGAAGAAAAATGGAGAGGCCCGAGCCAAGGAAAATGAAAAAAAGATATGGGCCCAAGGCCCATGCCAGGGAGAAAGGAGAAGCAACGTGGGCTGGGCTTCGCTTCAGCCCCCATGGGCCGAGTTTCCCTTTTGCCCCCTGTGGGCCTCTTTTTTGTTTTACTCGAAAATAAGGGAAAATAATGGAAAAAAATGAAAATAAACTTAGTAGACGTGGACAAAATTAATATCTAAGTGCTATGAAAATAATTTTTGTTAGGGTCAAATTAGGCCCTAATTTTCTATGCAAATTACATATAAATATTTAGTCAAAATTTAGGTGTTAACATTGGTCCGCCAGGAATCGTTATATTTCGAAGGATGATTCGGTTTGATTGGGCCTAAATGGCGCGAAGGAATAGAATGTGAAGACAGAGGTTTGCTGGCGCGGTAATGAACTATATTTGCATTGATAGGTTGGGCACACTCGCGGTGCTTCTCATCCGGCCACATCTGTCGGTGCTTGCCATTATTGGGCACTCGGGGATTAGATCGAGCGCATTATTGGCACCCGCAAAGCGTCCCATCCGTCGCCGGCCGCCCTAGTTTTGCTCTGCTCTCCTTCTTCTCGAGTGCAGGAAGAAGAAGAAGGGAAGAAGAAGAAGAAAAATGGAGAGGGCCGAGCCAAGGAAAATCAAAAAAAGAAATGGGCCCAAGGCCCGGGCCAAGGAGAAAGGAGAAGCAACGAGGGCTGGGCTTCGCTTCAGCCCCCATGGGCCGAGTTCACTTCAAACCCTGTGGGCCTCTTTTTTGTTTTACTCGATAATAAGGGAAAATAAAATGAAAATAAACTTTGTAGACGTGGACAAAATTAATACCTAAGTGCTATGAAAATCATTTTTGTTAGTGTCAAATTAGGCCCTAATTTTCTCTGCAAATTACATATAAATATTTAGTCAAAATTTAGGTGTCAATAATGGTCCGCCAGAATCGTTATATTTTGAAGGATGATTCGGTTCGATTGGGCCAAAATGGCGCAACGGAAATGGAATGTGAAGACAGAGGTTTCTGGCGCGGTAAGGAACTATATTTGCATTGATAGGTCGGGCACACTTGCGGTGCTCTCATCCGGCCACATCTTTGGTGCTTGCCATTATTGGGCACTTGGGATTAGACCGAGCGCATTAATGGCACCGCAAAGTGTCCCATCCGTCACCGGCCGCCCTAGTTCTGCTCTTTTCTCCTGTTTCTCGCGTGCAGGAAGAGGAAGAAGGGAAGAAGAAGAAGACAAATGGAGAGGGCCGAGCCAAGGAAAATAAAAAAAGAAATGGGCCCATGGCCCAATCTAGGGAGAAAGGAGAAGCAACGGGGGCCGGGCTTCGCTTCAGCCCCCATGGGCGGGCTTCCTTCGGCCTGGGCCTTTTTTTTTTATTTTACTCGAAAATAAGGAAAAATAAAACGAAAATAAACTTAGTAAACGTGCACAAAATTAATATCTAAATGCTACAAAAATTATTTTTGTTGGGGTCAAATTAGGCCCTAATTTTCTATGCAAACCAAATATAAATATTTAGTAAATTTAAGTGTCAACATTGGTCCGCCAGAATTGTTATATTTCGAAGGTAGGATGATTCGGTTTGATTAGGCCAAAATGGCGCGACGGAATGGAATGTGAAGATAGAGGTTTGCTGGCGCGGTAAGGAACTATATTTGCATCGATAGGTCGGGCACACTCACGGTGCTCCTCATTCGGCCACATCTGTCGATGCTTGCCATTATTGGGCACTCGGGGATTAGACCGAGCCCGTTAATGGCGCCCGCAAAGCATCCCATCCGTCGCCGGCTACCCTAGTTTTGCTCGCTCTCCCGCTTCTCGCGTGTAGGAAGAAGAAGAAGAAGAAGAAGAAAATGGAGAGGGCCGAGCCAAGGAAAATCAAAAAAGACATGGGCCCAAGGCCCGTGCTTGGGAGAAAGGAGAAGCAACGGGGGGCGGGGTTTCCCATGGGCCTCAAGCTTCACTTCAGCCCCCTGTGGGCATTTTTTTGTTTTACTTGAAAATAAGGGAAAATAATGGAAAATAAAATGAAAATAAACTTAGTAGACGCGGACAAAATTAATACCTAAGTGCTATGAAAATCGTTTTTTATGGTCAAATTAGGCCATAATTTTTATGCAAATTACATATAAATATTTAGTCAAAATTTAGGTGTCAACAATGGTTCGCCAGGAATCGTTATATCTCGAAGGAAGATTCGGTTCGATTGGGCCAAAATGGCGCGACGGAATCGAATGTGAAGACAGAGGTTTGTTGACGTGGTAAGGAACTATATTTGCATCGATAGGTTGGGCACACTCGCGGTGCTCTCATCCGGCCACATCGTCGGTGCTTGCCATTATTTGGGCACTTGGGATTAGATCGAGCGCATTAATGGCGCCCGCAAAACGTCCCATCCGTCGCCGGCCGCCCTAGTTTTTGCTCGCTCTCCCGCTTCTCGCGTGCGGGGAAGAAGAAGAAGGGAAGAAGAAGAAGAAAATGGAGAGAGCCGAGCCAAGGAAAATCAAAAAAGAAATGGGCCCATGGCCCGATCCGTGGAGAAAGGAGAAGCAATGGGGCTAGGGGCCGCCCCCATGGGCCGGGTTCACTTCAAACCCCTGTGGGCCTCTTTTTTGTTTTACTCGATAATAAGGGAAAACAAAATGAAAATAAACTTAGTAGACGTGGACAAAATTAATACTTAAGTGCTAGGAAAATGATTTTTGTTTGGGTCAAATTAGGCCCTAATTTTCTATGCAAATTACATATAAATATTTAGTCAAAATTTAGGTGTCAACATTGGTCCGCCAGGAATCGTTATATTTCGAAGGATGATTCGGTTCGATTGGGCCAAAATGGCGCAACGGAATAGATTGTGAAGACAGAGGTTTGCTGGCGCGGTAAGGAACTATATTTGCATCGATAGGTTGGGCACATTCGCGGTGCTTCTTCATCCGGCCACATCTGTCGGTGCTTGCCATTATTGGGCACTCAGGGATTAGATTGAGTGTATTAATGGCGTGCGCAAAGCGTCCCATCCGTCGCCGGCCGCCCTAAGTCGGCTGTGCTCTCCTGCTTCTCGCATGTAGGAAGAAGAAGAAGGGAAGAAGAAAAATGGAGAGGGCTGAGCCAAGGAAAATCAAAAAAGAAATGGGCCTATGGCCCGTGCCTGGGAGAAATGAGAAGCAACGGGGGTGGGGTTTCCTTCAGCCCCTGTGGGCCTCTTTTTTGTTTTACTCGAAAATAAGGGAAAATAAAAAAATGAAAATAAACTTAGTAGCGTGGACAAAATTAATATCTAAGTGCTATGAAAAAATTTTTTTAGGGTTAAATTAGGCCCTAATTTTTTATGCAAATTACATATAAATATTTAGTCAAAATTTAGGTGTCAACAATGGTCTGCCAGGAATCGTTATATTTCGAAGGATGATTCCGTTCGTTTGGGCCAAAATGGCGCGACGGAATGGAATGTGAAGACAGATGTTTGCTGGCATGGTAAGGAACTCTATTTGCATCGATAGGTCGGGCACACTCGCGGTGCTCCTCATCTGGCCACATCTGTCGGTGCTTGCCATTATTGGGCACTTGAGATTAGATCGAGCGCATTAATGGCGCCCGCAAAGCGTCCCATCCGTCACCGACCGCCCTAGTTTTACTCTGCTCTCCTGCTTCTCGCGTGCAGGAAGAACAAGATGGGAAGAAGAAGAAGAAAAATGGAGAGGGCCGAGCCAAGGAAAATCAAAAAAAGATATGGGCTCAAGGCTTGTGCTAGGGAGAAAGGAGAAGCAAAGAGGCTGGGCTTCGCTTCAGCCCCCATGGGCTGGGCTTCACTTCAGCCCCCTGTCGGCCTTTTTTTGTTTTACTCGAAAATAAGGGAAAATAAAGGAAAATAAAATGAAAATATACTTAGTAGACGTGGACAAAATTAATTCCTAAGTGCTATGAAAATCATTTTTGTTAGGATCAAATTAGGCTCTAATTTTCTATGCAAATTACATATAAATATTTAGTCAAAATTTAGGTGTCAAAATGGTCCGCCAGAATTGTTATATTTCGAAGGATGATTCGGTTCGATTAGGCCAAAATGGCGCGATGGAATCAAATGTGAAGAGAGAGGTTTGCTGGCGTGGTAAGGAACTATATTTGCATCGATAGGTCGGGCACACTTACGGTGCTACTCATCCGGCCATATCTGTCGGTGCTTGCCATTTTTGGGCACTCGGGAATTAGACCGAGCGCATTAATGGCGCCCACAAAGCGTCCCATCCATCGCCGGCCGCCGCCTTAGTTCTCGCTCTCCTCGCTGCTCGCGTGGAGGAAGAAGAAGAAGGAAGAAGAAGAAAATGGAGAGGCCGAGCCAAGGAAAATCAAAAAGAAATGGGCCCATGGCCCGTGCTAGGGAGAAAGAAGAAGCAACGGGGGCGGGGCTTCACTTTAGCCCCCATGGGTCGGGTTTCGCTTCAGCCCCCTGTGGGCCTCTTTTTTGTATTACTCAAAAATAAGGGAAAATAAAGGAAAATAAAATGAAAATAAACTTAGTAGACGTGGACAAAATTAATAATTAAGTACCATGAAAATCATTTTTGTTAGGGTCAAATTAGGCCCTAATTTTCTATGCAAATTACATATAAATATTTAGTCAAAATTTAGGTGTTAACAATGGTTCGCCAGGAATCGTTATATTTTGAAGGATGATTTAGTTTGATTGGGCCAAAATGGCGTGACAGATTCGAATGTGAAGACAGAGGTTTGCTGGCGCGGTAAGGAACTATATTTGCATCTATAGGTCGAGCACACTTGCGGTGCTTCTCATCCGGCCACATCTGTCGGTGCTTTCCATTATTGGGCACTTGGGGATTAGACCGAGCGCATTAATGGCGCCCGGAAAGCATCCCATCCGTCGCCGGCCGCCCTAGTTTTGCTCTGCTCTCCTGCTTCTCGCGTGCAGGAAGAAGAAGAAGGGAAGAAGAAGAAGAAAAATGGAGAGGTCCGAGCCAAGGAAAATCAAAAAAAGAAATGGGCCCAAGGCCCGTGCCAGGGAGAAAGGAGAAGCAACGGGGGCTGGGCTTCGCTTAAGCCCCCATGGGCCGGGCTTCGCTTCTGCCCCCATGGGCCGGGCTTCACTTCAGCCCCCTGTGGGCCTGTTTTTTGTTTTACTCGAAAATAAAGGAAAATAAAATGAAAATAAACTTAGTAGACGTTGACAAAATTAAAACCTAAGTGCTATGGAAATAATTTTTGATAGGGTCAAATTAGGCCCTAATTTTCTATGCAAATTACATATAAATATTTAGTCAAAATTTAGGTGTCAACAATGGTCCGCCAGAATCATTATATTTTGAAAGATGATTTGGTTCGATTGGGCCAAAATGGAGCTACGGAATGGAATGTGAAGGTAGGGGTTTGGTTGCGCGGTAAGGAACTATATTTGCATTGATAGGTTGGGCACACTCATGGTGTTCCTCATCCGGCCACATCTGTCGGTGCTTGCCATTATTAGGCACTCGGGGATTAGACCGAGCGCATTATCCCCGAGTGCATTAATGGTGCCCGCAAAGCGTCCCATCCGTCGCCGGCCGCCTTAGTTCTGCTCTGCTCTCCTTCTTCTCGCGTGTAGGAAGAAGAAGAAGAAAAATGGAGAGGGCCGAGCTAAGGAAAATTCAAAAAAAGAAATGGGCCCAAGGCCCGTGCTAGGGAGAAAGGAAAACAACGGGGCGGCTCACTTCGCCCCCATAGGCCGGGCTTCACTCAGCCTGTGGGCCTCTTTTTTTGTTTTACTCGAAAATAAGGGAAAATAAAGGAAAATAAAATGAAAATAAACTTAGTAGACGTGGACAAAATTAATACCTAAGTGCTATGAAAATCATTTTTGTTAGGGTCAAATTATGCCCTAATTTTTTATGCAAATTACATATAAATATTTAGTCAAAATTTAGGTGTCAACAATGGTGCGCTAGGAATCGTTATATTTCGAAGGATGATTCGGTTCGATTGGGCCAAAATGGCGCGATGGAATCGAATGTGAAGACAGAGGTTTGCTGGCGCGGTAAGGAACTATATTTGCATCGATAGGTCGGGCACACTCGCGGTGCTTCTCATCCGGCCACATTTGTCGGTGATTGCCATTATTGGGCACTCGGGGATTAGACCGAGCGCATTAATGGCGCCCGCAAAGCGTCCCATCCGTTGCCGGCCGCCCTAGTTTTGCTCTGCTCTCATGCTTCTCGCGTGCAGGAAGAAGAAGAAGGGAAAAAGAAGAAGAAAAATGGAGAGGGCCGAGACAAGGAAAATCAAAAAAAGAAATTGGCCCAAGGCCCGTGCCAGGGAGAAAGGACAAGCAATGGGGGCTGGGCTTTGCTTTAGCTCCCATGGGTCGGGCTTCACTTCAGCCTCCTGTGGGTCTCTTTTTCATTTTAGTCAAAAATAAGGGAAAATAAAATGAAAATAAACTTAGTAGACGTGGACAAAATTAATACCTAAGTGCTATGAAAATCATTTTTATTAGTGTCAAATTAGGCCCTAATTTTTATGCAAATTACATATAAATATTTAGTCAAAATTTAGGTGTCAACAATGGTCGGCCAGAATCGTTATATTTCGAAGGATGATTCGGTTCGATTGGTCCAAAATGGCGCGACGGAATGGAATGTAAAGACAGAGGTTTGTTGGCGCGGTAAGGAACTATATTTACATCGATAGGTCGGGCACACTTGCGGTGCTTCTCATCCGGCCACATTTGTCGGTGCTTGCCATTATTTGGCACTCGGGGATTAGTCCGAGCGCATCGGGCGTCGCTAGTCCCCGCCTTCTTTTTCTTCCACGACAAAGTCCGGTGAATTTGTTTTACTCGTCACGTTGATTATGTTAGTATTTAGTTCATGTGAAAAGTTTTATTAATTACTAGTAGAGATTAAACTAATGAGGCCTGCTTTTCATTATTATTATTATTATTATTATTATTATTCTTTTACAAGATTTAAACTCGTTTTATTCGAGACAATATTCTAAATTAGGAGTCTTGATAGTTTAAATTATAATAGAAATAGTTAGGATAAAATAACATCTTTGAAATTTGATTGTTCTTCTATGTATTCGTGGTTGAATGCCAATGGAAGTTGAAATATTTTACATTGGATGGATAAAGATAGAATTTAGATGAAAATTTCCCTAATGATGTGGAAAACTCATCCAAATGTAGACAATGAATTAAGAATTCATGATAATTATCCAATTAGTCCTACACCAATTATACGGATGTCAATTCAGTTATAAACTTTTCAATTTTATCAATGTAATCATGAACCTTTGCATGAAATTTCATGTAATCCTTTCGACTAGTTGCTATTAGAAACTACTAACATATCATTAAATTATCGATGTTCATCCTATGTGGCATGTGGATTACCACATCAACAATTTTTGTCTATAAGCTGTCACATCTATTATATTGGAATTCCATGCAAAAATTTACAATTATATTAACAAAATTGGAAGGTTTAGAATTGAATTGACATATGTATGATAGATTTAGGACTGAATTAGATATTTTTCTTAATAATTTACAATTGCTTATATTTGATCATTTGCATTTCTAATCGAGAGGACCGGATATGATAGGGTATGAAATCCAAAATTTTGTTATATTTGATATTGTAATAATTAAGTTGGCTATATTCACATTACATAATGTACATTGTTTGGTATAAACGACATATCAATTTAAATAAACCAAAAGTTTTACAAACAAAGATAATAAAATTTTTTGCAACACTCTTGCCTATGTATTTATTTGCTTTATTTTATTTTATTTTCCACTCTTTTTTGAATAATTTTTTATTTCTTTTTTTCCCTTTCCATCATTCTCTAATAAAATTTTATTAAATAGTAAATTGTACAATATACCTAAATACTAAAATATGTAATAACTATAAAGAAATGTTATATTTATATATTCAATTTATATTATACTATAGTTGACATGCTTTACATGAACATTTACTTGTACCTAGATAGACACCATACTTATCGAAATCCTTCATTATCTCATATCCTTCATCTCCATTTCAAATATGATGATAATACTTACTTGTAGCCAAGTTCTCATCCAATTTCTTGATAATCTTAGGGCCACATTACCTAATCCACTTTACAACCTTATCTCTTTGTTTGTGCAGCCAATCATGACCATAACTCCTATATCTTCAATCATCAAGATGATTGGTTTGCATTTGGCATCTATTGTTCTCCCATTGAATGCTTCGCAGATATTGTTATCGATGTGATTGTACTTGAATTACTTGCTGAAGAAGGCCCTACACTAATGTTTTAGTTCTATCTCGAATAGTATTGCATAACCTTCCTTGATCAACTCAACCAATCCTTCTATGGCCATCCTAAAGTCAACCATATTTGTGCTTTTTGCTAGCTACCAAAATTGCAACTGCAGCTTCTCGCCTTTATAGGTCTTTACCTAATTTGCATTTATGTGCCATTCACACATTCGATGTTTGGCATAGGGCATCAACTTGGCCACTACCAAAACCAATCCCTACAATAATTTAAACTAAGAAATGTGAGCATATAACATATTGTTCATATCAAAAAGCAAATAATTTACTATGACGTTATCTTTTGTTGGTCATTCATGAATGCCCATCTTTCTCCATTTGTTATATTCAAGTCAACCATGAGATTTTTCGGGAACTAGACCAATTGTTCTTATTCTTTATCTTCACAACAGCTTAAGCCAGTGGAAACATTTGGTTATTCACATCTCTTCTAATAGCGGCTAGTAATTCTGCCTTGTACAATCCCTTTAAGAAACAACTATCCAATCCTATAGTCTATTTACACCCAGATGAACATCCCCATTTGCATGCATTGAAGCACACATAAAACTTATCAAATTTGGTATTTATCATATTTGGTCCCACTATTAGGAAGTGGCATTTTCACAATCTTGACATAAACTCTACTTTAAAGATTTTGACTCTAGACTCCTAAGCATAATCTCACACCTGTCCATATTCTTTGTCATACTAACTAATGAGTACTCTCACTACCTTTTACTTCGTTTTGTTGCGTTGATTCTTGGAGACATTTATGTCTATGTTGACACCCGATTTTTTGGTCTATTTTGTTTTAAATGCCCATTTATTCCCCATATATAAATACATATTAATTCATAGAAAGGATAAAAAAAATTTGATTAAAAAAAATTGAAGTTTCGAAAAAAAAAAATTCGGTCCAGCCCACTCTTTTAATCTCTTAAGCCCACCACCTACAAGCCCACCATAATTGCCAGAAACACAAGCCCAGCCCAGGATTTTTTCTCTTCTCTTCATCTCTCCACTCACACATACACACGCCTCACACGTACACGGACGGGGGCACACAGCAGAAAACCGCACAGAGGGAGGAGACGGACGCACGCACGCACGCAGGGAAAATGCAGCAGAGAAAAAAGAGACGGAGGAACAGAGGAGGAAACCGACGAGGCCGTCCGGACGCGACCCCCCTCCCACGGCGGGAAGGACGGTGACGATTTTCAGAAGAAAAAAAAAACGAGAGCGAGGCGGAGGAGGGGAGGATCTTCTTCCCATTTGTTTTTTTGGGTTTTCGGGCAACGATTTTGGGGCGGTTCTAGCAGAAGGAAGAAGAGGATTTTCGGGGAGACCGCAGAAGGAAGAATCGGCGAGGCAGCCGGCTGACCAGGAGGAGAAAGGAGGAAATAGCAGTTTGAAAAAATTGCAGAAACAAGGGCGGCTGTTTCTGGGGTCTCGGAGGTAGATCTGGAAGGAGGTTTTCGAGCGGCTGATTTTTCTTTTCTGGGTTTCTTCTCCTTCGGGGGTTTTTCTGGTTTGGAGAGATACAAGGGGCGCTGAAAAAGCCTCATCAGAGAGGAACTGAGACCGGAGGCTGGTTCAAACGAAGGAAAGATAGATGCGAAAAAAAAAGAAAAAGAAGAAGAAGAGAGGATGGCAGTGTCTTCGTTCTTCTTTTTTCTGGGGTGATTTTGCAGAAAACGCGTGAGCTCGACTTAGAAAGAGATAGAAAATCAGCAGAGAAGCGGTTCTGGAGAAAAAAGGCGATGGCTTGGCAAGAGAGAGCTGAGAAAAAAAAAGCAGAAAAGCAGAAATGCAGGGAAGTGTCGAGCCGGAGGAGGAGAGGAAGGCAGCTCGCTTCTGTTCTCGCCGTCCGGAAAGCACAAGAACTAAGTCCGGAAGCGCCACTGCCCATAATATCATCACCCCATCACCAAGCTTTGTGGAGAAAAAAGAAAAAGAAAATCTCAGTCCCTGTCCCTGTCCCTGTCCCCGTCCCCTCATCCTCTTTCTTGGCTTTGCTGCGAGAGAAGAAATGCCGATGGAGTCCGTGCTGATCCGTTCGTGCTCGCCTCCCCTGCTCACGGAAGCGGGCGACCTCTGTGACCTGAGATCCTCGTCGAGCGCCAAGAGGGCGGCAGCGGCGATGTCGCAGCGGTTCGCCCCGGTGGTGACTTGCTCGTCCAGGAGCGACGCGTGCATACCGAAGCTCGAGCTCTTCAGCAGGAGCAAGCTCGAACGTGGCCTCCAAAGAACCCCCTTGATCCAAAAGTGCGAGAACGAGCTTGCTGATTATCGTTCGACGCTCGAAGGGGACAACTTGTACAGCTGCTGGAGAGCTTGTTTTGAACTGAAGGACCTCGAAAAGGAGTCGCCTAAAGAACAAGTTGAAAGGCTGATAATTCAAGCAGGGGGTGCGAAATCCTTAATCGGATGCCTCCACGGTATAGCAGAAATCAATAAGGGCTAAGAAGAACGGAGTTTCTGGGCCAAAGCTGTCAAACGCTGGGAATGGAATGGAGAAGCACTGTCCCATGCCTGATGGGCTGCCGAAGTCGCTGGAAGAATTAGAGGAAGAAGAGATGGGGAGATTGCCCGATTCACCCTACACAAGATTTGCTCAGAAGCAAGGGAAGATTTCCCTGCTTGGTATTCGCCTGCCCCGGTGCCGCGAAGGAATAGCGAAGGAGAGAGATCTGGACGCGTCTCCACGCCCACTTCGCTCGCTTCCGTCCACCTTGTCGCTCTCTGTCCTCCCTCGCCGTCGTGCTCCAACTCCCTGGTAAACCCCCTCACAGCCTAAGGCCATTCGAGTCTGCGTTTATCTCTATTTTAATGTGCTTGTGCCGGTCTTTTTGCTGAGTCTGCTTGTGTTAGAAATTCGAGTTCGGTGAGATGTCCATTTTTTTTTTTTTTTTTTTTTGGTGTCTAGTGGTCGCCGAAGTGGTCGGTTGGAAGTGTCGATTCCAATCGGGGTAGACAACCGGCGGTTGGGCTTGGTTCGGCGGCGGCTGGTGCCAATGGGGAGAGAGCGAATGCTAAAGGATAATATTTCTGCAAAAATACAAAAAGAAAAGAGAAAGAAGGAGTCGCGAGTTTCTGGGTTTTGCTGGAAAACAGCCTCGGGAGGTTGAAGATGAAGTGCAGAAGAAAGAAACGCAGCAGGAAGAAGACCGAAAATAAATAAATAAAAAGAAGAAAGAAGAAAAAGAAAAAAGAGGGCCGAAAATGGAAAAAGGCAGGGGTTGGGCTGAGCTGAGAGTGGGCCTAGACTGGGGTTGGGCCGAGTTTTTATAAAAGTAAAATGGGCCGTTTTATTTTCTTTTGTTAATGGACCTTTTTTTAAATTTTGTATGGGCCGTTCGGCCAACCCAATTTCCTTAGCCCAGCCCGGACCGATAGGGTCCAGGTCGGTTTAGTAGGGCCGGGTCTCCTGACCCGGTTCGAATCACCTTTTTTTTATTAAAAAATTCAGAATATTTCAGAAAATCAAAAAAAAAAAAAAAAAAAAAATTATCAAATATCTTAAAAAAATCGAAAATCCTTAAAAATTTTTTTTTTTAAATTCAGAAAAGAAATCGAATATTCAAAAATTCCAAAAAAATCAGAAAAAAAGAAAATTTTAAAAAAATTAATAAATGTTTTTTTATAATAGAAAAGCCAAAAAATATTAAAAATCTTGAAAGCTTGTTTAATTTCGGAAAATTCAAAAATTTTAGAAATTTTTAATTAAAATATTAAAAATATAAAAATATAAAAAATCATAAAAAAGTCAAAAAAGTCAGAAAAATCAGAAAATTGCAAAAATTCCTAAAAAGGAAAACATCCAAAATTGAATAAGCCTTTAGGGTTCTACAATAAGTTTTTCTTGGTTTACATTATATTTTTCCTTTTTCTTTTTTAGGGACAATATTATGATTATTCTTGCACTTTATTTTGTGATGATATTTTAGATGTTATTTCCTTACCTTAAAATAATTAGGATGGACCTTAGATTTTTTGAAGAAATTGCCATACCCTTTATTAACACATAATTAAGTTAGGTATCGCAAGGACGTTAATCGTATGATTAACGTAATTAAGTTCTTGGCCCTAGGTTCTTTGGTTGCATGGAAAGTGAGGCACGCTCCCATGCCTTGCTTGGTTTCTAGTTGACCCTCAATAGGCTAGTGGCGACTCCTTATTTGAAAATTTTTATGAATATTCTAATGTCGCGCAGGATATGGGCTTGGGAGAGTTCAAGTTAATTAAGGGCATTCGGCCCGAAATTAACAATACCCCTAAACCTATTTAAATTTTTTTTTATTTAGGTTGCGACAGTCCATACGCTTTTTCACCAACTACTTGAACTGAACACTATTCATTTTGAGTATCAATTTAATTAGGTCAAAGAAGTGCTTCGACAACGATGCACTTATTACTCTTTTGTTTTGAAATTAATGGAATAAGTATGTTCCTCTTACAAGGACCTAATTTGAAAGGACTCACTCCTCCTAATAAATGCACTATAGATCTTCAATGGACAATTTTGTTGTGAATATCTAGGTCTTATAAAGGGCTTGGTGTTTCCAATAAAGTCAATATTCCTTTACTCATCAATGGACTTCTTCAGTATAGCTTCCATAAATTGTTTTGCATCTTAGAATTTCATACCTACTGACAAAGTAGTTCCTTCTACACACAACTAATTGATCTTCTTCAAGCTTATCTTGGGAAGTAGCGTTCTCGATGTTTTCTTCATAATCAGTCTTTTGACTAGCAATACCAGTATCTACAAGGCCTTTGGCCCTATTTGGAACTTTTTCAGCTATCTGCAAAGTTGCAAACTTATTGGTTAAGAACTCTCTTTACTTTCTTCTTGACTGTGCAAGCTCCTCCTCCTCATCATCACTTAAGAGATTGTCACCAACCAATGCTTCATCGTCATCCTCACTTAATTGAGCTGCTTTTCAATCTAATCCGGTGATTGTGACATCACCTACATCCAGCACTTTCTTCAACTATATTTGTGCCCTTCTCTTTTCCATCTTGTCTATCCTACCATTATTCATCCTCGACCTTAGTACTATCTTGTTTACCATCTCTTCATTCTCCTGCTTGGGTGCTCTCTCCATCATCATTTTCATCCTTAGACTTATTATTGTACTCAACGTACACTTTCACTTCTTTGTTATAAAGATAATGGTACATGATATTCCTAAAACTACTATCATCTTTTAAGTTTCTCAAACCATCTCTCATGCTTTTCCCAATGACATAATACAACAACTTCTATACTTTTCAAGGCAAATATGTCACTATATCCCTAACAAACCCAATAAAAGATGCATTCCATATATGGACAAAAATAGTGCCCTAATTTGCTCCCTCATACTCCCACTCATTCTCTCCATTTGCAAAGTCCTAACCATAGCAAACAATGATAGCAATATAATATCCTTATCATAAGCCATTTATGCAACCAAGAAAAAAGAAAATAATTAACTTTTTTGGATTACATTGATAGAGGACAACATACAATTGCTATTGTACATGAAGGTCCCATACTCTGCTAGACTTTATTAAAGAAAATGGAAGATCATTTATCATTTAGTTTAGTGGAAAAATTGACAAGATGTCCCCTACGACAACCATTTCGATTATAGGATATATTAACCAACAAACAGAGGTCCCACAACAAACACAGTTCTTCACAACACCTATTTCAATGCTTCCATTAAAAAATGATCACAAGTCCCTACAACAACCATTCTGACACCTAAAATAACACATCGCAATAGCATACTAGCAATAATTTTCCCTAGTCAAGCCTTAAATTGCTAATCCAAACCTTTCAATAGCAATAGTACCACATTCGAGCCCTAAATCACATATCTCACACACCATAGTTGCATATTAGCCATAATATCTCCTCGATCGAGCTCTACATTTCAGGGTCGAATCCTAAATTAGCAATTTGAACCTTTCAACTGCTCTAACACCACATTTAAGCCTTAAATTGCACATCACAATACCATTTGAGCAATGCATTTCTTGGCCAACCCCTACATTTTTTAGCCAAGCCCTAAATTTCCAATTGAAGCCCTAACAAAGAAGTCTGAGCCCTAATTTCACACCACAAAGTGAGAAGAGGATAAACTTGAGAAATTCAGCTAGTGGTGACAATTAATGGTGATGACAAGCAGCGACAACTAGTGGTGACTTCGAGCAACAATGCCAAGCGATGAAGTGCCCTTTGTAAGCGTAAACGACGACAAATTTTACACTGAGCATAATAGATAGTCTCTTGAGAAATTTGTCCAATGTCTTTAGGTGAACTTAGCTAAACGACGTTGTTTAGCTAGGTCAAGCCATGTGTATTTTTTTAATCCACATCCGAAATTACCACCTAGTCTAGTGTGTTTTTTTTTTAAAAATAATTGCCATCTCAATAAAGTATATCATTGAAAAATGTCATGTATGTATTTTTTTTCAGATTTTATCGCTGTTGGTACTTAACTAACCCTTTTTACTTCGATTTTGGCATTTAAGTGTACTTTCATAACTTTTGGCACTCCATGAGTCCGCGCGTCTCTATAAAATTGGAATTAACTCGTAAGAGATGCCTATTGACATAGTAACAATATTTGGCATTGAAACTCTTATATTGAATGTTAAGCGTACTTACATGAGAGAACTACAAGTGTGACACCTTGAAAATAACTCATTTGAAGTATTGTCCACTTTGATCCATATCATTGTGAGTATCATAGTTTTATTCTATAGCATACAAATTGGCACTTTCCTAAGAAATCACATGTACAATCCATGATTCTAGCCCATGGAAAATGGTCATAAAATTGATATGCCATAGGGACCAATTCATTCTGTGTAGATTGACTAAATGCATAAAGCCTTCCATTGGCAGACAATTGTGTTTTTCATGATATTTCTCGTTACTTATGTCAGCATTCTCTCTTCTGATATCTCTTGGTGTGGTCACCAAAAACCTTCCCCAATTGACAGAATGTCGCGCTACTAACACTTGAAAAAGCAACTTTCAATGTCTCATTGCTTTAGTGAATCATTTGAGCTCGAATACATTTTTGGTGCCATGGAGCTAGACTAGTGAGCTGTTACGCTTTCTTCAAAGGATAGCTACTTCCAAGACCACCTCCTGGTTGTCATCGCTCAATCACTTCCTTTTCCATTAAGTGATTGCTTAGGGACCTTAGTGTACAATCTGGGTTGTTTCCGTCTTGACTTTGAATCTTAGCACCCCAAAAGTCTATCTGTACAAACGATCTAGGCTTGTATTCGGAGTTTCCTTGGCATTGGTAAGGGGAAATGGGGCCACCCTAGCCCATTGAGTGCTTTATGATCATCACTACTTTGCTTCCATCCCAGGATGTAGGGACATGATTTAGAAAACTAAGGAATGCCTCATTTTGCCACTTGTCTAAAAATTGTATGACCGAAGGGTGGTATCTAAACGTAAAGGACTACGAGCATGGATCGGCTCCTAGTTTATATCGTGAATCTTAAAGAGTAGATACCGCAGCTAATTGTCCAACTAGCAAAAGTAAGTTGGGAACTGGAGCGAAAGAAGAATAAGCTTGCAAATGAGATAGTGCGAAGAGATGAGGTGATTAAGTCTACTTCACACTTGGCTACCCCATCAAGAACGCAATGGAACAAAAGGGTGGGGATTTGTCATAAACCAATCCAAGGAATGGTCATAGACCGATCAACTCCATCGAAAATGTGATTAAAGGATCAACCATGGTCTGATCATAGGATTGGCCTTGAATTGATCGAAGGATCAACAATGGACTAATTCAATGATCACATAAGTCGACCCGATTATACAGCCATGGCTCGGCTGTTCGACCATAAAGGTTGGTCATGGGATGGTCTTGTACCATAGCAAATCGATGGACGGACATAGATCAATCCCATGTGGTCATGTTTTGGTCGTGGGTGATTTTGCTTAGTTACATACCAACCGCAGGTGACCATGGATCGACTTGTATGAAGAGGGGGTCGCTCACAAAATGATCGATCCCACATAATCACATGACGATTGAGATTTGGCTAGGAGTAATTATGCTCAACCATGGACTAGTCATGAACTAGCCATAGGCCACTTGTGATGGGTCATGGATAGGTCTAGAATTGATTGCGGATTGGTTCGATAACCTTGGCGTTAGGCCATGTGCTAAGCCATGAGCTCAGTCTTGTGCCAGGCTATAAGTTGGCCATGTGCCAAGTCTTGGACCTTGAAGATAGGCCATATGCTAAGCTTGAAGCTCGGCCTTATGACAACTCGACACCAATTCTAGGCTCGATCAATTAGCCCAAAGCTAGCTAAGGGGCCGGCTACTAAGCCCACGAGATGGGCCACTGACTTAGCCACAACAGACAAGTTTGGCCACGACCAGCCTCACCCAAGGGCAATTCGGTTACAAGTCTCAGTTCAGTTGGTACGGTTGATCGTGGATGTACATGAAAAGCTTTCACTTGACCCCATTAGTGCTTCTAATGGCCTTATTCCCATATTTGTTATGTTCCTTAAAAGAGGACAAAAAAGAAGGTTCTAGAATGCTTAGTATTAAACCCCTTAGGTGGCAAAGATGAGACTTGGAGAGAAAATTTGAGATAAGAACAAATCTAAACATTAAATGAGAGAAGATGAGTCATTATGCCTAGGTTTTCCATGAATAATTAGCTATCATTACAATTCATGATAGCAAGATGAGTCAACTCCTAAGTAGTCTAATGAGAAAGAGAGCAAGTGTCTCCCTTAGGATATAGGCTTACCACTCATTCCCCTTAACCTTGCCACCTCTCCCTCCTAGGATTGCCACTTTACGGGATTTTATTGGACCACTTGGAAGGGGAAATGATGGAGGGTTGGCCTATAAATAGAGGCACCCTCCTCATTCCTCACCCTTCACTCTTTCCCTCTCTCCCCCATGCCCCCTCTCCCTCTCGACCTCACTCTCTCGCTTGTGCTATCTTCCGCTTCCTTGTCCACTCGCCATTTGACCACCCTAAACTACCTTGAATTGCTGTAAGTAGATTTCTTAACCCTTAACTAGGGCGTTGTGATATGTTAGTTGAGCATGTTGTGTTCTTAACTATGTTTGTATGTATGTTTATGTTGACCAATGCTCATGTGTATGTTATATGGTTTGCTCATGGGTGTGCTTTCACTGGATCCATGAGTGGAAGCACACCCTAGTTTATGGATAGGTGTCACTTGGTTTCAGATCAATGTTAAGTCATATCGGAATGAACCTCCCTTAACCTCGGTCGATATTGAGATGTATCGAGTTGAGCCTTGCTTGGTGTAAGGTCGGAGCCTACATGAGTCGATTGGGGGCCACGAACCTTGTGTTGTACCTAGCATGATGAAGGATTTTGATTTTGTAAGACATAACACACACTTGCATAATTTATGCCTTCTGGCCTTATTTACATTGGCTAAGGCAAAAGAAAGTGATTAGATTGTATGATGCACAATAAGTAGTCATATAAAGGAAAGATAAATTTCATAAATGCATATTGGCTATGCTAAAGACAAATCTTTGAGGAAAATGGTGCAGAAGCATGCCTTGAAGAGGACAATATCAAGTTAGGATGAAGGATGGTCCTAGAGCATACCTTTATCCCAAACGATGCGTTACGTTGCTCCGTTCATGATAACGGGATACCCAGTGGATTTCAAATGAACCACGTGAACGATTAAAATAATAAGTGAACTTCTATATGCATGTTTTTATGTATTATTTTTATGGTTTTTGGGTGGTTTGTGCACCAAAGGTAAGCCGAACTCTTCTCATGCACATAGTCAAGTTGTTGGAGTATTTTTGTGATTGATCTACTATTGACATTTGATGCAATAATGTTCACATACTTTGTTTGATGACAAGGCATCCTCTTGTTCGAGAATTAGTGAGTTTACTTACTAAGTCCATGACTCAATTCTTGTTTTTTAGATTTGTAAGCATGGAAGTCTTACACTAGTTTTAGGATGTGCAGTCATGTTAGAAAATATAGGAATTTCCTTGGCCCACATAAATATATAAGGATGATGTAAAAAAAAAAAGTGCCCTTAGAGAAAGGACTTGTAAATGTATTGATGTAATGTAGAAGTAATATGTTTTGTGATTTGTTTTCCTAGTTGCTTGTTTGTTGTTTGGGAGATTAATGTTATACACGCTTCCGGTGCTCATAATAAAAAGATTAAAAGAGAAGAGATGGCATCGCACTCGAGAGGTCGCGACAACAACCCAATAGCCCCGATTACCGATTGTAGTCGTTACATAACCCATCTTAGTAGTGCTCCCACCTGAGTGCACCTAACTTTGGAGTTAAGTATTGCCATTTTGTTAAAATATGACTCTATGAATTAATTCCAATCTACACACACACACATATATATGTATATATATATCCCAAGCATGCTCTCCCCTTTTTCTATATGCAATTTTATTCACTCTCACCCATTTGCCATCCTAGAAGCATGATAGGAATTGCTATTTGTCTAAGCTCTATAGCCTTAGTGACTACTCACTACCCTCGTTAAACCAAGTCATTATAGGCCCATGAGCTTCCACGTGGTTTGTCCCCAAACCACACATCTACTAAGGAGGTCTTACTTTGATTTTATAATGTGACACTCAAAATTAACTCTCGTGGTATTGTCTACTTTGGTTTGTTTTATACCGAGTCTCATGGTTTTATCGTTTAGTGTACAAATGATCATTTTCTCCATACACTCTTTTCAATAATTGTTTCTTATTATATACTTTAAATCAAATTTTTTTTATTTTTCTTCTCTTTCTTTTTTTTGCTTCTTCTTTGGTGGTTGTCAACCATGGCTATTGGTCGAGGAAGAAGAAAAAGAAAAAGAAAGAAACACGGAAAAATAAAAATAAATTAAAAACTTCATTTAAAAATATTTTAAAAAAAAAGAAATAATGAAATAAAAGGAAAATGTGTTTGGTGAAAGAAAGCGAGGTGAAGGAAAATATGAGAAAATGTAATCCCCAACTTGAAAAGCAGAAGATATTTTTCCCTATTTTTGAAGACTATTTTTCCATTGATGGAAAATATTTTTCCCGACCAGCTCATTTTCTATAAATCGAATGCTGAAAAATCCAGAAGACATTTTGTTGAAAGTTATTTTCTTTAAAACAAATAGAGCCTTAAACTATCAGCATTATCTATTTCGTTTTCCTTGGCCCACTATCTATTCCAAATTACTCACAAGTCACAATGACTTTCCTCCATTCCCCCACAATTTCTGCTGCCAGAAAACGGCCAAGCACTATGTATAGAATCGCATAATACTTCATGTGTAAGTGACCATTTCAAACTTAGTCAGTTAGGAGAAAGAGCAGAATAGATGCAATACTAAATAAGGAGTGTCAAAATCTATACCGTGACCTTTAAGTTGTTATGAAATATAGCGTTAGGTAAAATTTTTCTCTCAAAAGTTTAAATTGTTCGGCAAAGGACCAATTTTGAATATATAGCATATCACTTAATAAAACACATGGAATAAAATTAAAGGCATGCCAACTTGACAACGATCATTAATCTAATGTATGAAAACTGCAGTTGGTCCTATCATGTACTGGCAAGTATTGAGAGCTTGTTCTCAAGATATGTATGTATGAGACCTATGTTGTATGTATGTATCAAGATGTATGTATGTATGTATGTATGTATGTATGTATGTATGTATGTATGTATGTATGTATGTATGTATGTATGTATGTATGAGGGTGGGTTTTCTTGTTTCTAGAGGCACGAAGTGTGTACAAATGAACCATGGATGTCCCAGGAATTTATAGAACTGCAATGGACAAATGAAGCCAACAACTGAGTCGTTGGTCATCTTCAATGTAATAGCAAGATTGAAACTGACTATATCGCCATGAACATCCGCGAGTGAATAAATTAGCCGTCCTGTGGGTCATAGAAATGACGTTTAATCTCTCTCGTGGAGGTGGGATATACTATTGGGGAAACATTCTACATTTCATTCCTATACTTTCACCACTTTTATAATCAAGTCCTCGTACTTTTAATTTTTCTATTCATGTTCTCCTTTGACTAATACAAATTTGTCTAAATTAGTCCCTCCAATATACAGAACCATCAAAGGCTATGTGAACACATTTTGCGGACATGGATAGTGAATGAAATACATTATTTTTTTTTTTCCATTCTCCCGACCATTAATTATCAATGGTAGGTGTCTATGTAGGAAATATGTAATCCACATTTCTCTAACTGCCACATCAGCTAGATTGTGTAACACAGCAGGAGGCATTAAGGAGAACATCAACATTTGCTGATGATATTTTGCCCAATTGATGTCCTATTCAACAGAACTATAACTTAGCAAATGTAGCGGCATTGTATCTTCTTGGTTTGTATCTTGTGATTTCAATTTCTTCGAGATTATTCTTTCCTAGAATAGGAATATGATTATAATGTTTCTTATTTTCGTTGCATATTTTGCATAAGATATCTTTACCTTACCTGGAAGTTACATAATAGAATTACATTGTGATACTAATACATACTTCTTGAGTATATCATTGTAAGACGACGATTAAGTTCGTTTAATAAAATTTCCTTTTGGGAGTTGTCTCTTGTTGTCCTTTTAGCAGAGTCCTAGACTTCTGGAGGGATCAAAAGATTCCTAGAGTTCTGGAGGGATCCAAAAGATATTGTATCCTTAGTGTGGGCCTATTATTAGACCCTTGAATCAGAGCATTGGACCCTTGAATCAGAGCATTGGCTTGGCATGGGCTGTGGCTTTGAACTCGTGCCAAGCACGAATCACAAGCAGGGGCTGAGCATGCGCGAGCAAGGCAAAAAATGATTGAGCATGAATGGATGGCATTGAGGAAGGATCGGCCGATGCAAATGGAAATTGCATGCTTCGGTAAAGCGTAGATTGCTGCTCTTGTGTGATCCTAATGACAAGGCGTTTGGTTCATAATCTTGTTGCACAAAAGGGGCTTACGTGGATAGTGGATTCGAGGATGGTTCAGACTTAAAACATGGGCATTGGCTAGTGCTCGTGTGGCAAGGTCATGTGCACTAGTTGTGCCCGGGACTTGGCCCCGCATAGGGCCATGCCTTGGCTGTGACTCGAGCCATGTCCTAGTGAATGAGGATGCGTGACCTGGTTTTTGTGGAAGGGTGCTGTGAAAGTGACCAAAGGGCAGGCTTGGGTCGTGGATGCTCATGTTCAAATGTGCTGTGTGTGGCTTGATTTGTAGGATTGAGTTCACCATCGTGTTTGCTTTTTGCTTAATGGTTTGTGGCCTGCTCAAGGCGAGGTGCTTGCTGACAACCTAGGGCCGAGAATTTGGTGGCCAAAAATCTATCTCGTGCCTACTACCAAGGGGGTGTGATTCGGGTCAATCGAACCTACATTGTGTAGTCTCTTCTTTGCAACATCCTTGGTAGCGAGGTCCCCAACTTCGGGGGAAAAAAACAACCTTCTTTTTTAATTAAGCCATTTAAAGGATCTCGGCATCATTAGCTATCAAACATATTATTTTACTTGATGTTCCATACATCCTGGCATGACCGTAATTGAGGGACTTGTTTAAAAGTTCTGTATTAGAGGGAATTGATTGGAAAAGTAGCGAAAGTACTTTGGCCAAAGTAGAGGTTTTTTTTTTTTTTTTTTTTATATTGGCATGGAATATCATTGATATTCCCATTTTTTTTTTCCTTTCAAAAGAAGTCCTCTTGAGATTAAAACTCGTTCACCTGGAGCTGAAAAAATAAATTCAATTTTTTTTTTAAATTGTCAGATTTGCACTTGAAAGTTTGAACTTAACGTGAGGAATAAAAGTAGAACGTGAAATCATGGAATTAGTTGTTGAATAGCCTTCACTTCATTATAGTTTCGAAGTTAAAACTTCTTTTGTCTTTTATTTTTGTAACTCAGATGTAGCAATAGACTACCAAGTTTCGTTCTTTCATACCCCCGTCCGTCTTGATCTCATTAGATGACTTTTACTAGTAAACCAACGATTATCAACAAAGAAAGATTCTTCTTGTGGATTGTGATCCACACGTCTCCCATCACAACTTGTGGTCCTCTATTTGCAAAGACTCATTAGTCTTCTTTGGAGCAACGATATGAAAAAAAAAATGCTGAAAAGTTAGGCTTCGATTGTTATATAAAAAATAAACGATATGAAAAAAAATTTCTTAAGAATGATAGCTTGTAATGTTTAAAATAATTAGTTAATAATTTTTTTCATTATTGACAACAATTTACATTTAAACATTTTTGCGAACAATGAAAAAATATATTCTAAATTATTTATTTTTTACGAAACAAATGAAACCTTAATATTGGTTAAGAATGTGTTTTGATATGGGGTTAGCATAGTGAAGAAAGTTCCCCTCGAGGATCTTATGAGATCCAATGTGATGGAAGTGAGAATAACAAAAGAGTTCACATCCCACTTGAATGGATGGCAATTTTGGAGAAGATTCATCCATTCCGCAAAACATGGCATAGAAGAAATGATAACTATGACTGTAAATATAAATGGTCTTTATTTTGTTAAGTTACTTTAGATATTTTCATTTGGGCCTTGACCCATGTAGATCAAGTTGGCTCATACATCATCTCAAGTCTAAGCAAGGCGTTACATGTGAAATGTGAGACAAATTGGATCATACCAAATGTGAAACAACATGTAAGAGGAACGAGCAATATAAAAAGAACAAAAGATGAAATAAGGAGTGTCTACATTTACAATAGTGAGATATCAGGTAAGTTAAAAATTTTTCGAAATGGACCAATGATGGATATAAGAGACTTCACTTCATGACACGAATGGATGAAAAGTAGAGGCGCACGGGCATGACAATCTAATTAATCTTTATGTATGCAAATTGCAAGAGGTCGAGCTTGTTTTGATATGTTTAGTTTTTCTTTTTTTTTTTTTTTTCCTATTGGACTTTTGGGTCATTTGGCATCCATATTTGTTTTTTCTCTGGATGCCTTGTTTTCATGGTAATCTAGCTTTATTGAACCCTCGGAATGCATTATTGGAATATACAAATTCCAAATTGCTCGATAAATTTGTAAAATATAACTACACAAAAGATAAATATTTCATGTGGGACCTAGGCACTTTTGCAAATTTGGCTACTGAACGTGGAAGTCAAGAGCATTTCCAAAATTATATGTCCACACAAGAAAAGCCCAAACCGTTTTACCAATCCGACTTTCTATCGTAGTATTCAGCAATGACTTGGCTTGATTCTCTTCTCGATGTCATCGGACTAAAAGACAGTACGTGATTTGCCGAACCTTGTATGGATCGTTGATCATTTGGGCCCCAATGTTGGACCCACCAGATTAATGGTTTTGATTATCATGGGCTCCTCTTTTGTTGGCCGAAATAGGATTGGGCCCGTTAGCCCTTTACTAGACTATCAACCACCACAATTAGCTATGAAATTAGCGAGCCTTTTTAAATATATAATATATAGATGTTTCTAAATATAATCTATACATAAATAGTTCTTTTTGAAGATTTATTACCGATATATGAATAATTCTATTATATCTTGTACATCAATTAGAGATCTATTACCAAAATACATATAAGAATAAGAGATTTGCTAGGAATACATATTTGCCAAAGTTGAGATTACGAGCATCATTTCGCAAATATGCATAAGAATTGATTAGATAATTATTACTGAAAATGTATAAGAATTAGAAATTTATTAGGATTTTAGGTTTTGTAAAATCAAAATCAAAATGAGAATTCCGATAGAGATTTCCCGGTAAATAACACGGATTATTGCTAAATTTTGGAAGTTAAAATCATTTCCTTGGACTTGTCCTTGCTCAAATAGACCAATGGTTTTCTAAGAAAACTTTCTATCCCATCAATCTTCAAGATGTAGTTTCGAAATTTGTATATGCTCCTCATATGAAGGATTGTCACCATCGTGCACATTTCCATTTTCTTCAAACTGACCTTCAATGGATTGCGAGTGACAAGGGCAATGGCAATATGCTTTGAATATGTTACTAATACTAAACAACGAAACCATGCCAACCCAAACTCCATGCGAAGAAAAGTCCTTTGCGCTGGGAGTGTCTTGCTGACGGTATTGCTTAAGGGCATGGTGATACCATCATGAGAAGGTTATGAGAATTCCAAGTGTAGGGGGCTTGACAGGTTCTAGGGAAGAATCTTTTATTTCCTCTTAGTCCAACAAATTTTTTTTTTGGTCGAATCTTAGTCCAACAATTTACTACAATATGATCCTCTCCATTTTGACAAAGTGCATGCTCTGCTGACAAGCCCGATTTGGTTTGAAGATTGGAGGGCAATCATGATACGAACTCTGTCTGGCCTGGAACGAAAATATTCCATGGATGCTACCTGAGGTCATGCCTCACTTCATGTACTGGGATTGCGCTTGCTCTTGTCAGGTAGGAAAAGTTTGCTTGTCCATCTATCAAGTTGGTGCTCTTTCGGCAATTAGTTTGCTTCCCTGCTTTGTCTATTTTTGGGCCACTCCAAGTTCAGAACTCGGAAATCAACCCCGGAATCCATCCCCAACAGGCCACGTGCCTGTTGGCACTTCGTTGTTGGGATTTTAATCTGATCTGAACCCGCAATGGATTAATTGATAAGGCTTCCTTAGGCGTGCTGCGAAATGTTCCATCGCCATTGCATCAAGAAGAGTTGCTCTTTGGAGAGCACAATACAATGAAAGTTGTAAGCTGTGTTCATGGTTGTACATATTGAGATTTGCCTCTACATCAATTTGGAATTAGCAGCTGAATTCCTTGTTGGAAGTGGGCATGCAGTGGTGAACATCTGAGGAGATTACCATGATACTGCAAAAGCAACCTCCAAGGCTTCCAGTGGTTGGTTTAATGTTAATAAAGATGATTCTGATAGCATTCGTGCCTAAAGGAGGTGCAATAAGAGCTGAGAAAGGCAATACAATCAGAAGTTTCCACATGAAGCTGAAATGAATCCAGCATTGAGCATTATGGTTGAGACTCCGCCTCCCCGATGGATATTCTCTGGCAAAACAACACAAACAAGTGGTTTCTCTAGCTACATAATAAAATAAAGACTTTAACCTCTGATCCTGATAATATTTGTTCCTCTCATCAACTAAAAGGGCATAGCATCAGCAGTGTCTGTAGCGTTTGTTCATTGAATTGCTAGCACTGCTATAACATATGATTGCAAGGAAACCGAGTTCATGGTCACTTACTAGCATTCTCGATTAAAGATCAAAATCAAAAACTTCTTAGAAGTACATAAACCAATGCCATGATAAGAAATGTATTTGCTTCACATAGCTATAACTAAGTACTTCATGGGGAGGCATGTTGGTAACTATACATTATTGGAAAGCAATGAAAACAGAAACACCTTAAACCACACCAAACTAGCCCATTGCCTCCACCAGACATAGCTTCCCGAGTACTTGTAAATCAAGCCTCAACATGGCCAATCAATGCCAGAAGCATTTTTTCATAGTCTCCAGTAGTGTCCTTGACAATGGCACGATCAAGGGGGACGCTGTTCCTCCTCTGGTACTCCTCACTTATAAACTTCATGTCAACCTCAGCCTTGGTAGCAACCACTCTGGTCAAAGCCCCTTCATCTGTTCCTCGCCTATTGATGGCTAGACGAAGAACCTTCTCAAAATACTTCCCTGGGCGAGTCAGGCACCTGACTGTAGCTCTCAGTATAGCAAGGAACTCGTCTTTTGGATCAGTTTTCAAATCCTACAAACACGATGGATCAAGAATTAGACAATTCTTACTCTAGAACAGAGAAAAGTTCAATATGTTCTGATACATACTACCAAAGGTTATAGTCTAGAAGTGAATGAACAACTCGGAAAAAGGGTGATATGATTAAGTCTCAATGTTTTAGAAACAAGACATCTTGAGGTCGCCTATTAACAACATGACTGCCAATTGAAAAGAATAATAGCCACTAACACTCTTCATCCTTGAGGAACTGTAAACTCTACACATAGCTAAAAGCAACATGAAAGGGCCGGTTCATAGAAATTCCAATTCACCTTGTTGATATAATTTCCAAACTCATTTTTGTAATGATTCAGCATAGTGTCATGGAGTAGAGGTTTCCATGATCAATGGAGCGTTCGTGATCGAGGAAGAATGACCAAAATGCCTCTGAGAGGATTCGAGTGCTTTCGGAACATTCTCAGGGATGAGCAATCCCGTAATTGTGCCGCCATGGTCTAGAATTTTCTCAGCATAAATGCTGGTAGGTGAGGTGGTACGATCTTGTCCACTTAATCGAAACTCGATCAATGGTTGTAATATGAGGGCTTTAAGTATAAGAAGGGGTGTCCTCTCCCTCATTTGGATTCATCCAACCATTAGCAATCTAAGTTCATTTCTTTCATTCAAAGCTTCTCTCTCTAGATTTTCTCTTTCTACGTTCCGGGTAAGTTGAGTGATTGATCAATTGATTTGAAGAAGGCTTGGCTTAGGCATAACGATCCTAAGCAATCCAAAATAGCCTAAGTTATCGCACGGTCACGATCCCAAACGATCCACCCGTGACAAGTGGTATCAGAGCAAAGAAGAGAGATCCGAGGAGCACCAACTACTCGAGAGAATGTCAAGCCAATAAGCTATTGTGGATGGAGAGGTTGCTCAAGTTAGAGAGACTTGCGGCCAAAGCAAGAAAAGAGGAATTTCGTCGGAAGCCGTTGCCGCCCTCAATGAGAAGTTCGGAAGGATGTGGAGTGCCATAGCCGAACTCATAGACGGACTCAATGATGTTTGAGATCGGATCTTGGAAGTTGAAGGCTCTTTTCACAAGGACTTCACGGATGCCATCAACGATGCGATGGTCCCTCTTCAAGCCAAGGACGATGCCCTTGAATCATTGATCGAAAACTTGAGGGAACGAGTCCAAGCTATGGAAGAGGAGAACCCTTGATGGGACGAGGTCGAAGCCATGAAGGTGGAGATCCAAGAGCTCAAGACGGAGCTCGCCTTGTTCAAGCTGAGCATCGTGAACTGAGCGGTGCCTACCCAAGCGATGCCCAAAATAGAGGTGCCAAAGCCCAAAGAGTTCAAAGGTGATTGATCTCCCAAAGAGGTAGACAACTTCGTATGGAGCATGGAGCAATACTTCGGAACCGCCAACATCCAACACGAGAGTGTCAAGATACGAACCGCTGCTATGTTCTTTACCAATACCACAATGCTTTGGTGGCGCAATAGGTGTGATAAGACCAAGTGCGGTGCCCATCCCATGGAGACGTGGGATGACTTCGTGAGGGAGTTTTGGGAGTACTTCTTCCCCAAGTTTGCTCAGCAAGAAGCCCGTAACAAACTCCATCGCCTCGAGCAATGAGGTACGGTCCAAGAGTACGTGAATGAATTCACATAACTCAAGCTCCAAATCAATAATCTTGGAGAAGAGGTACGGTCCAAGAGTACGTGAAGGCTAAATAATCTTTCGGAGCGTTCTTGGATGGACTCAAGCTATGGGCAAGACAAGAACTAGTGTGTCGGGACGTAAGGAGTCTCTCGAGGGCCTTAACCGTTGCCAAATTACTCATCGACCTCACCACGTTCGATCCAACGAAGCATCGATCAAGAGATTGGAGGTCGGATCAGCCCTTCAAGGATGAAGGTGGAGACAACTTCCGTGGCCCCAAGGATCAAGGCGGTCAAATGAAGACTTGGGGAGAAGGCTCATCCAAACAACTCATCTAAGGAGGTCGACCACAAGCGAACTATACAAGTAAGTACAGTCAACCTCCAACCGCTCCTTACTTCATTTGCAAAGGGAATCATTGGATGCAAAAGTGTCCATAAAAGCATCGAGTCAATGCCATCCTCTTTGTGGAAGAAGAGGAACGACCTAAGGAGGAGAAGCGTCAAGTCCGACTTAGAGGGATGATGCTCAACTCCGTACAAACTCAACCACCGCCTAAGAAGAAAGAGCAAATGGACATGTACTTCGTCGAGCTCGAGGTATGTGGTATTACCCTTTATGCCTTGGTTGATACAGGTGCTTCCAATGTATTCATGGCGACTGAAGTAGCAAAAAAGTTGGGTTTAGAAGTGATGCTGAACGGAAGGCGATTCAAGACCGTCAACTCGGAAGACCTTGCAAGTGGAGGCATAATCCCGGAGGTTAAAGTCCAAATTGGTGGATGGAAAGGCAAGCTCTCGTTTGAAGTAGTCCTGCTCGACGACTACGATCTCATCCTGGGAATGCAGTTATTCAACCAAGTGAGAGCCATGATCGACATGGAATCCAAGTGCATCATAGTGCTCAATCTGAAGTCTCCGTCCATGGTGCCGATGCTTAAAGAGGTGATGAACACCAAGACCATTGCTGCAATTCATCTCCTCGACAAAAGCTTGTAGGCGGCCAAGCGCATGGCCAATCCCCAACCAAAGACCAAACCATTGGAGAAGCTGAAGGTAGAGTTGGGACCTCCTGCACCAACTCGCAACATGTCGATCAAAGCCTCTTCCCTAAAGTGGAGTATGTGCTTTGTGCCATGCCCCAGTTGAAGAAAGGATCATGCGTCCAACCGATCGTGGAGCCACCAACCGATCATTCGAGAAGCCATTCGAGGTACTGTTCGAGTCGGTCAAGGCCAAGCGGAATAGGAAGAAGCGAGAAAGAGCTTGTGCCAAGAAGAATTCTCTCCATGCTATGAGTGTCAAGAATGGATCCGTATTTAAACTCAAGATCGACGTGCCCCCACTTATATGCCTAATGAACCGTGCTTTTTTTGTTTATTTTCATGGTTTTTTACGTGATTTTCATGAAATATTTATGTATCACCGAGGGGGAAGGGTGAATTTTGCTGAAATTCCAGAAAAAAAAAAGAGAAAAAAATGGGCGTTGCCGGAGGTTGGGGTCGACGGCGGTCAACTTCGGTCGGAGGGGATGACGGTTGGTGGTGGTGTTGACGTCGTTCCGGCGGAGGGGTGGTAGACGCGTCGTCGGCGGCGGCATGATGAAGTTGCGGGCGTTCGGGGAAGAAGACGTCCGTGGGGAAGAAGAAGAAGACCGAAAAAGAAAAGAAAAGAAAAGTCAAAAGAGGCCGAAAAAGAAGAAGAAGGAGGGCGGGGGGACTGGGTTGAGCGTTTTCCGAATGGGCCTAGCTGGGAGTCGGGCTGAGTTTTGAAAAAGGGAAATGGGCCATTTTATTTTCTTTTGTTAATGGGCTACTTTTTAAAATTTCGTCTAGGCCGTTCGGTCGGCCGGATTTCTAGTCCGGCTCGGACCGATATGGTCCAGTCGATTTTGTATGGCCGGGTCTCCCGACTGGTCCGAATCGTTTTTTAATAAAAAAATGAAAAAAAAAATGAAAAGATTATTTTTTATTAAATTAAAAATTTCCAAAAATTCAGAAATTCAAAAAAATTTAAAAAATCTTAAGAATATTAAAAAATTCGAAAATCCTTAAAAATTAATAATTTTTTTTAAACTTTAGAAAGGTTTTGAAAGTTCATTTTAATTTTTTTTTTTTCTTTTTCTTTTTTGAATATTCAAAAATTCCAAAAAAATCAGAAAAAATTAGAAAATTCCAAAAGCATTAATAAATGTCGATTTTTTTTTTAAATTCAGAAAAGCCAAAAAATTTTAAAAAATCTTGAAAATTTTTTTTGTTTAATTTTGGAAAATTCGAAAATATTAAAAATATAAAAATTTCATAAAAATTCGAAAAACTCAGAAAAATTGCAAAAAATTAGAAAACCCTTAAAAAGAAAAAAAAAACCCAAAATTAAATAAGCCTTTAGGGCTCTACAATAGGTTTTTGTTTTATGTTATATTTCTCTTTTTTTTTTTTTTTTAGGGACAATATTAGTACATTCCTATGTTTAATTTTGTCGTGACTTTTGGATATTATTTCCTTACTTTAGAATGGTTAGGATAAATCTTAGATTTCTCCAATAGGTTGCCATGGCCTTATTAATATACAATTAAATTAGGTATCAAAAGGGCATTAGTCGCGTGATTAACGTAATCAAGTCCCCGACCACAAATTCTTTGGTTGCGTAGAAAGCGGGACACGCTCCCATGCCTCGCTTGGTTCCTAGTCGACCCCAATAGACTAGTGGCGACTTCTTATTTGAAGATTTTTTATGAATATTCAATGTTGCGTGGGGTATGGGCTTAAGAGAGCCTAAGTCAATTAAGGGCCATTGGCCCAAAATTAACAATACCCCTAAATCTATTTCAACATTTTTTCTTTCCTCTCTTAGGACGAAAGAGAAAATTTTTTAGTTCATGACCATAAAGGGGTACTATGAACTAAACTCAAGTTCGAGTCGCAAACTTATGACAAGTATGCTATTCCACACATGGCCTTTCTGGCCTCAATAGGGATTGCCTGTCAGTCACTACGTTTCTTCTCAAACTATGAACTTAGGCCATAGCAAAACTCTAGGATATCAGAAATTCTAATGCACAGGATCCCTGAGGGCAAGTGCAGAGCATACTCTAGGATTTTCTTCAATCATAGTGTTTGTTCAAAACCATCATTCTAGACTAAAAGAGAATGAGAGTGTTTAGAAGATCATATTGGAAGTAGAGTACACAACACACTTCTTATTTCATTCTCTGGTTCTCTGGTTTTTACAATGGAGTCTCCTTGCTTTTATATAGGCAGAGAAGGATATAAACGATAAGAGCAGGCAAACTGGCCACGCTCGGACATAATTATGGGAACAAACTAGCCACTTATGGGCTACACGCATAGGGAGTCCTAAAGAAATCTCGTGATAAGCTCTGAACAGTGATTTTTCGCCTGGTGCTACAGTGAACAGATGGGCTAGATGAACAGTAAAAGTGAATAGTGATTGGTGCTACAGTGATTCTGTAGCGGCTATTTTGGCCATGCTCTGTCTCTAGTATTGTAGTCATAGTCCGAATCATCAAAGCTATGATGAGCTAGCTGTGCTTTGAGTGGAGCATCTTTATCGATATTAGATGGACTGGAGCTTTCGTCTTTTTCTTGTTTAAAGGCGCGGATGAGATTCTCGATCTTTTCTACCAATAAATCGGGTGGACGGGAGGAGCTAGCACCGAAAGAGCCGGAAAAAGGGACACAATTTTGGGTGTCTCCCTAAGGGTCCTGTGAAAGTGGTTCCCCCTAAGGGTCATAGGGGGTGGAGGAGTCTGGATTGTTTTGTCTGAATATATTGAAAGCTTTTTGAATATGATTTCTGGTGGAATTCCAAGCTTCAAGGTGGTCCAAAGACATAGGGATATTTGCAGAAGGCCATGCTTATGGTGGAATGGTACGATTTTCTTGACATAGGATCCTTTGGAGTTCTTGAGATGCAGGTTTGCTGGTGGTAACGGAGTATGGAAGTGTCGATGAATTCATGCAAATTCTTGAAAAACTTGGGGCTTGTAGCTTGAAGTTCCTGCAATAGAAGGTTTGTCAAAAATCCATCCAATATGATGGGAAAATGTCCATAGTTGGCGGAACAAGACAACAGTGTGTCTTTTTAGTTTAGACCTTCCTTGACAATTTTGGACTTTGAAAAGTTTCTTCCAATATTTGAGTGGTTTATACCATGCAAAAATATCCAAAAGATATGTCTACTTATGAACTTGACCTTCTCTGTCTTTTCTAAGGATCTGCAAAATTTTGTCAGTGGGAAATTCAATGACTATGGTGTACAGGTTGAACATATACCAAAATAACCATTTCAGGTCTTTCTTGGAATTCATCATCAGGAGACCATCGGAGAGGATGAATGAATGGATATTGTGGATGGAGTCCATCTAGTCTGAGCATTAATCCTTCATGCTCTCGAAAAATGCGGATGTGATATTCCCACATTAATCCTGGAAGTCTTTCTTTCAAAACATTGTGGTAAATTGCCAGTGGGACATCAAGAGGGTACTTAAGGCTTGGCCAACCACCCTATATGTTAGTGGTGCGATATGTCTCCTGAAAATATTCCTTTTTGACATACATGTTGATTGCTTCCACTGGTTCTTTTGGTATAGACAAGAAGTCAGCTAAGACATTCTTAGTTTCTAGAATGTGTTTGACTTCAAAGGAATATTTTGAAAACCATTTAGCCCACCGAAGCAACTGTGGGTGGAGAACTTGCTTTTGTTTGAATTTTAATATCTGAGGGAATGATGACATATCCATTTCTACAAGAAAATGGTGTCCAATGAGGTGAAATTCGAACTTCTTGATCCCATACTTAATTGCAAGAATTTCCTTGAAAGTGGAATGATAATGGATTTCTGCTTGAGAGAATTGATCACTTTTATAAGCACAAATATGCCTGGTCACATCAATTTCTTCGAAAAGAATGGTTGCCTAATATTTGTCGCTGGTATCAGTTTGAAGTTTCCGTTTACCAGTGGATATGATTTTTAAAGGGGGAAGGTGTTGCAAAATCTGTTTAAGCTGAGAAATAGCTTGAGTTTGCTTGGGTCCCCATGGGGGAGGATTTTTTTTTAGCATTCTCTGAAGAGGTCTAAGATTTTTGGAGATGTGGAGTACAAAATCTCTCAAATAATTCACAATGTCAAGAAATTGCAGGACTTGCTTGGTGGTGAGATCCTTTTCAGGAAATTTTTGAAGTTCATCAGCAATATGAGATTCAGGGCAACAGGTTCCTTCTTTTAGGCGCATGCCAAGGAATTCGATTTCCGTCTAGGCGAGAATCATCTTCTTCTGGGAGAGCATGATTCCATATTTCTTGACAATATTAGCAATTTGTGTCAAGAGTCGGTAATGTGATTGTTCATCAAGGCTGAACGAAGGATGTCATCAATATAGATATGGGATTTTGGAAGAACGGGTTCAAAGATTTTGCACATAACCTTTTGGAAAAGGGAAAGTGCAGTTTTGAGACCAAAAGGGACAACTGTCCATTGGAAATGTTGGTTTGGGATACAGAACCTGGTTTTGGGTCTGTCTGCTGGGTTAATACCCAATTGCCAAAATCTTGCCTTAAGATCAAATTTAGAATAGATCTTTACTTGGGCAAGGCCAAGAAAGAGAGAATTTCGGTGGGGTAATGTGAATTTATCATCCTGAAGAAATTGATTTAGAGGCTGATAATTGACAACTAACCTCATTTTTCCACAATTTTGTCTAGCTCTTTTATTGACATAGAATGCTTTACATGCTCATTGAGAATCAGATGATTTAATGAGACCTTGTGCCAATAGTTCTGCACATTTCTGTTGAGCAAGTGTAAGGTGCTTTGGGCTCATCCTAGAATGACTAGCTTTTGTAGGATTAATATCCTCATTTTATTTGAAAGGAAGTTTGACATAAAAGAGGGAATTCTTCCATAAGGGCTGGATGCAAGTTTGGAAAAATTGGGAGTGGGTTTCAGCACAAGAGTAGAGCAAACTTTAGATGATTGAGTCCAACATAGCTGGTTGGAGAGCATAGAATCTCTTAATATCTATAAATTCACTGAATTGATGTTTGAAACGAAGTCCATTCGAGAGGATTCTAAGCTTTAGAAGTTGGGTCAAGATGTCCTATCCGATGATAATATCTTTATCAAGAGATCTAAAATCAAGGATTTTGATAGTAATAGAACACTGGGGAAAAAACTGAATAGTGATGGGTTTACTATGATACTTGGTAGAAAAAGTATCACCAGAAGCAGAATTGAAATACCTGGTGTATGGTTTTTAAAATTCTTCCAGGGGAATCTTTGTGTCTAAAATGGAAGAATTGGCTCCAGTATCTATCAGTGCCACAAGAGGATTTGGTTTGTGGTATTTTGACAAGAGAATATGGATAGGGATGCATGGGTGATGGATTGGTTCAGTAATCTGGATCTCATTTGGAGAGTCTAGAAAGAAGGTGAACATGTTGTTTTCAAAGTATGAGGCCCAGTCTGAGCTGTATGTCTGAATTGCACATAGAGTGCCTTTTGAAGGTTGATCATTTAAAGAGAAGACTGACTCAATATCAGAGTCATCAAGCTACACACCAGTGCTTTTGGCGATTTTGTCAATCAAGTGGTTTCCTCCTTTCTTTACCTTTGGACAATTTTTGGCAAAATGTCATTTTTTGTTACAGACATAACATCTGTCTTTGCTCTTTTTCTTGGAGGAGCGATGATGGCGCTTACGCAAGAATTTCCACTTTCCTTTACCTTTTCCTTTGTGTTTCTTCTAGAAAGAAAACCGTTTAAAGTGTCTCTTCTTTTTGCATCCTGTGCAGGAAGGATATGAGCAATCCTTGAGACATTTGATCTTTAAACTAGGTTTGAAGTATGCCTTGTCAAGATGCATGTTTTCTTTGAAGTAGCTTCAGAAAGCTTCTCGGCGAAGGCAGAGTTCTTCGATGGCAATGTGGATGGCCTGTTGGATTTCATTAAGAGTGGCTTCCATTATACTTTTTTGTCGTTGTTGAAGAGTTTTTTCGGCAGCCTGGCTAACTTCTCTCAAGATGGATGCCAAAAAGATTGGTTTAAGATTCCAATATGCTCCAAGCAAATAGAATAGCTTAATCATGGCTTGGAAATGTCGATCAAGATCTTTGCGTCATAAAGAACAACACTTTTGTTCTAAGAACTCCTTTCGTTTGAGTTCTTTCGAATCTTCTAGCTTGCCGACGAAGTACATGTGGATAATCTGGATAGCATTATTTAGAGGCTATGTCAGTAGGTACAGCTGGTCTTGTTCGAAGCAGTGTGCCACCAGTCTTTGAGGGCTCCGACAAAACGGCTGGTGAATTCCAAGAGGATATCATAAGTGCTGGGTTCTAAAATATGCCTAGTGGTAAGCCAGCCATCTTGACAAGGCATGCTTCAAACCTGGTTTAAAGATCAAATATCCCAAGGATTGCTCAGATCCTTCTTGCACAGGATGCAAAAAGAAGAGACACTTTAAATGGTTTTCTTTCTAGAAAAAAACACAAAGGAAAAGGTAAAGGAAAGTGAAAATTCTTGCACAAGCGCCATCATCGCTCCTCCAAGAAAAAGAGTAAAGACAGATGTTATGTTTGCAACAAAAAAAGGATATTTTGCCAAAAATTGTCCAAAGGCAAAGAAAAGAGGAAGCCATTTGATTGAGAAAATTGCCAAAAGCACTGGTGTGCAGCTTGATGACTCTGATATTGAGTCAATCTTCTCTTTAGATGATCAACCTTCAGAAGACACTTTATGTGCAATTCAGACATACAGTTTAGACTCAGCCTTAGACTCTGAAAACAAAATGTTCACCTTCTTTCTAGACTCTCCAAATGAGATCCAGATCACTGAATCAGTCCATCACCCATACATTCCTATCCATATTCTCTTGTCTAAATACCACAAACCAATCCCTCTCGTGACACTTATAGATATTAGAGCCAGTTCTTCCATTCTAGACACAAAGATTCTCCTAGAAGAATTTTGGAAACTATACACCAGGTATTTCAATTCTGCTTCTAGTGATATTTTTTCTACCAAGTATCGTAGTAAATCCATCACTATTCATTTTTTTTCCCAATGTTCTATTACTACCAAATTCCTTAGTTCCATATCTCCCGATAAAGATATTATCATCGGATGGGACATCTTGACCGAACTTTCAAAACTTAGAATCCTCTCGAATGGACTTCGTTTCAAACATCAATTTCGTGAATTTGTAGATATTAAGAGATTCTATGCTCTCCAATGTCACGGAGTAGAGGTTTCTATGATCAATTGAGCGTTCATGATCAAGGAAGAACAACTAAAACGCCTCTAGGAAGATCCAAATGCTTCCGAAACATTCTCAGGGATGGGCAATCCCGTAATTGTGCCGTGGTCTAGAATTTTTTCGGCATAAATGCCTGTAGATGGTAGATGGGGCGGTACAATCTCATCCGCCGGATCGAAACTTGATCAATGGTCGTAATCTAAAGTCCTTAAGTATAAGAAGGGGTGTCCTCCCTTCATTTGGATCCATCCAACCATTAGCAATCTAAATTTATTTCTTCTGTTCAGAGCTTCTCTCTTTAGATTTTCTCTCTCTACGATCCGGGTGAGTTGAGTGATTGATCGATTCAAAGAAGACTTGGTTTAGGCGCTATGACGTCTTGGATTTCCAACTCATGGCAGATTTTATGAGTGAATAGTCATCAATGTATTGCTAGTCGGTCTCGCTCTGAAATGATTACTCATGAGCTACTAACCGAAGGGGAGAGACCACTAAAGATTTCGCGGACACGCGATTCTTGAAAAAGCCGTCTGTTAGTCTAAGACATGCTAGAATTACAATTGATTGACTTGATTATGATTTCTATCTAAATTCAGATATCGGACTTTTCGGACATTGTGATTAATTATTAGACTTTAACCTCATTATTTTTTAATTTTTTGGGTTCTCGAAAATATAGAACATAAGATGGCCAAGCCAAATTTCAGATCCAAGACCCTGCTGTTTTTTCTCATCTCTTTTCTCTCTCCCTCGTGCGTCTCTCTCTCCCTTTTTCCTCTTTTCCCGCTGCTGCCGCTGCTCCTTTTCTCACTCACGTCCCATCCCCTACTTTCTTATGTCTACTGCCTACACCCTTGTTCCCCCCACTTGCCTGTCCTTTTTCTTCTCTCTTCTGCCCATTGGACTTTTCAAACTCCCTCTCTCTCTCACCTACTGCTGCTTCGATGCTGCTGCTCTCTCTTCTCTCTTCGGCTGCTTCTTCTTCTTTGGCTTTCTGCTTGGTCGGAAACTAAGCTGCCACTGTTGCTGAGTCACCATGCCGTCGCCTCACCAGCAGGCACCGTAGCTCCACAGCCACCCCTGCTCGCCGCCAGGATGCCAGCGAGCCACCGTCCTCCAGTCTCGAGCTTGAACTAGTTGCTGCTCGCTTCTGCCTTTCTCTCCTTTGTTTGCTGTCGTCGTAGCTGAGCCACCTCTGTCCCGATCACCGTCCACTGCTCGCCGGCCCATCGACGGAACCAGGCGAGCCTCCCGACCAGTTAGCCGACGCCTTGCTCGATCGTGACCGCCATGGCCGCGGTTGCTCATTGCTATTGCTTCAGTCTCCTCGTTGGTTGCCGGCCGGCCACTCTCTATTTAGCCACCGCCGCCCCTCCGTTCGCTGGTCACCTCTCGGCCATCCGTTCTAGCCTTAGTCGACTGCCCATCCTTCTCTCTCCCTTGCTTGGTTCTGGTTTCGACCGAACCAGCTGCTGTTGTTGCCATCCTGGCCTTTGGCCGCCACCCTGAACCGTCGTCCCCACCCCCAGCCGGTCCCGGGCTACTGGACGCCTTCTCCTCCCCTGGCTTCCCCCTTGGCTGCATGGACAGTGGGCCTTTGGCCAAGATCCGGCCACCGCGTTGTCCGTTCCAACACCCCGGAGGCACCCGTGCGACCGCTTCGTTGTCCCCTTTGCAATCGTGCCTTCACCATAGTTAAACGGTAAGTTTCGGCTCTAAACTCTTGTTTAGTGTGTTAATCTTGTTTAGGGTTAGTTTAGTTAAGACTAATCGGAATTAGGTGATTAGTGATGGTTATTTTGGTTAATTGGAGTTACTAGTGGTTAATTAGAGCCTAATGGTGATTTATGCTAATTATGTGTTTATTTTATTATTTATATTGATTTATTCCGAAATTAATATAATATTGTTTTATTATTATTTGATAATAATAAATTACATCATTGGTAATTGTTGTGCTTAGTGATGGTTGATTAAGATAATTCCCCGGGTTTGGATTAATTATTTTTCGATAAGTAATTGTGATAATTAGTGGTTTACGAGAATTATTGGTCATCGCATTGTTGTGAGATTAATATTGTCTGAGGCGATAATTGATTGATTTGCTGATTGCTTATTTTTGCCTTATTGATTGAAGCACATTTATTTCGGGAATTATGTGATATTTCCTTATAAAACTGGTTAATTATTGGATTATCGAAATGTGACGATTCATGGATAATATGTGGAATACTTATTGTTTTGAATATGGACCTCATGCATGTCTTGTGCGGATTATGATGTGTTCTTATGAGTTTACTTGAGCCCTGAGGTGTGTTTACACGGGGAGGCAGAGGAGATCGTGCTTTGAGGCGTGTTTATGCGGAGAAAAGATAGAACCTTGAGGTGTGTTTACACGGGGAGGCAGAGGAGATCATGCCTTGAGGCATGTTTACGCGGGGAGGTAGAGCTCTGAGGCGTGTTTACACGGGGAGGTAGAAGAAATTGTGTCCTGAGGTGTGTCTACACGGGGAGGCATTAAGGTGTTTACATGGGGAAAAGATAGAGCCTTGAGGTGTGTTCACATGGGGAGGTAGAGGTGATTATGCCCTGATGTGTGTTTACACGGGGAGGTGCATAATTGGAACAAGCCTGACTATTGAGTGCATGGGATGCATGTGTTGTGTTTTGATTATGTGATAGCCTGTACACGTGTGTTTTGTACCATGTATGGTATGCGAAACGATTTGATTGTCAGTTGCTCTCATGAGGAATATGCCTGACAGGTACACAATGCTCGGTTATATCTGGTAGATCGCCAATCCTCGAGTTGTGCCGTGGTCGAGGGGTCATAATAATTAGAACATGTTTAACTGTTGTATGCATGTAATGCATCTATTGTGTTTTGATTATGCAAATATACATTTGATTATGTGATTATGTGTTTGCCATATATTTGACACATGTGGTTATTATCGTGCAGGGTAGGTGCAGCTGCGAGGTAAGACTATTTGTGATTGGTTTGTAATTGGATGGTCAATTATTGTGTGTCACTATGAGAGCCATGCTTATTAGGTACCCCTAAGGTGGATTAGTACCCTAGCCGAGGCTTAGCAGTCGAACTTATTAAGATTTTTTCTCACTGGTTATTGTATAACCATTTTCAGGTTCGTTGGATGAAGAATCAACACGTGTTGTGATTCGTGGCTTTGGTTAAAGAAGTAGATTAACCTTGATTTTGTTAGTGTTATTGGCTCGATAGGGAGATGCCCGTGGTAAGGGCTTGTATTTGTAAACTTCCTAGGGTTAATTATTAGACAAATAAAGTTGCATTGTTGATGGTGTTTTTTGATTGACTTTCTTGACTATCTTGATTATTACGTGGTATGATGATTATTTATTGCTTCCGTATGTGTTTAATAGAAAGATAAAAATAATAGTCAGCGATGCGTCTTGGGATGTCACATTCAGATGATCATAAGTGGAGAAAGGGAATTGTCGCGTGCTTGAGGGTCGGGGTGTGACGGGCGCCAACGATCTCAAGCGATCCAAAATAGCCTAAGTCGCCGCATAGTCATGATCTCAAACAATCGGCCGGTGACAATAGCATTAACTCGTGTTTGCTCCTAGTAGCCAAAATCCTTATGAGATCCTCGTGGCTGTAAGCCTTCTCTAAGATCTTCTCTTGGAGTATCCTAGCCACTACTTTTGCCAAATTCATTTTCACCTCGTCTCCATCATAACGGTATGAGCTCACGAGAGGCACCAGCAACCAGGCTACAAGGAAACTGTGTCAAAATAGAGTTTTTTTTCCCAACAAGCAAGTATATTTGACTTACCTTCAACACCTAATTATAAATGAAATGATTCAGGATAAATAATAATTATTTCACTGATTGTCATAGGGCTAATCTTTTGATGATGGACTTGGTTCTTCATCTGAGATTGGAGAAAGGGGTCCAATGAATGGTTTCATGCATCTTCAATGAAATGACAGACCTAAATATCATGAACTGCTCTCAACCACACTACCATCCCAACAAGCATTCTTTGCAAAACTTCAAAACTGTCCTAAAGATTGAACACCCCTGCAACCTATGTTCTTAGGCTCCTTGCAATATGCTGAATCAGACACATTTGATTTTACTTGCCTTCATCAATCACAGAGAATATTTTCGAGGACAGCAAAGAGATATTATTCTGAATATTACCAGCTACAGAGATTTCATTGTACAGAGTGCTTATTGCAAAATGTACAGACATATGTTACTTGGGACAAAAAGGATTGGGAAACTTCAAGGAACAACTTCGGGCAAGCATAAAAGCAGTACCTTACGAAAATCTCTAGCTGTGTGGTGAGTGACGTCCTCTTCCAGCGACTTCTTGTATTGAGCATGATATGCTTGTCTTGCCACAAGCAACTGTTGTAGGGACCTTGTGCAGGTTATTTCCATGAGAACCTAATTGCTTGAAATCCATCTTTTCGTCGCTTCATTGGCCAAGTACGCATCACGTTCAGCTGGATCAAGCATCCAAAGGACCACCAGCCTCTGGCGACATGGAAATTACATGGATGCAAAGAATTTAGAAATTCATGTCTTGTAATATCCACAGCTTTATGAACTAAATGGACGATCATGTTTGAAAATCAACGAAAATATAGGAACGAAAATGTATTAATCCGAGAGAAAGAGGGACACGTCTCCATGGGATGAATTCAGAAAATTAAAGAAGACGAGACCTTAAAATCATTCGTAAGTTCTCTGTCCAATGCCTTGAGGAGGTTCTCGCTGTAAGTGTCGGCATAGGTTTGTCTAATCAGCTTCCTCTGTGCCGCATTCCTATGATCCAAAATGGATATGATCAACTTCTCATTGGTCCCCCATCCTTCAAGATCATTCATGAGAATCATCCAACGAAAAAAAGAAGAAGATGGTATTAGACGATAAAGCTGGACTTTTTTTGCATCTTTAGATCACTCCTGGACCCAGAAATAGCTCGATTGCAGATCAACCCTTAAAATAAAAATAAAAAACAGCAATAGAACTCTAGAACAGATCACCACCTGAATGATCACTCTGACCAGACTACGGTCTCTAAGCAAATTGGAGATCCAAACGCTAGAAACAGAACACGAAGAAGAGAGAAAGAAAGGTGATGAGGAGGAGATGGGGCAAACCTGCGAAGGCTTTCTGGAGTTGCTCGCAGTCATTGGCCACAGGGAACACCGGCTCCGGGATGGTGAGAGTCGACATTGTTGAGGGCAAAGAAGATCACCGGTGGTGTATGCGATGAAGCGAAAACGAGAGAGAGAGAGAGAGAGAGGGGGAGGCAGGGGAGGAAGGAGATAGAAACAGGGAAGAGAGAGTCGGCCCGCGCTTTCGAGAAGGGCGCAACGTAACATGGAAAGCAATAAGCCTTGGAGGCGCTGTACGAGCGCCACGTGTCGTCGCAATCGCTGCGTCTGCTTTCTCTTGAAGTGGAAACCAGAGGGACGCGGGGGAAGATAAGAGAGAGACGTCGGCCCGGATTTGGACAAAATTTTCGAGTCCAGTTGATGGGCCGGCTAGGACAAGGGTTTTGAAATCTGGCCCGCCCAAAAATACGTTCATTTGAAAAATATAATGCCTCAACTTCTTCGGTAAAGTTCAGGCAGCCCTTGGCCCTACGACCCAATCCCTTGATTTTGCATCTCCTTCTTCTTCTTCTTTTTTTCTTTTTTTTTTCCTAATAGAAAATTTTTTTGGCTTTTTTTATTAATATTTTTCTTTTACTTATTTATCCTTTATCCTTGATTCTTTTAATTTTGCTGTTTTTTTCCTCCTGACATGGCACTTGGTTCGTGCCACATTGGACGTGTGCCATGTCAAGTAACTAGATGCCATGTTAGGAGAACTCACAGCACAAAAGCATGTAAGATCAACTAGGTGCCATGTCAGGTGATGTGCTAGTGGAAGTTGCTTTGGTGACAAAGATGACATTTTCGTGCTTAAATCCCAAACCAGAGCAACGTCCAACCATGCAATAAGTTGCTTGAGCAATATAAGCACATAACTTGATCATGTTAAGCGCATTAGAGGACATCAAATTGGAAGAACTAGTTGATCTTACATGCTTTGCTTTTTGAGATATTTTGGTCTTTCTACTACAGCCTGTGTAGCAAATCATCTTTTGTACTTTATTTATCCATTATCCATTTCTATAACGGTGCATTAGTTACTTGAAAGCACTTGGGAATTACTATCATTTGCAATTCCATTTGAGAAGAGATGGCTTATAGTGGCACATAGTGGCATGAACTAGGTGCCATGATAGGAGAAAAAAAAACAGTGTACATAGAGGGTTCGAATACTGATGATTTTATGCTATGAGTTAATATCTTTATTTGTAAACACTTTAGATTTGGGCTTCAATCTAGATGTGGAAAATACTCAAGCGTGTAAGCGATTATACCTCTAATTCTCCGATATTTTCATGTTGACATAAATTGCAAGACCCTATCATTTTTACATAATATATTACAACAATATTGTCCAAAAAAAGTTGTAACATTGTCCACTATAAAATCCATATATTACCTCATATAAATTGTTAGAATACATATCAAGTTCGAACTTTGAATTCACGTAGATGGGATGTCCTATCTTTATTCAATGGAGATCCAAATTTGGAAACTAAAAGGAAATCCAAATTGGACAAAGTTTCCTTACAAAGCAAGGAAATCACTTTCCTCGTTGGATTTAGAAGTCGGCCACAGGTTTTGCTAATTTCGTTGGAGATATAAAGTTATATTGAATTATGGTTTTGGGTGCAAGAAGGGTTCTAATTCTTGCATTGCTGTAGAAGAAAATTTGGTCTTCCATGCATTATAGTTGCAGAGAGGTGGTGGCATTGTGAACTTACGTCGCTGTGTTAATGTCAGGAATCTTGTGTTAAAGATTTATAATTTCTTTTGTATGATTGAGAGACTGTTTTGCATAATTGTGAAAGCTAACACCAAGTGAGATTTAGTGGGTGTAATTGGAGGATGGGAAACATGGTCAATATTTCAGTGATTCGAATGTTGTTAGAATATCAATTACATCTCTTGATTTATAGTAAAATCTTATGCTACTCTTTTGGTGGAGTAGGTCATATCAATCAACCTACGTAAATTGAATTCCTGATTAATTTCCTCATTTTATTTATTTCATCTTGCGATTGCTTGTTTTCGGAATGGTTTTTGTATTGATAGAAAAAATTGGGACCATCAAATCAATAATCATGGTAAAGTCCTCAGTTCCTTTGTAAACGCATGTAATATCCGAATTCCCCACTTTAGATGGGACTTGGGAGAGACCAGCTTAGCGGTGCACGAAATAAAATCTACAACTATAAATGGTCATCATCTTATCAGGCTCCTTCCAGATACTTCATTTGGGGCTGGACCCATGTAAATTGAGTCAAATCATTATAGACAATAGGGTTAATACCACAAAAGATTCCATACTAGTATGCATATAATAAATTTATCTTAAACTGATTTTTTGACTATCAAAAACCCTAAACTAGTACACCTTTTTGAAAAAATTACCCCCATTAGTTTTCAATAAAGTTTTCAGTCAAATTGTTGAATTTGATATACATAACAATTGACAATTGTAACAATTTAGGGTTTTACCTTTCGCCAGTTTCTAGTTTGAGGTTTTTGATAGACAAAAATTAATTTTGAGTAAATTTATCACAGGTATATTAGTTTAGAGTTTTTGTGGTATTAATTCTTAAGTAATATTAGAGTAATAGGATTCCCAAAACCGCATGCGGCTGGTAGGGCTAGTGGTTCTCTCAAGACAATGGTTGGAATTAAATATTAAATTATTTAGAAAGTCTTGATTCGATAAAATAATTGTGAAATGATTTCCCAAAGACAAAATCCAAATTAAAAAAAGGAAATCTGTCTTATTTGAAGAAAAGTTGTTACAAGTCAAGTCTTAGAAAGCTAGCAATTCCAATTGAGAGAGAGAGAGAGAGAGAGAGAGAGAGCACTTTCTTACCGGTGAGCGAGAGTGAACTTCAAAATCTTTTTTAGAAGAAATTACACAAAATTCTCGTGAATATTGGAAGTAATACACGTTTATCCTTAAACTTATAACCATAACCATTACGCAAATATCTCAGGAACTCTCATTGTTACAACCATTAGCCCTTCGTCATATTTTTCGTTAACACATGCAATGCATAACGCATATCTAATATGCATGGCCATTATATGCAAAGACCTATTAGTCTTTCTTAGGAAAAGGACTTGGATGTAAGTGAGTGAAATGATCGCTGAAATTCAATACCAATCCGGATTTAATAAATTATAAATTTGTTGCCAAAAAGCATGAAATTCAACAAATGCACAACCAAAGTCCCATGCTCTTCTTTTTCAGAAATACTAATCGGTGTTTCAAGCTATATGTTCTGTTTGATTTTATGGAGAGATCGTTATCATAAATTTTTGGTGTGGGTGGTGATTGGCGTAATTGTGTAAATCTTACCTGATCATAAAATGAATTAAAATTTCATCTTTTTGGTTGAGAATGTAGTTTAATATGCCATTAGCGAGATGGAATATGAGATGGAAGAGAAAATGACACAATAGGTCACACCCACTTAATTTGATAGCGATTTTGGAGAAGAGTCCTCCGCCCGGTGAAACACGGCATAGGAGAAGACTGGACGAATTCTCAACGTGGATAGACACTTTGACGTAAATGGAGGACTTAGCCATCTACTCCAGTTTCGTTGGTCCGCATGGAAGTAGCGTGTTACATGTAAAATATAATATGTGGTATCGGGTTAGACAAGTTATCTTCCCCCAAAGACTTGGACTGTTTAAAAACGAACCAATATGAACGTATAGTATATCAGCCAATACCGTCCATGCGAAGTGCGATGGCTTTCATCACATACATGGTCTCAAGTAAGCATCTGCAGCTTTGTTTTGATTGGTTTATCTTTTTCTTTTTCTCTTGTTTTCCATCTTTTAGGTCTTTTGGCATTGACATTTGTTTTGCATCTCTGAATCCCTTGTCTTCATTCATCGAATCATGGTAATGCAGCTTTATTATTGTTAAGATGTATGTGTGATGTGTTAAGAAAATACTACATCTGAAAATTGGTGTGGTGCTAACAATTAATATATCATAAATAATTTGTACTTATTAACTTAAGCTTTTAAGTGAATGTGGGTCAAATTGGACATGCCAACGAGCTCAGATTTGGGTTCCTTCTTGGCGATTTCCCCAAGTGAAAGTTTTGGGTTTCTATTGCACACTCCTAAGAAATGGTATTCGAGCATATGGTTGTAGCTTTCGGTAAGTGGGGGTTGTGATGTAGCAACATGGGCTTGTAAGGATAAAATTGGACTAGAAAGATACCTGAATTAAGAGGAATTAGACCTAAAATTAGCTCACACATAAAGGGGGAGATTGTTAGGATGCATGTGTGAGTGAGTTGCATTAGAGAAATCCCACATCGGAGAATTAGTATAGTGTTGAGCAGTTGATATATCCTAGTTGATTAATAATTCTTTGGCTTAATTTTTTGAGTGAAAGTGGATCCAACTACATATGTTAGCAGGCTTGGATTTGAATTCCCTCTTGGTATTATCCTTAGCAAAAGATATTGGGTTTCCATTGCACTTTCCTAACAAATGGTATCAAAGTCAATGGTTGTAGTTTTCGGGCAAGTGGGCAATGTGGTGTGGCAAAACGGGCTCGTAAAGATAAAGTTGGGTTAGATAGATACTTGAATTAAGGGGGAGCAAACCTAATACTGAGTTCACATATGGGGGGGTAAAGAAATCTTAGTATGCACGTGTGAGTGAGTTGTGTTAAAGAAATCTTACATCGGATAATTGGTATGTTGCTGAGCAATTAATATATTTTAATTGGCCAATAACTCATTGACTTAAGTTTTTGAGAGTAGATGGGTCAAAATGGATATGTTGATGGGTTCTGATTTGAGCTACCTCTTGGTGATCTCTCCAGGTGAAGTATCCATGAATTAAAGGAAAGCAAACCTAAGAATGAGTTCACATATGGGGGAGAGATTATTAGGATACACATGTGAGTGAATTGTTAAATAAATCCCATATTAGAGAATTAATATGGTGTTAAGCAGTTAATAAATTTTAGTTGGCTTATAACTCATTGACTTAAGTTTTTGAGTGAAAGGGAGGTCAATTGAATACGTTGATGGGCTCATATTTGAGTTCCTTCTTAGTGATAGGTGAAAATATTAGGTTTTTACTATGTGCTCCTAACAATTACATAGAAGGACGGAATTATTGCAATCTCATGAATTCAAAATTGCTTGATAGATTTTGATGAATTTAAGTTCACACTGGATATAAAGTTCAACATTTGGACTTGGGTATTTTGCAAATTGAGTCTTGGATGTGGAAGTCAAGAGCATTCATTACTAAAGGACTTTCCTTACACCTACACGGACAAGAAAAGTAAGGTATCAAGCTTCTACTGTGCGTTCCTAATAATTACATATAATGATGGTGTTATTGCAACTTCATGAATTTAAAATTGCTCGATAGATTCTCATGAATTTAAGTTCACACTAGATAGAAAGTTTAGCATTTGGACCTGGGTATTCTGCAAATTGAGTCATTGGATGTGGATGTCAAGAAAATTCATTACTAAAGGACTTTCCTTACACCTGGACAGACAAGAAAAGTAAGGTATCAAGTTTCTACTATGTGTTTCTAACAATTACATATAAGGACAGCATTATTGCAACTTCATGAATTCAAAATTGATTGATAGATTCTCATGAAATTAAGTTCACACGGGATAGAAGGTTCAGCATTTGGACTTTGAGTATTTTGCAAATTGATTTGTTGGATGTGGAAGTCAAGAGCATTCATTACTAAAGGACTTTCCATACACTTGCATGCACAAGAAAAGTCCCAATTGCTTTAATTGATCCCACCATCTCATGGAGTATTCCATAATGACTTGACTTCGTTCCCTTCTAGATGTATTGCATCGTATACCAAGCTCATTCGGACTATTGATCATGTGTAGTTCCTGTCGAGTATGGCTAAGGAGAGATAATATGTAAGTAGCGTTGGGTAATATGATGAAGGATACACAAAACCACCTCCACTTGAAAGCTATCCCATTGGAAGAGACAATAGTGGAACCACTGAAAGTTGAGCTTATTAGCCGATAAGGGCAGTTCGACCCAACATGTCATGAAATAGCCACTTATCATGACATTTAGGCACCAGTAATAATTATATTACCACATGTATATTGACATCCAATGATCAAAATAATTTACACTTTTAAATACTAAAAGAGCAAGTTAGGTAAGCTTCTTCTTCCTCATTTAGTACTTCTTGATATGCACTCTCCTCTCCAATTACTTAGGCATCGGACGGCCAATCAGGGTCAAAATCTGAACACCGTAACTCTTCTGGGTAGATGCAAGTTCTTTTTAGAGGTGGAGACCCAAAAAACTCCACGAGACTCACACAAATTTAATAATTTCAATAATAATGGGCACCTCTTAATACTTTGTAATCTTCTTCTTAACAAAACCATCTAGGTGGTTGGCCAATTCGCGAATCTGTTAGTTTTCTTCCGCTAGGTCACGAGTTCCATTCCCATGTAAGCAAAATTTTGAACGGCTTGGATTGAATTATCTAACCGCAACATTTTTTGTGCGAGGAAGCTTTATGGCCGTTAGCGTCAACGTGGCAATAGTTAGGGAAATTAACAATAATAACACTATCGATAAGAGTAATAAACCAATAGTAACAAAAATAAGAATGGCGATTTTCACCTCCATCCCCCTACAAATTATACTAATAAAAAAATGACATTCTCTGAGTCGACCAAAAAAAAAAAAAAAAAAAGACATTACCAATTTCTTTATTCTCAGAAAAAGAAGTCGTTTAGAGTTGAATAACCTAGGTCATTTTAATTTCCAATTTTTTCTTTGCTTTTTATTACTCTTACCAAGTTTTCATTCTTTCGGACTACCGTTCGCTCTCGTTCTTCATTCGTTGACTTTGACTAGATGACTTTGACAAATGAACCGACGATCATCAGCAAAGGGAGATATGACATCATCTCGTGACCTCACGTCTACCATCACAACACGTACAATGACTTCTTGCGTCTCATTTAGAGCAAGGACTCAATATTGCTGAATTCAAATCCCGACTTGCATTAAACTAAATATGAATTCATTGCCAAAATAGCGTGCAATTCAACAAATGCACAACAAAGTCCTACTTTCAATTTTTTTTTTTTCGAGCTATATTTTCTCTCCATTTATGTATCATGAATATAAAAGCCATTATCATAAAATTTTTTTTAGCATTGAGGATAGGCATTGTCCGGTAAATCTTACTTGATCATAAAGTTGCTATCATTTCATATTTTTTTATTAGAAAGTCCATCTCAAAAGTTCAAATCAATAGGTGAAGAGGTTTAAAAACTTAAATCAATTGCCTCATTGGGGTCTTTGCACTCTTCATGTGCTATAAGAACAAGAGTCTAGAGAGCATCCCGACCACACACACACATAGGGCAAGAGAAATGTAGGGCAAGAGAAATGTAGGCATCTTATTTTTTACCTAAAATTTCACAGTTTGATCAAGTTTAACTAGAAGTTTACATGTACAATTTTTAGATTCAATGGAATAATTGGGTAGCATCTATCAGGAGCATCTTGACAATATCCAAATTGGCGAAATCTGACAATTGGAGTTGAAGATATTGTATACCTAAATATTTATAATTTGATTGGAATTTCGTAAGCTTTCAATAGGGTGGCACCATTAGAAAGTTGAGTTTGCCAGCATTTCGGATAATCATGAATTACTTCAATTAGATTTAAGACGAGACATCGCAAGTCAAAATTGGGTCAATATTGGATAATAAAGATGAAACAAGAATAGGAACAATGTAAGGCCACGGGATTGACAAAGAACTGAATGCGAACTCCCATAGTCTGGTTGGACTAAAACCAAATTGAGGGTGAGTCTGCTTTAGGTTTATTGATGAACAACCAAAGTTCATCTGGTATAGTTGTCAAAAACACAAGTCGCGCTCGTGCGTTGTCTTCCAGTTATGAGATTGAGATCCACGCACTTCCTAGAAATTGGAAATCACAAACTTTTCGTTGCCACGTGAATCGCGCAAATACTAATGTCAGACCGAGGAGATACATGCATTTGAAGTTTTCGCGAACAGAATTAGCTAGTGACTCATAGTTTCCAGTATTGGCAAGACTAGAGGTGGCGGTTCCACTGGCGGACGCGAGAACAAGACTTAAATATGACTGCAATTTGATGAGAGGAAGACAAAATGGACACAATACGATGTGAAATAATTTTGAAATTAGCAAGAATTGATGCGTTTTCACTAACTTTTAATGACAAGTACCTTGTAATCACATTAGAATAATATTAGGACGATATAAAATGACTTGGATAACTGATACAAATATATTGACGTGACAACAATTGCTCAACAATTGCTCAACAAGTGAAGCCTCTAATGTTAGCTCAGTCTTCCAATATTATGTTCTCTAATGGATTAAACATGAATGAAGGATGTGCCGATAGCCTTTGAGAAACTTGTTGCATGCTTGGACGATGCTCTGGTTTGGGACTCAAGCATGACAATGCAATGTTTGTCATGAAAGCTACTTCCCCTAACAAATCGCCCTCAGGGTGTGGAATCCTTTGGTCCAAAACTTCTTTCAGTGAACTATGTGGGATTGTTGAATCACTTGACGATGGTGGAGATGAGGACATGAGAGATGAAATGAGATCACCTGGATGTCTTCCCATTGTCACTTCCATTGCTACGACTCCGAAACCATAGACATCGCATTTTTCATTCACTTCGCATGTGTAGGCGAGTTCTACAAATGGAACAACTCTTTCTCACTTGATCTTATCATCGCTTTCTAAATTGATCTTTTAGTCTTTTAGATCACATTTAAGTAATGAAAACCAGTTTTAAAAAACCTTGTATTTGGACCGAGCCTTAAATTTCAAACAGAAAAAACATGTACTGATCCTTATCGAATCAAGTACTCATTTCATATCCTTATCTTGAGAAGAGGACTTTTTTTTGTGGTACTCTTAACTATTTGAATCTCCTCTTTGTTCTTGAGTGTCATTGTCTTGAAAAAATAATATGTGAGAATGACATAAACCATTTGAATCTCCAAATTTTAGGGATTATAATTTGATGAAAGTAGCAACTCTCACCAGCTCTTTGTCATAGCTAACTATCTCTACTGCAATTCACGTTGTACTTCTTTATATTTCAATGTGATTTGAATAATTTCATTCACCAATAGCAACATTTTGTCTTATCCTCTAGCGTGACTTATATTTCAGTAAATCTGCTCAAAGGAAAATATTTGAAGAACGTTGAATTTTATATTAGGTATCAGTTAAACAAATGGAGCGAAATTGTTCACATATCTTTTAAGTAGGATTTGTTGAATGTGAAAAACATAATACTTAGTAATGAAAAGAAGTAAAATCTCATGAAAAAAATTTACCTGGAGCTGCATATCCAAACGTGCCTGCAAATGAAGTCCAGTTGGATGAATCAGGTTTTAGAACCTTAGCGGTGCCAAAGTCTGAGACGTGAGCATCGTATTCTTCATCGAGTAAAATATTCTTGCTCGATATGTCTCGATGAATAATTGAAGGATAGCATTCATGGTGCATGTAGGACAAAGCATTAGCCATGCCTTTAACAACCTTCAATCTTTTATTCCACTCAAATGTTCTCATCTTTTGTTCACTCTTCAAAATATCCACCAAACTGCCTGATTCAAGAAACTCATAAACCAAAAATGAATGGCTAGAGCTCAAACAAAAGCCGTACAGCTTGACTATATTTTGATGTTGGGTTTTCATTAAAGCATGAATCTCCCTTTCAAATGCTTTTCGACTAGCCATGTCGACATCCGGTGCTTTGTTAAGTTTTTTAACAGCAACAATCTCACCCGTTTGCAATTTGGCCTTATAAACACTCGCTTGTGCTCCCAAGCCGATGCAATATTTGGCATCGAATTCCTGGGTGGCTTCAATAATGTTCTTGTACACAGCTCTTCCATCATAGCTCCATAATTCCAACATATTTTCACCGCTCGCTTCTATCAAGTGGGTCTTTCCTTGCCTTGATCTTCTGAATACAATGCATGAAATTCCCACTACAAGAAACAAAGCAAGCAGGCAAAAGGAAGTAGGGAGTGAAATGAGCAGCAAATTTTTGTCTCTGTCTTTCCCTTTCGTCTCCGTCCCTGTACAATGCATAAGACCTCTAATATTTCCGCACAAGCCTTTATTCTCTCTTACCATAGCGATGGTAGCATTACGAAAGGCTGGGATGCTTGGTAAAGGACCCTTTAACTCATTATAGGATACATCAACAGATGTCAGGCTTGCCATATCATCGAAAGTTGGTGAAATTGAACCTGACAGTTGATTGTGTGAGAGATTGAGTGTTTCCAAAATATGCAACGTTCCAAGTTGTAGAAGTATATCTCCAGTAAGCAAATTTTGACTTAGGTCGAGACTTTGAAGAGAGTGCAAATTGCCGATCTCAATTGGAATGCTCTGCTCGAGATCATTTCTGCTTAAATTTAGATACCGAAGTTTCAAACACTCCCCAAGTTCTCTGGGGATTGAGTCATTTAGCTTGTTTCCCGCAATGTTAATTTGTTCCAGGTCAGACAATGCTCCAATATCGCGAGGAATATAGCCTGCGATATGGTTGCCATCCAGCCAAAGCTCTATCAGAGACAGCAATTTTCCAAGTTCCTTTGGAATTTCCCCAACAAGATTATTCGAAGATATGTGTAGTACATGCAATTGAGTCATCTTTCCTAGATCAGGCGGTATCATGCCCGATAATTTGTTGTCAGAGATTTTCAAGCTTGTCAAATTGCTCCATTCGCTTAATCTTGGTGGAAGCTCTCCGTAGAGTTCATTATTGCTCAGCTCAAGGTAATCCAAATGGGGGTGGTATCGGTCCCGTCAAATGATTGTTTTGAGCAGTGAAATTTTCAAGAACTTGACCGGCGCATATATCCGGTGGCAATTGACCGACAAGCTGGTTCTCAGATAGCTGTAGGCTTTCAAGGAATGTGAGATTGTTAATCTCAACTGGAAGAGATTGAAGGCTATTATGATGTAGAAACAGCTCAGCAAGGGCTCCTAGTCTTCCTATCTCTTTCAGAATCGAGCTAGACGACTTATTTTGGTACAAGTACAATCCCTCGAGCTTGCTTAAGTTTCCGATACTAGAAGGTATAGGGCCGGAGATATTGTTTGTAAAAAGGTTTAAGATAGTCAAGTTGCCCAACATCCCTATGGTTTCTGGGATGGATCCTGTGAGATTATTAGAGGAGAGAGAGAATAGAGAGAGAGATCTAAGGTCTCCAATTTCCGGAGGAATAGGACCAGAAAGCTTATTGTTGAAAAGATAAAGCATGTCTAAGCTGCTTAAGTTCCCTATTGATGGCCGGATTGAACCTGTTAGATCATTGTTTGAAAGCGCAAAATATATGAGGGATCTCAGTCCTCCAACTTCTTCAGGTATGTGGCCAGAGAGTTGGTTCATATCGAAGTAAAGAATGCCTAAATTACTCAAGTTTCCTAGAGTTCTCGGGATAGATCCATTGAGGTAATTTTCCGATAAATCAAACTCCCTAAGAGACCCCAGCATCCCTATTTCTATTGGAATGGACCCGATAAGATCATTATTGAAAGCAATAACTTAATCAAGCTGCTCATATTTCCAATGGAAGAAGGAATTCGACCGGCAATGCAGTTGTTTTGTAGAAATACATAATTTAGAGATTTGAGCATTCCTACTTCTGGAGGGATGAACCCGGAGATCTTATTGTTCTGAAGGTATAAGCAAGTCAAGTTATTCAAACTTTCTATGGAGCCAGGGATTGAACCAGTGATGTTGTTTGACGACAATGCCAGAACTTCTAGAGACTGCATCAATCCGAGTTGGGTTGGAATGTGTCCAGAAAGGTGGTTTTGAGAAAAGTTTAGGTAAGCAAGCTTGGATAGATTGCCGAGGCTTGAGGGGATGTTCCCAAAGAGTGAGTTGTTGTCAAGTTTAAGGGCGACCAAGTTGGGCAATGAGGAGAAATCGAGATCGTGAAGCATACCATGGACGGCAGAGCTCGAGAGGTCCAAACTGATGACGCTCCCGAGAGGATTGCAACTGAGTCCAAGCCAAGAACAAGGGTCGCTTCCTCTCCACGAAGACAAGAGAAAGCGACTCTTGCTGTTGAGCTTAGATTTCCATTTTAGGAGTGCCTCCACTTCCTCATCTCTTGTTTGGCCACCTGAAAGAGCGAAGGCCATTGGAGGAGAGCTTTTGGATGAAGCAGGACGAGACACTTCTTGCATGATAAGCATGAGAAGGACATAAACTAGAAAGAGCATTGAGAGCTGTTTTTGAGATGATGCTGCCATTGGACAGGATGTTTTAAGCTATGAGGAGGGGGCTTTTCTTGTTTCAACGGCAGTGCGAGCGGACGGGGTATTTGTAGCAGAATGAAGTTGTATCTTTATGCCATCTAAGTCAAAGTCAATATCGGTTCACACGGCTCACCCAATGCTAGTTGTCCATGACAGCTCCCTATAATTTTGGCTTATCTGGATTGAGAAAATTACAAGCCGGTGCCATTTCAAGAATGACTTTTATAGCGTATTCTGTCCATAAAAAAGAGAGCGTTATCTTCTTGAGTCCCCCGTTAGTGAAAGGCCAGTCTAACTCAACTGTAAAAGTGGGAGTATTTCCTAAACTCATTTCAATAGACCTGTCCAGTTGCATAATAGAAATTTGTGAAACCTTCGTATCTACGCTGGGTCCAGTTGAAGAATAAGTTTTGATATGTATGCAAAGTGATGAAAACAGCGGCAAGACAACTTTCATTGTCAAGAGCAATGGAGAAGAGCCCTCAAAATTCAAATTGAATAGATGCCAACAAAACCGCAACTCGACTATATTGACTTCAGCCCCGTTTGGTTCGACTTTAGGAGAATGTCCTTGGGAAAATGCAAATGCTTTTAGCATAAAGAGGCTTAGTGAAACACAAATACTATTTGATTTAAGTATAATTGAAAAGTACTTTGAGATGTAATTTTGAAAGAAATACCATTTGGTAAATAGACATTTGAAAAGTCCTTTATGTGGTAATTTAAGTTTTTTTAACTTTAATTTATTTAGAATTTTAAAAAAATAATGAAGGTAACTTTATATTTTCATGTTGAGAGTAATATAAAAGAGACATATCAATAAATTTACATTAAAAAAATCACATTAAAGTAAGTCTTTTTCAGTTAACTATAATAAATATAATCACAAATGTTCCGAAGAAAGAAATAAATTATACTTAAATATTGCAACCTTCATTGGCTATTATTTGATCAAGAGATATTATCACTTAAAGCACTCGCCGCTCATTTACTGGAGGGACTCCCCTCCTTGATTTCTCTACCTGGGATGGGGCATCATCAATCAAAACAAAAAAAATGAATCGGTCGCTAGCCGATTGTGCAGCTTGTGATTGCAAGATGCATCATTTGATCTGAATTTGTGTAAGCAAAAGGAACCGAATGATCTGAATTCGTGCAAGCAAAGGGAACCGAATTTAATCCATGTCAAAAAAAATTTTAGCCATGCACCATCACAAATATCTGTCAAGAACGGAAACAAGAATTGAAAGAAAAGGTATGGTACCATTAACATCAATTACATTCATTGGCCGATGAAATTGACTCCCAATATATCTATAGATGAACATCTACAGCACTTTCATCCAGACACCACCATGTCTATAGATCAGTCAGATTTCTAATTCAATGAAGGGTTCTTATAAATTCCTAAGCTGGTCATAAGGAGATCAAAATGAAAATCATCAACAAAACCCATCCTCCTTCTCTCTGCCTTTGTCGCAAGGACCCACCACCTGAAACTTCCCACGACCGGCGAAGACGGCGGTGACGAATTCGTGGAAGCCATCAAGACCAGAGACCCCCAGTTCCATGCCCTTCTAATTAGATATGAGATGGTCTTGTTCTTCGCCATCGGACCAGGGCAGTTGCTCCTGGATTTCTTGTGAAGCGTACAACTGCAGTTCCGGTGGTACGGCCTCCTCTTGATACCCAAGTCGCAGCCCGAGATGCAACAACGCAGCGGAGGAGGCATTCTGCAGCGCTAGTGGCCATGGCGTTTCACGACGGACTTACTTAGAGAGAGGGTAGGACTCAAGTGGTGTTCGATCGAGACGAATCAGCTGTCGAAAAAAGCTATACAAACGACGGGCATGAGGAAGAGAGCTCGAGGGTGGGTGTGAGGGAAGCGAGCTCGAGGGGAAGGGGAGCGTAAGTTAACCCAGATTGGTGAGCAGAGTTTTCTGGAAGAGAGGCGAGTGGAAGAGGTGCTCTCTAAGGGCTTTTTATTTCTAAAGTGGCAAAATTGGAATTATGTTAGATAAATGAGGGTGGGATGGGAAACTCACATAATTTCATTAAACCATCCAAGTAATATTCCGAAAATGCTATTTCCCAAGGCATCTCAAATCCTTTGTTTCCCCTAGAGGCCTTTGGAGTTGCATCTTTCCAAAATCCTTCCAAAATGAATCAAACATCATTTGTATTTGGCTAAACTCTTTTAGAGCCCCAAACTCATTCCAAATGCTAAACCAAACGGTTTATTTCTTGCCACTTTACTAATTGATACACCTACATTGACTTCATCAATAGTAGGTCTTGCCACTTGACTAAGTGATACGGGGATATTGTTGGATTTATAGAAATAATTAGGTGATAATATTTAATCTCTAAATTACAAAAAATCAAATAAAAAATAATTATAAATTGTTGCAAGATCCACTTATTCAAAAATTTAGGATTCACAATAAACCGTTATTCTCACAATAGCCTAAAATTATTATGCTTGTAAAGCTGTTCAAATTATGATCTCATAAGTCATTTGTTGGTAGTGGTAGTATCCAAGTCCAAGTCTTTGGAAGAGAAATTAATTTTAGGGTGCATTTATTTCGCTGAAAAGAATTTCCATGAAAAGCATTTTTTAGACTTTTGAATGTTTTAGAGCATTAAAAATGGTAAATTAACAAAATCTCACACACAAAATCATTGAATCATGAAAGCAAGGACTATATTTCAAAAAGTTTAGGAATAAATTAGTGCACTCGAAAGTTTTAAGACCGAATTGATAAATTTTCAAATGGTCTAAGAATCAATCAAAGACAATTGAAAAGTTGATGACTGAATTGACTGCGGCACAATAAATTTGTATTTTTCAAATAATTTTTCTTAAATTCTTTCTTCCTTGAATTCAACGAAATCCCAAGATTCATCGCCAGTATTTTATTTTATTTTTAAATAAAATTCTTAAAGATTTTGATGAATAAGTCCAAAATGCAATTCGTCCAATCATGAAAGTAGTTTGATCGTTTTCGTTGATTTATATCAACTTTACGATAGACTTGACCGCTCTATCCATACGTACAATAATTCATATCGGTTAGTATCAACCACATGGCATAATCAACTTCAAGCATACATTTCTACATTTATCTTTTTATTGAATCTCAATCTTATGATTAGCCTTTTCTTTGCTCAATACGCCTCAAAATTTCACAACAAACAAATATTTTCACGTCTATTCACATCTAAATTTTCACAATTTATTTGAAATTTAAATAATATGTTTATAATTTGCTTTGTGGAAAACACAAGCAAACAGGTTCAAGAACTCGAGCTGCATCAACTAAATGCTGGACAAGTTATGACCATAATTGAAGGATGGGGCATCGCTTTTGACAGATAGCTCATTGTCTTTTCGGGGCAAGCTCTGAGGAGTTGCAGCCTGTATGGGTCCAAGAAGAGTGACGGTAGATGGTCCGAATCTTAAGTCGACTGAGTTGTTAAGATTCTGCCCGGTTCCCTGAGGTCTGGGCTCAATCGAAATCCAATCCTGCCTATGTTCGGCATCACCCACCACACCATCGTACAAGTCAATCACGTCCGGGTCTGTTCGACGGTGTCCCCAACTAGTCGACCTCTCTAACCATCTTGGTTTTGTTCCATAGCTTCTTGGCGATGCTGTTGCGAAATTGCTTTTCGGTGGCGTTCATCGACCGGGGGAGTGTTCCGGCTAACTGGAGACTATTCGGCAGAGGAAGGAATAACGCAAGAGGACATTCAGAGAATGAAAGTGGAGCTCTCTAGGTTGAACATTAAGAGAATGAAACAGACTCCTCACGTTTTGATTATTTACTTTTCATATTACCATGAGGCCATGTTGCAATTCTGCGACGTACTAATATCCTTTCCCATGGAGTAAAATTGAGTCACTGAGTGCCGTAATCCTGGTCTTACATTTCACTTATCTCGTCAAAATCATGCACGTTTCGTAAAACCCTGCGGATTATTTGTTACTCTATATCGCATGCTTTGTTTTATTAAATGTCTACATCCAATTTCGTACTTGGCAACAAAATTTGGTTAGATATCCAGGGGCATTTTGGTAAAAATTTATTGTCCTTGTTATATCATAGACAGAAATGGTAAGTATCCTGCATTTTTATTTCGTAATTGTTTTTGCATTAGCACCATCATCCGTGCTGCATCATGAAAATTGATTTGTTTTTATTCTTTTTTACACATAATCATGGTCACGTAGTTTTAATTTTGAGTTCGTTATAGTTTAAATTAATTCATGTTTATGTTAGATTTGAAAAACCCAAAAAGAATTACTTGACATTGCATTTAGAAAAAATACTTAGGTCATGTATACATTAGTTGCTTTTTAATTAATATTTTGCTTGTCTTTATGCTCTCCGCCACCTTGCTAATCGACCTCATTTGAAACTAACAAAGGTGTCTGATTGTTCAATTTTGGTAAGTTGTTTGAAAGGTTCTTCCTTTGCCCATGGGATATTGAGCCAATTACCACTTAATGTATTAGCCCCTTGGCCTTTTTTGAGAGTCTAGAAGTGGTTTTTTGCCCTCGTAAATCAAATAGATTGGCAAACTGGATTATAAAGGTCTCTAGATGTAAGGCCCTTTCCCTAAATTGGGTTTCTAACCCCCTTCCTCTCTTTGGGAGATCTTGTGTTTTGAAGCTCCTTATTCTCGTAGATGAGCTTGGGTTTAATGAAAGGATATTTCTATTTCGACCAAAAAAAACAAAAACTAATATTTTGCAGAACATTTGATGCATTAGACGATGATAAAGCATTGCTTTCCCTTTGCTTAATGCATCAGGGTTCTTTGCCCTTTTAGCAACTTATTTATATGCTTTGATTATTGAGTGATGAATTTTTACTTGTGCACTCGCATGATCATCCGTCGCATATTATTTGTAAAATAATCGATTTCCCGTATTCATGAAATTTCTTGTTCGCAAAGATAAAATGTTCTCCCACATTTTACTTGGGGTTTTTAATCGATTCATAATAGATAAGTGGTGATTGTTAATTGAATCAAATTGTATGTTTAAATTGAAATCATAAAATTGCAGTTGGTACGGGCTTTTCTTCTTTCTAGAGGCGTCAATCTGTTGGCAGTGAACATGTATGTCCTAGGCATTTATAGACTGTAATGGACAAACGAAGTCAACAACTGAGTCATTGATCATCTTCATTGCAACAGCAAGATTGAAACTGGCACTATCATCAAGCACATCCGCGAGTTAATTAAATTAGCTGTCCTGCGGGCCATGGAATTGATGTTTTATCTCTTTCATGGAATTGTGAGATATATTCACAACTTTTCTTATAGACCGACGATCATCAGCAAAAAAGAGATACACGTCTCGCTCTCGTGACCACACATCTCTCGTCACAATTTGCACAGCGTAAGTCTAATATGCGTATGCGTAGTCCTTTATTTTCAAAGGCTTATTAGTCTTCTTTAGAGCAAGGAATGGATGTAAGTCAATAATGCAAAGCTTAGTATTTCTCAAATGCAATCCCAAGCTGCATTAATAAATTACGAATTTGTTGCCAAAAAAAGCATGAAGTTCAACGAATGCACAATAAAGTCCTTTTTATTCCGAATTGTTTCTTTAATTTCAGAAATCTTGATAAGTCTTTTGAGCTATTTTTTAACTCTGTTTTTATATAGAGATTGTTACTGTAAATGTAGAAGCCATCATCAAGAAAACCAATTTTGGTGCAACATTTTATAGGTGCAATTGATTAATGTTACCCGGTCATAAAGCTGATTACTATTTCATTAGCATAGTCAAGGAAATTTCCCGCGAGGATAATACGACATTCGTGAAGGACGGAAGATGCGATGGAAGAGAAAGTGACACAACAGTTTACGTTCAAACTGAAGTGATAGTAATTTTGGAGAAGATTTCTCCACCCGGTGAAACACGGCACTGAAGAAGACTGGACATACTCTCAATGTGGACAAACGCTTGACATCAATGGAGGACGCAACCATCCATTCCATTCTCCTTGGCCCACTATCTATTCCAAATTACCCACGAGGACTTTCACACCATAAGAAAAAACCTCATTTTCAGCAATTTAAAGCTATTAGAAAATGGTCCAACAGTACATTGCACTTCACTTGATACTCCGATTCCTGGGTAAGTAGGGCGTTACGTGTGAAACACGAGAGGTGGATATAACCGCCTTAAACATAAAAGGACAGATAAGAAAGTTTGGGATGTAGCAGAGAAGGATTGATGGTGAATTTGATGTCTCACGCTATAGATAGATGCTCAGGTCCTACATAGGTCTCTCTCTCTCTCATAATACCATGTCAAGTGAACTGATGAGTCGACATAGGTAAAAAGCACATTCAAATCTATGTTAGATGTTTGTGATGGTTTTTTCATTAATAATGGGCCAGGGCAGCCCATTATTATTAAAATGGCCCATGAGAGAGGTAAACTACTAGGTAGTTATTTTTGTAGGGAAAAGTTGTAAAATAAAAGAAACGTTTTAATGATGAATAGTTTTTTTTTTTCACGTTTGAAGGCTCTCCCACGCAAAAACATGAAAAGAAAAACTCTTTCAACTATAGGGATTCGTCCTAATTAAGAACTCTCGTCACTACAAAGAAAGCACTTAATCCGTGGCAAATAAAGGTATGTCCATCTAAGTGATATGATTTCCGATCGGTGTTATATGTGTCCTCGGGCCATTCCACATATTTAATTAATTAATATTCGATTAGTTTGATTTTTGTTTTTTTGGAATCAGTTTCCTCAGTTTGAGTAAAAACAAGCCATTATTTTTCTAATGCAAACTCCTTCTCAAACTGTGTCACTACTGCACCGTGCAATTCCTGGTGGTCATGAACGACACCTTCTTGTTCCACAAGTCGAACCCGACCTTGAACCCCATCCGTGTGTAGTTTCCGAGTATAGGCAGATCATCGGTTGGGTTTATTATGACGCACACCAAATCTTCTGTAAGAAGCAGGAATGTACTACCTGTGTTCAACGCCACATCAGTGCCACCTCCAAAATGCAATGTCACAACTAGCGTGTCAAGCTTGCCGCCGAGGCTCCTGTAATAGAGGTCGAACTGACCATGGGGGTCTAGGACTCTCGACAAGGCGATCGCTGCAGTTATGGCACTCACCAGGTTGTTGAAGAATCAAGCCGGTAGGAATGTCAAGGACGTCCCAGAGTTGATCAACATTATCATGTCTTTGCTGGACTCCTTGGCTTCCGAGTTGGCGGAGTTTTTGCTACATGAGAAACTCGTTTTTCCGATGCTGAAGCCTTCTAGGTTCACAAAGTAGAACGGGTCGAGGCCTATTGAGACAGGAGGTGTGGAGAAGGTACCGGGGCCAAAGATCACAGAGTCCTCGTTGAAGCTAATTTTGCTCGTGCCTTTCATGGACTTTGGGATGAGACAATGGTCGAATCAATCCAGGTTGATTCATGAATGTTCTCCTTTTTTGATTCTTCGTATGTCAAAATTCGTTTTTAAAGATGCAGGGTTGTAGTTCTCGTCAAGACGAGAAAAATGAGTGGTGAGACGCTGCTAGAGGTGGCAAGACATGTCGCCACGCTCGGCCGGAACTGATTGCTGTTGTCAGCGTATGCAGGTGCATGCGTTGCATGTGCGCAGACAATCGCTTGTGCGTGTGCTGCACGTGCGCGATAACCGCCCATGCATGCGGTGCACGTGCACGAGCAACCACTCGCACGCGTGCATGGCTAACGTCAACCTATTGTTTAGCTGGTCGATTTGTCCGACATAAGACTCGACCTGTATGACCATTAATTGGACCCGTTGACTTGACCCAACCGTTGACCTCAATTGACTTGTGTTGATTGCCGTTGACCGTTGACCGTTGACCATAGTTGATAAAAAAAATGTTTTTTCAATTATACTCACTATGGATTATGTGTAATCCCTTTTGTTCAGCATTTGTTGCAGGAACAATGCCTCCCATTTGCATGCGTACACCTATTTGCGTATTCTCAAGAAGACAAAAGACGAGACTTCAAAGGTTGATAGCTGAGTTGTCTAATTATCAATGGGAAAGTGGTGATATAACGAAACATATGTGTAAGGTCAATAACAAGATACAGAAAATAATTTGGAAATGTTATCCCATGCCAGTTTTTGAAATGGTGCGGTCCTTGATTAACACTTCCATCTGAATGGCAAGTGGTGTTCAATCACCTATGGGAGGTTAATGTGGTTCCGGAGTATAAGAAGCTTGTAGTGGCCTTTGTGAAGGAATACTATAAGATTGAGGCCATGAAAACTTCGACCTTAGGAATGAATACAACTAGGCGGGAATGAATGTGCGTGGGAGAAACCGTAGGGGTTTTCCCTCTATCTTTCCATGGTTGCCAAAGAAGAAACTTAAGCTTAAAAAATCCTTTTATAAGTCCTTCCCTATTCATAAGTTATTTTATTGAGTAGTTGAAGTTATGCTTATTTAGGATGTTCTAAGAATATCTCATGTAGATAGGTTCTTCCATGTTGATGTTGTTGTGACTTCTAATGTATTAGTTACATTATGTAAAAATGTCTTTTCATTAATGAATGTTCAATGTCAATTGCTTTTTATTACTATTATTTCTTTTGGGCAGTTATGGAAGTTTAAATAGCTTCAAAGGACTTATTTTTGCATAGAAGATTACATTAATAACAATTTTAATTAAGGTTCTTAGATGATGATTGGAAACAATAGTGACCTTTTGATTATGAAGCCCTATTTAATATTATTCATTAATATGATTAGTTTATGCAAAATAGATGCATAAATGATAGACATTAATGTTTCATGCATGTGTGTCTAATATGTTCAGATCCAATGGCTTTAGCAACTAAGAACATAATTGCTGAATTGAACAAAGGAGAGAAGCTCAATGGTGATAATTATGAAATATGGCATATGAAAATCCAATATGTGCTAGAAGAGCAAGAGGCTCTTGAAGCTCTTAACCTGGTTATGGAAGAGCCTGAAGATGGAAACATTGCACAATACAAAAGAGATAAGGATGCATTTGTTGCATGGAAAAGAAAAAACTCCTTTGCTCGCATCACGTTGTTAAGTAGCATGGAGAATGATGTCATATGAAAGTTTAGGTGTTTTGACAATGCCAAAGAGATGTGGGAAGCATTAGCAGCAAGATTTGGTCATACATTGATGACCAAGCCAAGATAGCTCACTCTAAGGTTTGACTTATACAAGAAACCTCATGGTCAGATCATGAAACTACACTTGAGAAAATGTCAAACATAATAAATGAGCTGAAGGATGCTGATCACATTCTGACTAATGAACAACAAGTACAAGCAATGATTCATTCATTGCCTCAAAGTTGGGAGCATATGAAGGTGCACCTGATCCATAATGAGAATATTAGAACTTTTGAGGATGTAGTGTGCCATCTTGAGCTAGAAGAGGATCACCTCCTAGTAGCTAAGCAGAAACTGATGTTTATTATGCAGGTTCTAACTCACAAGGAGCTTCAAGCTCCAAGCGCAAGCGTCCCGACTCATTCAAAAGGTGGAAAGGCAAAGGTGCAAGCTCTTTAGGGAAGAAACCAAGAGTTGACCTACATGAGAGAGGAAATTGTCCTCGTATGAAGATAAAGTCAAGAGTAAAGTGTTACAACTGTGGCAAGAAATGTCATTATGCTCGCGACTGTAGTGAGCCAAAGAAGGTAAACACCCCTTGTATTCTCGAGAATTCTGTTTTTGTATCAAGTTATGTGTTTTTAATTGAATCTAATCCTTTGTGGGCTATAGATTCGAGAGCCACAAACTATGTAGCGAAGGACAAAGGTGCCTTTGTGGAGTTCGATGAATTCCAACTGGAACTAAATGGATCTATGTAGGGAACAATTCCAGAGCTAAAGTAAAAGAGAATGGCACTTGCCAATTAAATATGTGGTAGACGCACTTTATTCCCACATGATGTATTATATGCTTCGGAGATTTGTCGGAATTTAGTTTCTATGTTAGTGTTGGTTAAGGTTGGTTTTAATTTGAATTTCCATAATAGAGGTGCGGACTTGTTTTTAGGAATGAGTTACTATGGTTGTGGTTACTTTCTAGATGGTTTTATTGTGTTGGATATTGACTCTAGTAATGTTAATGTTTGTTATTCCCTCTTCACATCTTCTAATTCATATGGTAATTATGTGAATGTATGGCATGCTAGACTTGGTCATATAGGCCAACAACAAATGAACATATTAGCCAAAGAGGGCTTATTGGGCAATATCGAAAAAGTTGATTTGCAAGCATTGTCTAGCGGGGAAAATAACAAGGAAACAATTTGGAAAGGGAACAAGAGCTTAATTTCCTTTACAATTAATCTATTCTGACATTTGTGGTCCAATGAATGTGATGGCAAGGCATGGAGCTATTTATTTCATCATGTTTATTGATGATTATGCTCAATTTGGACATGTCTATTTGAATTCTCATAAATCTGAGGCTTTTAGTTGCTTCAAAAAGTTTATGAGCTTAGTCAAAAATCAATTACATAAGAAAATAAAAGCATTAAGATCTGATCGAGGTCGAGAATATCTATCTGATGAGTTTAGAAATTTGTGTGATGAAAAATGAATAGAAAGACAATTGTCTATTCCCTATACTCCTCAATAAAATGGTGTTGTGGAAAGAAGAAACAGAACTCTATTGGAAATGGTTAGGTCCATGATAGCACAAGCTAATTAACCATCGCCTTTTGGAGTGACGCTTTGTTAACTGCTACCTATAAACTTAATCGTATGCCTTTTAAATCAGTTACTTCCCTTTATATGAGTTATGAAGAGGTAGAAAACTAGATATGAGTTTTCTCAAACATTGAGGTTATGCTACCTATACTCATGAACCATTTCACAAGTATGGAAAATTGGGTCCTAGAGGCAAGAAGAGTATTTTTATAAAATACTCGGGGCACTTGAAAGGCTATGTTTATAAGTGAGCAAGAAGGTGGGAGTATAACTAAATTTGAATCACGAGATATCATATTCTTAGAGAATGAATTTCTTAAGAAGGGAGAAATAGGCAAGGACTACTCCCTATTTGAAACCTTGGATCAAGATAATGAATTTAACGGAGTTCATCCAAATGTGAGTAATATGAAAAGTGAAAAATTAAATTTGGATCAATCTCAATTGCAACCACCTAAAAAGATGATATCATCATTATCTGATCCAAGTGGGAGCATAATGAAAATAATGTATAGAGTGTATAATTGCCCATATGGCGAACAAGTCACAAAAGTATTCCTCGTCCACGTTTTGACATTAAAGAGGAAACTTTCATGGTTACTCCATGAGATGAAGATGAGCCAAGGAATGTAAATGAGGCTCTAAATTGCTTTGATAAGGAAAAATGGATGCATGCAATGGAAAAGGAAATGAAGTCAATGAAGTCAAACCATGTTTGGGAATTAGTTGATCTTCCAAAAGGACGCAAAGCCATTGGGAACAAATGGGTTCTCAAACTAAAGCGCAAAGCTGATGGTTCAATAGAAAGATATAAGGCTTGCTTTTGTGGTGAAATGATATAATCAACAAGAAGGAATTGATTATGAGGAAACATTTTTTCCTATGGTGAGATTTACCTTAATTCACTTTATTCTGGCAATAATGGCTAGTATGGATCTTGAACTACACCAAATGGATGTAAAGATTGCTTTTCTCAATGGAGAATTAGAAGAAGAGATTTATATAGAACAACCCAATGGTTTCATTTTAAAGGGTCATGAACGAAATGTTTGTCAACTTTTGAGATCAATATATGACCTTAAGCAGTCATAGAGACAATGGTATATATGTTTTTATAGTACCATAGTGGCATATGACTTTACAATAATTGATGAGGATCATTGCGTATATATCAAAAGGTCTAAAAATCAAATTGTGATCATTATCATTATATGTTGATGATATACTGATTGCCGGAAGTAACTCGAAGATTGTCAATACCGTTAAAAGTTGATTATCTTCCAACTTTGAGATGAAAAACATGGGTGAGGCTGCATATATTTTTGGAGTTAAGATTTTAAGAAATCATTTGAAGATAATATTGTCTCTTTCACAAGAGACGTATACAAATAAGGTTCTTGAACGATTTCATATGCAAGACTGTAAACCTGTAGATACTCCTATTATAAAAGGTGAATGATTGAGCCATAAACTGTGTCCTAAGACTCCACAAGAGAATGAACAAATGCAATGTGTTCCTTATGCTAGTGTTGTGAAGCTTAATGTATGTCATGATATGTACAAGACCTGACATATGTTTTGCAGTTGGAATGGTAAGTAGATACCAATCCAATCCAAGTCAAGCACATTGGATAGCCGTCAAAAGAATATTGAGGTATTTAAAGGGAACTGTTGATTATATGCAGAGTTATCAAGGGAAGGATTTGCAGCTTGAAGGCTACTTAGATGTTGATTGGGGAGGAGATTTAGAAGAAATGAAATCTACCTTCGGATTTGTTTTCTTGCTAAATAATGGCGCCATATCTTGGAGTAGTAAGAAGCAAACATGTATAGCCTTATCCATGATGGAAGCCAAGTTCGTGGCATTATGAGCAGTTGTATAAGAGGGTGTTTGGCTTAAGAGATTTTTGGATTATCTAGGTGTCATTAAGAATACTGCAAACTCATTATTAGTTAACTACGATAGCCAAGCAGCGATGGTGTACACAAATGATCCAAAATATCATGTTAAGATCAAGCATATAGATACTAAGTAAAACTTTGTTAAGGATATGGTTGCACAAAAAGATGTAAACTTGCAGTACATATCTACGCATAGAATGATAGCAAGTTCTATGACAACACTAATACTTAGAGATGTTTTTTGTAGTCATGTAAAATCTCTAGGACTACGTAGATGCTCATGTACTGAATAATGTATTTTCCTTAAATGTTCATTGTTGATAATATTTTCTATCATTATGAATGCATATGAGTTTTATTTAACATTTATGCATCCTAATGCTTAGTGTGTTATGTTTGAGAAAGTATGTCAGAAAGATAAAATATTAGCCTACTCACATGGGTAATTGCCTCTATTTATTATGTGATAAATGGAGATGAGACAATTTTAAGCTTATTATCTAGGTGATAATTGAGAGCTCAAGCTTAAAATATATATGTCGATTTAACTGAGTGTTAAAATGAGGACATACTATTTACTATGTCTGAAAGTAAAATAACCAACATAGATTATTTTATCTATTTTTGGAGCCAGATGTGAATGCTAATGGATTCTTTGGAAATAGTAGATTTGTGAACTCAAGTTAGACATTAGATATGTCTGAACTGTCATATGTATGGTATTAAGGTGAAGACATTCACTCTATGGGAAATGAGTTAATATTGTAATACGTATTTCATATTATGTATGCATAAGATGACCAATAAGAGTAGCAAAAATTTTGATCTCAACTTTTAAGCCGTGTAAGACTCTTGAGGAAAATAGCTTCTCAATTAAGTGCCATCATGACTCTTACTTATTCTCAAGATTTCTATTTAATGTTTGCTATCTTTAAATATTGCCAATGATTAAGAATTGATTTGATATAACAGGACATTTCTAGAATAGTAAGTTGAATTGAAATTGAGAGTTTTAAGGGAAGAGGAAGATCAATTTGTTATTGATGTCAAATTCTGTTTGTATTCACTAGTCGACCAATTACGATTAGTTCATAATTATGAATGCAATATATAATAATTACAAAGAGATCAAGAGAGATATAAATGTGACTAATTAATCTAGGGTATTGCAGACTATATCTACTCGAAAACATCATGCCCGATTTGAGCTGCTATGTATTCCTAATAAATGTATGGTAATGAGCTCTCAAAGTATGCTAGTCACACGGATTATTTGCTTGTATGAACGTTGCAAAAAAGAGAGAGTTATGTTTAGCCCACCATGTGCGAGTGAGAGATGATGGTTTTTTCATTAATAATGGGCTGCCCATGTTGGGCTAAACCGCCCATTATTATTAAAAGCGCTCATGAGAGAGGTAAACTACTAATATAGTTATTTTTGTAGGAGAAAAGTTGTAAAATAAAAGAAACGTTTTAATGTTGAACAGTTTCTTTTCACGTTTGAAGGCTCTCCCGCACAAAAACATAAAAGGAAAAACTTTTTCAAGTACAGGGATTCGCCCTAATTAAAAACTCTCGTCACTACAAAGGAAACACTTAATCCGTGGCAAACAATGTATGTCCATCTAAGTGATATGCTTTCCGATCAATGTTATATGTGTCTTTGGGTTGTTCTACATATTTAATTAATTAATATTCAATTAGTTTGATTTTCATTTTTCTGGAATCTGTTTCATTCAGTTTGAGTAAAAACAAGCCATTATTTTCTAATGCAAACTCCTTCTCAAATTGCGTCACTATTGTGCTGTGCAATTCCTAGTGGTCATGAACGACACCGTCTTGTTCCGCAAATCGAACCTGACCTTGAACCCCATATGTGCGTAGTTTCCAAGTATAGGCAGATCATCGGTTGGGTTTATTGTGACGCACACCAGATCCTCTGCAAGAAGCAAGAATGTATTGCCTGTGTTCAGCGCCACATCAGTGCCACCTCCGAAATGCGGAGTCACAACTAGCGTGTCGAGCTTGCCATCGGGGCTCCTGTAACAAAGGTCGACCTGACCATGGGGGTATGGGACTCTCGGCAAAGCGATTGCTGCAGTTATGGCACTCACTAGGTTGTTGAAGAATCGAGCCGGCAGGAACGTCCCAGAGTTGATCAGCATTATCACATCTTTGCTGGACTCCTTGGCTTCCAAGTTGGCAAAGTTTTCGCCATATGAGAAACTCGTTTTTCCGACGCTGAAGCTTTCTAGGTTCACAAAGTAGAACGGGTCGGGGCCTGTTGAGACAAGAGGTGTGGAGAAGGCACCAGGGCCAAAGGTCACGGAGTCCTCGTCGAAGCTGGTTTTGCTCGTGCCTTTCATGGACTCTGGGACGATGCAAGTAGCCGAATCAGCCGCCAATGAAGCCCTCTATTCAGGAGATGAGTGAGAAGGGGCCACTGCCGCCAAGACCCATGACGCCCGAGCTGGCACTACCGAAGCCCTTGCTGTTGTTGTAGCCGCACCCGAACACTATCCTCAGGAGGGTGATGGTGCTGCCGTGGGGTGTTCCAATCCTGAAGGTCTCCATGGCTGTGACCCCATTCGTGAAGGACTCATCACCATATTTGTAGAAGTAGTTGCACGCGCCTCCATGGTTCTGCCGCACCTGGCCCCAAGCAAGGAGTCGCACAAACTCGTTCGGCCTAGACGGTTTCGTAAGTGAAGGAATTCCGCGGGTTGAAGATGGGCGGCTTCTGGTGGTAGCATTTGATGCAGGGTTCGCACTGTGTCCACAAGAGGTTGCTTCCTGTGTCGATCAGCAGGAAAGTCTTGCAGGGAGGCGACCTGATCGACACCTTCATGTAGTATTCGCCATCACTGTAGATCACGTTGGATTGGAAATCTTTTGAACTGTCTGGCCCAGAGGTGATGAACGCGCAAGATTGAGCACCGGACTGCTCCATGCACACGGTTTGGGTGGAACGGCGAGGCCAGGTGATCGTGGGGCATCAAGTCGACAGTGAAAGCCACCGCCACCATAGGCTGATTGTACGAGGAGGAGAAGGGCTAGGAGGAGGGTGGCCATGATTTTAGATGGGGAGTGTGTGTGGGTGCGTCAAAAGGGAGGAGGAGGGAGGGAGAACGGAGGAGGGTGGCCATGATTTTAGATGGGGAGTGTGTGTGGGTGCGTCAAAAGGGAGGAGGAGGGAGGGAGAAAGGAGGAGGGAGGAGGAGGGAGGAGGAGGAAAGAACAAGAAGAACAAGAAGAAGAAGCAGCTAGAAGAAGAAGCAAAAAGAAGAAGATCATAAAATTCATCTAATTCAAAAAAATTATAGCTGTCTTCCATTTCAAGAAATTATATTACGATTAACATAAATTCCCATGTCTACATTCGTATGTCGTGAAGAATTCAAGTATTTTGGAGTCATGAAAAAATCTGAGTGCTATCTTGATAAAATCGGAATTAAGCGAAAATCAAAAGTTGAAAATTATACCCAAACAAGGATATGATTAGGAATTAAGTTCCATCAAAGTGGTTTGTCTAGCTTTTTCCAGCATCTACATGGACTTGCTCAAATGTTCCCCTATGATAAAAGAAGAAAGAAACTTCTTGTCATCTTAACAGGCTAAGTCCAGAGTTTCTTAAGATGGCATGTGCAGTTCCACGAGTGGCTTCAGAAAGGGCCAATTCATCAGGAAACCCCCTTGACGTTTAGACCAAAATTGCCTGCTAATCTCTTGCATATCTCAGGATTATTCTGATAATCATCCTCACTTGTTAGGAGTTATATTAGGACAATAAAAAATGCAAGAGACGTCGTATAAATTTAGGCAAAGTTTAAGACAAGTCACCACCATTAAATCCTTCGATATAATGAAAATGGTTGTCAAATCGGTCGGCCAATTCAACGACAGTTTACCAAAGACTAGAGGATTGAACACCGGAGCAAAAACTGCATTGCCATTGAAACCGAGCATAAATTCGCGAATCCGGCGCATCTCAAAAAAATCTTTCGTTATCAAATGAAAACATTAGTCATGCTTTAGGGCAATTGCGACCTCGAGCGAGCCTTGATGCACATTGGTTCTTGAATCATCTACCAAACAGATAAGCAAGAACAAATATGTCAAGGAAGAGGCTCCCTTGTTTTGAGACCAAACGTCGAGATACCAATTCTGGGCTGACTTAGTGTTCCAATCGACTTAAGAACCCAAGATCTAAATTCAAATTATTTAACTATGGATGCAAGTCAGTTCAAGGTACGAAGCCCTCCCCAATAGGAGGGAGAACTGCGACATATATATTGAATAAAGCCTAATTGGGGTTTGCCTGAGTATTACTATTAATACCGAGATTTAAAATTCCCAATTCAAACTTCATGTTGTGATTATCACTAATTTTGACCACATATATTTAGTTTACTTGCTTTTGATTATTTTTAATTTTTTTATTCTGTAGATAAACACTTGTGCGGGCATGTATTGTACAACAACTCAATGAAGTTCATTTCTTTTTTTTTTTTTTTTTTTGGAGTTTTACAGAGTAATGAGATTGTTTTCGCTTTTAACCATAATAGACAGACTGCAAATATAAGAAAATGTGATTGAATTAGACTCAATCACTAATCCAGAAAAGGAAAAAAAAATTATAGAAAACACAAAATGGTGTTCGAAACCAACCCGATGTTTCGCAATGGCGCAAACTCCATTACTAATTAACCATTGCAATATAGAGTAAAGCACGACAAATCATAGAAAAATGCGATTAGATAAAACTCCAATCACTAGCCATAAAAATTAAAATAAAAATAGCACGAAACATGAAATTTGACCGCTAAAAAGGAACCTATCTCAAATATGATTAAGAAATGAAATTAACAATTTCAAGATATCATGAGAAAAATGATTTCTTGTAGAATCATACGTGTAATAACCAAAATCCGTTAAACTGAATTTAATAAGCTTAATTTTACCCATCCCCTCAATTCGACTATTTCTAGTGGGCCCAATTGCCCTTTCAAATTCCCATCTAGCCCATTTCTCATAATCCAACGGTCCCGGTGCAGCTTGAGATATCCTTAATTTCGGCCCTTTTAGGGATATAAGAAATAATTTATTTTATCAATGCGCTGTTAGTTAAATTCAACTTTGAATTGATTCAAGAATCACTCATGGGTTAACGAACCTATTAAGAAAAGCCATTAAAGATTAAAATACGCACAACTAGAGAGTTTAATCGTGGATAGACAGCTCGATCATAAGGATCAAAGAGAGACAATACTACGTTGTTGCGACTATTTTTTTGTCCCGAGGGAAAAGAGATATAGGTTTAAGGGTATTGTCCAAAGGATATGTCTGTGACCCTTAGTTAGACATAGCCTCTCTTAAGCCTATACCTTGTGTGACATTAGGTTGTTCATAAATATCTTCTGATGATGAAGTCACCACTAATCTGTTGGGGTCAGTTAGAAATCAAGTGAGATATGTTAGTGTGCCTCACTTCCTATGCAACTAGAGAATCTAGGATCGATGACTTGATTACACTAATTAACCAATTAATACCCTTTTGGTACCTAATCTTGCTCATTTCAAAAAGATTTTTGTCAAGCAGTTTGGATTGATTTTAAACTTATCAATTAACATGTCAGGAAATCATGTAGGTGTGCGATTATCCAAATAACAATAAACAACTAGAGGAAACATTAAACAAATTGCAAGAAAAAATAAACATCTAGCATTAAGAGATAAATAAATGACAATCCTAAGTAGACTAAGGGGAAAACCATAATCATCACATCAAAAGCACACAATTAAGGGCAATTGTATTTGAGGATAATTAAAATCCTAAGATGAAATCATAAGGGCTTGTTCAATTTTGAGCACAATCTTAAATCGATGATTTTCCCACACCTTTTAAGAGAAGATTGTCCAAGAACTATTTTTACGCTTTTTAGGGAATTCTAATTTTAATAATTTTTTTTGGAATTTTAAAGATTTTTTAGGATTTTTTTAATATTGTTAATATTTTTTCTAATTTTCTAAATAGACTTTTATTTTTAAAATTTTTCAGGTTTTTGAATTTTCCATGAATTTTCTGAAATTTTGAATTTTAATGATTTTTTTCTTAATTTCTTAATTTTTATATTTTCTGAATTTTGCATTTTTTAATCATTTTTAAAAAAAAAATTGGACTAGGTCAAGAGACCTGACCCTGTTGAACAGACTTGGACCATATCGGTTCGAGTTGGATTAAAAACAAACCGGGCCGACCCTAAGTCCATTAGGAATTAACCAAAAAGGCCCACAAAAATCCTTTTTATAAAAATAGCCAATTCCCAATTTTTTGCTCTCGGCCTAACCTTTCATCTTGGTCCTGATGCACCAACCCCCGACCAACATAAAATTGCATCCCATTTTCTATTTCTATTTTTTTTTACTTTTTCAATTTTTTGATTTTTTTATTTCTTTTTTTATATCTTTTAATTTTTGTCTTTATTTTTTTTCCTTCTCCACGTCTTCTTCTTCCCGAAGGAACTCCCTACGGCTTTTCTTCTCAAAATAGCACCAACACTGTAGTGAGCCTCTATTGGCGTTCGGGCCGTCGCCAGACCATCATCCGGCATCAATCATTCAGTCCAAGCAACGCCGGTCACCGTCTGCCACTAGTTGGCCGGCAATTTCTAGTATCGCAAGTGCACACGGCAAACAACTCAAAGGAAACTAGCATTGTTCTCGGCCGAGCTGAGACAGACGTTTGCAAATTGGCAAACTAGACACCGAAGCCAGACAAGCAGTGATGACTCAGTTTCTTCCAAAAGAGCAGGATTCAACGCCGAATCTCACTTGGCCTTTCGTAGAATAGTTGGAGTGTCCTACCTAAACCTAAGGTTTCCTACTCAATCAAGACTTGAATGTGCTTCAGGGGTCTCAACGCAGGACATATAGGGAATGTGGAACAAAATGCAAGGCCAACGAGTGCTAGAATTTGTGTGTCGGATGGTCGTGAGCTCCGGTCTGGTATGCCTAAAACGGAGTAAGGACAGAGCCAAACCTACCTAGTCAGCTTGAGGACGTCGCTAGGAAGATCATCAAATGGGAACGGTTACAGCGGACGGTGGCAGATGGACGGATGGACCTTTGGCAACGGCTAACCACTCTCTCGAGCTCGCCTTCTCTCTCTGGTTCGCTCTCTCTCACTCACTCCCTTGGTCTCCTAGAGCTTTGGTGAGGAAAAAAAAAAACGCATTGACGGGTTGTCAGTCGTGTTCGAAGTGCGGTGGCCACAGGAGTTTCTCTCTCACTCGCAACTCTCTCCTTGGCTCCCCCTCTTCTTGGTCTCTCTCTCAGTTCCTCCTCTTCCTGGTCTCTTCCTTGGCTTTTCTCATAGATTCTCCCTCTCTCGGATCCACTCTCTCCTCTTAATGGCCACCGACCAGTGCACATGGCACCTGCCTTACTAGCTTGCTGACTAGCCTGGCCCTTGACCCCTGAATCGCATCGGAGCTGCCTCCCCCTATCCTCTTCTACGCATTCTTCCCCTTTTCTGTCGAAATACAGAACACGTAAAGAGGGAAGGTGAAAGAAGGGTGTGGGCCGGGTTGAAAAGGGAAAAAAAAGCGGGCTAGGCCCACATGGGGAAGTTAAAAGAAAAAAAGGAAGTGGGCCGAGTAGGCCCAACCCTGGCTTGGCCTCTTTTGTTTATTTTTTTTTATTAAAGGATTTTTTAGGGAATAGTAGTGATGCTAATGTTCCTAATGTTTATATGTGATGCAATTTAATGAAAGTGATTTTTGCTAGAGATTAGAAGTTAATTTCTAATTTTTTTATGTAATTGGTGAATGATTAAATGGGTCAACAAAATTTAGGTGTTAACAACTGCTCATTTTTTAAGATAAGCCCACAGAGGTTGCATTCAAAGACAAACCGATACCTAAATTTTGTCCATGTATATTCAATGAATGAGAATTTTGTTAGAAGTATGAGTCCCATTTTTTGAAAGTAATGTATCATGATGCATGTCAATGCAAAAATATAAATATACCTGGAGTTACTTATCTCGATTCCTAAAGCCATTTGTTTCTAATTGCTTTCACCTCGTCTTCTTGGACCCTTTTCTTTGCTTTTTTTTTTTTTTTACTTTTGGTTTTTCTTTTTGTGGATCTTTACCTTTCAAGAGAATCCTTTTATTTAAAAAGGGCCTTACCATGCGGAATTGTTCTAAATTGAAAAGAGGCGTTACCGTGTGACAACAAGCTTTGATCGAATGAGAGGGTCTCACCATATACAAACAAGTTTCAACTAGAAATGAGGTCTCACCATGTACAAATGGGTTTCAATTGGATGGAGAGAGTCTCACCATATAAAAATGGATTTTGATCGGATGGGAAAGTCTCACTGCGTAAAATCGGGTTTTGACTAGAAATAAAGCCTCACCATATAAAAATGGGTTTCAACCGGATGATAACAAATATGATTTAAGGATAGACCCGTGAACCTTTTGAAAAACATGGCTTAAGGATAGACCCACAAACCCTTTGAAAATCATGGTTTAAGGATATCCCAATTAACCTTTTTCTTGTTTTGAGTCAAATGATTTTTTTTATTTCTTTTATTTTTGAATTGAGACTAAGAAGGGTAAGAACACTTACTTGATGTTTTTTGCAAGAAAGCTTTGGGTTACAAAAGCTTACTGGATTGATGGAGTGCTCGGACCGTGTAAGCTTATTGTGCAAAGAAGGAGGCTCTTGGTTATGACAGCTTATCAAGTCAATGATTTGGAATGCCTAAGGTTTTTTACTCAAGACTTCAAGGATACCTAAGGTTTTTCACTTAGTGTGCCTAAGGTTTTTCACTTAGGGCGCTTAAGGTTTTTCATTCAGGACTTCAAGGATACCTAAGGTTTTTCACTTAGGGTGTTTAAGGTTTTTCACTCAGGACTTCAAGTGCCTAAGGTTTTTCACTCAGGGTGTTTAAGGTTTTTCACTTAGGACTTCAAGTGCCTAAGGTTTTTCACTCATGGTGCTTGAGGTTTTTTCACTTAGGACTTTAAGTGCCTAAGGTTTTTCACTTAGGACTATAGGGACACCTAAGGTTTTCACTTAGGGTGCTTGAGGTTTTTCACTCATGACGTCAAGTGCCTAAGGTTTTTCACTAGGACTTCAGGGACACTTAAGGTTTTTCACTTAAGGTGCCTAAGGTTTTTCACTCAGGAGTTTTGGATGACCTAAGTTTATTCACATAGTGTGCCTCAGGACTTCAAGTGCCTAAGGTTCTTCTCTTCACTTAGGGTGCCTAAGGTTTTCACTCATGACTTTAAGTGCCTAAGGTTTTTCACTTAGGGCGCTTTAGGTTTTTTACTCAAGACTTCAAGGATACCTAAGGTTTTTCACTTAGGGTGCTTAAGATTTTTCACTCAGGACTTCAATGATACCTAAGGTTTTTCACTCAGGGTGCCTAAGGTTTTTCACTTAGGGCTTTAGGGATACCTAAGGTTTTCATTCAGGTCTTTTGGATGACCTAAGTTTTTTCATTGAGGGTGCCTGAGGTTTTTCACTTAGGATTGGATTACCTAAGGTTTTTCATTCAGGTCTTTTGGATGACCTAATGCATGGTTTTTCTAAACCCTTTGGAAATTGTACGGTGCTTGAGGTTTTTCACTTGAGGAATGGATTACCTAAGGCAATGTTTAGCATTAATTTTGCATTAGGGGTGATCGGTTTAAGGATCCGGTTGTGAAACTTTTGAAAGGCATGGTTTTTTTAAGGATAAACCCATGAACCTTTTGAAATTATGGTTTAAGGATAGATTTTCTAAGAAATTTAAGAAATTTATTTTAAATAGGAAATTGTCGGTTTTACCGAGAAACCTGACCGAAAATCAAATTCAACTTGAGAAAATGTCATTAGAGGCAACATCAAGAAAATGTATCGGCAATGTTGTAGCATTAATTGCATAAGCAAATCAAGCTAAGCCCGATTACTTTGAACAATATTTGATGTCATTTGATATCATGTATCGCAAGATTGTCGTCAAGCTTGGAAGGTATCACTAATCATCAAATTCCTTTAAGAGAAAACTTTTGTCAAATTGATCTTACTCGTGAAAAAGGTTAATTAAGCATGCCAAGCAAGAGCTCCATAGTTAGAAATGGCTTATCACATGCTCTCAAGAAGGCTATTTGATCCCATCCATTCATGTGGGAAGTAATTTGATCAATGTACCTCACATTTCTAGTGTTGATGGATTTGAAAATCGTTCGCAATAAGTGCACCTTGACCAATCCAAAAGGTCTTTCAGAAAGATCATAATATGGGTTTGGCTATGGTTTTAACAAAGGATAGGCATCATTGATTAAGTAATGAAATAATCATAGATCAACATCTTCGCCGAGTTTACAAGTCAAGAAACCTTAAGGTGAGATATAACAACCTTGCCCCCATTTCTTCAAGTAGTAGCTTCTTTAGGAAGTTCTCATTTCCACTTGAATCATCTCAATTTGAAGAGTCTTTGGGAAGGGGTTGTAATGTTGGTTTGGTTAAGGCTCAAAAGGCTCATAAATTTTCAGAAGGGTTTTAGAAGTTGGTAATTATCATAGTATCATTACCATATCACTCAATCTTTTCAAAGGCACTCGACTTTCGATATCCAACTCTGTCTTGAAAGTCCTTTGGTTAATCATCTAAACGTGAAAGTTTTGCTTTTTTCTCTAATGGCTTTTGCATTTGCAATGATTTTTTTTTCAATGCAAGCATTTTGACTTTGACAATTTTTCTTTCACATGAAAGTTTTTTTTTCTCGATGCGACTTTCCTTGCTCTTTCTTTTTTCATTCATTTTTTTTTTGAAGACATGCATTAGCCTTACTTTTACCAGGCACATTGCTTTTTCATGCCCCTTAATTTTTATTGAATTTTTTTTTAGCTCTTAGAACTTTTGAGACACTTTCCACATTTTCACATAAATGCCAATTACCTTGATAATCACCATTCGGGCTTTAGAAATGAATGTTCAAGCCCTTGGCTAAGCAGGCATGAGTGTTTAGGTAGACAAATGAATGCTCTTTTTTGTTTTGGGATACTTGAGCTTCCATAAAAACTCACCTGAAGCTATCACAAAAGGTTGATGCAAGTGAGAGCAAAGCAGTTTCTTCATCTTTCTTCTCCAAATAATGTCAATCCAAACTTCTATAATTGCCCCATTGTGGGGTGGTTTTTGATAGGGGTATTTTATAAGAAATTCTCTGTCTAAAGGCTCAAATGGGCTAATTGTTGTCACATGTGGTGTGTAGGATAAAGGGAAGAAATGCTTTTTTTCATTTTGATCCACGTACCACTTGTGAATGAATCCCTCATCCTTAAACGACATGGCTTTTATTTTTCCGCTCGACTCTCAAAGTGTTTAAAAGACGTGTTTGAAGATGGGTTACCTTTCCCTCATCCTATGTGTTTCTCGCTTGGCACGATTAACATCTCAATTTTATTTGGTTGAGATCATCTAAATATATTAATCTCCATGAGGAATTTTGAATCAAAATGAGTGATCCACCAAGTAGATAGACAATTTTGAGATAAAAATATTAAAAAAAAAAAAGATGTTCAAAAACTTTGTAGAAAATTTGCTTTCTCAATTTCCATTTTTTTTTTTTTTTGCTTGTTTACAGGAAAACACTAAAGGTTTTTCCTTGAGATGAAAATTATCCATTTTATTTCCATTTGATTTTGAGAAGAAGGATACTTACCTGTGACAAAGCAACATGGTAACCTGTAAACAATAGAAAAGAATGTGTTAGTACAAGAATCTTGAGGGAATTAAAAATTGGAAACAATACATCATTACCCCTTGCTCACATTTGTCCTTTAGAGAAGGTAAATGTCAATCATGAACAAGACTTTCATTTTGCGATCAAGCAAGAACATTTCAAGGAGCGATTGTCATGCATGACCTTTTCAAAACGGGATGATCTTCTTTGACTTACCCTTAGTTCAATTGCATTAAGGCTGCTCGTCCAAGCTAGATGACACTTACCCCATTTGGATTCAAAACAATGCAAGAAATGTTTTAGGAACTTAATCTTCATATCCTTGGACTTTTCATTCCTTAAACCATTTTAAAAACCAAGACTTGTGTAGAGGCCCAGCCCTCAAAGATGATCATAGGACCGGTTTAGAATGCCTCCAAATATCCTTAGAAAATGCAAGCATTTATTGAAAGTGAAACAATAAGGCCATTTTACAATTCTAGGATACCTCGGACAAATGGCTCAAAATCCGAGATATAAGGAAGTTCTCAACGAAATACATGACAAAAGTTAAGGAAAATAACTCTCAGGCAGAGAAGCATTAAGCTAAAATGTTCACTATTTTTGGCATTATGGGAAACATCCGACTCTCCACACGTCTGAAGGAGGGGATCCCTTCATGCAACTGGTTGTCCATTTTAAAATGAGAAGATTCCCGCATCCAATAGGCTCTGAACTTGGTGCCTCAAAAGGAGGCAGTCATCCGTGGAGTGTCCACTTTCTCCCATGTGATCATCACATATTTTTAATGGGTCGTAACCAAGGAAAAGCATAGTGATAGTGTGTGGTGACTCTTTAGCAATTAACCCATTTTCCAAAAGCATAGGTTAAAGCTGAGAGAGGGGCCTTGGGAGAGGCGAAAATTGGTGGAGTTTAAGATTTTTTGATTTATTGCGAACTTGCTGTTCTAAAGTTTGTTGAGGAGATATTTTCTTAATGTTTTTCTTAATGTGATTGCACATTGCACCCATTTTAATGAATGACTCCTCATTATTTCCATGATATTTGTCATTGCCTGCCCCTACCTCTGCTAGCCTACACGTATAGCCCACTCAATTCCTTCACCAACTTCCATCAAGTGCGAAAATGTTTGGCATCCAGAATATAAAACCTTTGAAAATCTCGGGTGGCAAGGTTCTTAGAAAGAGCTGTCTCATTTCCTTCTTAGTCAACATGGGTTTCACTTGTGATGCCATTACTCTCCACCTTTGGGTGAAAATCTTAAAAGGTTCATCTCTCTTCTTTTCCACTTGAATCAGGTCTTCTCTCGTAGGGACGATCTCAAAGTTGAAATTGTATTGCTGCAGAAACTTGTTGACAAGATCCTCTCATCTAGTAATCTTCTCAATGTCCAATGTGATGAACCACGACAAGGCAAAGCCGTCTAAGCTGTCTTGAAAAGTATGCATGAGAAGTGGACTATTATCAGAATAATGAGCCATCTTTCTCAAATATTACTTGAGGTGAGTCTTGGGGCATCCGGTGCCGTCATATTTTCTCGTGAACTTTGGGTCTTGGAAAGTCTCAGGTGCTTTCACCTTAGCATATGGGGTCAGCTTGTCAACCTCTTTCATTTCGTACCCTTGAAGAGCACAGAGTCGTTCTTCCATCTTAGCTAAGTGCCTTGCACTCTCTTCATCGAAGGGGGAGGCTGGCTCCTCCTTTGGCTTTAGGTTCACGATGATCGGCATGATGGAAGGGGCCTCTTTATTAGTTTCCTTTTCAGGAGGGTCGGTGCCATGTGGCTCTCTAGTCGAAGGGAGAGTGTGCCCTGTCGAGGCAAAAGCGGAAGTCCTAGCAATGACTGTGACCAGAGGCTCCTTGAGTTTATGGCTTATCTTGGCCATCATTACGGCTAGTTGAGCCAATTGATTCTCCATCTTGGCCATGTGCATATTAGCATCCTCATTCTCCATTTTGGCCTTCGTGCAAGTGTAGGTTGGGAAACTCCACTTAGTTGTCTTGATGGTTAGGCAAAAGTAAACGATCCGTTAGTACCTACTTTATAGATGAAGTGGGTAAGTATAGGGCACCAACAAGGATTGGTCCATGATACAATCTAGTGCTACCCCTTTTTATCTTCTGTCTTTCTCTTTGTTTTATTTTTTTTTTTATGCTATTTACCTTCCTTTTGAAAATGATAGGAAATTCCTAAAAAAAAAAAAAAAAAAAATGATTTATTACATGATTAGAGAATAAAGGCATGAATTGAAAGTAAATTATCTAAAAAGGTTTTCCTCTTTTTTTTTTTTTTTTCCAAAAGACTCAATGACTATTATTTCTAAATTGAAATGACCACGATATCAAATCCACAACTAACCTAGATGAATCAAGGACCAATTGAAAGATATGGAAAAAATAAGTAAATTGTAGAATGCATAGATAGAAAACTTACTCCACTTGAAAAGAGCTATGCTAATCACATAGACACACATATGAGACATGGTTCAATTTCTTCTATAGGTGGCTTAGCAAAATGGAGCCAAGGATTGCTGGATTGAATTAATGTGATTGAGGTTAGGTTAGGGTTCTCATGGCTCGGCCTGGTCAAAGAGCCGACCCATGTCGCGGGACAATAGACTAGGGTGGGAACTCTTGACATGAGAAAGAAATTTCGGAATTGAGATGGGCGACTCGTACTATGTGGTTGTAGTTGGAGTGATATCCACCTCAACGCCATCCTAAGTGATCCTGTGCAGCCTAAGTCCGGCGGTAGGTTGTGTGTGTTAAGTGTGTAGTGCAATGTAAAGAACACATGCATAATAGTTTATAAACAAAAGCACTTCGTACATGAAAATAAACCATACATTCCCACACCTCCTTACAAGACAAATGTTAGCGAACACTCCCCTTTATACCTTCCATTATGCAAGAACATTTAACACCTCAAATGTTAGGGGCTTACCTAGAATCCTCGCTATCAAATAAAAATATTTTTTGAACAAAATTAATTTTGTCCTAAGTCCTCTAAAGTCTAAAACCAAGTCCCTAAAGGAGTTGCCAAACTATAGTGACCTTTTTTTCGTTCCAAGGGGAAAGAGATATATAGGTTTAGGGGTATTGTCCAAAGAATAAGTCTAGGACCCTCAATTAGACGTAAGCTCTCCTAAGCCCATACCCCGTATGACATTAGGTTGTTCATAAAAATCTTTTGATGAGGAGTCGCTACTAGTTTATTGGGATCAGTTAGAAACCAAGTGAGGCATAGGAATAGAGGTGTCAATATGGGTCATAAACCCATATTATTACTCACTTTTAGTTAAATGGGTCAAATATGGGTAAAGGGAAAGTGAATATGGATCAAATATGGGTCAAGTAAAAGTTAAATATGGGTCAAATATGGATTGAGTGAGTTATTTGATAGACCCATCATCTCTCCTTCCATTCCCTTCCTCTATGTGTTCTCGACCTCCATTGCCGATTCCGCCATCATATCGCCGTCACCATCACCGATCCCAAGCTTGCCGTCACCGACTAGAGCTCAGCCTAGATTTGTCGCAATAGAGCTTGGACAGGTGAGCCGCAATAGATCTTGGGCTGGCAAGCCCTAAGCTCACTAGTTGGAGCTCGTCCTAGATCTGAACAAGTGAGCTGCGAGGCCGCCGGCATTGGTTGAGCTATGAGGTTGTTGGCCTTGGCCGAGCTATGGCTCGCCCGGATTTGGGTAGGCAAGCCTCGAACTCGCTGGCCTGCAACAAAATTCACAACTCGCAAGATTCGAGCGAGCTTGAGCTTGACCACTACAAGCGACCTTGGCGGAGCCTAGATTGGCCAAGCCTCGAGTTCGTCAACCTTGGTTGAGTTCGAGCTTGCTGGCCTGCGTCTTGACCAATCACCGTCAGGTGACACCAATAGAGGAAAAGGGGAAGAAGAAGGAAGAAGAAAGAAAAAAGAAGAAAGAAAAGGAAAATAAAATAATAATAATAAATTCAATTTTTTAAAAAATTAAAAAATGATTTTTTAAAAAAAATATTTTCCAAAAACTATCCACATTTTATTTACTAATTTTTTATTATTTAATTTACTTTATAAATTTGATGTGAAATTTTTATTCAAATAATTTATATGTGAAAAGTTTAAAGTGGACTATATAAATGGGAGTAGATTTTTTTAAATTAAGTTAAATATTAATATGTGTTGGTAATATGGGTCAGGTATGGGTCGAGTATGAGTCATCAAATTTATATTGCATGAAAATAGGTCAAAACGGGTTAAATGGGTTGATGTGGGTTGGACCATTTTCGACTCGACCCAAATCTAACCCGACCCGACTCACCCATTTGACACCCCTACATAGGAGTGTGCCTTCCTACGCAACCAGAGAATCTAGAGGTGGGGACTTGATTACACTAATTAACCAATTAGTGCCCTTTCGGTATCTAATCTTGTTCATTTCAAAAAGATTTTTGTCAGGTAGTTTGAACTGATTTTAAACTTATCCACTAACATATTAGGTGATCATGTAGTGCGTAATTATCCAAATCACAATCAACAACTGAGGAAACATTAAATAAATTATAAGAGAAAATAAGCACATAGCACTAAAAGATAAATAAATGACAATCCTAAGTAGACTAAGGGAAACCATAATCATCACATCGAAAGTGCGCCATCAATGGCAATTGTATTTGAGGACAATTAAAACTCTAAAGTGAAGTCGAAAGAGCTTGTTCAATTTTGAGCGCAATCTTAGACCAATGACTTTTCCACACCTTTTAAGAGAGGATTGTCCAAGAACCATTTTAAAGTTTTTTAGGGAATTCTAATTTTAATAAAAAAATTTGGAATTTTAAAGATTTTTTAGGATTTTTAAATATTTTTAATATTTTTTCGAATTTTCTTTCAGGTTTTTGAATTTTTCATGAATTTTCTGAAAATTTGAATCTTAACGATTTTTTTCTTAATTTTTTAAATATTTGATGAAATTTTTGCATTTGTTAATAATTTAAAAAAAAAAACGGACTGGGTCAAGAGACCCGGCCCTACTAAACAGACTTGGACCCTATCGGTTCGGGTTGGACTAAAAACAAACCGGGTCGGCCCTAAGTCCATAGGAATCAACTAAAAAGGCCCATAAAAATCCTTTTATGAAAATAGCCAATTCCCAATTTTGTGCCCTCGGCCCAACCTTTCATCTCGGCCCCTAACGCACCAACCCTCTGACCAACCTAAAATTGCAGCCCATTTTCCATTTCTTTTTTTTTTTTTTTTTTTGCTTTTTCAATTTTTCGATTTTTTATTTCTCTTCTTACCTTTTAATTTGTGTCTTTTTTTTTTTTCTTCTCCACGTCTTCTTCTTCCCAAAGGAACTCCCTGTGGCCTTTCTTCTCAAAATAGCACCAACATTGCAATGAGCCTCCGTCGGTGTTCAAGTCGCTGCCAGACCATCATTCGGCATTGGTCATTCAGTTCGACCAACGTCGATCACTGTCAGCCACTAGTTGGCCAACAATTTCTAGTATTGCTGGTGCACATGGCAAACAACTCAAAGGAAATTAGCGTTTTTCTTAGCTGAGCCGAGACAAATATTCACAAATTGGCAAACTAGACACCAAAGCCAGACAAGCAATGATAACTCGATTTCTTCCAAAAGAGCAGGATTCAACCAGGATTCAACGCCGGATCTCACTTTGGCCTTTTGTCGAATAGTTAGAGTGTCCTACCTAAACCTAAGGTTTTTTCAAGACTCATGTGCCTCGGGGTCTCGAGACTCAGGGAACAATGCAAGGGTGACGAGGGCCGGAGCTAGCTCGAATGAGTGTGAGCTCTGACCCGGTGTGCCTAAAATGGAGTAAGGATGAAGCCAAACCTACTTGGTCATCTCGAGGATGTCACTAGGAATATCATCAAATAGGAAGGGTTGCAACGGACGATGGTGGATGGATGGACAGACCTCCGGCAATGGCCAACCACTCTCTTGAGCTCGCCTTCTTTCTCTGTTCACTCTTTCTCACTCACTCCCTCGGTCTCCTGGAGCTTTGGTGAGGGGGAAAAACGCGTCGATAGGTCATCGACTGCATTCGAGGCGCGGTGGCCGCTGGAGCTTCTCTCTCGCTCTTTGCCCTCGCGCTCACTCACAACTCTCTCCTTGTTTCTCCCTCTTCTTAGTCTCTCTTTCGATTCCTCCTCTTTCTAGTCTCTCCCCTTGGCTTTTCTCACTGATCCTCCCTCTCTCGAATCTACTCTCTCCTCTTAATGGCCATCGACCAGTGCACATGGCACCTGCCTTGCTAGCTTACCGACTGGCCTAGCCCTTGACCCCCAAATCACGTCGGAGCTGCCTCCCCCTATCCTTGCCGCTTTGACTTGTACCTCTTTGCTTGTTCTTCCCCTTTTCTGTCGAAATGCAAAACACATGAAGAGGGAAGGTGAAAGAAGGGCACAAGCTGGGTTGAATAGGGAAAAAGAAAAGCAGGCCAGGCCCATGCAGGGAAGGGAAAAGAAAAAAAGAAAGAAGTGAGCTGGGTAGGCCCAACCCTGTCTAGGCCTCTTTCATTTATGTGTTTTTTTTTTTTAAGGAATTTTTAGGGAATAGTAGTGAAGCTAATGTTCCTAATGTCTATATGTGATGCAATTTAGTGAAAGTGATTTTTGCTAGAGATTAGAAGTTAATCCATAATTTTTTATGCAATCGGTGAATGATTAAATGGGTCACCAAAATTTAGGTGTCAAAATATGCTGTTACAAGTCAATTAGCGAATGAATATAAATCGATTCGATAGAAATACGTGGTCGGATTGAGGGTGATTAGGCATGACTACGATACTAATTACAAACAATAGTAAACTAATTTCCTTTTGACTACAATACTAATTGCAATTGGTTTTTCATGATTACATGACAACCAAGGGTCACCCATGATTTCAAGAGGCATAAACATGGATTAAAAATAATCATCCATGGGTCAATTGCACAAAAACCCCTAAAAGCCACATGATGGTTTACTAAAGTCGCATTTGATTAATTTTAACAATGAATTTTAATTCGGTTTCGAGTATTGAACTTTCAAGGAATTGAGAGACAACTCTTTTGGACATCGCTTCATTAATCTACCTATTTATCGATAATCCTTAAACTTTGGATGAGGATTAATGGACCACAAATTGGAAGCCAAAAAAGGGGCCCATGCCAAGTGAAGGCCCAATGTGCCTCATGCCTCAAGGAATTTGGCCATAAGGATCCAAGAAGTCCACCAAACCCAACCCAAAGCCCATTCAAGCCATCAAGCCTATGTACACAAATAGTATTTTATACTATAGTCGGTATAATTACCCAAATACCCCTTCTAGAAATTTTGTTGGTTTAATGAAACAAAATTGAGTCTAGTTAGGGGAGGAGTGGGCTTCACTTGTAAGAGGGGAAGGAAGAGGCCTTCTAGTTAGCTTGGTTTGGTCCAAATTCAAAGGAAACTTGTGCTTGATATTTCCAAGCATTTAATGGGAGATGTGATGAAGAAAAAGCCAAAGAACAAATGCATGGCCAAGAGGAATTTAGGGGGTTTGTTGCTTGGCATTAAATGTCTTTCATCATTGAAAATCTTGGAAGTAAAGGGAAAAATCTCCCTATGTCTCTCATTCTCAAGTCTCACTCTCGCTCCTCCTCCTCCCTTCAACAAGCAGCACTACCCCCTTCCCCACTCACTTTCTCTCCCATTTTCCCTCTTGTCATCGTCCATTCCGCTGTGCACCATCGCCCGTCGCCATTGCCATCCTCGCCATCTAGCTGCCATGCCATTGCCGTGCTATCACCACCATTGCCGAACCACCATCACCACCATCACCATAGCCACAACCACCACAACTCCTCCCCCTCTCACATAAGTCAAGCCATCTATCTTGTCGTGTCTTGCCGTTTGTATTTGTGCACCCTCATCATCTTGCAATCGTTGCACCACCATCACTGTAAAATCATGAGTTAATTTCCTAATCCTTGATTATGGTGTTAATTGCATATGGGGATAGAATCAAATTAAGGTTAATGATGTTTTGTGCTAATTAATGATGGTTTGAATGATAAGTTATCGCGATAAGTGACAAGTAGAATTAATAGGTTACACAATAAGTGATAAGTGGTAATGATAAGTTATCAAGGAAAGCGATAGGTGATAATGATAACTTATCATAAAAAGGATGATAAGCTTTCATTAAAGGGTGATAAGCTATTGATGAATAAGTGATAAGCTATCGATAAATTGGTGACGGGTTATCATTAAATTTATGATAAGCTATCACTAAAGAGGTAATAAGTTATTTTAATAGGTTGATAAGTTGTGATTATTTGAGATATGTGCTTAAGATAAGGGGTAGTTTATGCATGTTTTATATTGATTTAAGCATGAATTGCCATGAGAAAGGATTGCCTAACTAGAATATTTGGATTGCTAGTTCAAAGGAAGACTTTTATAGGCATTTAATTGGTAATTCATGAAGTGTTGGGATTTTATGCCATGTTTTATATGTTGAATTGAGCAAAAAAGTATTGAAATTGAAGTGTGTAAAATTTGACAGGTTAACTAAGTGTGGGTGATCACGTATGATAATTTCATTGCATCTTTACATGCAAAAGTTGCAATAGTTTGATGTGTGAGCACTAAACCTTTCTGCATTGGCTAAATGAGGAAAATGAGAATTAACTTGAGTGGGTAGTGTGCTTATGTGATCACTTAAAGGAACCCATCACTCAAGGGTCTTTGGCGGCATGTCACTCAAAGGTCCTTAAGGATGATGCTCGATTTTTATCGGATGCCCAATGGGAGTTTGGATGTTGGGAGTCGCGATTGAGGCCTAGTTGATGCTCCTAATGGAATGCCGTATTTGGGGGAGACCAAGATGATGCCATACCTGATGGGGCGAGACGATATCCAATCAATGCCGGAAGACCGCCAACTCTCATGTTGGCCGTGGCCATGAACAATCGTAATAATTGGAACACGTATGAATATATTATGCATGCGAATTATGGAAAATGTTCTAATTATACTTGATTTTTGTGGCAAGTTTATGGCACGTCATATTCTATTATATGCATGGTATGTGCCAATGAGAGGTAAGAATGCCTGTGTAATTATTCGATGGTCTATTGGTTGTTATAGGGTTGAGGTGTCTGCTCATGGTTATAGATAAGGCAAAGCAAAGGCTTTGCTATTGATTTGCCATTGACAATATGCTGCATGTATAGGTTGCACCTAGGGGAATTATTTTCCTAAATGCGGTTAAGTTTGACTTGTCAAAAATTTCTCACTGTTGTTGTTTAATGTTTTTAAGCCCACAGATATGGAGAATTGTCACATGTGGTTTGGGGTCCCTGTAAGTCAGGACCTCGAGGTGACCCTACACTCAGTTCTGGGTACTAATCATGTGTATGAACATTATGTGACGATAGTTTGGAAAGACGAGGGGCTGATGCATATGGTGCCCCACTACTTTAAGGCTTTGTCCATTCGGATTGGAGAGGACCTCTTTGATTCATTGTGAGGTTTTGATAGACTACCTAGTGGGGGTCTTGGGGAGGCGATTTGGGACACAATAGACATTGACACCCCTAATGGTGCCATCAAGGATCTAGAGGCAAGCCCGGACTATGAGTTTGATCTTGAGACTCTCGGCTACTATCTAATGTGATGGTCATGGGATGCATCACTTCTTTGTTGATAGCCTTTGCGTTAAAGAAGTTGAAGTTAACCCTGCCTCGTTGGTTTTTGTTGGCTTGTTAGGAAGTTGCCCATCGAAAGGGCTTGTACATAGTAACTTCCTAGGATTAAATTAAAATAAATAAAAGTTGTACTTTTGAAAGTGTTTGTGGTTATGCCTCTTACTATCCCTATTGTTAATACTGATTGGGTGATATTAAATTGCTTCTGCTTGCATTTAATGAAAAGATAAAAAAATAAGTTGGCAATGTGTCCTAAGACGTTGCCACTAAATGACCAAAAAGAAATAGGAGATGCTGCATGATTGAGGGTCGGGGTGTGACACAGCTCATCGCTTCGCCTGAGTCTACTCAGCCTCACGCAACCATTTCCTCCGTCGGCCTGGAAATCAAAGGAGCCAAGACCATGAAGGCAGAGAACAAGAAGAAGAAGAGGAGCTCAATGAGTAGGAATTGGCCTCCAAATCTGATCGTATTGAAATGCATGGACTCGATTATCTGCTTTAAGGACAACAATGAAGCGGTATGTCGATATCAATGACGACGCATCATCTCTTGATCTCTACCGTGACAACCAAATATCCAATGGAAAAATATATTATATGATCTTCTTCTTCTTTTTTGGTTGGTAAAGTAATATGACTTTAGATATTACTATAACTGAACACTGTGACGGTCTTTACAATTATCAAGCATATACCTTAAATGGTAGATATATTGAATCCACATCGTAGTCATCTTAATGAATATAGGCTATCACCACCTCTAAAATTAAATAAAATAAGATGAAGAATGCCAAGCTTCGAAACTTAATCATTCATATGCCTTCTATGTTATTCAAATTCTAGAAAATCTGGTGAACATAAGGACGGGCGAACCCATGATAATTCACAACACAATGGTTATAGGAAATCAGCCAAATTGCGTAAGGGCAATTCGGATTTTGCATCAACGTGCATTTTCAAATATTGCGACAACCTTAGTATAATACCATGTCAAGCAAACTGATGAGTCGACATGGGTAAAAGGCACATTCGAATCTATCTCAGATGTTTGAGTAGAAACAAGCCATTATTTTTCTAACGCAAACTCCTCCTCAAACTGCGTCACTACTGCGCAGTGCATTTCGTGGTGGCCATGAACGACACAGTGTTCTTCCACAAGTCGAACCTGAACTTGAACCCCATCTGCGCGAAGGTTCCGAGTATCGGCAGATGATCAGTTGGGCTTATTGGGACGCACACCAGATCCTCTTTGAGATGCAGGAATGTACTGCCTGTGTTCAGCGCCATATCAGCGCCGCCTGCAAAATGCAGCGTCACAGCCGGCGTGTCGAGCTTCCCGCCGGGGCTCCTGTAGCAGAGGTCCAGGTCGCCATGGGGTCTGGGACTCTCGGCAAGGCGATGGCTGCAGTAATGGCGCTCTCCAAGTGGTCGAAGAATCGAGATGGCACGAACGTCAGGGTGTCCCGGAGTCGATCAACATTATCACGCCTTTGCTAGACTCCTTGGCTTCCGAGTTGGTGGAGTTGTCGCCATATGAGAAACTCGTTTTTCTGACGCTGAAGCCTTCTAGGTTCACAAAGTAGAACCGGTCGGAGCCTGTTGAGACGAGAGGTGTGGAGAAGGCACCTGGGCTAGAGACCACCGAGTCCTCGCCGAAGCTGATTTTGCTCGTGCCTTTTCTGGACGCCGGGACAAGGCAGTAGCCGAATTGGCTGCCAATGGAGTCCTCTATTTGGGAGATGAATGAGAAGGGGCCACTGCCGCCAAGACCGATAACGCCTGGAGCCGGCACTGCTGAAGCCCTTGCTGGTGTTGTAGCTGCACCCGAACACTGTCCTGGGAAGGGTCATCGTCTTGCCGGGGGTGTTCCGATCCTGAAGGTCTCCATGGCCAGGACACCATTCGTGGAGGACTTGTCACCGTATCCGTAAAAGTAGTTGCACGTGCGTCCATCGTGGCCGCCGCACCTGGCCCCAGTCAAGGACTCGCACAACCTCGTGCCGCACCGGACGGTTTTGTACGTGGAGGAATTCCGCGGGTTGAAGATGGGCGACTTCTGGCGGTAGCATTTGATGCAGGGCTTGCACTGCGTCCATAAGAGGTCGCTCCCCGTGTCGACCAGCACAAACGTCTCGAGGGGAGGCGACCCGATCGACACCTTCATGTAGTATTTGGCTGTTGCTGTAGGTCACGTCGACTGGAAATCCTTCGAACTGTGCCTGGCCCAGAGGTGATGGGCACGTGAGATCGAGCGTCGGGCTGCACTGCGCACACGGTCGGGGTGGAACGGCGAGGCTGGGTGATCGCGGGGTATCAGGTCGGCAGTGAAGCCACCGCCGCTGCCACCATAGGCCGATTGTAAGAGGAAGAGAAGGGCTAGGAGGAGGGTGGCCATGATTTTAGATGGGGAGTGTGTGTGTGTCAAGAGGGACGGAGGGAGGGAGGGATTTATATAGGAAGAAGAAGAAGAAGAAGAAGAAGAGAAGGATGGGAGAGACGGAGGGGGCCAGCTTCCATAATCAAACTGAGTTTAGCCCTACTGACCTTTAAAAGATGGCATTAGACTTGTCGACGAATCGAGTCCTCACGCTTTCAATCGCAAACAGATGTGGATTAAAAGTGTGAAGGGAATCTGTTCCACTTTAAATTTACAGAAGCACGTTGCAGAAAGGCGTGATGCTATCAAATGGACATTTTGAGAGAGATTCAATGTGAAAAGAAAAGAAAATGGAATGCCTTTGGGGTCAGACGGGAATGGTGAAACGATTGGCACTGACGTCTACTCAGGAATAGAAAAGCTATACAGGCATTCGCTTTTAACCAATGAAGTCATTTCTTTTTCTTTCTTTTTTTTGGAGTTTTATAGAGTAACGTGATTAAATGATACTCAATCATTAATCCAAAAAAAAAGGAAAAAATTATAGAAAACACGAAAAGAGGTTCAAAACCAATCCAGTTGTTTCTCAATGACGCAAACTCCATTACTAATTAACCATTGCAATATACAGTAAAGCACAACAAATCATAGAAAAATGTGATTACATAAAACTCCAATCAATAGCCATAAAAATAAAAAAAAAAAATAGCACGAAACATGAAATTTGACTGCTAAAAAAAAATCCTATCTCAAGTATGATTAAGAAATGAAATTAACAATTTCAAGATATCATGAGAAAAATGATTTCTTGTAGAATCATACATATATTAATCAAAATCCATTAAATTTGAATTTAATCCGCTTAATTTTACCCATCCCTCAATTTAATCCATTATTTCTAGTGAGCCCAACCGCCCTTTCACATTCCAATCCCACCCTTCCCCTCGTAATCCGATATGGTCGACGGTGTAGCTCATCACTCCGCTCGATTCTACTCGGCCTCACCCAACCATTTCCTCCGTCGGCTTGCTCATACAGGCGGTACCTGGAAATCTCTGAGGAGCTGAGACCGGGAAGGAGGAGAAGAAGGAAGAGGAGAGGAGCTCGACGGGTAAGAATTGGCCTCCAAACGCATCTGAAAGAGGTCGGGGAGACGTGAATTTGCACCAGGATCATGCCCAATCGGTTGATTCCGGTATTTGGTCGTCAGCGTTCTGATCGCGCCTCGTCATTTCACATGGTGAGTGGTAATGACATTGTGTTTATGTCGGCTGGGCAAATTTATCACGCTGCTCGATGCATCTAGGCCAAAGACTTGAACTCGTTGGCATCTTCTTAGGATGCTCAGGATGTGGTGGTAGTCATGGCCTATTCATTTTCGGCATGCGTCGTCATTATCTCATCGTCATGAATCAACCTGGATTGATTCTGATGAAGATTGGCCTTGGCATATTATGTATATGTCTCTTATTCTAGGATGGGAACCTTTGGTGGATTTTGTTTCTTGTTGTGCCTTTTGAATCTGATCGTATCGAAATACATAGACTTGATTATCATAAGGACAACAATGAAGCATCATCTCATAATCTCTACTGTGACAATTGAATATCCAACGAAAAATATAATATATTAAATTTTCTCCCAAATAACTCAATTACAAAGAAGCGAGATTCTATTCTCAAAATTCGTGTTTCATAATTTCCCAGTGACAAAGCAGAAAATGGCTTCTATATTATTTGAGCAATATAGCCAAACGTTAAAAAAAAAAATCACTTTCCTTAAAAATAGGTTTGTTTTAAAGCATTTTTCAACAAAGTTAATTTTTTGGGAAACAGAAGTAAGTTAAAAATGTGATCCACATACAAAATCTTGAATTTTAAGTTCACACGAGAATTTCGTAACTGTCCGTACACAGATTTAGAATAACGTTGACAGAGTTTGTGAAAAGATGTGATGTGATCCACGATTCGACCCCCACTTTGTCCTGGCCAAATTTCTTTCATAACAAGACGCGCGCATGGGAAACAAACTCACGCATCATTCCCCCCACCGTTCTCGACTTAGAATGACAACAAGGTTGGTGTTGATGGAAGGCTTTTTGTCGTGTAGTTGTGGCAGGGCTCTTCCTCCTTGACGCGACAGTTTTTTTTTTTTTTTTTCCCATCTTTCCTCACCACCGCGACCTCGTTTTCGATCTCGGCCCGTCTCCAGAGTCTTCCTGTCGATGTGCTAGATCGGGCCGATCGGGCTCGAGAGCCACCGAACCCATGATTAGGAAAATCAAATGTATAACTATGAGTTGGGTATATGCACTCGGTGACGGAAGGATCGAGCGGACCCCATTGATTGAATGACGAACTTGTGATCGGCGCCCAAGTTTGCCTATAAAAATTGCAGACTCCGCGGAAGGCGAGTCTCTTCCACGGACTAGGCGCGCCAATATCAGGAAGTTGCGTGATCACAGCTGTTGAATGATGTGGGTCGCCGAACCAACAGTTGAGATTCATGGGGATGACCTGCCTTAGTGCTAGGGGTGTAAGTGGTTCGATTTGGTTTCTTTTCTTGGAAAATCAAACCGAACCGAACCAATAAGAAAATGCAAGGAACTGAACCGCAATTTAAACTGAACCAAAATCCCATTTTGGGTTGGTTTTTGTTTTTTCCTCTCTTTTTTCAATCGTCCTCCTTAATTGCAGGAATTCTAGGTCATCATTAGCAAAATCTGCTTTTTACATGACCAACCTTAAGCTTTGAATCAATCATTACATCTGAAAATCACAAATGGCCGCTGAAAAAGGACCTGATAAGTTCATCGACTTCAAATTCAAACGAGAGGAGCCCTTCCTCTGTTTTTAGCTGCTCTATCGCGTGGTTCTATTAGTATCCATATGGATTAGGATTCAGTAAGATGAACAGCGACGGGAAAGAGATAAGCCCGCTGAAGTTTAAGAGCCTGGAATTCAACTTGTCATGTCATTATCTTTATGTCGAGGATATGAACGGGTCAAGTCGATCTACCACCTATATTGCCCCATGCCGAAGCAAAAATCAATTCAATCTAGTGTGGTTACTTAATCTGATGTCCTTATTTAGTAAATAATTTTTACTAAAAAATAGAACCGCTCCATCTCGGGGACATAAGAAATTCCTGCGATAATATCATCTATCCTTTCATTGCATTGGTGTACATGACGATTAAGATAGGGGCGTTTGTGGTTTTCGCTTTCAAGGAATGTCACTATCCTTATTCCCTCGTTTTAGGTAGCTGCTTAATTTTATCGATTCGTTTTTTTCCCTCTTTAGTTCATCACCATTCCTTTTGTCTCCTTTGCCTTGTGCCATAGATTATCAAGAATGTATGGCCTTGGCCCAGATACACTGCATCAAGCTGATCTCACTTTAATTAGGGTAATGGACACCACACGTACAAGAACAAGGGGTAAAATTAGAAGTGCCTTAACTTATGTACAATGCTTATTTTAGTGCCATAACTTTTCAATGACTCACTTAAGTGCCAAATTTTTTTAAAAACAACTTTTTCAATGGCAACTCTAATCACTTTGGTCAAAAATATGACATGGCCTTTTTTTATTAATATTTTAGTTGACGTGGCTTGCCAGAATATATGGATGCTGAACGACGTCGTTTAACCAACTTTTGCGGATCATTTAAGCGTCAAATTTTTGAAAAACGATTTTTCAGTGTTGGCCAAAATTTGGCACAAAATGACATTGTTCAAAAAATTTGGCACTAAAAAAATGTTTTTCAAAAAACTTGATACTTAAGTGATCCACGAAAAGTTGGTTAAATGACTTTAAGTGCCACGTTAGCTAAAAATTGTAATTAAAAAAAGTTACTTGTTAATTTTGACAAAAGTATCTTGCCAGAAACACTTGTGATCATTTTTCTTTGATTTTAGCATTTAAGTGAGATTAAGTGAGCCGACGAAAAATTGTGGCATTAAAGTGAGTATCGTACACAAGTTAAGGCACTTCTAGTATACTTCACCCCCAAGAACACAGATGCAACACCAGCCCCATCACTTTCAAAAACAAGAAAGATTCAACTAACTTGAGTTGGACCTGAAGTTTGCAATTTTAGGACAAAAGCGAGCTAGTCCCAAATCGACACATCACTTGTTGGAGTCTAAACATTACATCACCTCTAGGAATTTCGCTGCTCTAATCATCTAGCGGGAGATTCACCAATGAGCTTGTTACCCCCACAAAATGCCTCAAGCTTTTTAGCTTTTGGAAGAAGGAAATAGAACAATCGATAAGTAGTGAACCTTTTGCATGTGTTTCCTCACAAGCAAAGATATGATGCTTAGTCCACCAAGCTAGCTAGCCAATCTCTATGCGGAAGTGTACATGTAAGCCAACTCTAACAGGAAACACAAAGACAATGAAACTTCAGGGCCCTGAGGACAAAGCGGACAAAGGACAAACTTCTCAAACCTTCTATGTAGCAGAGAAACACTATGGCTCAAAGCAATTAAAGAGACCAAAGTTGCATCTTGATTAGTAGTAACACCCAACAAAAGCACCCACTAGAGAGACTTTATTACATCCATAAACAAGTGAATTGTTGAAATCGTTTAAGTATAGTGCCGCGTATTACCTAGAATCCCGTTTCACTAAAGGATTGTTATTAGCTTGTGTAGCCCTGCAACATGTTCTGTGGGAATGGAAAATGATGGAATTACATGAGGAAGATATTTAAACAAGGATGACAACCACTTTTACAAAAGATGTACTATAGGAAAGACTTTGATGAATTTGAGATTGTCTCTCAAAGTTTATACACATATTTTATTCGACTCTAAGTTTGTCAATCATCAAGAGAAATCGCTATTGAGTTCAGCTCCATGGTCAGATTTCACAACTCTACATTAAATTAACAATGAAAATGAGAATTGAAATATCAATTGTAATATTGAAAGATATAAATATTCCATGATTATTCTTTTCTCCTTGAAATTTTCAAGTTCTTCTAAGTCCTCCTTGATCGACTGTGAGAATGGTGCGGATCATAGCCAATTTTGAGTACATATAAGAGCCTCCATTATGATTGGGTCAAGGAGCTATGAAATACGTCAAGTACACGACCTCCTATGATGAATGTAGACATCGATGCTATGGTTGAGATTGGGCACGGCCAAAATATCTCTAGCAATGGAAGACAAAATAGGATATCTAGAAGAATTGACTTTCCACCGTTCACATTCTCCTTCCAACTACTTATCTAATTCAGATTTTTCTTCCACATATTCTTGTCCTGTTTGGCTAAGATACAGTGTAGTCATAATGTCCATACCAACCACATAAAACATTGACACGTACACTGTCCTTGTCCCCTTTAATCTCAAATTGCTTTAGGGCTATATACTGGTGCGATATTGCTCGAACAATAATGTCAAAGATTTTTTCATTCTATCTTGTAAAGTTTTTGCTTGGTTGCTTTCACATAGTCGATTAATCATCCATTTCACATGTTCCATCTTATGTCGAGTGTCAAGTGTACATGCAATGAACCATGTTAGATTCATGTTGTTCACATTGCCAAAATACTTATTGAACTTGATCTTCATTCTCTTGACTATTTCTTGCAAACTCTTGTCCTCATTCCTACAATATCTATCATTCATCATATAAATCCCATAGACATCATATCATTACAAGTGGTGCAAGAAGAACTTGATACTTTTAAAGTTGCCTCATATAATAACTTCATGAAAGGAAGAAATCGGCAGGCATAATCCAAATCATCACTTGTAGGCAACCCTCTCATCTTGGAAAGCTCTTTGACAAATCTTCTATCATGAATATCTAATGAGTTAAAAGCCTGTGGAAACTTCAAGGCCGCTTCCAACGTCATATGTGAGTTCCAACAAGTTGCCACATCCAAACATACAAAACTATCAAACTCAATATTTTTCAGCATAATGGGCTCCTTAAACCATTGCAACCTCGAAGGAGAAGACCTCACATAATGTATAGTTGAGCATATTTTAACGATGGAATCATCTATATTCTTCAAACCCTCTCTCATAATCAAACTGAAATATGAGCACAACATCTCACATGGAGTAGCTCACCGATAATACCAAAGCATCCCAAGAGTTAAGTCTTTTTTTAAGTATTGAATTCTTGAGTCATTGGAGCTAGCATTATCAATAGTGATAGCAAAAATGCTTTTAATCCCCCAACTAGTTAATGAACATCGCTACTAGGTCTTTTTGACTAGTATCTTAGTCAAATTTCCATAGACTAGCTGAAATAGAACTACTGACCCCAACAAGTTCATTTGAGACACTTTTTTGTCTTTTCTTCATATTCGCATATGAATATTTCTTACATCTACCTAAATGATTATGCATCCCACTAGTTCCTTAAATACCAAAATATCCAATAAGAGCCCTAGAATATAGACATTTGGCTTTGTCTTGACTATTTTATGTCATTTTAAAGTGTTTCCATGCAGTGGATAGCTTCCTTCTATTTGTATTGCTAGATTCACTCATTGAAAACATTTACCAACTCCCTTCTAGATGGAAGATTCACCTAAATCATGGAAGACACTTCAACTTTCACATGTAGATGCAAAATGCAAATATCGAATGAAAAACATTTGCCTAAATTATGGAAAACACCATAAAATCAACAGGAAACAAAGCAATTTATCTTAACACTAATAATCTGGAACTACGTGGTCCTAATTACAACTCATACACGAATCATCATAGACCAACAATAGCAACTTAAAAGTAGCAAAAACATTGGCTCATTGTATATTTGGCAGAAATATGAGGCCCTACCTTAACATGGTCCAAGTTGTTCTTAAGGATTACTTTAAGTAAGAGACAAGACTCCAACTTGGGAATTATATAAGTTCAAATCAAGCATCTAAATCAGTTGAGGCCAGTGTAAGAAAGCCTCTTAACATAACCAACATCAGTTTTTTTTGGCCCCAAATCTAACAAAATCGGTTTATCATTGAGGCTAGTGTAAGAAAGCCTCTTGATTGAGCTTTCTCTATTAGTACTTGAGAGAGCTAACTATGCCAATTAGAAAAGAGAATAAAAAAAATAAGAAAACCCATGATTGCATTAAATAGCAGAAACTAGAATTGAGGGGACAAGAATACCTTCTTACTTTGTTTTTCCTCTCCAAACTCTATACACTTAGCCTTGTTGCCCATTCATTCAGCAAAATTAGCAGCTAACAAGATTGGTCACCAGCTCCTATGCATCCCCGAATGCCTCATTGATTTTAGGCATATTCTTCACAAGTTTATTCCACCGCAAAAGCATGAAACCAATGTCATGACGTTGGGTTGAACCAACCATTCAAATTTCAAGTACTAGTTAGCACGCAGAACCAAGAGTTTACTTGATCTATGGGGAAAGAAATACCTAGACAAAAAATCAAGTCAATTGATATGTCTTGACGTGTCATAGTATCAACAGGTTCCACTTCCGATTCAAGAAGTATATAAATTTCTAAATTATGTGACCTAACTATTTTGGAGGCGTTGACACGAAAGCATTACAACAAGACTTTGTACAGGACTAGTTTATGGTCTTTGCTTATTGTAGTTGATCATATCATTTGTATGTATTCCAACAGCAGATTCTATTTTACTTATTGATTTTATTAAAAAACTGAATTAGCTTGTCTTTTTACTACTTTTGTAACGTAATTTTTGTACTTGTTCAAACATAAATTTATGTAATATACATGCCTTTATATACTCCATAACAATGTCAAATTGAGGCTTGAGTAATTACAAGAAATCTTGCTTTCGGTCCTTTATGGAGGCACAAGTTTTCAATACTTCTCTTTGCAAGTAACATGATAGCTCTACTCTAAAGTTTATGTCTACATCTTTTTCACTGAGCTTCTATACTCTCTATAGTGAAACCTGTTGGATGTATGCCCTAAAACTACCATGTAATGTTACATATTAGGGATTTCAATTGTACCATTAATCTTATTATTTAATTAATGGCAAAAATGTATTCATTCATTTGTCCAATATATGAATGATTCCATAAGATCAGCTGTGATTAGACATATTCTTGATATATTAAGAATATGTGTGACGGGTACATAGCTATACTGAATCTGTAAACCTTTCCCGGTCGATGGATCATTGAGTGGATATTGATGATCCTCTAGAGATCGGTGTGTTTTTAGCTTCATCATTAAGTATTAGATACTTGAGGAAATGGCGAGTCTCAAGTCATTGGGTATTGTGATGCACGAGTTAGAACACGAGTACTTGTACTAGACAAGTTCATTGAACGTGACACACACGGAAGCCTCTAGCATGGTCAATGTCTAATCATTCATGCTATAGTCTTGTGTAAATAATCCTTAGACTTGAGACACAATGTAGACTTGTGTGTTGGATGGCTATGTTTCATAGGAGGGCATATTGCCGGCTTGTTGATCTGTCTTTGTACTTGACGATCATAGTTTGTTCATATATGAAGTTGCAGGTGTGAGTAACATGGAATTTGTCTTCTTATTACATGTAAGGTAAAATAATGATATCCTATGCAATCTAATTATGATGTTGCATTGAAATCCTCGACCGGGGTTGTAATCGAGAATAGACTATTTATGTCTCATATAAATGCATGTCAATGAGGTTTGTACATATGATTGAATTGGCGATTTGACAAATATTCCATGGTCTTTATTCGATCAGAACATAGTAAGACAGAGGGATTGAATTATACTATAGCCAAAGTTGATAGGTTCATCACTCTTAAAACATTCACACTATCTAGGTAGGCATGACATAATGCTAAATGTCAATCATGGCTTGTAGGATTTGGAGGTTGATTGGGACAATTAATTCTCTTGGGAGTACTAATATGTTGGTATAAGTCTTACGACAAGCTCAATGGAATCTAGGGATATCATATACCATAGCTAATTCAAGACAACGTTGAATGACAGAAATGATATTGCAAATATGTTTGTAATCACAACAATCAAATTGAATTGAGCTAAGATTTAATTTAATTTTTATCTTAGTCATGCGCGTACATGCATATGATGCACATGCATGCACAACGTGGACACATTAATGTGCCCAAAATGCACAAATGAAGATCATGCCCTTTTTATAATTTAATAGTAGAATTTAAAAAAAAAAGAAAAGAAAATGAGTTGTCACGCGATCGGCAATTGTTGTAGATCAACAATAGTCGCTAATGTTGATCGCGTGTCATGTGATCAACAACTGTTGTTGATTGCAAATAAAAGAAGGATCAACAACAATTGCGGAGGTGAGCAATTGTGCAATGTGTGCGTGAGAAGAGAAAAAAAAAATTTCTCTTGTCTGTGCCGTGACTGAAATTTCAAGAGTGCAGAGAATTGTCTTCATGAGATTACTAGCATAATTTAGTGGTGATTACCCACGGGTTTTCTTTTCCATTCAACTTGTGTTGGTAGTGTGTGGTATGTCTAAATTAGAGGTCCGATCTTTGTTGGGCTCGAATTGAATGACATCTGAATCAATTCGTTAAAACGCACTTCAAAAGGTAATCCATTTAATGCTATTTGATATTCTGATTTTTAATTAAAACGCACAAACAACGCCCAAACAACGCCTTTGAAGATACATGTATAATGGAATTTTATTTTTACTTCCATTGCGTTTATATTAATTTTTGCTTATACATGTTATGTAAAACTCCAACAGAATCGATGGACAAGCCAAACCGACTTGCTTTTCATCATTGCATTGAGTCATAGATAATATTCTCACTTTCTTAGCACTTTTCTACGGCGTTAAAATTTACACAAATGCCCAACCTCCAAAGAGTGATAGATTGCACATGCAACCATTGCATGCTTCTTTATTCAGTGGAATAGAAGGAATGCAATAAGTTGAGATTGATGTCCAAAAGAAATGAAAAGGAAGTTAGGATTGAATCTGATCAAGCAAAATCAACACGTTGAGCGGCACTCTCTAGATCAACCTTAGCCCATAAGATTTGCCTCATTAAAATTGCAAGCCACAACTTGCAGATCGGGATAATTGAACTCCTCAGAGTCCATAGGAAAAAATTTTAGGATCCAAATTTCAGATGAGAACGAAAGTTGCAAACTTGACTATTTCAGAACTTATTCTTGAAATGCTTTTCTGTAGTTTCAACTACCTAAGATATTTCCTATCGTGACCAAACCTTCAAGATATCATCCTAGAAATGCAAAGCGACCTTGTCAAGATCCAAATGAAATGAAGATCACGACAATTGATCAGGCAACCAAATACAATTAGCAAGATCATTCACGAGAAGCAAACATTTAATTTTCACTATTGTCACTACCTCCCCGAAGTAGGTTACACCATCTAGGATTCGGCTAATGAATTGTTGAGTCTAGACTTAACTTGAGCTCTTCAAACCTATACCAATTTGCAACTTAAGGTTTAAGTAGTTAACATGTAACTCATTTTCATTCAAGAATTGCCATTAACCAGTTTACGGTGGGTCGATTAGAAACCCATATAAAGTTTTGGGAGAAATACTTTATTCCTACGAATTAGAGATTATGGGTACGGGGACTTGGTTACATTAGATTTCTCGAGCACCCTTTTGGTACTGTTCTTTTTATGAAAAAAATGTTTGGCAAGTAGCTTGAATTCATTTTATTACTTCCTAAAATGTAAGGTGACTATGTAGTGCGCAAACCACCAATTTAACACTCAATAAAGCAATAAATAAATTCCAAAACTTAACTCATAGCAATGAAAGCATATGCAATGTTAGCTCAAAGTTTACATCAACGGTTCTAGATATGATTTCTAATTAACACGTAGTCATTCAATATTTTTTAGGATTTTCTCTTATTTAATGAAATATAATTTACATGCGATGCAATGCAATGACATACAAAAATGTGTCTATACTAATATGACATGACATACAATTAAATAAGCCTAACATGCAAACTATATATCATGTGACATTAATTTAATGACATAATCTAATGACGGGCAAATATTAAATGAAACTATCCTGATATGTTACACATTTAAATAATCCTAAATATGCAATGACTAAATGATGTGCAAGAGATGACCTCATTCTACGTGACACACGTATGATATTTTTTATGTTTTCTTTTCTTTTTAATTAAAATTCGAAATTAAAATTACCTAATAATTAAACATGCAATTTTAATAAAGAAAAAAAGAAATCTAACATCTTAAAGTAATTTTTTCGGTATTTTTTATTGTAAAAATCTGAATAAATTAATTATGTAATCTAAACATGCAATCTATCATCTATCTCAAATAAAGACACGAAATAACCAACGAGTATATCCAAATGGTTAAGGATATATTGATGGAAGATTGTCCATCCAAATTTGGAAACGGGTAAATTGACAATTATAATCAAATGGCTATGGATAGGATATAAGATATTCTGTACCTAGGCATAGTATCTCGTAGTTAGATATTGGACGACCGTCCAGGTAAGTTATTAAATCAGGAAATTTTCGTAGCTTGAGGGGTATCTTAGGATTTTGTGGATATTACATTATTTTAATAAATATCTAATAGAATATTCTAGTTTCTAACATAATATTTCTAATATATAACAAGATATATCAGAATATATTGGATCACTCACGCTAAAATTTGCAGAATATACTAAAAATAAGTATCTTACCTAATTTGAGGATATTCTTTCTAGATTTGGACCAACGGAATCAGACCGGGATCACAACTGGCTCCTCAACGGTGAACAACAGTGACCGATAGCGACGGGAAGCTCGGTGCAGAACAGGAGTGAGTCATCATAGGTCATGGACGGGGTGACAAGGGGCTTGAGAGCGGCTCGCGTTGGGGAGTTGTGGCTCTTTTTGCTCTCTTTGGATCGTTGATGTATTGTATGTCCGTGAGATTGCTGGAGGTGCGGCTTGAAGCCCGATGTTGGATTAGAAGTGTTGGACAATCCACCGGTGCCGCCGCCAGCACGATGGCTGGAAAGACCTGCAAGAAAGTGAAGCTTGCATGCACGATTAGGCGTGGCTGAGCAAGACCGCGGTGCACGGCCGCCAATGGATCAAGACGGCACGGCTGCAAGGAGCTCGCGACGTACTCGACCCGTTATTGTTCACACCGTGACCTCCCTCTTTCTTTCTAGCCTTCTTGTCTTTCAATGTGTGCCTCTCTATTATGTGCTCAGAGAAAGAATTTGCCGATCTCTAATTTATGAGATGTAATGTCTTCTATATAGTGCAAACCTAGGTTTAAACTTAATCTCATGGGTTTAATTAGGCACTTTTCATGTAATTGGCTGAATTAAGGTCAAGACCTATTTTAATTAATTCCCATAAGCTGAAATTGGATTAAATTAACCTCAATTTGACCTGTCTTCCCATGCAAATTTAACCCACCTACCTGATCCCCTAGCGTTGGCTGAATTTTGTCCTGCTACATGAGCTCAATCCGTTGACTCGTAAGTTCATGACCATCCACTGTCGATTCACTACTAACGCAATTAATGAAAATATAAACTAAATAATAAATGCTTATAAAAACTAATGGTATGTAATTTGGTTATAATATTTTTGTTTAGGGGTTAAGATTTAATTCTAATTTTTATACAAATAAATAAATGATTGGGTGGTTAAAATTTTGTTGTCAACAACCATCTTAAATTTGATAGAGAAACCCCCTCTAAAACTATAGGCTTTAGAGGGGGTTTGTAATTGTGTACACACAATTACACACTAAAACCACCCATTTTCATCAAATCAGGACTTCTTAACACGTCACCCTCTATACTTAACAAACTGCTCAACGGAGATGTTTGGGCCAGGTCCGAGTATGGGCCTCACGCTGACCTCCTGGGTCGGGCCAAGGACACAATTGGGCTCATACTCAAGCCCTTCGATAAAGAGGACTAGACGAAGCCCAACTCAGAAAAAAATCCCAAAACTAGGCCCCGATTTCCTATCAAACTACACCACGCCGGTACCCAAAAGCCCTGCCTCCCTTCAGCACTATTCCCAGCCCGATTCAACAAGACCAAATAGAGCCCAAGGTCATTCAAATTGATTAAGCCCAACCCATTAATCATTCGGCCATTCCACTCAAACCGACGTCTCCTTCATTTTCTTTTGCACGATCAATCTCCCGTTCCCATAACTCAACTCATTCTCCTATGATAAACGTTGAACATCTACGAATAAACGGCTCCAGAAAATATATAAACTTCAATGAATAAAATTTTTGCAAACATTGATGTTCCGTTTGTTTCACAAAAAATGAATGATTTAAAAAAAAATTTCTCTAAAAAATAATCGTTTATATCACTTGAAATAATGGGTTTATAAGAAATTTTTTCATTATAGAAAAGAATTCATATCTAAATATTTTTGTTGAATGATAAAAATATTTTTTGTTCGTACATTTTTAGTGAAACAAACGCTTCGTGGAAAGGGGAAGGAGGCACGGGCTGATAGAGGGACGCACGTAAGGGCATGGGTTGATGCGGCAGAGGGCTAGGGAGAAATAGAGATGGGCATGGGCGAGAGGCCGATCTGTGGACTTTTATTTTTATTTTGAAAAAAGTTATATATTTTCTAATAATTCTATTAAGATTTGCTAATCTCCCTGCTTGTCTATTTTTTGTTTCTACCATTTTGACTTTTTTTTTTTTTAAGAAAGGATGACTTTATTGGATCGGTAAAATTTAGGTATCAGCATAAATCATTAGCCTTTTTTTATGGCATAATGTATCTACAATATAAATTACTTTCAGCACATGTAAGCTCTCCATAAATTGCCTACAATTGGGTCTTATTCCCCTTTAAAAACCCCTAACTTTAGGTGCCATTCAACTTTTGCTTTGAACTTTTGTTGTCTAAAAATAATCACAATTATTTTTGCTAAAATCCTAAATTTGCTCCTAGGTTCAAAAAGTACCACTAATTTCTTTGAAATTATTGACATTGGGGTCGGTTAGAAGTTCATTATCAGAACTTGTATCTTCACAACACCCATGCCTTCGTTTGGAGTAGGAGCAACCTTCTGGTGTTAATAATTTTGAAGAAACAAATGACAATTTTTGGAAACGGGGCAGATTTGAGATTAGAGTAAAAAGTTGGTGGATTTTTTTATGCATAAAAAGTTCATAATAAAATTGGGATTGGATCTAAACTTGGGAATGTATGGGGAGTCAAGCCCCTACATTTGGATAAGTTTTTCATGCTATTTGGAAAGCTTTCAATTAAATTCTGCTTTTATTCGTATGGAAACACGATATATTTCAACTTCTATTCTACCACTATAACATCGATGAACAATTAAATTCTAAAATTTTTAATTTTATGGTAAGTACATCTATTCTAATTTAATCTGTCAAAACTTCTAATTTAGAATATCGTCTCAAATAAAATGAGTTTAGAAATTGTAAAAAAAAAAGAAAGAAAGTGGCCATCTTTAGTTCTATCTCTATCGATAACTAATAAAACTGTTAATAAGAACTAAATACTAAAGTAAAAAATTCAAAAGAGTACAAAAATTGTCATGTTAGTAGGGGTGTGCATGGTCCAAGTGGGCAGTTACCACCCTAAAACTGGGAACCGCCCACTAAGGACTGGTTCCAAAAAATTGGATTTAGGAACCGCCCGTTGGTTCCATGGATCCACCCAAGAACCGGACCACCGGTCCAGTCCGGTTCCTAGGTGGATCCATGAAACCGATCTCACAAGCGGGCGAAGAAAAGAAGCTCCACTAGACACATATCGAAAAGATGGTCTACTTAGAGATTTCGCAAATGTTCTTGCGTTTTTTTCTTTACTTCTCTTGATAGGTTGCCTCAAATAGAACAATAAGAATTATAAACATGGGGCTTCAAAATTTTAATTTTTTTTCAACCAAAAAACATTACTTTTTATAATAAAAATTAATATATATTATTATTATAATACCGGTCCGGTCTGGATGGGCAGGCGGGCGGATCCGCACATGGAACCGGGAACTAGAGGTACTCACCAGTTCCAATTTATTGGAACCAGGAACTGGACCTGTCCCTTTAGGGACCACCGGTTCCGGGCGGGTTTGGTCCAAGTGCGGGCGGTCCCGGCGGGTCCCGGTTCTTTTGCACACCCCTACACGTTAGTGCTAGCTTTGACACGTAAAACAACTGACATCCACATCAGCAATTTCCAGTCAAATATGGCCGGATAGACTACACTAGTAAATTGTTAAAATGCTTAGTACTAAATTAATCGAATTAAAAAGTTTAAGATTGAATTGGTATATGTATAATAAGTTTAGAATTTTTTTGGTAATTTTCTCGAGAAATTGAGTTTAGGAGACAAGAATTTTTTTTTAAGTAGATGTCATATATAAATATTTTTTTCAAATTTTTTACCCAAAAAAAAAAAAAAAAAGGTTTCTTGGACTAGACCCCCAAGATCACCACTAGCCACAATATTAAATATGATAAATCAGGTACTCAATGTTTCCAAATATTTCTAAATAACAACATATTTTGTAGGTAAAATTCTCTCTATCATGATTGAAATCACCGGTTAAAGTAATTTGTCAAATTGAATCCCATTTCATGATTTAACTAGTTCCTTGTAGGTGAGTAGCACGTGTCCAATTCGAAATGGATTTAGATAAGTTTTAGTAGAAAATATAAGTATGATTTTTATTTTCGAATGTCAGTATGAATTTCAAAAGGTAAGCATATGTGCTACTAAAAGTAGATGATTTATTAAGCAAGAGTCAGAAGGTATCAACCCGCATTTTTTATATTGAGATAGAAAAGCAATGCTAAACTTGAATATTGACTTTATATACGATATAGGTTATAGGAATATTATCAAATATGCATCCGATATAAATATATTCGTACACAGTATTAAGCAAATTTTATGGTACCAAAAGGCAATGAAGATTGTATGCTTTCCTTTTCACTTCTAAATGAAAGCTAAACTAAACCAATTCGAATTTTTTTGCCATTCAGAAAGAGGACTCTCATACAATACGTATTAACTTTATTTATTTATTTATCTATCTTACTTATGTGTTAATTGTAAAAAGAATTCGATTCCTTTGTAGTTCCTAAGAGGGAGTTCACATTAGTATTTCGTAGGAAGGGTCGAAAAACCCCTCTTTTAGCCATTTAAAATAGGGCTACTACAAATAGCTAGCTTTGAAAGAACCGACTTTTCTATGAGTAATTTTTTCCTTACATATTCACAAACAAATATGTGTTAATTCCTCATAGCGTTTCTCGAATTTCCTCATGAACACCGTTATCAGGGATTTGCTGTAGGTTTACTTCACATGAGCATTGCTTATGAAAGAATGATTTGGATAAGTATTGGGATTTTAAGTTATTCTATTTGTGATGTTTTAGAGAGTTTTGACTTGATGGATTAGGACAAGGGTTCATTAGCTATATAGCCCGGTTTATTTCCCAACCCTTTTTAGTGAGCCTGGTGCCAACTATTCATGTTCTCCCATATATCTTTCGATCCTCTCACTATAAATACTTTACAAGTAGCTCTTTCAAAATACTTTCAGACTTTTGTAGCCAAACGCCAAGAAATTCACCAAAACAAGTGACTCTGCATTCCTTGTCTATCACTCAGCAATGAAGCCATCATCGTTGCCGCCTTTGCCAACGACGGATTCTATGAGGCTGAGAAGGGCTAGAAGGTGTAATGAGGATGTGATGATGGCTTATAGGGCATGGCCATGATTTTAGTGATATTGCTTTGGAAGTGTTATTTTAGATGGTGTGTTTGACATCTTGAATCTCGCCTACCTATTTAGTGATATTTAAGCCAAAAAAATCAAGATCGGTAATGGCCAAGATAGAAATATGAATTTCTTGGGGGCACCTTCAGAATTTCATTTGACATATTCGGGTCCAAGAATATTGGAAATTCATTGGACAATTTCAGAATATAGTATTTGACTATATTCTTATGTTAAATAGAAATATAATAGCTAATTGAAATAATGTAGCCATTACACCCTTAAGTGTACATTATGTGGGACTATGTGAATATTGAATTTGGACAAGATAGGACACATTTGTGCCCTAATAACCCATGGCCGGCCACATAACCCCCTAATCCATATTTCGCCCTCAATAATTCTTGCATAAAAATCACATGCAACCTTAAGAATGATTGTTTCTACTTAACTCTTTGAATCTCGTCCACTAGATCTCTCCTATTTGACATTGTGGCTTTCAATAAGGTTTCGGTTAGAATCAGGCATTATTTTTAATAGGTTACCAAATAATCCCTAAGTTGAGAATGGATGAGGGAACGATGCATGAGTTTGTTTTTCGATTCCGTGTCTTGTAAAGGCACGTCCAAATTTGGCCTGGACAGAGGGAGAGTTGACTTTCCCCCTCTAGTTAATTTCCTTGGTGTCCACTCGGTTTCCGCATTGATGCGGTTCTCATTAATGCCCATGTGATGATCCGGAGTTATGAAAGAAAAAAAAAGAAAAGAAATGAAAATATCACATCTTTTTACAAAGTCAACAACATTCTATATTTGCGTGTGAACCTGATATGGCATTCTCGTGTAAACTTAAAATTCAAGATTTTAAAATGGATCGACCTTACTCCGTCTCTCCCATCCCTCTCGTCTTCTTCTTCTTCCTATATAAATCCCTCCCTCCCTCGCTCCCTCCCTTTTGACACACAAACTCCCCATCTTAAATCTTGGCCACCCTCCTCCTAGCCTTTCTCTTCCTCCTACAATCGGCCTATGGCAGCGGCAACAGCGGCTTCACTGCCAACTTGATACCTCACAACCACCGCCTCACTGTTCAGCTCAGATCACGTGCGCAGCATGGCCCGGCGCTCAATCTCGCGTGCTCATCGCCTCTCAGCCAGGCACATTTCGAAGGATTTCCAGTCCGATGTGATCTACAGTGACGGCGAATACTACATGAAGGTGTTGATTGGGTTGCCTCCCCTCGCAATTGGTGGGTGGTGGGTGGCGGGCGGGGGCGGGCGACGGGCAATCGGCGGGCAGGGGCGGTGGGCGGGCGGTGGGCGGCGCGGGCGGGCAGCGAGTGGGCGGGCGGGCAGCGAGTGACCGGTGGGCAGGCGGCGGGCGATCGGCGGGTGGGCGGCGATCGATCGGCGAGCGACCGGCGAGTGGGCAACGAGCGGGCGGGGCGGCGGGAGGGCGGCGGAGTGGGTGGGCGGCGAGCGACCGGCGGGCGATCGGCGGGCAACCGGCGGGCGGGCGGCGAGCGACCGGCGGGTGGGCGGGTGGGCGGGCGACCGATGGTGGCAGTGGCGGGCGATTGGCGAGCAGCAGTGGGCGGGTGGCGGCGTGCTATAGGCGGTGAGTAGTCTCCAAGAAATAGTTTCTAGAAATTGTTCCTAGGAATAAGAAGCTATTTTTTTCTATTTCTTATTTCTACTCCAAATCTATTCCTAGGAACAACTTTTTATTCTCGGGAATAGAAAAATCAGTTGACGTTAACAAACATATTTTTGTTCTTTTTCTATTTTGAGGAACAAAAGAACAAAAAAATAGAGAAACAGAAATGTTACCAAACGGAGCCGAATAATTCAAGTATTTCTGGAGTCATGAAAAAATCCGAGTGCTATCTTGATAAAATCGGAATTAAGCGAAAATCAAAAGTCGAAAATTATACCCAAACAAGGGTATGATTAGGAATTAAGTTCCGGCAAAGAGGTTTGTCTAGCTTTTTTCAGCATCTACATGGACTTGCTCAAATGTTCCCCTATGATAAAAGATGAAAGAAACTTTTGTCATCTTAACAGGCTAAGTCCAGAGTTTCTTAAGATTGCGTGTGCAGTTCCACGAGTGGCTTCAGAAAGGGCCAACTCATCAAGAAACACCCTTGACATTTAGACCAAAATTGCCTGCTAATCTCTTGCATATCTCAGGATTATTCTGATAATCGTCCTCACTTGTCGAGTTATATCAT